>CM066323.1:4240000-5440000 GCA_033807775.1 Saussurea involucrata
GAGCGTGTGTTTGCATGTTGTGGGTTAGATGCATTTCATTTGCATAAATCGATGTTGATAAATGATCATTAGATCTTTTTAGCAGAGGGCTCAGTTTTGGACTCTATTGAGTCTTGAGGGCATTCGCCCGGTTTTAGTAAGCTCGACGTGGGCTTGTGGTTTGAATTGCATGGGTTGCATTACATTTGTAGCTTACATGAGTTTAATGCATTGGTTATTCTTTTGGGATCATGTATATATATATATATTTTACGTCGAGTAAGCTTGTTTTGGATGGTGGGTTCCAAGGTAAAGACCTAGTATGGTTGAACTTGGTAGTTTTAAATGGACTAAAGACCTAGTATGGTTGATGTCTAAGATGGGCTAAAGACCTAGTATGGTTGATGTCGAAGATTGACTAAAGACCTAGTATGGTTGATGTCAAAGATGGGCTAAAGATCTAGTATGATTGATGCCGGATATGGACTAAAGACCTAGTATGGTTGATGTCTAAGATGGGCTAAAGACCTAGTATGGTTGATGCCGAAGATTGACTAAAGACCTAGTATGGTTGATGTCATCTGCTTTCCACATCCAAGAAGCTTACTTACGTTTATTAATTGTGGTTTAATTTATGTGTTGGCCACATTCGATGAGATCGGGTCTCCCCCGTCACCGAAGGGTATTGATTTCGGTATTTTATTATTCACATTGTTGAGGTTATATTATATGCCTATAGATTGTTTTCCATGATTGATGGACGGATTTATGTTACATCCATATTTGATCTTTTAACTATTGGAGTTTTATTCGCAGCGACGATTACTTGAGAAATTATTACTTAATTAACTCTTGAGATGAGTTTTGGATTTGAATCCTTTGCAGAGAAACGATTTTCATTGGAAGCTTTCCTCACAGGGATTGTGTGTGTTTGGAAAACGGGTCGTCGTTGCCTTTTATACAAACCCGTTTTGAAAATCACTTATTAAGTTGAATATTTTGGTTTATCAAATGATTTGTTCGTGATGTAAACTCTTGAACTCACTAGGCGTTAGCCTAACCTTTTTATTTGTCGGCATGTGCAACAGGTTCAGGTTGGGAATAGCTTTAGCTACACTGTGAAGTGATGAGTGCTAGTAGAGTGCACGAGAAGTGAGATGCTTAGCGAAGTCTTCCGCACTTATTTGGGATTAGCAACTTGCAATTGGGTTAAGTAACACCCGCCTTGAGTTATTAGTTGAGAAGTTTGCGATGTTTAAACTGTGAGGTATTTTCAAGGATGTTTTGTAGAAATGTTTTTCATCTTTTAGTTATTTTATTGAAATTACCGTTAGTTGCTCGTTTCAATTTTGAGGGTGTTACAAGGAAGGACCAGCACAAGATAGGCAACTGGAAGGGCTGAGGAAGAAATACACGGCAAAGATACTCTTGAGCGATTGTAACGCGAGACACGGTTACGTGGAATCAGAGATAGCGCGGTTCTACGGTATGGACAAGGGGACACAGGCGCAGATTCTAGAATGTGCAAACGCAACCCGGGCCGTGCGACTTGATAAGTATTGATAAAGTTGGTGAATTTTGTGTGAAACACTATTAAAAAAGTTCATGGGTGTTTGTTTCTTTTACTTAATTGTTGGTGTTATTTGGTGTTTGAAAGGATTTATAATATAACACTTTAGGTACTGGATTTTGTTAGCGTATTAATATCAGATTTCGTAACTTTTTTGGTATGTCCTCATGTAAATTTATTTTTGTTATCGTACTAGTTTTAAAATGTCACTTTTGTACGTAAATTGATTATATTTCGTTAACATATATCCGTCGAATATCAACAATATGGCATTCGTTTGAAAATAATGAAATATCAAAACATAAATTCCGCTATACGGCAACGATATGTTGTTGCTCAGTTGTATTAAAACATAAATCAAACTACAATGTTGATATTACAAAGGGAAGCCATCATAGTAAAAAAAACGTATTGTTGTCATTAAGCTTTGTGATTGTCTTAAGTATATGTAATAATAACTTTTCATATTATATAGTAAACAAAATTTAGCATGTTGTATACTCGAAAAAAAATAGTATGCGTACATTTCACAATGAGTTAAGTAACATAAATAACAAAATTTAGCATGTTGTATACTCGATATGTTCTTATTCGATTGGCGAACATCGAACCCAGCTTCTTCGGCATATTTCATATATGCAATATCGGCAAGCTCAATGGACATAAATTCATAACCAAGACCTATCTTCACAGATTCATCAACATACGGTATCCAATATTTTTAACCACCAGGAGAAACAAAAGTCTCGTGATGCACTGCGTTGAAGACATTAAAAATTTATTTAAATACTATAAATGTTATAAATAGCAATCCCATAACAACAATCCACATGTAAAACAAACAATAATGCATTTATGATGTTTTTTCATAATAACATGTTTCCTGCTTTTTCATACATGAAATATAGTAAAATATGGTAACCTATAATTTCATATCCAATTCTAATGCATATATAACCCGTAAAGTAATTCATAACAAAATATGATACATAAACAAAAGTATTTCATAAACAAACTATGATACATAAACAACAGTGTTTCATAACAAAATATGATACATAAACACACCTTATCTTTAAAAAAAATGTAATTTCATAATCAATAGTAATACCTAAGAACACCTAATCTACAAAGAATATGAAACTGTCAACTATTACTTTAATGAAAACCGAATACACCACGAAAATTTAGATGTGATAATCGTGTTACAGTTATGAATTCATACTTTACTAACCTACAAAATGTTCATGAAAAGTAATAGGGTTACAAATAAACGTTGATTTTTAATCATACAACTTGTTAACAAACTTCATCGTCATATATTTTCACAATCAATTTCATATGAAACTTGCCTTTTTTAATTGGAATACGTCCATTGCATCATCAACAACCTGGAGTATATCTTCATCACCTTCGTCATCTGGATCAAGAGCAATGACAAAGTCAGCGATATCATCATCCACCTCCATGGGATCAGGTACTGTTTCTTCATCATTAAGATCTTTTTCGTTATTGAGTGACATGACTAAGAACAACACCAAACTGCTGCAACCAACGGTTTCTGAAGAATTCCTATATTGCTTGCGGTTATGAATAATTAATATGAAAAAAAATGCTTGATGAAGAAGATAATGGTAACAATATCGGATAGAATCAAAAAAATATAGCAAAATTAAATAAAATCAATCAATTCCTAATATATGTAGCCCTCTTTCCCCTTTTCTTTGTTATCGACAAACCCCACCTAACCTCCGTACCCTTTTCTTCCTCATTTCAGCCTCACCTCAGCCTTACCACACGTGCTTTTGGGGTTTTGTGAATTCATGTTAGATTGAGATATTGCTGCTAGATTTGGAGATTCTTTGACATATGTTTCTGATTTCTTTCAGCTACCAAAAAAAATGGGGATTTTCTTGTTTTTCTTTTTTCTTTGTACTAAACAAGTTATAGATTGTGTGGATTATATTCAAGAATGGAGGAAGGGTATTGAAGCTTGTTTTGATTTGGATTTTATGGTTTGGAATTGGAATTGGAGTTTTCATAAATTCCAACAAGGAGTTGTATGAGAAACTTCAGTTCAGTAATCATTAGGGATCATCACTTTGTTCCCCTCCCTGTGGATTTTACGAACTTGGTCACCCTCAGCCATCGATGAGTTCTTGCTTTGCTTCTGCAACTGATGATTTTTGCAACTGATGAGTATTCCATATTGTCTCCTATATATTACCCACTTCTCTTTGTGAGAAGCAAGGCTAGAGGCTTCAATGGCTACGGAACACAGAAGGGGGGAGGGTCATCAAAAACGAGAGGGGGGTGGAGGATGATAGCGGGGGGGGGGGGGGGGGGGGGGGGGTCATCGGAGATGATGGTTGCGGTATTTGACAGAAACACCGATGGGCGATGGTTCAGCGTTTCGTCACTGTGAATCGAAGATGAGCAACGATGAATCCTTAGAAGATGAAGCAATTTTTGTGGAAATTTTTGTCTCTCTGCAATTGTTCCTGAACATATATATATATATATATATTGGAGCAACTTACATTTTAGTCCCTGTGGTAATGTAATTTATATGTTTATCACCTAAAAATTACCCAAAACTGGAAAAAAAACTGAAATACCCTTCATCTAACGAAATTTTTTTAACGGCTTTTAGATCCAGGGACCAAATCCGGACCAAATGGCATATTATAGTGGCTAAAGTGTAATTTTTAAACTATAGGGACCAAATGTGTTATAAACACCAAACCACAGGGACCAAAAATGTAGTTTACTCTTTATTTACTAGTTATTAATTAATATTTAATTAACTACAACAACCCTAACTTTTGGGTTTTCCCTTTTCTAATTCTAATTTAGTTGAAATTTTCAATTTCTTTCCTATCGCTAACTCAAAATATGAACACATCCAAATTTCTGGCTACACAATCGAGTACTAGAATCTATGTTCTTCTATTGTTCTTCATTTATTGACATTGTCGTTCCATAACTTTCTACCTTACATTGTAACTTTAGACATTTTATTTGGTAAGCGTGAATTTCCACCCAACTTATATGAAGGGACGGACCCAATTAAGGGCACACGGTGGCATGTGCCACCGTGGTATTTCTCCGACGAAGGGTAAAAAAATTTGGTTTCATGATAGATGCAACCGTATCGTTTTAGGAGGTGCTCCCGTATTCTTTTGAAAGTGCAAGCGTACCTCGTAATCAACCAAAAATACCGGAAAACTCTTGAAATCAACCAAAATTACCGGAAAAAATCTCTCGAAATCAACCAAAAATACCGAAAAAGTCTCTCAAAATCAATAAAAAAAACTTAAAAATCTCTAAAATCAAAACAAAAACTTTAAAAATCCCTCGAAATGTCGAAATTTGGCTAAAAACACATTGGTCGATATTGAACGTTGGTATAAAAGATATACATGTCGATAAAAACCGTATGAAAAAAATATGGTGTCACCGTATGTGTTAGAATTGGAGAATCGATTAATAGATGATAGACTTGAGAGGCAGAGAGATGGTTGAAGGTCAGCAGCTTTCATATATTGAAGAGAGAATTACAAGACTGAAGATTAACCTAATAATAAACCCTAAGAGATCTATATATACTCAGTAAGTTACATGTAATTACATAATGGACCCTGAACTATACATATTAACAATAATACTCTAACACCCCCCCCCCCCCCCCCTCAAACTCAAGTAGGGGAAGAATGAGCCAAGTTGAGTTTGGAAACAAGAGCCCGAAAGCGCCCTGGAAGATGAGCTTTGGTGAAGATGTCTGCGGTCTGATCAATGGTTGAGATTGGAAGAAGTTTAACCGTCTTGCGAAGAACATGTTGACTAGTGAAATGACAGTCAATCTCGATGTGCTTTGTACGCTCATGAAAGACATCATTGTGAGCAATCTGAATAGCACTGTTGTTATCACACCACAATGGTGTTGGGGAAAATTGATGAGCACCCATATCAGATAGTAACCAGCGTAGCCATACAAGTTCTTGTGTAGTGTCAGCTAAGGCTCGATATTCAGCTTCAGTACTGGACCGAGCCGTTAGCGATTGTTTCTTGATGCGCCTGGAAATAAGCGAGTTCCCAAGGAAGAAACAATATCCGGTGGTCGAACGACGATCTGTTATGTCTCCATCCCAGTCAGCATCTGAGAAGGCACGAAGAGTTAAGGATGATGTGGATGAGAAGTGAAGCCCATGAAACATTGTCCCTTTGAGGTACCGAAGTATACGAAGAACCGCGACATAGTGATCTGAGCATGAAGCAGCCATGAACTGGCTGACTATATGAACTGCATAGGCAAGATCTGGTCGAGTAACAGTCAGGTAGACCAGAGAACCAACTAGTTGACGATACCGTGTAGGGTCCCGCAGCGGGGTTTCGGCATTGGGAGCAAGATGAAGGTTTTGCCCAATGGGTGTAGATGCAACTTTGTTGTCTGTAATTCCAGCTTTAGACAACAGATCTGAATGTACTTGGCTTGACAGAGATAGATGCCGGAAGAGTCTGACAGAACTTCAAGACCAAAGAAGTAGTGTAGCTTACCAAGATCTTTCATCTCAAAGCATGAGCTGAGAGACTGTTTGAGATGGGTGATACCTGTCGAGTCACTGCCGGTAATGATCATATCATCAACATACAATAGGAGTAAGATAGTACCTGCAGCAGTGGTCCGAGTAAACAGGCCAGAATCATAATTACTCGAAGAAAATCCCAAGGAAATGACAGTATTGCTAAAATTTTCAAACCAAGCACGAGGAGCTTGTTTGAGGCCATAGAGGGCTTTTCGAAGTCGACATACATGACCTTGACGAGAGGTCACACCTGGAGGGAGTCGCATGTAGACTTCCTCTTCGAGATCACCATTTAGAAAGGCATTCTTGACGTCCATCTGGTAAAGTGACCATCTTTTGGTGGCAGCTATGGCGAGAAGACTACGAACCGAGGTGACCCAAGCCACAGGAGCAAACGTTTCCTCGTAATCAATGCCATATTCTTGATTGAAGCCTTTTGCCACAAGACGTGCTTTATATCGATCAATAGACCCATCAAACTTCGTTTTGATTTTGAAGACCCATTTGCAACCAATGGGTGATTTTCCCGGTGGGAGAGGTACAAACTCCCATGTATTGGCTTTGTCAAGAGCCTGAAGTTCCTCAGTCATGGCTTGCTGCCAAACAGGGTTAGAAGCGGCTTCCTTGTAGGAAGTGGGTTCATGGTTGGACAGCAAAGTGGCATAACAGTGATAATCACGAAGATGAGAAGGAACTTGTCTTACCCGATCGGAGCGTCGTACTTCATCTTGTGGTTGAGAGGAGCTAGAATCCATAGACTCAGCAGATGGCTCAGAAGTAGTCCTTGGAGGTGGTGCAGATGATTGATCATGATCAGATGGCACAGATGGGACAGGTGAAGGCTCAGATGGGACAGGTGAAGGCTCAGGTTGAGAAGAGATGGAAGGAGGTGGAACAGATGGTGAGGAGAGTATGAGATCTAATTGGAGTGAGTCCAATGAGATATACGTGTCTGTGAATAAAGAAGTAGAAGGAGTGGGTGTGTCCTGAAATTTAGACACCGTAGAGAAGGGAAGATGTTCCCAGAAGGTGACATGACGGGATATACGAAGTCTCTTAGAGACTGGATCCCAACAACGATAACCTTTATGTTCAATTCCATAGCCAAGGAAGCAGCATAATCGAGAACGAGGTTCGAGTTTGGTGTGTTCATGAGATTACAGCTGAACAAAGCAAGCACAACCCAAAACTTTGAGGAGTTCATATGTAGGAGAGACTCCATAGAGTACTTCATACGGAGACTTTTGATTGAGAATGGGAGTCGGGTGTCGGTTGATGGTGTAGACAGCCGTGATAGCTGCTTCACCCCAAAAGCGTTCTGGACACTTGGCTGAGATTAACAGAGTACAGACAGTGTCAAGGATGTGACGGTGTTTGCGTTCTGCACGACCATTTTGTGGAGAGGTGTCGGGACATGAGTACTGAGAAAGAGTACCCTGAGATTGAAGAAAAGAGAGGAGAGACGATTCTTTGTATTCCATAGCATTATCTGCTCGAAGAACCTTTATAGGCTTGGAAAACTGGGTTAGAATCATACGGGCGAAGGTAATATAAATTTTAGGTAGCTCTGAGCGGTTTTTCATGAGATAAATCCATGTAAAACGTGTGTGATCATCGATAAAAATGACAAAATATCGAGCACCTCCCATAGATGGGTGTGGTGATGGTCCCCATACATCAGAATGAATAAGATCAAATGGAGAAGCAGATTTAAATTCATTAATTTGAAAATGTAAAGCATGATGTTTGCCAAGTTGACAAGATAAACAAGAAACATTTTCAGAGGAAGTGTTTCCTAACAATCCTGAACTAGCTAACACTTTTATTCTAGCTAATGATAAATGTCCTAGGCGTGCATGCCATAGTTCAAATGAAGGAGTACTGGAAACTGAGGCAGCAAAATTTGATGAAGGTAAGGGAAGACGGAGGTAGACCACTTCAATCATCCGACCAACTTTACGGCCTACTCCAAGGATCTGCTTGGTCTTTGGATCCTGCACAACACAACCAGAAGGGTGAAACATAACGATTAGACCGGCTTCCATAAGCTGAGTAATTGAAATCAGGCTCAGAGATAAGTTAGGAATATGCAGCACATCAGGTAATTGAATGTTGGGGGTAGATACAGTCCCACTGAAGGATACAGGTAAACGAGTATCATCAGCAGTACGGACTGATGAGAACATGCTGGAAGTTTGTTTAGAAACAAACCCGTCAGCCTTAGGTGTCATGTGGTTACAACATCCAGAGACAAATAGCCAAGGATTACCTGATGCAGAGGTATTGCATTGAGAATTCATACCCATAGAACCTGTCATGAGTTGCTCCATGAGCTCTTGATTTCGGCGCATGAGTTCCATAAGGTCAGGCGTTGAGTTGTTGCTATGTTGTGCCGGAACTGCTGGCGTAGGAGAATCTTGGGTGATAGAGTCAGCAACTGACTGAATGCGAGACTGTTGCCTTTGGTTACCAGAGTTCCTTGGATGTTTTGGACAATCAGACCCATAGTGACGTGGTTGTGTGATCCCACACCAGCGACATTTTCGAACTGGGCAGTTGAGGAGAAGATGGGAAGTAGAGTGACAGAAAGTGCATTCACTATTGTTCCCCTTGCCCACAGATTTAGACTGATCATTGGTGCCCCATTTACCTTTTGATTTTCCTGAGCTGGAAGTGTAGAGCACAGTGTCGGATGGCAGTGGAAAACGCTGTTGAAGACGAGTTTCCTCACTCAGCAGTTCAGTGATAGCCTCTTCAAGAGTAGGTAATGGATGTCCGTGAAGAAGTGAGGCTCGAACGTTCTCAAAACGATCAGTGAGACCCATTAGAATAGTGACTAAATGCAATTGGCTAAAATAAGCAGTGAACTTCCGAGCTGTTTCATCAAAGATTTAAGGTGCACCAAGTTCAGATGATCTCTAAGAGCTTGCATCTCAGAAATGTAGGAGTTGATAGACTGATCAGGCAGTTGTCTTTTGTTCTGAAAAGTAGTCCACAACTGATATTGATGGGATAAGCCTGTAGAAGTGTACTTGTTTGCAAGAAAATCCCACAGTCCTTTTGCTGTGGTATAGCCGAGGAATTGCTGATTGATCTCAGTAGTTGTAGAAGCGTTTATGAATCCGAGGATGCGAGCATTCGCGATATCCCAATCATTCATACGTTTTGCAAAGTCGATTGCACTTTCCTTTTCCTCTTGAACAGGAATGGTAGACGTACCAGTGACATAGGTATAAAGTCCATGAGACTTGAGAAGAATGGACATGTGATGATGTCACAGAACGTAGTTGTTCCCATTGAGAACAACTGAGATGGGATTTGAGTGACTGGAATTGTGAGCCATCTGAACAAGTAGACAAACAGAAAATAAACAGGTTCCGGAAGTGGTTAATTGCGAGTTCCGGAATTTGTTAACAAACCCTGTTTTCGCGGATCCGGAATCAAGAAAGATCCGGAATTGAGAAAAATGAGACTAGAGCCGGAATTTTAAGGTTTCGGAAGTTCAGAGAAGCAGTTCCGGTATTTCAAGCAAGCTGTTCCGGAATGTGAGAGGCTGAGTTTCAGAATTTTAAGTAGTTCCAGAATGTGAGTGGGTGCAGTTCCGGAATTTTACAGTGTGAGAGGCTGAGTTCCGGAATTTTAAGCAGTTCCGGAATGTGAGTGAGTGTAGTTCCGGAAAACAGTTCCTGAATGGGCTGTTCCGGAAAAAAAAAACAGTTCCGGAAAACAGTTCCTGAATGGGCTGTTCCGGCTGTGCGGTGCGGCTTAGGGTTTCGATAAACAAAACACGAACAGAACAACAAGTAGAAATCGAAACAAGGAAAATAAACGAGACGAGTAATCGATTGGTGAGACGTACCTAATGCTCTGATACCATGTTAGAATTGGAGAATCGATTAATAGATGATAGACTTGAGAGGCAGAGAGATGGCTGAAGGTCAGCAGCTTTCATATATTGAAGAGAGAATTACAAGACTGAAGATTAACCTAATAATAAACCCTAAGAGATCTATATATACTCAGTAAGTTACATGTAATTACATAATGGACCCTGAACTATACATATTAACAATAATACTCTAACAGTATGAAAAAGTTTCTGGGTCCGTCCCTGCTTATATGTACTAACTAATCCAATGGATGATCATAAATGTTCTGGAGTCATTCATAGATTGACCTTCATGGTCATAAGTGTTTTGGGCGCACCTGAATTTGAACCCAATGAAAATGAGATTCTCATAATATTCTCTTGAGCTTTAACCCGTGCTCCACAACTTAAGGGATTTATAACTTTATAGTTTAGACTTAAGTCGAGATTATAGTCACGTAAATCATATGTGATTTTAGATATTTGTGTTGTGAATATTGTGAATAAACTTTTGGTAAACAAAAACCAGAAAGTAGAAGGAAATAACTAGAAAGTAAAAGGAAATGGTTTGAAAGTTACTCATATCATATATATGAAAATGGAAGCCACCTGCAACTGGTATCAAAGACGTGGAGGAGACTTCAACGATTGATGAAGATGAACACCAAATCCCTAAAACTCATCATCTCTCTATTCCTCCTCAATTCCATAACCATTTATCTCTACTTCTCTTCTCACCCTGATTACTTCCGCCGTCCTCCTCCTCCTCCTCCCCCTTCAACCCCAAACCCTCGCCATCTCCGTTCCTCTTTTCCCCATCACACAGCTCTCGTTTCTTTGTCTAATTCCAATAAACCATGGCCAATTTTGCCATCTTACCTTCCATGGTCTTTAACCCCTAACATCGCCTCTGCATCTTGTGAAGCCTATTTTGGTAATGGATTCACTCGCGCCCTCCATCTGCTCAAGCCGTCGCCGGAGATTTACCGGAAATCCAGTAACGGCGGAGGCGGGGGAGGATGGTTTAGGTGTTTTTATAGTCAGACATTGCGGAGTTCCATATGTGAAGGCGGGAGGTTGCGGATGCATCCTGAGAAGATTAAGATGTCGATCGGCGGTGAGAAATTGGAGAGTGTGATTGGGAGGGGGGAGGAGGAAGAGTTGCCGGAGTTTGAATCTGGAGCTTTCGATTTGGAAGTTGGTGAGAGATCTAAGAGTCATGGTAAGAAGCTTGCTACTGAGGGTTTTTTGAATGATTATTTACAGAAAGAGCAGATCTCGAGGCATACTATGCGAGAGTTGATTGATTCGATTCAATTAGTTGGCGCCAATGAATTCGAATGCTCTCAGGTTAGTTTATAACTGAAATTTCAATCGCCATTAATGAACTCCTGGTCATTAATTGCTATATCACAAGTCGATTGCATAGATTGTTGATTATATCACATTGTATTCGTATAAACTTATATTGATTTCGCATATTAGATCTTAAATACTGGGGGTTATTGTGTATTAATGGAGATCAGAGGATCTTCGATTCATTTCCATATCTGTCAATCTGAATTCTATTGTGGTTTTGCATCTATTGAAGTGATCACTCAAATTTACATGTAATCTGAGGCACGAATCTCTTGTTTTTGGGAATTAATTTTCTTAAATCAACTTATGGATTTCTTCCTTGGGCTATGAGGATTATCGTAATATGATTATGAACATCTTATGCAGTTCAATCTAATTCAATTGGTTATTTTCCATATATGGTACACATTTGATTGAATTTACAACCTGCTGTGTGAAGTATACCAATCATTTATATCTGTTTATATCCTTATGTTATAACATTGGAAATTGAACTATTTTTGTATAGATAGATGCAAATCAAGAAATTGAAATTGAACTATTTGTGGAAAAATATCAATTGGTAGAAGTTAGAATCCCCCGGTAACGGAAAGACAGCTTCCAATGGCAAAAGTATTCTCCTTCGGTCTTCGGGCTAGTTTACCAATACCATATATAAATATATATACTCCCAATTTCAAGAATAGTTAAATGATATAGTTATAGTAACAACATTATCGCCCATTTTAAATAGTCTGGTTTTTTAGATGAACTTGGTTATCGCCCATTCTGCTACTAATGTGTTGATTTTTATTACATTTGTATAAGATTTTTTCAGCTCTTTATATGCATATTTTTTCATTCTGTGTTTGGATTAACTTGGGAAATACCCTTCTGATATTGGATGAAAAAGATTTGCCTAAGTTGCCTAATGTTCGCATTTTATTATATAGCAGAATAATAATTGACATGAAACTCTCTCATGATAGTGGATTGAGGAGCCGACGCTTTTGGTCACTCGCTTCGAGTATGCAAATCTTTTTCACACGGTCACGGATTGGTACAGCGCCTACGTGTCTTCCAGAGTTACTGGCTTGCCAAACCGACCTCAAGTGGTTTTTGTAGATGGTCACTGCATGGTATTGTTCTCATCTTGACTCGGTTGGATAATTGTTATCGTGTTTGTTACATATATTAATGTTGTTTTTTACAGTTTCCAATATAATACCTCATGCTAGTGAAAAGAAAAGGCAGAAAATTAGGGAAAAGAGTTCTTATATTATAAAGGGTAGTGTATACATTTCTGGCTGTTTGGCAGTTGCTGAATGATTAAGTGGTCAGAATGATTAAGAGGCTCTTATGATATAGTGTAAAATGAAATATGGTTGTTTGGTAATTGTTCATAATGAAATTAGGTTATTTGGGCACTGAATGGTTAAGGGAGGCCTAAGATACAAAATCATTCAAAGGGTTTTAGAACCATTTTTTTTGCCAAACAAGATTCACCTCTTAGCGATTCAGAGGTTGCCTCTTAATGGAACTATTAAGAGGTAAACAAACAGCCAAAATTGCTTGAATTTGGGAACATTTACGTGTCAATTTATTTGTAGATATAATCATCAGGTGATGGGGAGAGGATAATTAGTTGATTATGTGTTCCTCTTAGTATTCTGATAAAGAAGGTAAATGTAGGAAATTTTGTAATTGGTATATTTCCCATGAATCTCTTCTCACGTTATCTCATCCTATATATAGGAGAATACAACCCTAATGGGCTTATTTCATCTCTTAAGTCTTTATGCTTTTCAAGGATGCTTGCTTCTGTTCTCTCGGTCATTTCATTTGGAAACGAACTTAATCCAAGATATATATTATTGGAATTTGTTAGGAAACTCTCTAAAATTTAAAAAGATTCTTAATCCATATTTTCTGGTGACATTTCAGACACCATTAGAAGAAACATGGAAAGCTGTGTTCTCGGGTCTAAGATACGCTAAAAATTTCAGCGGACCAGTTTGCTTTCGTCATGCTATCCTCTCGCCTTTAGGATACGAAACAGCCATGTTCAAGGGTCTGTCTGAAAACATCGATTGTTACGGATCACCCGCCCATGATTTATGGCAAAACCCCGATGAAAAGAAAACCGCCAGAATCTCAGAATTCGGAGAGATGATACGAGCTGCTTTTGCGCTTCCGTTACAAAGACACCACCAGAACTCAAAGTCAGGATCACGAAATCATAACATCCTCTTCGTCCGCCGTGAAGATTATTTGGCTCATCCCCGCCATGGCGGCAAGGTGCAATCGAGGCTTAGCAATGAAGAAGAAGTGTTTGATGCGTTAAAGAGCTGGTCATGGAATCATACAGATTGCAAATTGAGCTTAATCAACGGGCTTTTTGGGCATATGTCAATGAAAGAGCAAGTGAGAGCGATTCAGGATGCGTCAGTTATCATTGGTGCTCACGGGGCGGGGCTGACTCACATAGTGTCGGCAACACCTGAAGCGGAGATTTTGGAGATCGTGTCGAGTGAGTTTCGGAGGCCTCATTTTGAATTAATTTCTCAGTGGAAAGGACTGAAATACCACCCAATATATCTGGCTGGATCTCATGCTAATCCAACGGTGGTTATTGAGAAACTTAGGGGTATTTTGAAGAGCTTAGGATGTTGATGGTGTCATTTGAGTGGGATATTGGTGCATAGAATTTGTAAAGAAGATCTTTGGGAAGTGGGTTGGGTACCCTTTTTTTTATATTAGTTGGGAGTTGAGGGTGGGCAAATTGGTAATTATGATATGGTGGTGAAAGATGGTAATGGTTGGAGGTAGCATGATGGATTTCACTTTTCAGCAGATTCAAAAGGAAGATTAGATATAGTTCTGATAGTGTAGCATTAGCATTAGCATTAGCATTAGCATTTGTGAGAGAGATTGTAAACATTACATTACATTACATTACATGGGTAGGCTTTTTTATAAACGAGTAATTCCAGGCTTCGTTTAGACTAATCCTTTGGCAAATCAGGACTCAGATAAATCTTCGGAATATGTTTTACAATTGATTGTTGTTTTCGTCTATATGATTTATATTTCATTGTTGTTTTCGTCCATCCATCATACTTAAAGGTAAGAGCTAGTTATAGGGATGAAAATAAAACAAATTGCAAATGATATGGACGAAAAACAAATGTACGAGGTAGTCTCATGGATGAAAATAGCACTGAAATGTAATCCATAGGACAAAAACTGCAATTTTGAAATCATAGGGACGAAAATCTCAACTTTTAACAAACCACAGGGACTAAAAACGTAACTTACTCTTGCTTTTAATTCTATTTTGTTTTATATGACCAAATTGGCAATGGAACAACAGTTTGTTTGACAAAAATAACAATATTTTTCCTTTTTGAAAAAAGATGATATTAAAATGTTGAAAAGGAAGAAAGCTTATGTTAGTTTAAAAACTAAAGACAAAGGACCAACATAACTTATTAATAAGTTATTAATTTGCGAGAAGGTGAGAAGTTTCAAGATCATATATGATTACACGTAATACGCTGATACACACACTTAATCATGTACACACCCAAAGGAGATGCAAGCGACTTGGTGAAACTATGTGTTGTCAATGCAACATTTGTTTGATCATATATATATATATATATATATATATATATATATATATATATATATATATATATATGATTCTCGTTTGAAGATGACCCTATGTATATATGGAGTTGTGGCAGTTAGGCCCTTTTAGCAAATATAATATATGCAACATCCATTAAAACTTGCACTTGCAAACAAGAAATGAAATTATCGAAATCTAAAGCCGCAAGAAACAAAGCATTCGTATATCACAATGTCTTTACCTTGTCCATCCCACATACACCAACAACAATGATCCATATAACCAAACTACTTCATTATTTATCATCATCATCACAACATGTTATGTCTTTCCACACTCGGAAAACCGTGCCTTTCAACAACCGGAAAACCCACCAAGAAGCTTCGCACTCCGGCGGAGGTGGTGGACAAGACTCGATCCCTTCTCCTAAGTTCCAAAAACACCCTCAACGTCACCTCCCAGGTTCTTCCCGCACTTGCTTTTTATATTCCAAAAATTATTTATATCTCTTCGGGCATGTTTGTTAACAGCTTATGGAGACTCACAGGCCATAGCGTATTTGGTCAACTATACATGACTGTTTGGTACTGGCTTAATGATATAGAAAGTGGCTTATTCATTAAGTTTCTAAGGGGAAGCTTTATGCAGAAAACCGGGGGTTTTTTCCAAACATGCTCCTTTCATCTATAAACAAACCATCCCAAACAAAAAAACTTCCAATCTATGCAAAATGATTTAAATGGTTTTAAGAACATCTCGCCTTATGTTCAGATGACCGAGTTGAGCTCACTAGTTAGGGAGTTAAAGTTGATTCTTTATGGTGATGATAACTCCGAGCCATCTGAGGAAGCTTGTGCCCAGTTGACACGGGAGTTCTTTAAAGAAGACACATTGCGTCTCCTCGTGATCTTTCTTCCCAAGTTGAACTTAGAGGTCGGTATCTTAACCATTTCCGACAATTATTACTATGAAAGACACCATAATCTGTCAAGTTTTCACAATTTCACCACAAACTTGTGGTTTACTTCTTTCATAGACCCGTAAAGATGCCACCCAAGTTGTTGCAAGTTTGCAGAGGCAACCCTTGCCATCGCGCTTTCAAGCTTCAAGATATTTAGAAGCTAATCTAGATCTTGTGGATATTTTGATATCCGGGTAAGATGAAGATCTTCATTTCGTGTTATTTTTCTAAGACGGTGTTGATTAGGGTCGGTTCGTGTGAGAAGTTGAGGTTAACGTGAAAAGCATGAGAAGTGGTTATCAACCGTTGGATGAGAAATGGATGCACATTAGGATGAGATGCACCGAGATAAGATGCACCAGATCAATTCCCTTCTAAACAGCAATTCATGGGAGGGCATTTGATTTAAAGTGATCAACGGTTCAGATCCACTTCTCAGTTAACCTCAACTTCTCACACGATCCTTTGCCGAGTTGATTATAACTTTAAAACTCATAATATTCTAACAGATACGAGGATCCTCAACTAGCTCTCCATTATGGTAGGATGTTAAAGGAGTGCCTACGTCATCAAATTGTTGCAAGGTAAGCACAAAACAGTTGGTTGGAGGTGAATTAACGACAAGTTAATGAGATTAATGAGGCTCACATCTTATTCGGTTAACTATGCATGACTGTTTGGTAGTGGCTTAATGATATATAAAATGGCTTGTACAGTAAGCTTCTAGATGGGAGTTTTATGCAGAAAGCTGCCTCTCCCAATTAAAAAAACACATTGCTTCCATCTATTAAAAAGAGCCTTCTAAACAAAAACCTTCTTTATCCACATAGGACTTAATGAGGTTTGCTTTTGCAGTTACTTATTGGAACCAAGTCAACTGAAGAAATTCTTTGATTATATACAACATCCGAGTTTTGATATTGCTGCAGATGCCGCAGATACATTCAAGGTTAGAAATTTGTTGCATCTTTATGTTTTTACTTTTAGTACTCTTGAAGAACATGTTTGTATTCTGATTGTTGTTTATGATCGATTCCTAACAGGATCTTTTGACTAGACATAAGTCAACTGTAGCTGAATCTCTGTCGAAAAACTATTGTTGGGTAGACTTCGATTTCATTATGTTATGGATTTTTATGTTGGTTTCTGTGGGAACACGTATTTATGATGTTCTTTAATGGTTTTTTGTTAGTTTTTTACCGAGTTTAACCAAAGGCTACTGAAATCTGCAAACTATATCACCAGAAGACAAGCTGTTAAGGTATGATAATTTGAAAACTATTAAGTATAAGGTAGTTAGCATTGGAATGTTGATATTCAAATGTTGGTTTTTGTGTTTTGTTTCAGCTATTGGGATGCATATTGCTTGATCGTTCGAATTCTGATGTTATGACACGCTACGTAAACTCAAAAGACAACCTAATAATTCTGATGAATCTTCTAAGGGTATGGCAGTCTTTTAACATTTTTCATTTACTCGTTAGGGTTTGAATCCTGATAATTGTGTACTTGGTACCTAAGGGTGCGTTTCGTACGCTAGACAGGACAGAACAGGGATAACTGTTCCACATTTAGCAGGACTTTTATGTAAAACGGACAGAAACAGAGTGGAACAAAGTGGATCATGTTCCACCCCCACCCCATGGAACAATCTGGAACATACTTATGTTTTACCAATATAAACTTAAAATAAAATCTAATTCTCTTCTAATACATCAAATTCACATTCTTTTTTATATTTTATTCATTCTTTAAAATTTATTTACTGTATTTTATGTTTTTAAACTTTCACTTTACTGTCCTCAAAATATTATTTTTATATGGTTTCTATGTTTTGATTAATTTATGTAAATAATTAAATACTAATAGTAAAAAATATAGAAAATGTTAGAAAATAAAATTTGGAAACTACATAAACTTTTTATTTTGATGACACTTTAATCCTCTTAAAGAAAACTTTATAATAATATATTTTGTTATAAAAAATATTCGTCTCTATCATAATCTAATAAATTACATAACTAATCAAAAATATATAAACAACTTATTAGGGGTAAATTGGTCAATGTTATCTGTTATGTCTAATTCTGTCTTGCCAATAGCTGAACAGTTATTCTGTCGTGTCCTATTTTATCATGATGCACCCTAAAAGTTGATATCAAACTGGAAAATATTGGTGAATTTTGTTGATGCAGGATCCAAGTAGGAGCATCCAAATAGATGCTTTTCATGTGTTCAAGGTATTTTAAATGATCAAATATCGAACTAGCTACGTACATGTTCTGTTTTTTTCTCCTGCTTTTGGTTGATAACGTTTTGTTACTATATATGTGGCAGCTGTTTGTAGCAAATAAAAACAAGCCACCTGAAATAGTGAGCATACTCGTTGCAAACAGAAGCAAGGTTATACGTTTACTTGGTGCCTTTGTCTATACAGGTAGTGCACTTATGATTCTATTTTTCCTTTTCCAAGTTCATGCTGAAATTTGAATGTGATTCGTTTATGTTATGTAGACGATCAAGTGTTTGAGACAGACAAAATTCAGGTGGTGGATGAACTCACTGTATTGGAGCTTGAAGACTAACGAGACACACACACTAACGGGCTATTTACTTTATTTTATATTAAGCTATTTATGGTTTAATTTGTCTGTCCGGATAAATTTGGTATTAACTTGTTTGGGGTGGCTTAATGGGGACAAGTGGGGGCCCTGGCTTATTCCATATAGCCATTTTAGCTTAATGGCTTAACGATAAAGCCGTAAAGAATCAAAACATGAGGATAAATATATATATATATATAGAGAGAGAGAGAGAGAGAGAGAGAGAGTCGTTCAAACGAGATTAATACTTATTTAAAAGAACACGAGAACCAACAAAATCATATATGGTTTTACATTAACAGGCGAAAAAAGCCACGCACTTTGGGCACGACTTCAGGTCCACATGTTTTTTTCACCCGTTGATGTAAAATCATATATGATTTTGTTGATTTTCATATTCTTTTAAATATGTACGGTTCTTGTTTGATTCTCCATCTCTCTCTCTCTCTCTATATATATATATATATATATATATATGTTATATATCTGTGTGTAAGGGACAACATTTGATCAATGTAATAAAGATTATATATTATTATCTCATCAACATTCATAAAAAAGCCTAACTAACAAAGCTTCTACAAAAAAACCAATTTCATGCCCTCCATTAAGTAAGAAATAAAACATAAAATCAAAGCTTGATAATCAGGATGACGTATCGGTTTAAGCAGCACCAGCACTCTTTCCTTTCTTCTTCTGCAACTTCTTCATGTAAAACTCGAGCTCTTTTCCCTCCAAGATGTATCTGCCAAAGTTTCAATACAGTTTAGAAATAATGACCAAAAAAAGCAGTATCCAACAAAAAAAAGAAATCAAAACCACAAGAAAAAAAACCCAACTATTTACCCCAAGGATATATATTATCCAAAAAATCAACGTAAAACCCGTTATGTCGTCAAAGTTATAGAATTAGCACATCATGTATTCACATGTGAATGGAAAACAAACACTAGATCAAAACACATACCCATCAGCACGACCACACTGGCCAGGACGTGATGAGATTGCCGCCAACAGACGACCACCAGAGAATTGTTCTTCAACATGTGGGTCAAGTTTGCGCTCTTCTTTACGCTTCTCTAGTTTCCTTGCAACATGATTGCTCTTTTTGGTCTCCTCAGTAGCACCCTCTACTTCCTAAGAATCAATCAACATTGAAATTAATTAAAACAACGAAATTTAATGAATCCAAATAAGAAAATAAATATAACATTACAAACCAAATAAATAACCGAGAATTTACCTCTCCCTCTTTTTTGGCAGCAGCGGTGGTTTTCTTCCTCCGACCAATATCAAGTCCATAATGCTGAAGATACCACTGCTTAAATGGGGCAGCATCAACCTGAACAATAGCACTCTTTACTAAAGTTTGGGTCCTAACCAACTCGTTATTTGATGCATTATAAACCACATCCAAGATACGTGTCTTCCTTGTCACAGCCTCACTTCCCCATGAGTAGTTTCCTGTATCTAACCTCAACGCACGCCACTTCACATTACCACCTCGGACCCTCACCCTTCGAACAGTCTTGTTGCTGGATATCTTGGTGTTGGCAGGCTGTCGTCCAAGCTCGTACCTTAATAATAATGAAAGTATTAGAACATGAGTATGTAGACAAGGGATTGGGTTCTGGTGAGTAGTTGAAGTTAACGTGAGAAGTGGTTATCAACCGTTGGATGAGAAATGAATGCACATTAGGATGAGATTAAAAGTGATCAACGGTTCAGATCTACTTCTCAGGTTAACGTCAATACTTCGCCTATAGACAAGGGGATATAAATCATATTTTGGTTTTAAACAAGCATCCTGGGGAAAATGCCTAAATAGGGAGGTATGAATTCAAACTAAACTTGATTTAAACAAATGATATCATGTTTAAAACAGATTTCGTCAATTGCACTCCATTTCAACAAAAAAAAAAACTGGTAATTTTTCTTTTCCAACTAAAACTAACAAACAGAATGTATATGGTTGTAATAACTGGGATCAAGGGCAATGCAAGAAGAATTTCATCTATATAGCTCATTGATCCAGACCAAAATAACGAAACTAAGAAATAGCGAAAAGGCAAATGTCATGAATCAATAAACGAGAATAAGAAGAGTAAACATAAATCAATTGCTAAAACCCTAATAAATCTAACAATAATATTCTAAGGATCCAAGGAAGAAAGATACCAATGGGTGAAACAATCAGAAAAGCGTAACGAGAAACGAAAATGTATGAAAGTAACAATAGATATAAAGGTGAGAGATTTACTTTCGCTTCTTTCTCCAGGCCTTCTTCTTGCCACCAGTGGCGCGTCGCTTGTGCATTGAATCCCGAGATATACCTGTAAAAAACACGATCCATTATCACCAAGATGAAGACGATGAAGCAATTGATCGAATTGGGCAAATAGTTGCTAAAAGTGAAGTGTACCCATGGTTGCAGATAACGGAGGATCCTCCTCTAGGGTTTATGATGCGCCACCTCCCAGTGGACGGAAGAAAACTAGGGTTTGGCGGAGTGAACTGCGAACTCCGACTTAAAAAGATGAGCACACAAAAGAAAATGTTAATTACAAATTTTACCTTTTACTTTCACTCTTGTTTGTTTCCAACACCAAAGTATTTGAAAATGGTCCTTGTCTTTGATTATGTTACAAATGTTCGTTAAATAAGGGACAATCTGGTCTTTTTTATTGAATTCTCTAATTTTTTTTTTAAATATATATATTACGCTACTATAGGGATGACCTTCAAGCTTTTTCAAACAGTCATTTTTTTAGTATTACGAGGGAAAAATTTATCAATGTGGATGCTAAATTGGATTATAAAACTTCCATACAATCCCAAGGTTACAACAATTACGAAAACATCCCAATTCTTATTAAAATACTAATAACGAAAATTTAGGATGTTACAATACTCCCCAACTTAAAAATGATTTCGTCCCCGAAATCAAGATTAGGTAAACAGATGGGGATACTTATCCTTCATATTCTCTTCCGACTCTAAAGTCACATTAGCACCTCGATGGTGTTTCCACTGTACTTTCAACATAATTAATTCCTTGCCATTACGTAGCTTTCTAACCGATCTTTCCACAACTGCCTCTGGTTCTTCCACACAACCATTTTCTCATCCATTCCTACTTTAGTAAAAGAAATCACATCATACCAACATGAAATATTTTGTACATCTCTTCCCTTTAAGTCTTACATACTTAACCACAATTAAAAGTCCAGAAAGAACAAGAATCCATCCTTTCATATTTTCTGAACCTTAACTCTTTCATTAGCATACGCTCCCCAACTTGGATTTGCAAACCTCCTTAGAGTCACTGTTCATCATCAAATCTTTACTCAACTACTTCTTGGTCTAACATACCGACATTAACCGTAACTCGATCTCCGGGTCTCAAAATAACATTACCATCTACTGCTTGAAAATATATATTCACCTTAAATTGTTCTACTATATCACAAAGAGATAACCATAAGAAATGTTTATACGAGTATAGACATGCAAAACGTACTTTACCGATCATTAGCATTTCCGTCGACTCTAAGACCATCCCGTCTTAGCACTTCTACCCATATCTCACATATCATAACTTAATTCATCTCAGCTTAAGTCTAAGTACATCCTCAGCATACTTAGTTCGCTTAAACTATTGCTCTGATACCATATTGTAACGCCCCAAAATCTGAGCCAATTTAAACCTCAAGTTATAACAGGTTATGACAATAAAACTACAATTTATATAGATAGCAAAGGAATTAACCATCAAGAGTGTATTTACAATACAGGATACTTCGAACAACCTATCAATCTAATCATGTCACTATAATCAGATTAATCGATTTGTCTAAGCTATCCTTCAAAATCTCCTCTTTGTTAATTGCCACTTCTGTTATTCCAAAAACACTCGTCCCACAACCCTTTATTTGCATGAGCCTGAACCTGGTAAGAAAAACATCATATGAAACGATTAGGCTAACGCCTAGTGAGAACATTCGTTTCCAAGATAACATTTGTAAAATCAATGTAAACAAGTTACAACAAACCTGATTATTCCTTTTCTTACCGTACAACAACTCCTTTCACTACTGGGAATCTACCCCACCTCCATAATTATGACTAATTCACCTAGTCATATTATCATAAACCAGAGCCTTCTACGAATCAATCCCAGATTCTAGATCAATGCTCTCATCTAATAAATCGCAACCACATATTCCCATTTATTAGAAAGGATGTAGAGATTACAATTACTCATGTCAATCTCTATTCATCCTAAGAAATCAGGAATTACGATTACTCACATCAATTCCACATTTCTTAATAATGCAAATAGGAATTACGATTACTCACATCAATTCCACATTTAACATACCCACAGGAATTATGATTACTCACATCAATTCCTTATTTCACATAAATGGGAATTACGATTACTCACATCAATTCCACATTTAACATACCCACAGGAATTATGATTACTCACATCAATTCCTTATTTCACATAAATGGGAATTACGATTACTCACATCAATTCCACATTTAACATACCCACAGGAATTATGATTACTCACATCAATTCCTTATTTCACATAAATGGGAATTACGATTACTCACATCAATTCCACATTTAACATACATACATGAATTATGATTACTCACATCAATTCCTTATGTTTATATCAGGCTAGTGCCTATGGATCCATATCACCTAATTGTACTCATACAGGTATTTACTTAATATAGATTCCTCATATCATTCAGTATGAGCAAACCTTATTCATTACACTTAACACATTCCTGCCTAGCATCGACTAGCGCAGTCTATAAACCTATCATACTACTTTTCAAGGGTATGTATGTTCAAGCTATATAATTCCCATCACAATTCCTAAATCGCATATTTCCACGATTTACATAAATGCACATTTCATTACATCCAGAAAGATACATAAAATTACAAGGCCTCTAGATACTTAACTTATCAGATCTTTGAGCCATATCAAATTTTGATACCATTTAGATATACCGGGACTCACCTGTACCGGGACTTCCACTACCGGGACTTCCACTACCGGGACTTTCAACTACCGGGACATTCAACTACCGGGACTTTCAAGGTTTTGCGTATTGTCCGTTCAACAAGTCCTCAAATCGATTTAAAACATGAAATCAGTTCAATCTACTCATTCTATTCAACCCTCAGTCAGTTCATACAAATATACCAAGGTTACTATAACTTAAAAACACTGATTTGTACAAAGAATCGAATGAACTCACCTTATACTGCGAAACCGACTTCTGCACAAATAAGAACTTCAATCTTTTTGTTTATGATTCTGCAATTCAATCCCAAAATACAGATTCGTTCATCATCTAAGTAGAAGCAACCAATCTCTCCAAAACCAACAACGATTTCTTACCGAATGAGATCAATTTCTCGATTTCTTATGTTCTCCTTCTTTCTCTCTCTGTTGCCGACTCAAACAAACATGAATGAGATATTTCTCATTCTCAGTCTTTATTCACACACACACACATTTAGGAAATATGACCAAACATACCTCTAAGTTTAATCTTTCCAAAAGTTACACTAAACTTTCATCTTTTGCATTTCAACCTTAAATTGGATTATAAAACTTCCATACAATCCCAAGGTTACAACAATTACGAAAACATCCCAATTCTTATTAAAATACTAATAACGAAAATTTAGGATGTTACAATACTCCCCAACTTAAAAATGATTTCGTCCCCGAAATCAAGATTAGGTAAACAGATGGGGATACTTATCCTTCATATTCTCTTCCGACTCTAAAGTCACATTAGCACCTCGATGGTGTTTCCACTGTACTTTCAACATAATTAATTCCTTGCCATTACGTAGCTTTCTAACCGATCTTTCCACAACTGCCTCTGGTTCTTCCACACAACCATTTTCTCATCCATTCCTACTTTAGTAAAAGAAATCACATCATACCAACATGAAATATTTTGTACATCTCTTCCCTTTAAGTCTTACATACTTAACCACAATTAAAAGTCCAGAAAGAACAAGAATCCATCCTTTCATATTTTCTGAACCTTAACTCTTTCATTAGCATACGCTCCCCAACTTGGATTTGCAAACCTCCTTAGAGTCACTGTTCATCATCAAATCTTTACTCAACTACTTCTTGGTCTAACATACCGACATTAACCGTAACTCGATCTCCGGGTCTCAAAATAACATTACCATCTACTGCTTGAAAATATATATTCACCTTAAATTGTTCTACTATATCACAAAGAGATAACCATAAGAAATGTTTATACGAGTATAGACATGCAAAACGTACTTTACCGATCATTAGTATTTCCGTCGACTCTAAGACCATCCCGTCTTAGCACTTCTACCCATATCTCACATATCATAACTTAATTCATCTCAGCTTAAGTCTAAGTACCTCCTCAGCATACTTAGTTCGCTTAAACTATTGCTCTGATACCATATTGTAACGCCCCAAAATCTGAGCCAATTTAAACCTCAAGTTATAACAGGTTATGACAATAAAACTACAATTTATATAGATAGCAAAGGAATTAACCATCAAGAGTGTATTTACAATACAGGATACTTCGAACAACCTATCAATCTAATCATGTCACTATAATCAGATTAATCGATTTGTCTAAGCTATCCTTCAAAATCTCCTCTTTGTTAATTGCCACTTCTGTTATTCCAAAAACACTCGTCCCACAACCCTTTATTTGCATGAGCCTGAACCTGGTAAGAAAAACATCATATGAAACGATTAGGCTAACGCCTAGTGAGAACATTCGTTTCCAAGATAACATTTGTAAAATCAATGTAAACAAGTTACAACAAACCTGATTATTCCTTTTCTTACCGTACAACAACTCCTTTCACTACTGGGAATCTACCCCACCTCCATAATTATGACTAATTCACCTAGTCATATTATCATAAACCAGAGCCTTCTACGAATCAATCCCAGATTCTAGATCAATGCTCTCATCTAATAAATCGCAACCACATATTCCCATTTATTAGAAAGGATGTAGAGATTACAATTACTCATGTCAATCTCTATTCATCCTAAGAAATCAGGAATTACGATTACTCACATCAATTCCACATTTCTTAATAATGCAAATAGGAATTACGATTACTCACATCAATTCCACATTTAACATACCCACAGGAATTATGATTACTCACATCAATTCCTTATTTCACATAAATGGGAATTACGATTACTCACATCAATTCCACATTTAACATACCCACAGGAATTATGATTACTCACATCAATTCCTTATTTCACATAAATGGGAATTACGATTACTCACATCAATTCCACATTTAACATACCCACAGGAATTATGATTACTCACATCAATTCCTTATTTCACATAAATGGGAATTACGATTACTCACATCAATTCCACATTTAACATACATACATGAATTATGATTACTCACATCAATTCCTTATGTTTATATCAGGCTAGTGCCTATGGATCCATATCACCTAATTGTACTCATACAGGTATTTACTTAATATAGATTCCTCATATCATTCAGTATGAGCAAACCTTATTCATTACACTTAACACATTCCTGCCTAGCATCGACTAGCGCAGTCTATAAACCTATCATACTACTTTTCAAGGGTATGTATGTTCAAGCTATATAATTCCCATCACAATTCCTAAATCGCATATTTCCACGATTTACATAAATGCACATTTCATTACATCCAGAAAGATACATAAAATTACAAGGCCTCTAGATACTTAACTTATCAGATCTTTGAGCCATATCAAATTTTGATACCATTTAGATATACCGGGACTCACCTGTACCGGGACTTCCACTACCGGGACTTCCACTACCGGGACTTTCAACTACCGGGACATTCAACTACCGGGACTTTCAAGGTTTTGCGTATTGTCCGTTCAACAAGTCCTCAAATCGATTTAAAACATGAAATCAGTTCAATCTACTCATTCTATTCAACCCTCAGTCAGTTCATACAAATATACCAAGGTTACTATAACTTAAAAACACTGATTTGTACAAAGAATCGAATGAACTCACCTTATACTGCGAAACCGACTTCTGCACAAATAAGAACTTCAATCTTTTTGTTTATGATTCTGCAATTCAATCCCAAAATACAGATTCGTTCATCATCTAAGTAGAAGCAACCAATCTCTCCAAAACCAACAACGATTTCTTACCGAATGAGATCAATTTCTCGATTTCTTATGTTCTCCTTCTTTCTCTCTCTGTTGCCGACTCAAACAAACATGAATGAGATATTTCTCATTCTCAGTCTTTATTCACACACACATTTAGGAAAAATGACCAAACATACCTCTAAGTTTAATCTTTCCAAAAGTTACACTAAACTTTCATCTTTTGCATTTCAACCTTAAATTGGATTATAAAACTTCCATACAATCCCAAGGTTACAACAATTACGAAAACATCCCAATTCTTATTAAAATACTAATAACGAAAATTTAGGATGTTACAATACTCCCCAACTTAAAAATGATTTCGTCCCCGAAATCAAGATTAGGTAAACAGATGGGGATACTTATCCTTCATATTCTCTTCCGACTGTAAAGTCACATTAGCACCTCGATGGTGTTTCCACTGTACTTTCAACATAATTAATTCCTTGCCATTACGTAGCTTTCTAACCGATCTTTCCACAACTGCCTCTGGTTCTTCCACACAACCATTTTCTCATCCATTCCTACTTTAGTAAAAGAAATCACATCATACCTACATGAAATATTTTGTACATCTCTTCCCTTTAAGTCTTACATACTTAACCACAATTAAAAGTCTAGAAAGAACAAGAATCCATCCTTTCATATTTTCTGAACCTTAACTATTTCATTAGCATCCGCTCCCCAACTTGGATTTGCAAACCTCCTTAGAGTCACTGTTCATCATCAAATCTTTACTCAACTACTTCTTGGTCTAACATACCGACATTAACCGTAACTCGATCTCCGGGTCTCAAAATAACATTACCATCTACTGCTTGAAAATATATATTCACCTTAAATTGTTCTACTATAACACAAAGAGATAACCATAAGAACTGTTTATACGAGTATAGACATGCAAAACGTACTTTACCGATCATTAGTATTTCCGTCGACTCTAAGACCATCCCGTCTTAGCACTTCTACCCATATCTCACATATCATAACTTAATTCATCTCAGCTTAAGTCTAAGTACCTCCTCAGCATACTTAGTTCGCTTAAACTATTGCTCTGATACCATATTGTAACGCCCCAAAATCTGAGCCAATTTAAACCTCAAGTTATAACAGGTTATGACAATAAAACTACAATTTATATAGATAGCAAAGGAATTAACCATCAAGAGTGTATTTACAATACAGGATACTTCGAACAACCTATCAATCTAACCATGTCACTATAATCAGATTAATCGATTTGTCTAAGCTATCCTTCAAAATCTCCTATTTGTTAATTGCCACTTCTGTTATTCCAAAAACACTCGCCCCACAACCCTTTATTTGCCTGAGCCTGAACCTGGTAAGAAAAACATCATATGAAACGATTAGGCTAACGCCTAGTGAGAACATTTGTTTCCAAGATAACATTTGTAAAATCAATGTAAACAAGTTACAACAAACCTGATTATTGCTTTTCTTACCGTACAGCAACTCCTTTCACTACTGGGAATCTACCCCACCTCCATAATTATGACTAATTCACCTAGTCATATTATCATAAACCAGAGCCTTCTACGAATCAATCCCAGATTCTAGATCAATGCTCTCATCTAATAAATCGCAAACACATATTCCCATTTATTAGAAAGGATGTAGAGATTACAATTACTCATGTCAATCTCTATTCATCCTAAGAAATCAGGAATTACGATTACTCACATCAATTCCACATTTCTTAATAATGCAAATAGGAATTACGATTACTCACATCAATTCCACATTTAACATACCCATAGGAATTATGATTACTCACATCAATTCCTTATTTCACATAAATGGGAATTACGATTACTCACATCAATTCCATATTTAACATACCCACAGGAATTATGATTACTCACATCAATTCCTTATTTCACATAAATGGGAATTACGATTACTCACATCAATTCCTTATGTTTATATCAGGCTAGTGCCTATGGATCCATATCACCTAATTGTACTCATACAGGTATTTACTTAATATAGATTCCTCATATCATTCAGTATAAGCAAACCTTATTCATTACACTTAACACATTCCTGCCTAGCATCGACTAGCGCAGTCTATAAACCTATCATACTACTTTTCAAGGGTATGTATGTTCAAGCTATATAATTCCCATCACAATTCCTAAATCGCATATTTCCACGATTTACATAAATGCACATTTCATTACATCCAGAAAGATACATAAAATTACAAGGCCTCTAGATACTTAACTTATCAGATCTTTGAGCCATATCAAATTTTGATACCATTTAGATATACCGGGACTCACCTGTACCGGGACTTTCAACTACCGGGACATTCAACTACCGGGACATTCAACTACCGGGACTTTCAAGGTTTTGCGTATTGTCCGTTCAACAAGTCCTCAAATCGATTTAAAACATGAAACAGTTCAATCTACTCATTCTAATCAATCCTCAGTCAGTTCATACAAATATACCAAGGTTACTATAACTTAAAAACACTGATTTGTACAAAGAATCGAATGAACTCACCTTATACTGCGAAACCGACTTCTGCACAAATAAGAACTTCAATCTTTTTGTTTATGATTCTGCAATTCAATCCCAAAATACAGATCCGTTCATCATCTAAGTAGAAGCAACCAATCTCTCCAAAACCAACAACGATTTCTTACCGAATGAGATCAATTTCTCGATTTCTTATGTTCTCCTTCTTTCTCTCTCTGTTGCCGACTCAAACAAACATGAATGAGATATTTCTCATTCTCAGTCTTTATTCACACACACACATTTAGGAAATATGACCAAACATACCTCTAAGTTTAATCTTTCCAAAAGTTACACTAAACTTTCATCTTTTGCATTTCAACCTTAAATTGGATTATAAAACTTCCATACAATCCCAAGGTTACAACAATTACGAAAACATCCCAATTCTTATTAAAATACTAATAACGAAAATTTAGGATGTTACAATACTCCCCAACTTAAAAATGATTTCGTCCCCGAAATCAAGATTAGGTAAACAGATGGGGATACTTATCCTTCATATTCTCTTCCGACTCTAAAGTCACATTAGCACCTCGATGGTGTTTCCACTGTACTTTCAACATAATTAATTCCTTGCCATTACGTAGCTTTCTAACCGATCTTTCCACAACTGCCTCTGGTTCTTCCACACAACCATTTTCTCATCCATTCCTACTTTAGTAAAAGAAATCACATCATACCAACATGAAATATTTTGTACATCTCTTCCCTTTAAGTCTTACATACTTAACCACAATTAAAAGTCCAGAAAGAACAAGAATCCATCCTTTCGTATTTTCTGAACCTTAACTCTTTCATTAGCATCCGCTCCCCAACTTGGATTTGCAAACCTCCTTAGAGTCACTATTCATCATCAAATCTTTACTCAACTACTTCTTGGTCTAACATACCGACATTAACCGTAACTCGATCTCCGGGTCTCAAAATAACATTACCATCTACTGCTTGAAAATATATATTCACCTTAAATTGTTCTACTATAACACAAAGAGATAACCATAAGAAATGTTTATACGAGTATAGACATGCAAAACGTACTTTACCGATCATTAGTATTTCCGTCGACTCTAAGACCATCCCGTCTTAGCACTTCTACCCATATCTCACATATCATAACTTAATTCATCTCAGCTTAAGTCTAAGTACCTCCTCAGCATACTTAGTTCGCTTAAACTATTGCTCTGATACCATATTGTAACGCCCCAAAATCTGAGCCAATTTAAACCTCAAGTTATAACAGGTTATGACAATAAAACTACAATTTATATAGATAGCAAAGGAATTAACCATCAAGAGTGTATTTACAATACAGAATACTTCGAACAACCTATCAATCTAATCATGTCACTATAATCAGATTAATCGATTTGTCTAAGCTATCCTTCAAAATCTCCTCTTTGTTAATTGCCACTTCTGTTATTCCAAAAACACTCGTCCCACAACCCTTTATTTGCCTGAGCCTGAACCTGGTAAGAAAAACATCATATGAAACGACTAGGCTAACGCCTAGTGAGAACATTCGTTTCCAAGATAACATTTGTAAAATCAATGTAAACAAGTTACAACAAACCTGATTATTCCTTTTCTTACCGTACAACAACTCCTTTCACTACTGGGAATCTACCCCACCTCCATAATTATGACTAATTCACCTAGTCATATTATCATAAACCAGAGCCTTCTACGAATCAATCCCAGATTCTAGATCAATGCTCTCATCTAATAAATCGCAACCACATATTCCCATTTATTAGAAAGGATGTAGAGATTACAATTACTCATGTCAATCTCTATTCATCCTAAAAAATCAGGAATTACGATTACTCACATCAATTCCACATTTCTTAATAATGCAAATAGGAATTACGATTACTCACATCAATTCCACATTTAACATACCCATAGGAATTATGATTACTCACATCAATTCCTTATTTCACATAAATGGGAATTACGATTACTCACATCAATTCCATATTTAACATACCCACAGGAATTATGATTACTCACATCAATTCCTTATTTCACATAAATGGGAATTACGATTACTCACATCAATTCCTTATGTTTATATCAGGCTAGTGCCTATGGATCCATATCACCTAATTGTACTCATACAGGTATTTACTTAATATAGATTCCTCATATCATTCAGTATAAGCAAACCTTATTCATTGCACTTAACACATTCCTGCCTAGCATCGACTAGCGCAATCTATAAACCTATCATACTACTTTTCAAGGGTATGTATGTTCAAGCTATATAATTCCCATCACAATTCCTAAATCGCATATTTCCACGATTTACATAAATGCACATTTCATTACATCCAGAAAGATACATAAAATTACAAGGCCTCTAGATACTTAACTTATCAGATCTTTGAGCCATATCAAATTTTGATACCATTTAGATATACCGGGACTCACCTGTACCGGGACTTCCACTACCGGGACTTTCAACTACCGGGACTTTCAAGGTTTTGCGTATTGTCCGTTCAACAAGTCCTCAAATCGATTTAAAACATGAAACAGTTCAATCTACTCATTCTAATCAATCCTCAGTCAGTTCATACAAATATACCAAGGTTACTATAACTTAAAAACACTGATTTGTACAAAGAATCGAATGAACTCACCTTATACTGCGAAACCGACTTCTGCACAAATAAGAACTTCAATCTTTTTGTTTATGATTCTGCAATTCAATCCCAAAATACAGATCCGTTCATCATCTAAGTAGAAGCAACCAATCTCTCCAAAACCAACAACGATTTCTTACCGAATGAGATCAATTTCTCGATTTCTTATGTTCTCCTTCTTTCTCTCTCTGTTGCCGACTCAAACAAACATGAATGAGATATTTCTCATTCTCAGTCTTTATTCACACACACACATTTAGGAAATATGACCAAACATACCTCTAAGTTTAATCTTTCCAAAAGTTACACTAAACTTTCATCTTTTGCATTTCAACCTTAAATTGGATTATAAAACTTCAATACAATCCCAAGGTTACAACAATTACGAAAACATCCCAATTCTTATTAAAATACTAATAACGAAAATTTAGGATGTTACAATACTCCCCAACTTAAAAATGATTTCGTCCCCGAAATCAAGATTAGGTAAACAGATGGGGATACTTATCCTTCATATTCTCTTCCGACTCTAAAGTCACATTAGCACCTCGATGGTGTTTCCACTGTACTTTCAACATAATTAATTCCTTGCCATTACGTAGCTTTCTAACCGATCTTTCCACAACTGCCTCTGGTTCTTCCACACAACCATTTTCTCATCCATTCCTACTTTAGTAAAAGAAATCACATCATACCAACATGAAATATTTTGTACATCTCTTCCCTTTAAGTCTTACATACTTAACCACAATTAAAAGTCCAGAAAGAACAAGAATCCATCCTTTCATATTTTCTGAACCTTAACTCTTTCATTAGCATCCGCTCCCCAACTTGGATTTGCAAACCTCCTTAGAGTCACTATTCATCATCAAATCTTTACTCAACTACTTCTTGGTCTAACATACCGACATTAACCGTAACTCGATCTCCGGGTCTCAAAATAACATTACCATCTACTGCTTGAAAATATATATTCACCTTAAATTGTTCTACTATAACACAAAGAGATAACCATAAGAAATGTTTATACGAGTATAGACATGCAAAACGTACTTTACCGATCATTAGTATTTCCGTCGACTCTAAGACCATCCCGTCTTAGCACTTCTACCCATATCTCACATATCATAACTTAATTCATCTCAGCTTAAGTCTAAGTACCTCCTCAGCATACTTAGTTCGCTTAAACTATTGCTCTGATACCATATTGTAACGCCCCAAAATCTGAGCCAATTTAAACCTCAAGTTATAACAGGTTATGACAATAAAACTACAATTTATATAGATAGCAAAGGAATTAACCATCAAGAGTGTATTTACAATACAGGATACTTCGAACAACCTATCAATCTAATCATGTCACTATAATCAGATTAATCGATTTGTCTAAGCTATCCTTCAAAATCTTCTCTTTGTTAATTGCCACTTCTGTTATTCCAAAAACACTCGTCCCACAACCCTTTATTTGCCTGAGCCTGAACCTGGTAAGAAAAACATCATATGAAACGACTAGGCTAACGCCTAGTGAGAACATTCGTTTCCAAGATAACATTTGTAAAATCAATGTAAACAAGTTACAACAAACCTGATTATTCCATTTCTTACCGTACAACAACTCCTTTCACTACTGGGAATCTACCCCACCTCCATAATTATGACTAATTCACCTAGTCATATTATCATAAACCAGAGCCTTCTACGAATCAATCCCAGATTCTAGATCAATGCTCTCATCTAATAAATCGCAACCACATATTCCCATTTATTAGAAAAGATGTAGAGATTACAATTACTCATGTCAATCTCTATTCATCCTAAGAAATCAGGAATTACGATTACTCACATCAATTCCACATTTCTTAATAATGCAAATAGGAATTACGATTACTCACATCAATTCCACATTTAACATACCCACAGGAATTATGATTACTCACATCAATTCCTTATTTCACATAAATGGGAATTACGATTACTCACATCAATTCCACATTTAACATACCCACAGGAATTATGATTACTCACATCAATTCCTTATTTCACATAAATGGGAATTACGATTACTCACATCAATTCCACATTTAACATACATACATGAATTATGATTACTCACATCAATTCCTTATGTTTATATCAGGCTAGTGCCTATGGATCCATATCACCTAATTGTACTCATACAGGTATTTACTTAATATAGATTCCTCATATCATTCAGTATGAGCAAACCTTATTCATTACACTTAACACATTCCTGCCTAGCATCGACTAGCGCAGTCTATAAACCTATCATACTACTTTTCAAGGGTATGTATGTTCAAGCTATATAATTCCCATCACAATTCCTAAATCGCATATTTCCACGATTTACATAAATGCACATTTCATTACATCCAGAAAGATACATAAAATTACAAGGCCTCTAGATACTTAACTTATCAGATCTTTGAGCCATATCAAATTTTGATACCATTTAGATATACCGGGACTCACCTGTACCGGGACTTCCACTACTGGGACTTCCACTACCGGGACTTTCAACTACCGGGACTTTCAAGGTTTTGCGTATTGTCCGTTCAACAAGTCCTCAAATCGATTTAAAACATGAAATCAGTTTAATCTACTCATTCTAATCAATCCTCAGTCAGTTCATACAAATATACCAAGGTTACTATAACTTAAAAACACTGATTTGTACAAAGAATCGAATGAACTCACCTTATACTGCGAAACCGACTTCTGCACAAATAAGAACTTCAATCTTTTTGTTTATGATTCTGCAATTCAATCCCAAAATACAGATTCGTTCATCATCTAAGTAGAAGCAACCAATCTCTCCAAAACCAACAACGATTTCTTACCGAATGAGATCAATTTCTCGATTTCTTCTGTTCTCCTTCTTTCTCTCTCTGTTGCCGACTCAAACAAACATGAATGAGATATTTCTCATTCTCAGTATTTATTCACACACACACATTTAGGAAAAGTGACCAAACATACCTCTAAGTTTAATCTTTCCAAAAGTTACACTAAACTTTCATATTTTGCATTTCAACCTTAAATTGGATTATAAAACTTCCATACAATCCCAAGGTTACAACAATTACGAAAACATCCCAATTCTTATTAAAATACTAATAACGAAAATTTAGGATGCTACAGTCTACTGGCTTCAAATTGGCAAAGACTTCACATATCCGGAGCAACATCATCATCATCCTCCTCCTCTAAATAACGACCATTATCTAAAATAATACTAGAGTGAAGAAGCTATATGCTCTAAGCTTAAAAATAAATTGATCTATGGAAGAAGCATCGATTAAAATACTCTAGAAATCCAAGATTGATCATCACCTTCATGCAACCTTCGAACACACGTACTGTCACCTTTTGAAAATTCAACCTCACTGAATTTGATATAGAACGAATAAGTTCAGACAAGAAACAGCCCACATGTCCATCTCACTGAATATATATATATACACACAAGTGTTTTTGTAGCTTGTGTCCAACAGGGATGATGATGGTTTTTTGATCGATATCACCACAAGAAACAACCCACAGGTCCATCTTAAACCCAGGGATGATGATCGTTTTTTCTTATCGGAAACCTCCCTATTGGAAAATAACACCGAAAACCTCACCAAATCGATTAAAACTTATCTGTTTATTGTTCACCTATCCTCTCTCCAACCATTATATATATACATACATATGTGTGTGTGAGAGAGAGAGGGACGAAAGAGGTGGTCGGAGTTTAGGGGGGGAGGGTTGTGGTGGTCAGCGGTTTCCAGAGTAGGAAAGAGAAAGTATTGAGGGGGGGGGGGTATAGGGTGTTTTTTATTTATTTATTGTTTTTTTGTTTTTTTCTTATTAGGAAAAGGACAAAAGAGATAGTAAAAAGACAAAAATATCCCTTGAGTTAACTGGGTTCACAAATTCCGTTAGAGGGAGGGACCCTCTGCGTGCATTTTGGCATATCACAGGGATGCCCAGTGTAATTTCTGCGTTTTAGGGACCGTAATACGTGCATACCACAGGGACCAGGAGTGTAATTTACTCTATAATTAAATAGAAAATGACCAAAATACTCTTACGTTAGGCATGTGATAACGGTTATTAGGACCAAAGACGATGAATATACGAAAATGAAAAGTAAAAACAATGATGATAATGTAATTTTGAAATTGAAATGATAATTTTTAAAAGTTTTAAAATAAGTCACATGGATAATTTATGTAATTAACTTGTAAGAGCATCTCCAATGGCTTTTATATGATTTTTCTAAACTAGAGAACCAAAAACTAAAATCTCCATAAACAATTACATTTATCTCCAACATGTTTTCTGTTTTAGACCATCCACACACCTGCAAAACCTTACTCCTTTCACAAGTGCCACATCAGCTTTGCAATAACACCTTCCACACACATGCAAGACCAAACTCCTTTCTAAACTAATAAATTATAATATAGATAATTATAATATAAATAATATAGATAATTATAATATAACTAATAAATTAATTATAAAATATAGATAAATAAATTGTGTACATTTATCTATTAGTATTTGTATTTTCGTAATTTTTATATTAATGTACTTTTAATTTAGTAGTTTAAATAAAAAACATTGCATAAAAATACCATTTTTTAAAAATAAAGCGTTGGTAAGAAGTTTAAAAAAAATGTTCAAATAAACTAATAAATGAATTAAATTTAATAAACATATTAATAACTAGTGCTATACCCGTCCGGTGGCCGGGTATACAACATGACGTAAAATTCTAGTAAATGTAAAAACAAAGTTGGGTATATAATATGACGTTAACCTAGATTAAATTCTTTGATTAGTCACTCATTGCCATGTTATACAATGCCCTTTACTGAAATAATGACAAATTTTTAATGAGATTTCATCTCTTCTTCATCTTAATCCAAAATTCCCATATGGGATATAACAATCTTCAGAAAACTTAATATATTTAGGGACTTAATCATTTAAAATGAGAAATGTTAATGGTTTTTTCATTTAAAAATATAGTTTATAAATACGTAAAAGTTGTTCGCACATCCATATTCTGGTTTGGTAGGATGAGCACTTGAAACTAAATTCAGTTTTGGTTTGTTGCTCTTCTCTTTGCCATCCTCCTTCTTCTTCTTAGCATATTTAGCAGAGATAGCACAACAAATTCCCATAATTCAAATTAAAAGAATTCAAATTTCCAAAAATTAAAAATCACATCAAACAAAAAATATGAAACTCAAACCCCAGGTTTCATCCACCACAACACCATCCTCCAGAAGTTTTCCACTAACTACAACTGCAGCCATGGAAGATGTTAAGACCACTCTTTTTAGCGATTGAACTTTTGCAGCTGATTTAAGAACATTAAGTGTTCCCTTCACTGTATGATCTAGCAATTGTGCCTAATCTAAAATGACAAAAAAAAACTGAGCTTTCTGCAAACAGTTGATGTAGGTGACAGAATCACAAAAAAATCATAGAGAAAGACTGCATAAACATATTATTTTCTATGTGATTGAGCAATCAACTACTAAATCTCAAAGGTTCAAGTGACAGCCACTTTAGCCGAACCCACCAATAACATACTTACAATAAGAAAAAGAACTCAAGAGCACGGTTTAAAGATTATACAAACACATACGAACAGAAACTTGAGAATCAAAATGGTAAAAAAATCAACTTGCGGTTGTATGAATGAAGCATTCACAGCCATTAACTGCAGACTCAAAAGATCCTTCTTCATTCAAGTTAGCTTCAAATAGAGTCTTTCTTTAGCTCCATCAAGAGCAAGTAGGTGCTCTGTCTTTTTTGGATCATCTGCATCACATTTGAATGGAGCAAGTGGCCGTCAGCGAAGAACAAACAAAATGAAATAGAAAAAAATGAGAGAAGTCAATCGGTTAGGTTTTGATGTTGGATTTATCATGTAACTTACCATGTAGACTTTTTGATAATTATAAATACTATCTCCATTCTGAATGGAACAGATAACCTTGACTTTTGAGGTCAAAGTCGTTGTTTCTCATATTTGTCACATAATTTAGTACCATAGTATTCTATTTGTAGCTTATTATATGAAGTTTATTGCAGTAACCATAAATAATACTAAAAATACAAACAATTTGTATTAATTCCTAGTTGAGAATCAGTAATTCGAAGTTAAAATGAAATTAGACCCTGCTAAATCAATAATCTGAATACTCATAAATACTATTGCATTTGTGTTGAACTGTTACAAAGACAGATCATTAGGGATTTCACACCTCGAAAGATGATTTTAGGTAAATGAGTGCTTACCTTATTTCATTCTCTTTTTTGCTTTCTTACCTAATTTAGCATACAAAATTGGCCGGTAATCAATTACGCTTGCGATTAATTTAAAAACACATAAACAGTAGAGATTGAAGTTGTGTTGGAAAGTGAATTGAAAGCGAAAATCAGAAAGTCGGAGAGAAGTGACTATTTTAATCCAAAAACACCCTCACTTAAGATTCACCATTATCATTTCAAGAGTTATTAACATCAGAAAAATCATAACATAATTATGTAGGAAGAAAAGAAAGAATAGGTGAAAGGATCGAATTTACCAGAGGACCATCAGGGGGCGTTTGAGGAATTAATTTGCAGTCACCGAAGCCACCAAAGCACCAGCCATGGTAAACACACTGTGCCCCATTGATCGATCCTTCCTTCGGAAACTGGAGCCAATCTATGTGGACAACTATCGTCAAACATCATCCTCTGTATTACGGAAATGGTATTGAACTTGGGGATCCAAAGGTCGGTTTGACATATTTCGGTCCTAAGTGGTCCCCATACCAATATTCCCGTCCCGAAACCGAGACCGAACCGGTACCGATCTTGTACATATGGTTCGGTTTTCGGTCCTATTTTTCAGTCCCAAAAAAATCGGTACCAACCGGCTCGGTACCGGTCCGGATCTCACCAGTTGTAACATCATATCAATGCAGATATATCTATATATATATATATATATATCAAATTAAATGTCATGTGTAATCATTAAGGTCAGGAATCCCAGTCATCGAAGAAAGCCAATAATTAGCTCAAAACATGAACACAAAGCTTCCAGTTATAAGATGACTCGCATGACATGTAAGTGCAAGTATACAGTTCTTGTGAGACCCCCATGTCAAAAATCTCATTTGTTGTTAAGAGATAACTTGCATTGCATGAAAAAATCTAGTGGTTTATTAGTCTTCAGGTGATATAATCTAAACGAAACCACAACTTCCATGATCACCACAAAGTTTTCAGCTTCTTTGTGTTATCCAAAATAACTAATGCTCCCTCCATAGGCAATCATGGCCCGAATATGATTTTGTATTCAGATCTAGTACTTTATAAATTCAAACTTGCAAAAACACAGAAAAATCCTTACTGTTCAAGCTCCAAACCTAATGTTGAACTTCTTTCTAGACTCAACCACTATAAATCTGTTATCTACCGAATTCTCAGCAAAGGAAATAGATGTTAAACTAATACAGCGAGAATACAAGCTCATTTTAACGAAAAAACATATGGTATACCTTCGAGAATTATACGAAGCTTATCAACTTCCTAAATCGTTACATGTAGAGTGCCATGAAAAGAGGAGGGGTCTAAAACTTTATTCCCTCGGCTGTGGTTTTGTTGGTCTTCAAAAAATAAGCATAAGAAATCTAGGTATATATAGGTTGCTCTTATTGAATATATTTCACGTGGTAAATATGATGAACATACCTTCCAACTTGATCTTGAGTCCCCTGATGAGGATGATCTGAGCATTTCATGCAGCAACCCAAACAATGATCCATTTCAACTACAAATTTACAATATCTACAAATATGAAACACAAACAAAATAAAAGATTAAGAATAAAAGATAGCTGCTAACAAATGTAAAAGTAGGATTCATATGGATAATGGAACCGAGTAAAAGTAAGATTCATATGGAAGTTTTAGGCGTCTCTTATGCAATTGAACTTTCTACTTTTCCATTATATACAAAACATCAAGAAAAGGTATGCATAGACCCATGTCTTTACTATTTAAGTAATTTCTTTTTTCCAATATTTCCAATTCACCAGTGCTCATAATTTAAAGGGAATACCTCTGACACATCTTCTTCACAGTAATATCCATCCTTGCCTGTTTCTTTTGTGTGAACAAAGGCAACCATGAAAGGAAAAGAAAAACACCATTAATGGAAAATTGCAGAGCTTGCAATCACCAAATGGTACTACATTCTTTTCTTTTATCAATTATCAACTTCCATTTTTCAAAGTAAAACAAAAAATCTAGAAATAACATAAAGAGATCAAAAATTCAAAAGTGACGCCTATGAATAGATAAACATACTTGTGCGATTAGGGATTTAGAGCCCTAACTAAGTAAGAGTCGGAGATTTGAGAAGAGGGAGTGGAGAATTAGTCCAAATGCATTCACTGTGAGTCGATGGTTCCATCGTTTTGTTCGACAGCATCTAGGGCAGATTGTAGCGTCGGTAACCATACAAAGGAGGACTGAGCCTACCACGGGTATAAGGGCACTGGACCGATGCATCGATGCCGAGAGTTTAACGCCAGAATGAAGGAGCCAGTTGAAATGAAGCAGGACCTAAATACTCAATTGGACGATGAAATCGGGTGAGAGGGGAGAGAATTTAGGGCAGTTTGCAGCTTGTGATAAGTGAACTTGGGGAGAACGTGAAGCAACAGTTCGTGGATATACAATTTATATGCAAGCAACAGTTCGTGGATGGAGAAATCGACAGAAGCTTTGGAAGAAATCTGGGTACACAAGAAATCTGGGTAGACACAGAGAATCGTTGAAGCCAACCTTGAGAAAAACACACACACAAGAAATCCAACTTTTTCACGGTTGTAGAGAAAAAAACAACAAAATTGACAAAGAAAACGGGGAGATTACCTGGACGTGAGACGTGAAGAAAGAGAGGATAGGTTTCTGGTTCTGAGACCTCATGGCTGGAATTATATGCGGAAGAAATCTTCCATTTCAGACACGAAGGATGTAGAAGGAAGGAATCGTGTGAATCCATCCAAATCCGTATGGCTTGAGACGTATATTTATAGTTGTCATGTGGATTGTGGGGGAGTTGCTGCTAACAGGGGAGAAGAAGAAGGAACTCCATGAACGTGGGGAGTTGGAATGAACCTGGAGGGGAAGATGCAATCGGGGGAGAGGGCAGATAATCTCGGGCAGTTGTGAATGGTGATAGCTGAGCAATTTGGGGAGAACGTGGAAAGCGGAGAGGGAGAGACGATTAAGATGGCCGAATGAAATGGCTGAATGAATTTGAGTGGTCCAGATTGAAAGTTGGAATGAGTTTATACGACCCAGATTCATCCAAAAACAGTTGGACTTATCTGGGTCCATAGTATAGGTAATAACTAATATTTAAACAAACTAACTAATTAGATTAAAAAATGTTTTGTTTACTATATTAAATTAGTTGCAAGGTCTTGCACAATTAGCAAGATGTTGGAAGTCTTGCAAGGTCTTGCAAGACACATGTCATGTCATCTTGCAAGAGCTATTGCAAGACGCGTGTGGATGCTCTTAGAGATTCTAATACAATTTATATTAATATAATATTCTCTAATTTATCTTCCAATACATTTTTTTTATAATATAAAGTGATAAAAAATCAATCTTATTGGTGGAATTGAATAAAAAATAATTTCTCTTTCTTACCATCAAGTTTTAGAGAGCTATCTACTTATTTTTTTCAAGTTTTCTCTATTATAGTAAATAACACAGCAAAACTGTTGGAGAAATATAAAAAATAAAAACTCATTTCTTTCTATTTTAACAAAATTATTGGTGATGCTCTAAGATCCCATGTTGATTCAGGAAGAGAACAAAAGTTTTATCATATACGTTTTAAAATCATAAGTTTAGGTGCCAGTATATCGAATAATGATAAAGTTAACAAACTATTTCTTAGAAAAAGATTCAAACGAGAACATTAACTATTTAAGAAAACAAGAAAACAACAAATCATGTTTAAAGTCACATGTGATTTTACATTAACTGCAAGGACATGCGTGACTTTGGCCGCGACTTAAAGTGGCGGGAAAAATCACGTAATCATATATGATTTTGCACCTGAATGACATATTGTTTTAATTTCTGGTTTCTTAAATCATCAATATATATATTAAAACAAAAACCACCAAGAATGAGGTGGCACAATGACATTTGAGTATTCATCAAATCTTGCAATTTGGTGCATTTTGGTTATCCCACATTGGTTAGGAGATGATAGAATGAAAGAATGATGTGGTTATTTATTAGGAGGAGAGAAAGTCTTTGTGAAAACTCATGGGTTAGCTTATTTTAGTTGACCCTCTATATGTGCTCATGTGGTTGGCTAATTTTGGCTAACCATCTCAAGTTTTGGGTTGGTTGTTTTTCACTATCCCTTTTATTTATATAATCAATATATATATTAAAACAAAAACCACCAAGAATGAGGTGGCACAATGACATTTGAGTATTCATCAAGTCTTGCAATTTGGTGCATTTTGGTTATCCCACATTGGTTAGGAGATGATAGAATGAAAGAATGATGTGGTTATTTGTTAGGAGGAGAGAAAGTCTTTGTGAAAACTCATGGGTTGACTTAATTTTCAAGTAGGAAGTGACTATAAGAAATGAGGGATGGATGCTTTTGTGTCAATTTATGTGGTTGACTTAATTTAGCTTACTCTATTTTTGTATCATCCCACGTTGGTGAGAAGATGCAAGTTTAAAGTATGAGATGAGTATAAAAAAAAGGAGGGATGGATGTTTTTGTGTGGTTGAGTTCCATCATCCCACATTGGTGAAAGTTAAAAGTTTTGATGTAGGAATGACTATAAGAAAAAGAAGATGCATGTTTTCGTGTTAATGTGGTCAGCTCAATTTAGCTTACCTTACTTTTGCATCATCCGACATTGGTATGAAGATGCAAGTTTTAAAGTATGAAGTGGGTATAAGTGATGAGGGATGAATGTTTTTGTGTCAACTCTTACGGTTGACTCGATTTAGCCTACCATTTTTTGGCAAAAAAAAATCTCTATTTATAGAACAAATAAAGTTGACTCATTTTACAATATCCAGTTAATCAATATATCAATACCATTCAGTATCAACATCAATATATATAACTTTGGTTGGATCAAAACTAACCAGATGGTAAAATTTATTAGGCAAAATTAAAAGAGAAACTAAGGATGATGACATTGGACCATTAGGTTTGAGTATTGCTTAAATTTTGAAATAAGATTTAGTTTCGTCATCTGTAACACCCCGCTTACCACGACACAATATTGTCCGCTTTGCCTCACTGGCTCACGGCTTTGTTCTTGGCGACCTGGCAAGGACTTCGCAAGGACTTCCGAGGAGGTCACCCATCCTGGTACTACTCCCACCCAAGCACGCTTAACCACAGAGTTTCCAAGGAACCCGCATGCTTGTGGCCCCAAAACGCGTTGTGTCTGGTAAGGCCAAGGTTTACTAATATACCCAGCATCTCTCCTGTCCACGACCGATGTGGGATATGCCTAAGGTGTTACACACACCCCCCTCAGGGACTCATCGTCCTCGATGAGGTTTGCCCCACCATCTCGAACGACACAGGAGTGGCTCTGATACCATTTGTAACACCCCGCTTACCACGACACAATATTGTCCGCTTTGCCCCACTGGCTCACGGCTTTGTTCTTGGCGACCTGGCAAGGACTTCACAAGGACTTCCCAGGAGGTCACCCATCCTGGTACTACTCCCACCCAAGCACGCTTAACCACAGAGTTCCCAAGGAACCCGCATGCTTGTGGCCCCAAAACGCGTTGTGTCTGGTAAGGCCAAGGTTTACTAATATACCCAGCATCTCTCCTGTCCACGACCGATGTGGGATATGCCTAAGGTGTTACACATTGTGTAACACCTTAGGCATATCCCACATCCTTTAGAGGGCAGGAGAGATGCTGGGTATATTAGTAAACCTTGGCCTTACCAGACACAACGCGTTTTGGGGCCACAAGCATGCGGGTTCCTTGGGAACTCTGTGGTTAAGCGTGCTTGGGTGGGAGTAGTACCAGGATGGGTGACCTCCTGGGAAGTCCTTGCGAAGTCCTTGCCAGGTCGCCAAGAACAAAGCCGTGAGCCAGTGGGGCAAAGCGGACAATATTGTGTCGTGGTAAGCGGGGTGTTACAAATGGTATCAGAGCCACTCCTGTGCCGTTCGGGATGGTGGGGCAAACCTCATCGAGGACGATGAGTCCCTAAGGGGGGTGTGTGTAACACCTTAGGCATATCCCACATCCTTTAGAGGGCAGGAGAGATGCTGGGTATATTAGTAAACCTTGGCCTTACCAGACACAACGCGTTTTGGGGCCACAAGCATGCGGGTTCCTTGGGAACTCTGTGGTTAAGCGTGCTTGGGTGGGAGTAGTACCAGGATGGGTGACCTCCTGGGAAGTCCTTGCGAAGTCCTTGCCAGGTCGCCAAGAACAAAGCCGTGAGCCAGTGGGACAAAGCGGACAATATTGTGTCGTGGTAAGCGGGGTGTTACATCATCCCACATTGGTGGTGATATATTAGTTTGAAAAAAGATGATAGGTATTAAAAGGGGGATGATTGACTTGAAATCGATAACCATGGTTGTAATCAAAACCAACCAAATAGTAAAAAATTAAAGAAAAACCAATGATGATTACTTGGGACCATGAGGTTTGAGTAATCCTCAAATCTTAAAATAAGGTTAAGTTTCATCATCTCAAATTGGTGGTAATATGATAGTTTGGAAGAAAATTATGGGTATAAAAAGATGGATGAAAAGTTGTGAAATCTATAACTTTGGTTGAAATAAAATACAACTAAATAGTAAAAGTCAGAGTGCGAGATTAGAGGAAAACCAATGATGATGATTTCACAACATGAGATTTGAGTATCCCTCAAATCTAGAAATAAGGTTGATTTTTATCATCCCACGCTAGTGGGAATATGATAGTTTGGAAGAAGATGATGAATATAAAATGGAGGAATGAAGGGTTTTGAAATTTATAAACATGGTAGGAATCAAAATCAACCAAATAGTAAAAAGTGTGACACAAATTTAAAAGAGAAATAAAAGATGATGACTTCAAACAATGAGGTTTGAGTGTTCCTCAATCTTGAAATAAGGTTATGTTTAATTATCCCACATTAGCAGTAATATGGTAATTTGGAAGAAAAATGATGGGTCTAAAAAAGAGGGATGAATGGTTATCTATAACCATGGTTGGAATCAAAACCAACTAAAAGGTAAATATTATAGTGCAAAATAAAATAGTAATCAATGATGACGATTTGGTTTATTTTTTATATATACATATATATTGATGAATTACGTTTTATTTTAATTCAGCTCATTATCTATAAAAATAAATTATCGCCATCGTGGCACGGACCCAACACTAGTAGTTATTAAGGACAAAATCTTGATGCCGTTATTCCCTATTCGAGTATTGGAGTATTGGTATTGGTGGTAGAAACAAGATTGTGGATTTATAGCACTACATTTTCCCCAAAAAAATGGGGTTTTCTGCTGCCACTTCTTCTTCTTCTCTTGGTTTTCATAATTCGCCATGGAACTTGCACTCGCACCCTCAAAGGGTTTTCAAGATTCTTGCTCCGAACTCCAAATCCTCACACCAGAGTCCGATTACTCTTCCGATTTCAAACCCCAATAGAACAGTTAGGGCTTCATCATCTTCCAAGATCGAATCTATCCAACTCCATGAAAGAAGTAGCTCTACCGAGGTACTCCCCCATTTTGTATCATCATATAATCAATTTATTTATATATAAGGCTTATCTATGTAATTTCTTGCTGATTAATTGATACTACATTGGATCATATATATATATATATATACACGTATTTCACATGGCATGAGATCATTTGAGAAGTGTCGTTTTTGGGGAGAAGTTTGAGAAGTAATTTTAAACCGGCTTAAAAGGGAATTAATCTGGTGCATTCTAGTGTTCCTTAATTTCTCATCCAACGTTAGATAACCACTTCTCATGCTTCTCACCGTATTTGGCACTTCTCCCGAAACCCAACCCGATTTCACATATCTTGAATTAGCATTTAATATAGGAGTGGTTACGATTTCTGCCAACTTCTTTATTGAAAATGTGAGATTATCTTCGAGTTTATTTAGTGATTCCCGGGCAGAATCGGGTCGAAATATAACTTAAAGAAAGCGAGTTCTCACACGATCTTAGTTTTTAACTAAGCTATTTCACTCATTGTTTCTCCATATACTTGAATCCTCCAAAACCCAATTTTTATAAAAGGGGTTTTACACACAAATTTTGAAATTGAAAAGATACAACTCTTTATCCACCTAAAGATATAAGTAAAGATCAAATCAGCATAAGATGGTTTATGCCAAAAAAATGTTATTGTTATCCGTGGTTATATTATGTCCAACGATATGAGTTCACATTTAGGCTCTTTTGTTTACGTTATTTGGAAATCATTATTCATTCGATTGCTTATATTGTCAACATTTTAGCATGAGGGAGCTGGTATTTAGTGCAAAGCTACTAAATTCTGTAAAAAATACTAAGATGGTTGTGTCAAATGAAGGTGAAGAAGGAGATAGAAATGTGCTACGAGCTAATACGCAGACTTGGAAGGGGAGTTGTGTATTTGGGTTCTTCAAGGATGGGTCCGGGACACGAGCATTATATCCAAACACAAGAATTAGCGAGAGAGGCAAGCGATTCCACATCGTTGATTCCTTTGTTAGTTTTCAAAAGACCAGTTTCGGTTTTTGGTGCTCTAAGGGTTCGTTTGGTACATTGGACAGAATAGAACAGATATCACTATTCCACGTTTTGCAGGACTTTTATGTGGAACAACGGGAACAAGTGCTCCACCCCACCCCATAAAACAAGGTGGAACAAATTTATGTTTTACTAATATAACCTCAAAATAAAACTTAATTCTCTTATAAAACATCAAATATTTCTTTCTCTTTACATTTTATTCATTTTATAAATTTTATTTATTGTATTTTATGCTTTTTAAACTTCCACTTTACTTTCCTCAAAATATTATTTTATACGGTTTCAATATTTTGATTAGTATATGTAATTTATTAAATATTAATACTAAAAAAATAATATAGAAAAGGTATAAAATAAAAAACTGGAAGTTACATAAACTTTTTATTTTGGTGTCATTTTAATCGTCTTGACAAAAACTTTCTATATAAAATAATTTTCTATCATAATTTAATAAATTACATAATTAATCAAAACATATAAACAACTTATTAGGGGTAAATTAGTAATTTTGTCTATCCTGTCTTGTCCAGTTATATCTTAACATATCTTACCAAACGTCCTGTGCAGCCTGGATACCAAACACACCCTAAAGTGTCATTAGCATCATCTTTAAACACATATGCCAAAAATTTAAACTTTTTTTCGATGTTCTTAAAGGTGGCACACCTCTTGGGGTGTACTTCATGGTCCGGGGCTGGACCAGGGCTCATGGATGCTGCCACTCAAGGTGCTCTTGAAGCAGGAAAGCCAGTTGGTGGATTCAAGATCGGTAAAGAAGCTGGCGAATGGGCAGCAACCAATTTTCACCCATATCTTCCTTCCGATACTTACCTTACATGCAGGTAGATTTTGAATTTCTTGTTAGTTTACTCATTTCCATCCACAATGACCGCCAATTCACATCATTTGAATGTGGTGGAATATCCCATTTGCCCACGGTCCAATTCCAGGCGTACACAACAGTTGTGGCCATTGAGTTTATCAGGGCTGATTTCTTGCGGTCACAATTTGCCGAGATTAGTCTGGGCATAAGCTAGGACACCCTTCCAAAAAGAAAAAAAAATCACATGACTTGATTAGATGGGCTCTTGTAAAATGTAGGTTTTTTTCGGCAAGAAAGCATGGATTAGTAGATGCTGCGGTTAGAAGTAGTAATCGGGAGAAGACGGCTGTGATCGTGCTGCCAGGTGGCATTGGGACACTAGACGAAGCTTTTGAGATTCTTGCGTTGATCCAATTAGAGAGAATTGGTTCAGCACTCCCGGTTCCGTTTATTCTTATGAACTACGATTCTTTCTATTCGAAGCTTTTAGAGTTTCTGGATGTATGTGAAGATTGGGGGACTGTTTCCAAGGGAGAGGTTTCATCACTTTGGAAAGTATGTAACAATAACTCTGAAGCATTGGGGTATCTTGCAAAATTTTATGATCTTGCTCCTGCTAACCAAAAGTAAATGCCACACTATCTGTTATCTTGATGGGTTTGTTCTATTTCTCTGGTATGTATAATTTATAGAGACTATAGTTAAATTGATGAACAAACAAGATGCTATCTTGGAATCTTGAGTCAAGTTCTTGATGAATTTGTGAAGTGATTGATGTTGTGATTGTCTTCATTCTTGTGTTGGTGTGTGAACTCATTCTTTGTTGACCCACCAACTAAAATGGAAAGATGTAGTAAACAAAGAAAAAGAAAAAAAGATAAGCATTTGGTCCGGAGGATTCTGACGGAATCTGATGAGTGCGTTGACCAAATTTTATTTAGGCATTTGGTTTAACTAAAGGGATAGAATTGAATTTCACTCGTCCATCATTCATGGATTTGGTCATTCCATCGTAATCGAGAAATAATTTAATTCTATTCCATCTCATTTTCTTAAAAAGACAAAATTATCCTCATCTTCTCTACTTAGTTTATCCGGACTCATATGACCTCCATCTGAACCACCACCGTTGTCCACCATCATTTTTGAACCACCACCGATTTAAACAAGCGCCGACCACCAATGTTATAAAAGGGGTATTTTGGTCATTTATCGTTTATTCATTCAAATTGCTAATAAGTCACATTCTATCAACCAAACAAACATATTCCAAATAATTTAACAAATTCCATTCCAATTTATGCCAAACAAACACGCGGTTAAATTCCATTCCGATTCGACCATTTTACGAACCAAGCTCCCCCATATGCTTCCAAAGTCTGATAAAAACTGGAACTTGAATGGAAAGACCAACAATTTTCTTAATTAATTAATTACATTTAAATATGATACTCTTTTGTGTTTTAAATGGGCTAAAGATTATGAATACATATCTCCATCTCCTCCTGTTAACTGTTTTCAGAAGTAAAAATGGTGAATTGGTGATCATATCTGGACTTGAGATTTTGAGTTAGGTTTAAAACTTTAAATACACAAATCACAAAATACCATTACCCCCTTCAACCATCTCAATTATTACCATCTACTCCCTCTATATATACATATCTATATATGTATATGCAGTTGATATTTTTTTAACATCTGAAAGCGCCTCCAACACCTCACACCGGCGATCTCTTCTCCGGCATAACCAACTTCAGGTTCTCATCGGTTTCCTTTCTTTTATACATCTACTACGATTTCTATCCGTCAGATCCAGAATATTGGAATTCTAAATCGATTCAAGATTTTGCGATTTCTTTCGTCTATTTTACTCTACTTCCATTCTTTCCAAAAAAAGTAAGTTTTGCTTTCTACCAAGTGACATGTATTTATTGGCGACTACATTAAACCCTATAAACCATAATTGAAATAGACTAGAATATAGTAGAGTTTGGTGTAGAAATGTTCAAAAAAGGCAACACAAGTAGACTAATGTTGGTCTTCAATTAATAGTTTGAAGTTTCTGGATTTTTAACCATAAATCAATGCACATCTATTCTTTTGGCAAGTGGGTGGTTGGCTGTTGCTATTTGGATGCTAAATGTCTTCAATTTTATTGTTTTCAGGTTAAATTTGTCGAATCTGCTTCGAATTCTACTTCTTTTAGGACAAAAAGTTGATCTTTTTAAAGAGAAAAAAAATTGGGTTTGTGGAGATGTGTCAGTTAGAATTTAACTGAGATGAAGAACAATCAGGTTTTCTCACAATTCCATCTGGTTTCCTGTAACCCTAAGGGTGTGTTTGGTAGACTAAAGAAGAGAAGACTTTTATGCGGAACGAACAAGGTGGAACATACCTATATTTTACTCATATACCCTCAAAATTAAATTTAATTCTATTCTAAAACATCAGCCTCCCTCTTTACATTTTATCCATTCTTTAAATTTTAGTTATTGTATTTGATCCTTCTGTCCAATTTTGTCTTACCAAACGCTAAACAGTTAACGCTGAACAATAGTTTTATTCTATTCTGAAGACAAACCCTGAACAATTGTTTTGTTCTATTTGTTCTCTCCTGTTCCGTCCTATCCTGTCAGAATACCAAACGCACCCTAAAGGAGCAATTGTTTGTATTAATTGATGTAGTATTAACTAGATTTAAGAAGGTCATGCAGGACTCTAAGAACATTCCAGAAACACAGCCATTGACCACCCAAGTTTCGCACGAGTCCCAAAGTGACCAGCATAATAATAATAATAATAATAATAATAATGCCACAGAGGCTCCTGTTCCTGACTCTGGTTCAGCCTCCATTTCGAGCAACGATAGCAGAAAAGTTTCTCGGGAGGATATCGAACTTGTAAGGATATTGTTACTTGTAGGATTATAAAAAAACCAATTTATGGTTATGTTGATATTGGATTTAATTCTTTAATGTTGTAGGTCCAGAACTTGATAGAACGATGTTTGCAGCTGTACATGAACAGAGACGAGGTGGTGAAAACGTTACTAAATCGTGCAAGGATTGATCCTGGTTTCACAACTTTAGGTACATAACTTCGTAGCTCTTAACATTATATTGGTTTTCCAACTTTCTAAACTAATTAGATTGTTCTAGGCTTAGGGGTTGGTTGGCTGGTTTTTCTCATTAAGTCCTCTATGGATAAAGCTGTCTGTGTGGATTAATCTGTCTATGGGAAGGTTTTTTCATAGATGGAAGGAGCATGTTTTTTTTTTTTTTTTTTTTATTTGGGGGGGGGGGGGGTATGGAAAAAAAAACTTGGCTTTCTGCATAAAGTCCCCTTTGGAAGCTTACTGAATAAGTCACTTTCTATATCATTAAGTCACTACCAAACAGTCATGTATAGGTGACCGAATAAACTGCGAGTCCCATTAAGCTGCTATATGACCGAATAAACTGCGAGTCCCATTAAGCTGCTATATGATACAATATTGACTTTTGGAAGACAGTTTGGCAGAAATTGGAAGAAGAGAATGCAGACTTTTTCAGAGCCTACTACATACGGCTGAAACTGAAAAAGCAGATCATCATGTTCAATCATTTACTTGAACATCAATACCATCTTATGAAGTATCCGGTGCATCCAAAGCTTCCGCTTGCTCCCATACAAAATGGCATCCATCCCATGCCAGGTAAAATCTTGCTTACAAATTCTTGAATCGATTCTTTAGTTTCTTGAATTCTACATCATCTACAAATTCTTGAATTGATTCTTTATTTTCTTGCAACCATTGTCCATTGCATTGTGGATTCATATACAAACTCTTTAGGATCATGTAGATTGACTATTTATGTCGTTATGTTGTCTCCCCTTCAAGCGTTCTTAAGCATATTGCCTCTTGGATGATAAGTTGACACAATCAAGACTAATACCATCTTGAGGGAAGTTAAGTGGAAAACCCCAAAAAAATGAAAAATTGAGGAACACCCTGGTAACCCGTTCATTTGGACGGTATGCACATGTGCATACAAGTAATTGAAGCCATCTTTTGGTTTTTATGCATGTGTGCATGTTACTTGTATTCATATGTGCATACCGTCTAGATGAATGCTTACCTGGGTGTTCCTCAGTTTTTCATATTTTTGCGGTTTTGCCCTGAACTTGACCCATAACATGTTAAATTACAATCATTATTTATTTGATTCCATTCCTTGCAGTGCAGTTAACAACTTACCAATGGGATATCCTGTTCTACCACAACCTTCAATGCCAACTACAGGCCAACCTCATATGAATGCCATGGGTATATCTAGCTGTCATGTGGTTAATGGAGTGCCTGCTCCAAGTAACTTCCATCCGATGCGGATGAACTCCGTAAATGAGTAAGCTTTCCAATTAATTTTTTTTTATATCATGTTCTTTGAAGTCCTACAATCATGATAACTATGAAAACAACTCTTTTGTTTTCGTTTTTCTTTTGGGTTTAGGACTAGATTTTACTAGTTACATACATGTAAAGATTTCTTGGAATAAAGTAGAATCATACAATCTCCTTGACTTGCATCACTTGTGCCACTATGATATGATACCCATCATGGATAAGGGGCTGTTTGGTTGGTTTCCCATTAAGTCCTGTCTGGAATCTGTCTGTATAGATTTGGAAGGTTTTTGTTTGAAAGAGTTTTTTCATAGATGGAAGGAGCTTGTATTTTAATTGGGAGGGGCAGATTTGGAAAAAAAAAAACTTGTCTTTCTGCATAAATCCTAGAATCTTACTGAATAAGACACTTTCTATATCATTAAGTCACTACCAAACAGTCATATATAGTCGACAGAATAAGCTGTGATTCCCATTAAGCTCATTATGCTGCTAACAAACAGGCCCTTAGTATCTTGCAACTAGTGCTAAGGGGCCGTTTGGTTGGTTTTCTATTAAGTCCTGTATGAATAAATCTGTCTGTGTGGATTAATCTGTGTAGATTAGGAATTCAAAGGTTTTTGTTTGGGAGGGTTTTTTCATAGATGGAAGGAGCGTGTTTTTAATTGGGAGGGGCAAGTTTGGAAAAAAAACTTGGCTTTCTGCATAAATCCTAGAAGCTTACTGAATAAGCCACTTTATATATCATTAAGCCACTACCAAACAGTCATATATAGCTAACCGAATAAACTGTGAGTCGCATTAAGCTCATTAAGCTGCTAACAAGCAAGCCATTTATTGTCCTCGCAGAAGTATGGGGATGGACAGCAGTGCGGCTGATGTCACCCCTACTATTCCGGCAAATGGGGCCATTTCACCCATTTCAGATATGCCTATGAGTCCTACATCAGTGGCGTCCAGTGGCCATTTCCCCTTTACTGCGTCTGAAATATCAGGGATGGGAGTAGACACATCAGCGCTCGACACAGCTTTTACATCTGACGTGGCAAGTTCCGTAGGATTGCATCTGCCACCTGATAACGGAACTTCTAGACCCTTTGGTCATATTCCGTGGAATTTCAGCCTTTCAGATCTAACAGCAGACTTGTCGAACTTAGGAGGTACATCGAATCTTTTTTTCAAACCCCGCCATAATGTACTTGTTTGTAAGATTTTCTTTTTGTTTGTATCCCTTTTGCGTGAAACACCAATCAAGATTCTTACTCCTTGTCGGTATGCGTTTCCTATTTTATTTTATTTCAGATCTAGGAGCTCTTGGAAACTATCCCGGTTCCCCATTTCTGCCATCTAATTCAGATATATTACTTGATTCCCCCGAGCAAGAGGACATCGGTAAGAACTCTTTTTGGTTCTGTGTTTTTTTAACTTCGTGTGCCAAACCCAACTAAGGTGGTGGTTGTTTTTTAAGAGGTGATGGAGTCTGAAGTCTCATTTCACAAGTCTGAAATCTGAATCAATAAGACTGTTTGTTTTTGTAAACTGAGATGTCTGAATTTGTTTAAATTGTCTATTTCCACTAGAATCAGACATAAGAGGCTGATAAGAGCTATTTTTATAAAAACAATGAACCCAAAATATCCCTCTCGAAGGTTAGAATATATAGAATGGTGGCATTAACAATTTTTATCTTTATTTTCAGTGGAGGAGTTCTTTGCTGACTCGGTTCCTGGACCACCGTGCTCCAATTCAGACGAAGAGAAATCCTAGTTTTAAGGTTGGTACGCTGCATCTTTTTTTCGAGAAACTATTTGGGATAGTAACACGATGATGTACAAATAAAGGTAACGTAATACCTCGTTATTTTATCTTGTTACTAGAAAATAGGCAATGCTACGTTAATTTCATTTGTTGTAGGTTTAGCTTACTTATATCACGGGCTCAGATACGATCATTTCAGAAGCTCAATAATATTTATTATGGTTGAATCTTGTTATCGTAGTTTCAACCTACTTGTTAAAGAAAAAATCTCAAGAAAGGTGGAATGATCAATTCCTTGGACCAAATTTCAGTTCCTTTGTTTGGTTCACATATTGAAATGGATGGAATATTTTGAATTCCTTTGAAATCCACATATTAAGGAATTCATCATTCCTTGGCATAAGTGAAGGAATTGAATTCCATCCCTTTGCATCCAATTTAACCAACACCACCCACCCCTCGCCAACTCTCTGCCCCCACCACGACCATGCTACTACTATCACTGTCACGCCCCACCCCTTCACCACCACACCACTACTGTTTCCGTCACAACTGCCACCCACCCTACCCCACCCTCGAACCTACCAATGACCACCATGTCACTAAGGTCGTCATCACAACTGCCACCCCCACTCCCCCGCCACCATGCCACCATTGTCGTTGTCACAGCTACCACCCTGGCATACCCCACCGACCACCATGCCACTATTGTCATGTTCATAGCTACCACCCTCCCCCAAACAAAGGTGGAAATTCAAATTATTTTGAGGGATTCCATTTCAATTCCTACCAAAACGCGTAGTCAAATTCCATTCCAATTCCTTCAAAGTTAAATTACGTTGATGGATTCAAATTCCACCAAACTCCATTCTACGAACCAAATGCCCCCTCAGTCTTCAGTTGATGCATTAAATGATGTTGTAGTATTACTTTATGAATATTAAATTCATAAAAAGTAGATCTCGCCAAGTGCTACTTACGAAATAAAAAAAAAGGGTATAAAAATGAATTGGGGGTCCGGAATGACTATTTTCGACATTTTCCCCTTATTATTATTACTGGGCACAAGAAAGAAAGTGCCAACACAGATACACTAATCTGGCTTCTCTATATACACATAAATCCTCTATAAACTCAACTTATTTCTCCTCCACCACCGAATAAAGCCCATGACCATCTTGTGAATTCGACTCCACGGATGATGAACACGAAAAATCTTCCTGGGCGTTAACGACCTCCATTATCTTCTCCAAAACCTCACCAATCCCAGGTCGGTTTTCGGGAAAATGAGCCACGCATTTGAGGGAAACGTACAACAACAGAAAAGCGTACATTCCGACTTTTGCAATCTCCTTATCGAACACCTCTCCAGTCCATTCTTCTCTCACCATCGCTTTCACCCATTTTGGAAGGTCTAAACCGCTCTTTTCGACTATCTTTCCTGTTAGTAGCTCCAATAGAATCACTCCGAAGCTCAGATACGAGCATTTCAGAAGCTCAATAATATTTATTATGGTTGAATCTTGTTATCGTAGTTTCAACCTACTTGTTAAAGAAAAAATCTCAAGAAAGGTGGAATGATCAATTCCTTTGACCAAATTTCAATTCCTTTGTTTGGTTCACATATTAAAATGGATGGAATCCTTTGAATTCCTTTGAAATCCACAAATTAAGGAATTCATCATTCCTTGGCATAAGTGAAGGAATTGAATTCCATCAATTTGCATCCAATTTAACCAACACCACCCACCCCCTGGCCCACTCTCTGCCCCCACCACGAGCATGCTACTACTATCACTGTCACGCCCCACCCCTAACCCCCCAACCACCATATCACTATTGTTGTCGTCACAACTGCCACCCACCCCTACCCCATCCTCGAACCTACCAATGACCACCATGTCACTAATGTCATCATTACAACTGGAACCCGACCACCATGCCACCACTGTCGTCGTCACAGCTACCACCCTGCCACCCACCACCCTACCGACCACCATGCCACTATTGTCGTCGTCATAGCTACCACCCTCCCCCAAACAAAGGTGGGAATTTAACTTCTATTGAAAGATTCCATTCCAATTCCTATCAACCAAACGCGTGGTCAAATTCCATTCCAATTCTTTCAAAGTTAAATTTCTTTGATGGATTCAAATTCCATTCTACGAACCAAACACCCCTCAGTCTTCCGTTGATGCATTAAATGATGTTGTACTTGCTAAAATGCTACTTACCCAACTTGCTAAAGTATCACTTTATGAATATTAAACTCATAAAAAGTAGATCTCGCAAGTGCTACTTGCGAAATCTTGGCTATTTCAGTCAATTGAGTAGAAAAGCGGGTATAAAAATGAATTGGGAGTCCGGAATGACTATTTTGGACATTTTCCCCTTGTTATTATTACTGGTACAAGAAAGTGCCAACACAGATACACTAATCTGGCTTCTGTATATACACATAAATCCTCTATAAAACTCAACTTATTTCTCCTCAGCCACTGAATAAAGCACATGACCATCTTGTGAACTCGACTCCACGGACGATGAACACGAAAAATCTTCCTGCTCGTTGACAACCTCCATTATCTTCTCCAAAACCTCACCAATCCCAGGTCGGTTTTCGGGAAAATGAGCCACACATTTAAGGGAAACGTTCAACAAAGGAAAAGCATACATTCCGACTTTTGCAATCTCCTTATCGAACACTTCTCCAGTCCATTCTTCTCTCACCATCGCTTTCACCCATTTCGGAAGGTCTAAACCGTTCTTTTCGACTATCTTTCCCGTTAGTAGCTCCAATAGAATCACTCCAAAGCTGAATACATCCCCTTGTTCAGACAGACATCTTTCAGGGGCTGTATAACCGTTACTGCTGAAGAGGCAAACGCCCTTGGGATCAAGGAAATTTGAGTACCCGTATTCACTTATTAACGGTTTGTTATTCTCATTCAACAAAATGTTGGAAAGCTTGATGTTTCCATGGGGAATCGTCTCCGAGCCTTCGAAGCTTTTGTATATGTGATCCAAACCCCGTGCGATACCAACGGCTACAGATAGCCGGAGTTTCCATGGGAAATCCCTCTTTCCTTCGATATACCCTGCAAATAACAAAATGTCGGTTTTGATGGATTCTTTTGTGTATGATTCACATATCGCTACAACGAAATCGGCTTTATAGGACGCCAAATTTGCGTAAATGTCATAATAGACTGCTTTATAGGACTTAAGTTTACCTGACCAAACAATTGTGCGTCCTATGTAAACTGTTATGACGTATTTGGACATTCTTAACAAGTTTTCTAGGACACTTTTCAAAATAAAGTGTCCTATTAGCGTTTTTATACGACATTTTTGAGAAATGTCCTATGAACACATCTTTTTCTTTGTAGGATATTTGTTCTTATACGACTCTCTATTTCAGAATTGTTTTAAAAAACTCGTTAGGAATTAGGACATACAAAGGTGGGGTTGAGTTCCGATGAGAAGTTGAGGTTAATGTGAGAAGCGTGAGAAGTGGTTAGCAACCGTTGGGTGAGAAATGGACGCATATTAGAATGAGATGCACCGGATCAATTCCCTTCTAAGCCGCAATTCATGGAAGGGCATTTGATTAAAAGTGATCAATGGTTCAGATCTACTTCTCACGCTTCTCACGTTAATCTCAACTTCTCACACAATCCTTCGCCTACAAAGGTGTGACGCATTATCAACTTATTGCAACACATTAACTTGTGGCACACAACTGTTAGGTCCTACAAACTTAAGTCCTATAAAGCAGTCTATTTGAGCAAAAGGTTGATTACAGGCAACCTCGACCGGGCCCACTCGTGACCCGCCCTTAGGAACCACATCTGAGGAGGCATCTCAGAGCTGACAGCTGAGGCCAGGATTCGAACTAGAACTTGTGTATTTGAGCAATTTGCTTTGCCCCTTTGCCAACTGAGCTACACGTCAGTGGCCATTAGTCTATTAAGACACTTAGATATATTTGGCGTTCTAGAAAAAGCCGATTTTGTTGTAACGAAGGTCAAGTTGTATGGCGGCTTACTTTCCATCAGCGAGAGAAGGCTCCCTTTATTCTGATACTTGTAAATCAAAAGCTTTTCGTCACCCTGACAACTATACGCTACAAGCGGAATAATGTTCGAATGATTCAACTTCCCGACCTTTGCCATTTGACGATCAAATTCCTCATTAGACGCCTGCAGTTTCTTCAATCTCTTGACAGCGTAAACACCATTGTTATTAAGCTGAACCTTATAAAGACTGCTGCAATAGTTCTGGTTTTGCATATCAGCGCCAGCATCAAGAAGGTTTTCCAACTTAAATCGTTCATCTTCTTCCACAAAGAAAACGAGCCCTGATCTTCTTCCTTCCCCCTCCTCCTGCTGCTGCTGCTTTACTTCCTTCACCGGAGAATTAGTTTTAGGGGAAGAACCGCCAACGATACTGGTTTTGATCGCCTTTTTTTCTTCTTTCAAAGATTCTGTAATCCTTAAATTGACCAAAAAGGAAAATATGCCAAGTAACGCCAAGAAAAGAAAAAGTTCAGACCATAAAACATGATTCGTTTTTCGTTTAGCACCTAGAGGTAACTCACCAATCGGTGATGGAGCAGAAGCGGCATCACGGGTTAGGTCGCCTCTAGCGGTGACATTGAGAGATAGAGCTAAAAATACGAGGCTAAACAAGAGAATTGGGTCAAGGTTTCTTCTAACATGCATAATGAATATATCTAGAAAAGAGTTGCAAATGGTGTGTAGATGGAATTGAAGGTTGATTTTTGAAATCTGTAGCTAATAATTTGTGTGAAGGTAATGGTTGGATGAAGACAAATTGAAGACCTTTAGAGTTTCCGCAAGCTCAACAACAAGAATCAAGAAATATGTGAGACAAACGATGTATTCACATGTGAATAGGTAGCAAATGGGTTCCAAATATAATGTAGATTGATGAGGTTTGCATTGGGTTTTGCATTGTTTTTTGAGATGAGAATGAAAAGAAAACAATGACAGTTACACAAGGTTAGGTTGGCGTTAGCATACAGATGATAACGGCCGGCATAATCAAGGAAAAACAATATACGTACAACATTACAATATATATACACATACACACACACACACACATTAGTAATTCATCGATGATAACAAGAATGAAGATATATTATCTGGTATCGTCAACATATATATGATGGAGGAAAATCGTTACTGATTTTACATTAACGCGCAAAAAAACCACGCGGACCTGAAGCCGTGACCAAAGTCCTTTTTTCGAGCATTAATGTAAAATCACTATTGATTTTGTTCGTTCTCGTTTTCTTTTAAATACATATTGTTCTCGTTTGAACCCGATATATATAACCACTTCTCACACTTTCACGTTAACCACAACTTCTCACCTGAATCCAACCCTATCGGTTCAAAATCAAGATGCATCACCAATCCATTACAATTTGTCTCTCTTCGGTCTTCAATCATATTTCATGAATTCGTATGGTTTAAAGAAATTAAGATAGTCTTCATTTAGTAGGGTTGTAATGTAAGAACATCTCCAACAGCATTGCTAAAATATAAAAAAATGGGCTTTTGTTTGCTATTCTTCTCCAACAACATTGCTATCTTGTTTGCTAAAATAGAGATTCATGAAAAAATCTTTAAATATAGAGAACTCTCTATAATTCTTGAAATAGGAGAGAAAAATAATTATTTTATTTAATCCCACCAATAACATAATTTTTTTTATCATTTTATATTAATTTTTTTAACGTGTAATGGAAATATAAATTAGCTAATATTATAAGGAAAAATCTAGAAAAACCCAATGGACTTTCCTGTTTTGAATGATTAAGTCATTGCACAATTGTTTGGAACAAATAAGTCACTAGAGATTAACATTTTTGTTTGGCGATTGTTCCATGGTAGGCTTCTTGTTCGGGTTGCTTTGAGTAATCGAGGCATCGATCTAGACTCGATCCTATGCCCTTGTTGTGAAGAAACGCCCAAGACTTTAGATCACTGTATCGTGAGATGTAATAAAGCTAGAAGGATTTGGGATATGGTTCGTAGATGGTGGGGAATCGATACCGACTTCGGGAACTCAACGGAGGAGATCCTAAACTCTCAAGGTCATACTTCCTTCTCGCCTTGGTTGAAGAACATATGGCAAGCAACCATTTGGGCGACTTGCTACTTAATTTGGAACAACTGTAACAACATTGTCTTCAGAAAAAAGTACACATCCTTGGAGCTTCTTTTCACGGAACTACAAGTTCGTATCTTCCAATGGATCTCGAGAAGATTAAAGAAAGGCTCAATCCCTTGGGAGTCTTGGGTCGATAAACCAAGCCTTTTGAACTTCGTTATTTAGCTTGCCTTCGGTGGCCTTTCGTTTGTCCTCCTTATGGGTATTTTGAGTATGGTTGTTTTTTCCCTTCCCCCTTCATAATTCTGCATCTCGCAGTTTTTTTTCCAGGGCGGGATCCTCTGTACTGTTCCCTCTGTTTAATAAATGTTGCCTTTCCAAAAAAAAAGTCACCGGAGAAACCTATTAAATAAATTCCTAGACTTTTCAAATATATCAAATAGATTATTATGAAATTAAAATTATAACGTGTAACCTCTTTAGCAGGTAAAAGTGTAAATTAAAAAAAAAACTTAACTGAAACCTATTATGTCGCTTCCTCTCACAAAACGCCGCTCGCCTTCCCCCTTCCTCACGCGAGACCCACAATACCACCTGTTGATGTCGTCTCGTCGTTAGCCACCAAACCAGTCGTTGTCGTCGTCACCCACACCACCGGTCCCGTCGAAATCTATTAAAGGGAACATGTTAAAAGGAATTGGAATTAGTTTTATCAAGTTTGACTACTTATTTGGTTTATATAAATTGGAAAAAAAATCTATTAAGGAAATTGAATTACATCTGTTTGGTTCACATAATATAACTTTGGAATTGGAATGAAATATTGGTAGATGACCAAAATACTCTTTTTTAAAAAATTTGAAACCGAAATCCAACCACCGCGGTCAAATCAGTGGTGTCGACGGTGGCTTAGATCTGCGGTGGTCATCGACGGTGGTCGACAGTAGTCCAGATCGGTGGTTCAGAACGTTGGTGGTCAGCAGTGATTCATAAATGGTAGTGGTCGGTGGTGGTTTAGAACGATGTGTGATCGGCGGTGGTTTAGAACAGTGGTGATCGACGGTGATTCCGAACGATAGTAGTCAATGGTGGTTCAGAACATCGGTGGTCGACAGTGGTTCAAAATATTGGTGGTCGGTGGACGACGATGGTTCAGATCATTGTTGGTCGACGTGGTTAAGATGTTGGTCATCTGTGTCCATGGTAAATCAAATGAGAAAGATTAAGGGGCCGTTTACCTAATCACTTACTCAGGTAAGTGCTTACCGGTAAAATTTAACACTATCATCTACTTTCCGGATTTTTAGTCCACCAAAATGTCATCGTATGCTACAATTAATTTAGCCGGTAAGCGCCAACCGTGGTAAGAGTCGTCGCACTCACTTACCGGGTAAGACTCTCGGTCCTTCCTTTCGACTCTCGGTCCTTGCTTCCGCTCTTACCGGGAAAGATTCTTGGTCCTTGCCATATTCATCCGGTAAGCTAATATGACTTGGTAAACACTTACCCGGGTAAGCGTTTTGTAAACGGCCCCTATGATAATTTTGCTTTATTGAAAAAAGGAAATGGAATGGAATCAAATTCCTTTTCAACTATTGATGAATAATCAAATCCATGAATGATTGAATTTAATTCCATTACATAAACAAACATTAATGTCCGAATGAAATTTGGTAAAAGAATTTGGTAATTTTTCATATTTCATGAGAATCCTCCAAACTTCCCCTTAATTCCATTTATTTTAGAAAATATTTTTCCCTTTCTTTTAAATGAATAGTGTGACTTTTCTTTTTAATTCTTGAGTAAACCACGATTTTTGTTTATGCGGTTTGATGGTTATAATGATTTTCGTCCTTGTGGTTTAAAAACTGCTTTTATTCATTCTTGTGGTTTCCATTTTTGGTCTTACAGTTACAGCTAACACCGGTAACTTAAACCGTTAAAAAGTCCAACTAGTTGATTTGAGAAATTACATATTTAGTCTTTGTGGTATGTAAAGTTTAAATCATTTATTATTTAAATTTCATTTATTACATTAGTAACTATAAATTTGGCATTTATATACATTGTAAGAATGAAAATGAAAGCAATTGAAAATCACAAGGATGAAAAAAACACTTTTTAAACCACAAGGACGAAAACCGTTATAACCATCAAACCACGGCGACAAAAATCGTAGTTTACTCTTGATTCTTTGTAAGATCATCCGTAGCGGCACCTCGGGCTTCGTTTGGTTCGAGCTGGAATGGGTAGGGGGGGGGGGGCTCGGGCTTAGGGCGGGTTCCAGCCCCGGGTTCCCCAACCCGATTCATCCCGATACATTTTATTTTATTTTAATTTTTTTTAATAAAATTTTGAAAATATAAACGTTGCTCAACGGCTCTTTGTTTATATTTTTTTTTCATTTTTTTTCAATTTAATCACACTATATATATTAATCCAAACCTCTTATTTTTTCACACCAAAATCTCTCAAATTCAGTACCTTCTTTTATTTATCTAAAACTCGACCTCGAAAGAGAGAAGTTGGCACTCGAACGACAAAAATGCTTTAAAGAAGACTTCGAGTTCTACATATCCCCGCATTATCACCTTTCGGGAGAAGTTTTGAGGGCTACTTTAGCGAGAAAAGAAATTAATAGAAAATATCATGATTTTTAGCGTTTTGTATTTTGTAATTTTTATTTTTTAGCGTTTTGAATTTTTTAATTTTTATTTTTAATGAATGATATGAATTTTTATTATTTATCTTATTTTTATTTATTAAAAAATATATAAATATTTTTATTTTGTTAAATAATTAAATGTATAAATAAAAGAATTAAAAAAATGAGGTGGCAAGAGGGTTTGAGGGTATTGGTACGCCACTTTTGGGTAAGGAGAGGGTAAGGAGAAAAACTGATGTGGCGCTGAGGTGGCAAGAGGATTTGAGGGTATGGGTACGGATGGCCTAAGGCCATCAGTACCGCATGCGGGCTCGGGCTCGGGTAGGGAGGGTTCCAACGGGTTGTGGTACGGGGGTAGCGGGCTTGGGGTGGGCTTGGGGGTAGCGGGTTTGAAAACCCGAGAAACCCGAGGCTTTATTTGTTTTTTTTGTTTTTTTATAAATAATTTGAAAATAAAGCCGTTGGTAACGGCTCCTTTTAAAAAAATATTTTTTTTCAATTTAATCACACTATATATATTAATCTAAACCTCTTATTTTTTCACACCAAAACAACTCTTTCATTCTCTCATTCTATTCCATTCTCTATATTTTAAACAATATGGATTCGCCACAACCCGGTTCACCGACCGCATCATCATCATCCGTAGACACCGACGAGTTGTTGCATCTACAAAGGGATATTTTTCGACAGACTGCACAATTAATTTATGGTAGCACCGCCTCATCGTCAAGAAGAGAGAGGGCCGCGAACATAGAAAGAGGTCGAGTAGCTGCAAACGAGCGGCTTATGCGGGACTACTTTGGCAACAACCCGGTTTATACACCGGATATGTTTAGGCGGCGGTTCAGGATGAGCAGACAACTATTCAAACGAATAGTTGAAGATTTAGAAGGATAGTATCCGTATTTTACACTTCGGTTGGACGGCAGAAGCAAACAAGGTTTTTCTCCGATACAAAAGTGTACTTCCGCTATTCGGCAATTGGCGTATGGAGTAGCTGCTGACGCACTTGACGAGTACATCCGTATGGGAGAGAAAACGTCACGAGATTGTCTGTACAAATTCTGCATAGGTATTATTGAACTGTATGGTCAAAAATATTTACGCAAGCCTACTTTTATTGATATTCAGAAGTTGTACGCCGTGCATGAAGCTAAACACGGATTTCCCGGCATGCTCGGAAGCATAGACTGTACTCACTGGGCGTAGGCAAATTGTCCGGTAGCATGGCGAGGTCAATTCATGAGAGGTGATCATGAGCACCCGATAATCATGCTAGAAGTAGTGGCCTCTCAAGATCTATGGATCTGGCACGCATACTTTGGTGTTGCCGGTTCCAACAACGACATCAATATTCTCAATCAGTCGCCCATCTTGAACGATGTATATGATGGAAAAGCACCCGACTGCCCTTTTGAGGTGAATGGAGCCACCTACGAGCACATATATTATCTAGAGGATGGGATATATCCGGAATGGGCTACTTTCGTAAAATCATTTACGTGCCCACATGTAATAACCAGGTATTTTATTTGTTAATTGACCAGTAGTATTTTAGTATTTTAGAATTCAGAAGTTTATTTATATAAGTTTTATTTTAGTTAGTTATGGAAAAATAAGTTAAGGGTTAGTCTTTTATATTATAAGAAAGTTAGAGGGTTATTTTGGTCTTTTTAAGAGAAAGTGTGGTTGTTGGGGGAGGAGTATGGAGGTGTTCCCTCCATACCGTCCTTTTTGGATGATTAGGAGTGGTATCTCTTTTTCTTTTCATTTGAAAGCAAACAAGTGTGTGTGTGTGTGTGTGTGTTTACCTTCGGCTAGGTGAAAAGAGAGAAAAAAAGAGTGAAATCGAAGAAGGGTCAGGAAGAAGAAGAAAGAATCTGATCTCCATAGCTGGGATTTTAGTGTTTATGCAGTAAACTGTTCAGGTGATCATCTGATTCCTTTCCCTTTTATATATTTAAGTTTTGAGAAGTTTATATTTGGGTTTTAAGTAATTTTAGAAAGGTATATGGGTCTTTGGTTATGTTTAGAATGTCATTATGAGTCTAAAAACCATTTCTGGGTAAATATTGGATTGAAAGACGTTTTTGCTGAGCTTATTAAAAAAGACGGTGAACAGTAATTTTTCAGGTTTTCGCAACAGTAGGTTGCGAGAAGTGAGGTTTTCGCAACAGTAGGTTGCGAGAAGTTAGGTTTTCGCAACAGTAGGTTGCGAGAGGTGAGGTTTTCGCAACAGTGGGTTGCGAGTTCTGAGGTTTTCGCAATATTGGGTTGCGAGTTCTTTGGTTTTCGCAACAGTGGGTTGCGAAAAGTGAGGAATTCGCAAGCTGTGGGTTGCGAAAAGTGTTAAAATGCAGATTTATTAATGAGGTGTATTCTTGTTAATTAACTATTTCAGATAGTAAAATTCAAAGATAAAAGTGGGACTTGTTGAAGAGATTTTTGGAGAACTTTTGGAAAAGCATTCAGGTGAGTTTTATTTTAAAACGTTTTTCAACTGGAATACATATATATGTGATTTTTTTATATATATATATATATATATATATATATATGAAATGGATATGTATGGATTGAGAATGTGATACATAATGTGATTATGTGTTTTTATTGAAATGTTTATATACATGATGGTATACCGTAATTATATGAGTATTCTGCGAGAATACGGGGCCGGGATCCGAGGGCGGACCGGTGTGTTGACGGGTTCCGGTAAGCGGACAGACGTGTTTACTGTAGATGTTGTACAGTAGAGTAAATTGACTAGTTGGCTTGCAACCACTAGTTTGGCCAATTGTGGAGGAATAAGGGGGAATGAGTGGTTACGAAACGCAAGTCTTGGTTGGTATTTAATTACGTGTAATATATGTGTGTTTGTATAAAAGGGTTTTATTTAATTGGATTCTTGGCAAGTTTCAACTGACAGGGATTTTCTCACTGGACCATTAGGTCTAACCCTCATTTTTCTGTTTTAAAAATATGTATTCCAGGTGGTGGATCGGGTAAGGGCAAGTGAAAAGTTTATGCCGTGGATATCTCTTGTGAAGACTTTTGTGTTGATGACATAACTATGTTTTGAACCCATGACTTTGTTATTAATCAACATGTATTGTATTCCGCGAAAAATTTGTACTCGTTTATTTTTATGTTACCTAGACTTTGGGACCGAATGTGTTATATATATATATATATATAATGTATCTTTTGATGATATTATGGCATGAATATATGTTATTTGTATATTTGGAAATCGGGGTTGTTATACCACAGGACCCTAAACGACAAAAGTTCAAGTCCGTGCAAGAAGCGGCACGTAAAGATGTTGAACGAGCTTTTGGCGTGCTTAAACAACGTTGGCATATACTTCATAACCCGACACGCGGATGGGAACCGACAAGATTGGCAAACATTATGTACGCTTGTGTCATATTACACAATATGATACTCGAAAATGACCTCTTCACGGATGATATCGAAACCCAAATCAGTGAGGAACAACACGCGACAAATGTTCGAGAAGTAAAAAACCGGGGCACTCATAATAACCTTCGGTCGAATTTGGTCGAACATATTTGGCGTATCCAAGTTCCCAACAATGACGACGAGTAGATTTTTAAATTTATTTTGTAATTTTTATTTTTAATGAATGATATGAATTTTTATTTTTATTATTCATCTTATTTTTATTTATTAAAAAATATATAAATATTTTTATTTTGTTAAATAATTAAATATATAAATAAAAAAATTAAAAAAAATGAGGTGGCAAAAGGGCTTGAGGGTTGCGCTACGCCACCTTAGGGCTTGAGAGTTAGGAGAAAAGCTGATTTGGCGCTTGAGGGTTGAGGGTTGAGGGTTGAGGGTTGCGCTACGGATGGCGTAATAACAACGAACTGTGATCCTGTGGAAGTGTGGAGACATGTTTGTTGACGTTCATCACAAAAATAGGTCTCCAATGGCGCCATTAGAGACATTGGGGGAAATCTCCGCTGCCATCAACCTAATCGAAATCAAGAAACAAAACCTTCAGAAATCATTCCTACACCTTCAATCCCAATCCTCATCTTCTCCCAATTTCAATCTCAATCTCAATTGGACCGATTTCGACTCCTATTTCACAACCCTCTCATCTTCCCTCCGCCACAAATTCCATCTCCTCAAAACCCTAAATCCATCATCCACCACCACATCCCTTCTCAAACACTTCTGCCGTAATTCCGACGGAATAGCGATAAGGCGGTACATTATCAACGCCCCCAATCGACAACTGCTGTTGGATCAACTGCCTGATGCTTATCGGTACGCCCCCGATGCAGCGGCCATGGTTTTGGACGCAATGAGAGGGTTTTATTCCGGTAAGGGTATTGAATCGTGTTTGATTAAGAGTGGTTGTACGATTATGTTGGAGGGGTTATTGCGTATGAATCCTGATATTAGGGTTGAGTTGAGGGACAAAGCGATCAAGTTGGCCGTCGAGTGGAATCGAAAGCGGCTGAATAGTCCTGGTAAAGCAAAAAGAGATGATGCATTTGGGTTTTTGCTTCTCGTGGCAGCTTATGGATTGATGGATGGATTTGAAATGAATAAGCTTATTGATTGCTTCGTCATCGTCGCCAGAAGACGGCAGAAGTTTGATCTGTGTCGAAAGATTATTCCGGCGAATAGGATAAACGGTATGGAGTCTAGGGTTGCGTTGCCAAATCTGGCATGATTCAGCTCTTTGTTTTAGTATTATCTTTCCATTTGTTTATTGTTATCATTTATCAACCCACCAAATTAAATTCCCTTTTTATGGCTTGCATCTTTAATGGGTATTTGATTTGAGCTCCATAATCTGTGCACAGATCTGATTCAAGAGCTCATAAATAAAGAAATGCTGGTTGATGCTGTGAAATTTAGTATTGAATTCCAGAAAACGGATGAGTTTCCGCCAGCTCATCTCTTGGAGCAGCGTAAATTAATGTCTATGAGGATTATGGAGGAGACACGCAAGAACGAAAATGATCATCAGGTTGGTCTAATCGTTTTACATTGTTGCAAACTTAAAATTTCCAAAAAGGGTATTTTGGTCATTTACCAGTTCCTCCCTGATTCGAGTTACCATTTTCTATGTAGCATGAGGTTATGGTGAAAGAAATCGGTGCATTAAGGTCAATGATTAAATGCATTGATGAATATGGTCTAGAGTCGGAGTTTCCAAAAGATACCGTGGTTGATCTTGTAAAGAAACTAGAGAACGAGGCGGGTTGCAGAAAACGTCTACCAAAAGTGGCTGTTCATAAGAAACAGCAGCTATCAAAGCCAAAGAAGCGGAAATTAAACAACTTTATTGAAACAGCTGCATCCGCCATACCGCCAACTGTACAAAATGTTCAAGAACAGCCATATTCACAGGCTACAGATCATGTTGGTCAAAACCACGGTCCTCTGGTTTGGTGCACCCCAACGGCTCCATATGGGTCGACAGGGTTGAGCATTGGTTACGCTGGCCCTGGTGGGTCTCGGTTTTATGTTCCCCCATCACACCCTCCACCCGGATCGGGTTATTTTAGTAATTTGAATGAGTTGGCAGGTGGATATCAGCCATTTTATTACCCTCATTGATCTTTGGTTGCAAGATGTGTTTAGTGCAGTAGATATGTGTGATTAATTCTGGTTTCTTTTGAAGAAGTTTTCATCTGGGATCTGTAACAGAAGCTTGAATTTTGATGGTTTGGTACAGAATCTATGTTTTGTTTTAGTTGGATTACATATTTGATTTTGGGCATTTGGATTGTAATTAAATGGACAATGCTCAATAGAATCGCAAAGAAAATGAAAAAAATAAAGAACACTCTGGTATCCGGATGATATGCACGTATACATACAAGTAATTTGTATTATTTGTAACATGCATTCTTGCATTAAAAAAACCAAAAAAACTTTAGTTATTTGTATACACATATATATACCATCCAGATAAATGATTATCAAAGTGTTAGGGGCCGTTTACAAAACGCTTACCCGGGTAAGTGTTTACCAAGTCGCATTACCTTACCGGATGAATATGACACTGACTAAGAATCTTACCCGGTAAGAGCGAAAGCAAGGATTGAGAGTCTTATCCGGTAAGTGAGTGCGACGGCTTTTACCACGATTAGCGCTTACCAACTAAATTGTTCCATACGCTGTCATTTTGGTGGACTAAAATCTTACCCAAGAAGTAAGTGATAGTGTTGAATTTTACCGGTAAGCACTTACCGGGTAAGTGATTAGGTAAACGGCCCATCGCTCAATTTTTTTAGATTCTCCGAATAATTGATTTTAAACCAAAAAGAAAATTAATAAAAAAAAGAATAATTGGTTAAGTGAGTTAAATGTCCAAAAACACCATTCCCCTTCCCTCTGAAACCTGTTGCTGCTCTCACCCTGACCTAAAATCGAATCTTTGCCTCCATGGAAGACCAAGATAGCTATCGTTCCTCCACCGGCGGTGTTGATGGTGGTGGTGGTGGTGGTGGTGGTGCTAGATATAAGCTCATGTCACCTGCGAAACTCCCAATCTCAAGGTCCACCGGCATCACCATCCCTCCAGGTCTCAGCCCTACCTCCTTCCTAGAATCCCCCGTCCTCCTCACCAACATTAAGGTAACAAATGGATCCTCACTTCCCGACCCGATATTACCGGACCTTCCTTTCTACGAATACAAAATAAGCTGAAATCACCATGGATATTGGATAGCTACTTTTACTCGCTTTTCCTAAACCCTGTTTTTCTTCGGTTTTCTATATTATGTTTTCATCGGTTGTCCATTATCTGTGCATTGTTGTTCTCGTTTCCTTTTGGCAAATGCGTTTTTTTCCCCTCTTTTACTTATTGTTTGTTTAGGGCAATTTCTAGAATCCTGGAATCGAAGTTACGCTAAATTTGTACGCTAGGGGCTTGTGCAAATCGATTAAGTGCAACTGCACACTGTTTCACCATGAACCATCAGTCTGGTAATCCTGTTTTTTTATTTATTTTATTTTGTAGGCAGAGCCATCTCCAACCACTGGTTCTTTTTTTAAGCCTCAAAGGATGCAAGGTTCGATCAGCTCTGCAGCTTTCTCATCAAATGCAAACTGTTCCTTAAATGACAGTGACTCTAGCTTCTTTGAGTTCAAACCACACACTAGGTCTACTTCAGTTTCAGGGTTTTCATCTGCTGAACTTCAGGTATGGCCATATTGAGTTCTTGAAGAAACTTGCCTTTTTTTTCTGGCAGGCAATGCATATGAAACTTCGGGGGCTGTTTACCTTTTTTACATTAAGCCTATATGAATTAAGTTGTCTGTCCTAATAAATCTGTTTATACGAGGGACGGGAGACCAATGGGTTTGAGGGAGGCGAAGAGAAATGGTTGGATTAATTATGGGCATTTCTGGTATTAATTTGTTTGGGGTGGCTTAATGGGGAAAGTGATGGTTCTTGGCTTATTCCATATAGCAATTTTAGTTTAATGGCTTAACGATTAAGCCGTAAAGAAACACTCGTGTATGTCTAGCGAATAAGCCGCCCAGATCATTAAGCTGTAAGTAAGCATCCACTTGTTGTAACATCTACTCATGTTGTAGTCATCTTGTTCTTTGCATGGACCTACTTCATTAATTACTATGCTGATCCGTTCTGATTATGTCATCCGCGACATTCTTTTATTACTGATTATTCCGTGTTAATCATCCCATGAGTTATATCAAAGCTGTTTTATCCATCGATAAAATGCAATGTAATCATCTTTTTTCCCTTATCTCCATTTTTTCTTCTTCTATGTTGTGTTTGTCAAAAAGTGATTCTACTGGAAGAATTTATAATACTGGTTACATGAAAGGCTACTGCAGGTTTCGACCTCCAGAGAAACGAACTGGGTGAAAAAAACCAAAACCAGTATCGATCATATTCATCTCCATCCTCAGATACCTGTGAGATTGCAGCACCAAAAGAACAAAATTTTGTGACACCTATATATATGATCCGTGAGGAAACAAATGAGCCTAAGTCGGCTCATCTATCAGACTCTGGTCATAAGGATTCTGGACCTTTGGTTCCAGTTGACAGGTCCTCGGACGATGGATATAATTGGCGAAAATATGGGCAGAAAGTCGTGAAAGGGAGTGAATTTCCGAGAAGCTATTACAAGTGTACCCATCCCAATTGTGAAGTGAAAAAGATTTTTGAACGTTCTTATACTGGAAAAATAACGGAGATTGTATATAAGGGTTCACATGATCATCCCAAACCTCAACCTAGCCGTCGGCTTACTCCTAGTGCTCTTACATCAATACACGAGGATAACGCTGATAAAATATCGTCTATAACTGGTCAAGCAGGTATCCAAATCAGTTTTTTGTGCTCTGTTTTTTATTATGCTTTTTGTTTTGTTTTTCTTAATTATTGAGGTCTCTCTGCAGATAATTGCCAGACTCCCAACTCTGAGACGACTGGAACTCCCGTGCCTTCTCCTGACCGTGTGGATCGGGCAGATGCGCAATTGAACAACACCAATGATGAGGTTGATGACGATGACCCGTATTCAAAAAGAAGGTAATAGAGTTGAAAAGAGGCGTTATTGTGTGATCATGTTGGTGATATTAGAAATGTTTATCGAATGATATTTTTAATGTAATCAGGCGAATGGATTTTGTTACCGATGTGACACCAGTGGTTAAGCCTATCCGTGAGCCACGTGTGGTTGTCCAAACTATAAGTGAGGTTGACATACTAGATGATGGATACCGTTGGCGTAAATATGGCCAAAAAGTTGTGCGAGGCAATCCCAATCCCAGGTTTGTATCCATTTTTTCACGGTCAAATAGATAGTTATAACTAGAGATGGCCAAATGGGCCCGGCCCAGGACCGTTTGGGACTGGTTTGGGCTCGCCAATCTTTAACCGGTTACGATTTTCATCCAAAACAAGCCCCGGCCCCAGATCGGTTATGGGACTGGCCCGATTTTTTATTTAAAGTCTATTTTTAAATAAAAAACGTTTTTGTTAGTGTATTTGATTGGCCCAATTATAATAAAAACGTATTTGTTAGTGTATTTGATTGACTCAATTATAATAAAAACGTATTTGTTAGTGTATTTGATTGACCCAATTATAATAAAAACGTGTTTGTTTGACCGAATTCTTCAAAAAATATTTTTTTAAGTTAAAAATCAAGTTTAAAAAAAGTAAAAAAGTAAGTGGGCCCAACCCGGGACCGGGACCGTTCTCATAACCGGGCCTTTGTATTTGGGTTGGGACCGGTTATGAAATCACTAATTGGGACCGGGACTGATTTTTGGCCATCTCTAGTTTTATAATCACTGCATCTTTCTGGTACATTAGCAAGAATTTAAATGTTTATAGGTGATCTTTGATCTAATGGTATTACTAGATCTCTATAACCTTTAAGGCTTTAGGGTGTGAATTCAAGTCTAATTAGACATTGCTGTATCAAACACTATTTTGGTTCATAGTTTAATGTTCGATTACACATTTTTATGCAGGAGTTACTATAAGTGCACAAGCGTCGGATGCCCGGTTAGAAAACACGTAGAAAGGGCATCCCACGACCCTAAAGCAGTCATTACCACATACGAAGGAAAACACAATCATGATGTGCCTACCGCAAGAAATGGCAGCCATGAAGTTGCTGGGAATGGAAATCTAAGGACTAGATCAGAGGAGGATGGTGGTGCTATATGCCTTGATCTTGTAGTTGGCAATAATAGCATCTCTGATCAGCCACAATCACTGAATCCTGATTACAACAAAGCTCAATTGGCATTCTATGGTGGTGTTAATGGTGGCATGCATGTTTATCGACCTAGGGAAAATGACGTTGAAGCCCTTAACTATGATATTTCAAATCTAACCCGTTCTTCTAACTCGTATCCGCAACACCTGGGGAGCATATTGTATCAAGAAACTCAATAACATGTATTTGTTCCATTTATTCTTTCAATTTGGCCTTTCTATGGGCTTCAAGCATAACATATCTACATCAATGTATGTGTATATACTTGTTGTATTGTAGGAGTTTAAGTGGTGGTTTTGCTGCTATCCTGTTATCAGAATATGATTGTACCATGATGATCATTTTGAAAGTTAATCACTGCAAGAAATGAGCCTTTATTACCACATAATATAGTTTTACAGTGCGATTTCAGACTACGGAACATATAACACATAGTTTTACAGCATATATTATCTAAAAGTTACCAACTTTGGGTGGGTAGGCTGCAAATTCATTTCATTTCCATGCACAAGAAGAGACCAAATCTCGATTCATCCATCCAAGAAACAAAGCCCCATCTCGTTCTTGGAGTCTATATCTATCACAGTAGTTCTCGAGCAGTGTCTTAATGGTGGCATTCACGTACGAGCTCAGAGGGTACGGGCTGAATCCAGCCATACTAAACCGCGTCTTCCACTTCCCAAGAAGCTCATGTCTTTCCTCCCTTTCAGTCCCTTCACACGCTATTATGTTAACTATTTCACCAGCAAGACAATGCTTTTCAATATTGATCCGCTCTCTATGGTCCCTTGGTAGCCTTGCATCAATCGATTCAAACATGGCTGAATAGTAGCTGAACGCCTCTTGAAACCTGTGAAAAAACAGTGCGGTGTTCACATTGGCTTCTTGTTCCACAAGAGTCACAACTTTTGGAGACAAACTCTTGATCAGCCTCAATAATCTGTCCCTATGATTCCGGGGATCCACACTCTCATCCGGCATATGATGCAGCACAAACGCGCAATTAACAGCCAACGCCTCCCCTGGCTGAACCCCAAGATGTTCAATCTCAATTTCTGAACCAGAAACAGACACACCATGGAATTCAAACGGGACTTTGCAAGATTCAGCCAACATCTCTAGTCTCCGCCCAACGATATTCAGCCCTCCACCTCTAGCGTATTCGTTTCTGGGATCATCAATACCAGTGATTCGTAGCTTCGGGGGCCCACCAGGTCGAGCCGCAAGAGCCTGGATGAGAGTCACCCATTGACCACCCTGTGCAATCTGAAAATCGACTATATGGATTCTATCTTCATTCTTTGTGGCTTCAGCAATGGCTCCATTTGCAGATAAGTAACCAAACTTGAAATAAGGACAAGCTTCATAGAGTAAGAGCATATAAGAAAGAAGCTCACTACTAGTTGGCTCTTTACATTTTAGGGTTTTGTAGATAATGCCACCTGAAGCATATATTTTTGCTGCAAGACCTTCCAACATATAAGCTCCTAATCTCTGTACAGGCTCACCAGATACCGACACCAATGGGCGCGCCATTGATATAAGCTGTTCAGCTGTTGTCCACTTGTTTTCAGCTATGGCTTTAGCACAAACAAGAAGGGCTTGTTTCAGGTCACCTCTAGAACTCAACTCTTCCATTATTCTAAATTCATCGTTATCTTGATTTACATTCTCCCACGAAGACGAAACATGAAACGATTCTTCGAAATCTTGATCAGTTCCCATCATAGCAGCTTCTAGTTCTCTGAGCCTGAGCTCCAAATCATCGACATTTTCTGCAGCGTGGTTTACGTTAGAGGTGTAAGTCTGATCAGGGGAATGATACGGGTCTGGTTGGAACGAGTGAGAATCTTGAAGCGAAACCGGGCTGCCGTTTGGGGAGAAACTGACTGAAGAAGATGAATTGTTGGCGATTTCGGGTGTCTGAACAGAAAACTGTTGTCCTTCAGACGAGTATAGATTCTGATCCGTGTGTTGAGTAGGATCCCAATAATAGGGCTGATTAGATGCCTGCATTATGCTACGATTAAATTTGGGAAAACAGTAGTTTCAGAATCCAGCTATTCAGATCTGAATTGATTTCATAACTGCACAGAAGTTGAGAAGATCATCATGAGTCAATAATTAACATCCAATTTGAAGGGTTTAGAGCATCTCCAACAGATTCTCCAAAATTTCTTCAAACTGGAGAACCAAAAATCAAAATCTCCAAAAATAATTACATCCATCTCCAACAGATTTCATCTTAGAGAAACAAACATTGATTATAATATTAAAATATTCCATTCATCAATTACAATATTATTTCTCTCTAAATATTTATTTTCAAAGATTTTTATCCACATCGATTATAATATTAAAATATTCCATTCATCCATTTTGGAGACAGTTTTAGGAAGCTATTGGAGCAAAATTATAGCTCAAAATCCCCTTCTCCAAAATAGGGAAGCTGTTGGAGATGCTCTTAGGTGCAGAACTACAGAAAACAGATCAATAGGCAATAAGAACATGATTAACACTGTTGACCAAAACCCTAGAAAACCTTGTAGACAACAACTACTACTACGAAGACACCCTAGAGGCATCGAAAAATTGAAGCAAGCGATCAGACCTAGGCTACTTAGAAACTGTTAAAACAAAACCCTAATAAGGAAAATTAACACATGTGAAGAAGAAATCGAAATTGAAATTGAAATTGAAATTGGTGAAATGTTTGAATTGAGAATTGATACCTTTTTTGTTGAAAGTTGAGATGGAAGTTGTCGACAACATAATCCGAAGGATGAAGGTTGGTTTATATATAGGCAAGAATGGAGTCAGCGAACGCGGTCGATGGACGGAAGGAAGGTTCTGCGTCTACGGTCCACGGCCACGCAGTGAAGAAAGAGAGCATGTGGTTCACAGAACCACTCCCCTATTAAAATTAAGAGTAAACTACAAATTTGGTCCCTGTTGTTTGTTGAAAATACATTTTAAGCTCCTACGGTTTTAAAATTACAAGATAGTCATTGTGGTTTGTAAAAATATTCGGATTTGGTTTTTACCTTTAACGGCTGTTAAAAAAAATTATGAGATGCATTTTATTGATTTTTTTGTCTTTTCCCCAATCAAAATCGAGTTTATGATTTTGGTGCTTACCACCAATTTTTTTATGAAGATGCCCTTATTTTTAACGATCGTCAGATGGAGGAACCAAATCCGGATGTTTTTGCAAATCATAATGGCTAATGGCTACGAGCTTCTTTGTAACTTTGAAACTATGCAAATCAAAAGTGTTATTTTTTACAGACCATAGGAACCAAATTTGTAGTTTACTCTAAAACTAAAGAGTAAGTTTTTTTTAAAGGGTATTCCAGGCACAGCCTGGACTAATCCCTGGCAATTTTGAAACTTAAAGATGTCTTATCAATGTTGAGGATGCCTGGAATCGAACCCTGGGTAGATGGGATATTCCACCACATCACCCAAGGCGATCAACCACTGCGCTACAACCTGATTGACAACTAAAGAGTAAGTTACATGTTTGGTTCTTGTTACCTTTAGATTTTGTTGGGTTTTGGTCTTCTATAATACATTTATTACAAACAAAACCCTACGCTGAAAGATTTTCTCCAGGTTTTGGCATCTCCCGTTAACGAGTGTTAATTTTCAGCCATTATCAAACAAAGCCAAATTCGTCATTTTACCATCTTTATATCTTCTAAGACCATGAGTACCACCAACCCACGAACCCACTGAACCCGAATGCCACCTCAGCGCCACATCAGCTTTTCTCTTTCCTACTCTCCTTACCCTAAGGTGGAGTACCGCCAACCCACGAACCCACTGAACCCGAATGTCACATCAACTTTTCTCTTTCCTACCCTCCTTACCCTAAAAAACATTAAAAAAAACATTTACCGCGGGTTTGAACGGGTTCCCGAACCCAACCCTACCCGCACACCCCAACTCGATCGGAACTCGCCGCCCTACCCGCTGCTACCCGACCACGAACCCGGCTGTGGTACCCGATGGCGGTACGCACGACCTAATATTATCTTTTCCCGAAAACAAAAACCTAAATTAATATCGTTTGACATTAGGTTTTCTTTAGTTTGTTCCAAGTCTACAAGGGGAACCTACCACGGATCCCAAAAATTAAAACCCCTTTTTCTAATTGATTTATGTCTTGTAACCATTGCTTCGACGTTCTTATCATTTGTAAAATTATGAAGAACATGATAAGAGTTGGTTTGATAAAAACACTAAATCAAAACCCTAGATTAATCTTGGAATCCAAGATTGATTTAGGTTTTTGATTTTACATCCAATATTCATTATTTTAATTTTAATTTTAACTTTTGTATAAACTGGTTGTTTATGTTTATATTTTGAGATACTGATTTTGTGTTTGATTTAAGGTTTTGATGTCCGTATGTTCTTGATGATATTGTTTTTATGTTTTGATTCCAGGTTTCAATTTAGATTCTTGCATGTTCATATGTTATTGACATTATGCATGACAGTTATTGTTCTTTTTGTGGAACGGGTTAATAGGACCATTTTGCTTCTCATGTGAGGGGCATGTTACTACGTTAATAGAAATGATTTGATGGAGTTAGCGAGAGAGACCAAAACCAAACAAAAATTACATATCACAAGATCTTTCTTTAATAAATGAATTGTAAGGATCAAAACTAAGAAATCTCAATAAGCATAAGGTCATGAGTACCGGTACCCAATGAACTCACTTGCCATCTCATTTTTTTTTATTTTTTTATTTATACATTTAATTATTTAACAAAATAAAAATATTTATATATTTTTAATAAATAAAAATAAAAATTCATATCATTCATTAAAAAATTAAAAATTACAAAATACAAAACACTAAAAATTATGATATTTTCTAATTTTCTCTTTTCTCGCTAAAGTAGCCCTCAAAACATCTCCCGAAAGGTGATCATGCGGGGCTATGAAAAACTCGAAGTCTTGTTGATATCGTTTTTCTCGTTCGAGATCCAACTTTTGTTGTTCGAGTTCAAGTTTTTTCATTTTGTACTCCATTGTACCCTCAATCTGCTCGTTGAACGAGCTTATGGTCGTCAACAACTGAGTAACACTTTCGTCCGGGTTCGACCCGGTCGTATTACTCGTTGATGTTTTTTTTTGCCTTGTTTCTCCCGATGGGTCGTTGAAGTTGCTCGACCTCGTCATCATCGGAAGGTTTTGTACGTTTTGAACCTCGGGATGAATTTGTCGACATCGTTGGAACCGTTGACCATTTTGGACATTTTTTGAGGACATCCCAAGCTTGTTCATGGGTGAAAGCAACCCCAATATCCCCTTGGTACCGGTGGTGTGCCGTTCGTAAAATGTCAGCGTCACTCATTCCGCTTGATCTATTATTGACCAAGTTGTTGTAGATGCCGGCAAAACACGTAATTTTCTTGTTGAGGTCTTTGAACTTGGTGTTCAGTTGATGAAATGATCTATAATCTTGGCGACCCATAGAATTATAGAACACCTTCGAGATTCGGTTCCAAAAACTGTCTACATTTATGTAAATTCAAGTATAAGAATAATAACAAGAATATTAATAATAATAATAATAACAATATTAATAATAATAATAACAATAATAATAATAATAATAAAAATAAAAATATTACCACCGGTTTGTGCGTTATCGACAACGGGGTCCTCCGAAACGTCAACCCACGCCGACACTAACGCGACTTCCTCCTCTTTAGTTCACATCTGTCGGGTGGCTCTATTTTCATATTTTTTTCTTTTTTCCTTTTTGCGTTGGTGTCGGGTTTGATGGTTCCGGGATTGATTGTTGTGTGGAGATCGATTGTGGTGTGTGCGGTTGTTGGGTTTCAGGAACAAAGTCGTCGTCGAGATTGATTGCGGGTTGAGGAAGTTGGTAATTGGCGGGAGTAAAACCTTGTTGAAGCAAACCATGACGTGTAAATTGATAAGAAATATACGGGTGTTACGGAACTTGTTGAGAAAACGCTTGTTGCGGAATATAACCTTGTTGAGAAAACGCTTGGAATCCAAGCTCCGGGTCTTGTTGCGGTGTATCCGATCGGTTACGACGGGATGTAGGTGTGGTGTTTGGATTCATGATGAAATTTGAGAGAAATGGAAGAAGGTATTGAATTTGAGAGAAATGGAAGAAAGTATGTTTTTGTGTGAAAAAATGTAACAACTCAAATCCCATAACATACATCATAATACATAACATGCATACATATCATTGATTTACAACAAAAGTTACATAACAAACCAAGTACGGTCTCATTAGTCTTGACACTACAAAATATATAAAAGCTTCTTAAACATCATCGATCAACGGAGGCAGCCTACACCTTATTCTTTCCTTTGCCGCTATCAATTCCTCGACCTGGAAAACATATTTTTGAAAACAAAATGAGGGTTAGACCAAACGGGTCTAGTGAGTTAATCCCGGTCCTTTCCAAAATCATTATAAAACCTTTTATGTAAATCCTTTGTATCAAAATAATTTAGATAAACCTTTGGTAATCCTTTCGTAAAATATAAACATACCACACGTATTTAAATACCAATCCAGACTCGTGCATCGTGTACATCTCATCCACCTTATTCCTCCACAAATGGCCATATTAGTTGGTAGCAAGCCAACTAATAAATCAACAACCGGTCCGCACACCGGAACCCGGCTACCCATCGGTCCGCACACCGGAACCCGACTACTCATCGGTCCGCACACCGAAACCCGACTACTCACCGGTCCGCACACCGGAACCCGGCTACTGTGCACTTGTGTAGTGTAATACACCAATAAATATAATATCTTACTATATTATAAACACAAAATATTCACATCTTGATCGTATGTCCATTCCACACATATCCATCTCATATATATATATATAAACACAGATATATATATTCCAGTTGAAAACGTTTTAAAGTAAAACTCACCTGTTAGCTTAACAAAATGCTTCCAAGCCTTTTCCACAGATTCAGTCCTTTACTCAAGATTCACAAAATCTGTAACAATCAGATACAATATATCTTTACCATATAGAACACATGAGACTCTTTAGCAACTGAGAATCCTAATTAACCTATCAAACTCTTATCCTCAATTGTTCCCCTACGGCGACTTAACACGGGGGTTCCGCTACCCGGTTAGCGGATGGGGTCAAGGGGCAACGCCCTTGCGGGGTCTGAACACTCAAAAGTGTCCGAAATCACAAAATACATTTGGAAACTATATCCGAACACTCAAAAGTATCCGAAATCACAAAATTGGTCAAACAGCTAAAGTATCCGGACAACACCACTTTTCCGGACAACATGACTTTTCCGGACAACCTATACAATCCGGACGTCATCCGGACACCAAAGTAATCCGGATACTATCCGGTATCCAATTATATCCGGAAAACATAGGAAAAAGGGAACTTACCCGGATAAGGAAACCGTCCGGACACCTTTAGAACACCATCCGGATACCACCAAGAAAATTACCCGGACACCTTCTTACTGTGTCCGGACACTACTGTCGGTTTGCCCTATTTCTACCCAGAAATCCGCTGATTCATTACCAGATGTAATTCTAACTATTCTACTCCGATAGAAACATTCATCTATCAATTATACACATAATATGTAAAGAAAACATACCTCAAACACTTTCAATGGATCAAATTTGAAGCCCTAACCTTTCCCCTTTCTTTTTCTTCTTCTTTTGCTCTCAACACACACACCTACAGATCTGGATATTTCTGTTGTTATGAAATATCTAAATATTTCAAGGGATAATATCTAACTCAAATTTACCCTTTAAACCTTAAACTATCCACTAATGACTCAAAATACCCTTAACTCATAATTTATCCCAAATTCACCCTAATTATTAATTATAACGTTACATAAATTTAACAAAACTAACTTTTAACTAACGAATTTACCCGGGGTATTACAAAAAATAAGATGGAATAGGTTAATATATATAGTGTGTATAATTTGAAGATTTTTTTTTGTAATATAGCCGTTTACCAACGGTATTGTTTAAAAAAAATAAAAAAAAATTTAAATATGCAACGAGTTGATCGGGTTGGTGAACCCGGTAGCCGAACCCGATTGCTACCCGGCCACCCCCCTTACCGCTGCCCGATGAAACCCGCTGGCCACCTCAGCTGAGCCCGAGCCCGTACCCGAATTTACCCAAAAGTTAAAATTAAAATAATGAATATTGCATGTGGTGAGTGGTCTAAATATATATATTATGCTTTCTTTGGAGATGCTTTTTGTCGTTTTTGTTGAATCTCTTCCTATTTATTATCTTCACTTGGTTTGGATATATAAACAAGACATATTATATGCCCACAAGGACCCTTTAATTGATTTTTTACTATTTGATGATCGTTTATGGACATGACAATAGTTTGTGAAACTTTAGTGACATAGACTGTAAGAAAAAGATAGAATATATAGAGAGAATCTGAAACTGTTGAAAAAAGATTTAGAGGGTGCGAGATCCACACTTATGCAAGTTATCTAGAACATATCGCTGGAAGACATCTTATGGTAGGGTGAGGGGGTTGATGTGATCAACTTTGCACAATGTTCATATAAATATTTGTTTATGCACAACCTTCAGATGTGAAAAAGTGACGCATCGTAGGTTTGCGGAAGGATCGACAAACGTCTAAACCCTTTTGATAAACGAGAATTACGACGTAAAACTCGAAAACTTAAGAGAAAACTCTTAAAAAGAAGAACTTTTATTAATTGATAAAAACTGATTAACAATGAAACCTAACAACCCTATTTATAATCTAAACTAAGAAAAAGATAAATATGAAAAATAAATAAACAAATTAAATCTCATCCTAATCTAAATTAACAAAATAAAATAATGAAGTAAGACTTGTAAAGTGGAAGTGGATGATGACGTTGGGTTCTCCTCTCACAAAAGAAAAGCGGCTGAAAAGAATTTGGGAGGCAGCAACAGTAAGTCACGCGGCTTCTTGCGCGGCCTAGCCCGCGTGGCTTCCAGCGCAGGTGGCTGTTTTGGTTTTTTATTTTCTTGGTTTTCTGACTTGGCTTTCGATTTGAATTGCAACCTTCTTATATTCGGTGCTTTATGTTTGCTCCTTTTCTGATGTCCAATTCCGAGTCTCTTTCGAGCTTGTTTTTCCTTTCGAGCTCGTCTCTCTTTTTTCCAATTATTTGCAAAATCCTTTATTAACTATTGAATTATCCCTGTATCAAAAAGACACACGACATGTTCATGTATGCACAATATTCACTTGTACACGTTGCTCGCACAATATACATGAGCCCGTCAAATATGACATCAATTCGTTTTCTATTTTAACGTTTCACATATTTTTACCACTTTATCCGATTCATGTATGAACTAGGGATGCACATCGATGACCGTTTTCCGGAACCGAACCGGGACCAGACCGAACCCGAAGCGGTACCATGTATTCGGTCTAGTATTCGGTTCCAAACATTCCTCAAATTCGGTATTCTGTATTTCGGTATTCGGTACCGGGATTTTCCCGAAAAAACCGAAACCGAACCGGAATTTTAAAAAACAAAGTTTTAAAAAAAATATGCATATCATCTTCTAAATAAATTTTATCTTGATTGTTGTTAACATTAATTATTATTGTTTCTTATTGTATATATAGAGATTGAAGAGTTGATAAACGAACAAAATGGAAAACTAAAATCGTAAAAAAATACCGAAGATTGTTGAACTTTTATTGGTTTTGAACTTTTTGACTATTTGTGAATAGTTTTGAAACACATTTGAAACATTATGACGATATTTTGTTTGCAATTGGTTTGATACACATTTGATACATTTTAAAATTTTCGGTCTTAAGTGGTCCTAGTACCAATTTTTCTGTCCTTAAACCGAAAACCGAACCGTTCGGTTTTCGATACCACTTTTTAGTCCCAAAAAATTTCGGTCCCGGTTCAGTAACGGTCCGATCTCGATCCCTAGTATGAACCGTCTAAGAGATGTGTGATTGAAACAAATAATTATTATAAACCAACTAATAATTATAGGCCATTGATTTAAATCATAGAACAATTAGGATTGATTAATAAAAATAACACTTATATATTGGTTAATAAAAGAAAGAAAGTTATATATATTTATTCACAATTTATGTAATTGATCCTTCTAAGAATTAAAGAATAGAGTAAATTACACTTTTGGTCCCCGTGGTTACCACCTACTATCAAGAGTAGTCCATATTTCAAACTAATTACAATTATAGTCATTATGGTATCCATTCCATTTCAATGTTAGTCCTTATTGACTTTAATCCATTTATGTGCCATTAAATGCTAACCCCATCCAGGGGCAAAATAGTCCAATTTAACCTTTGAAATTACACTTTAGCAGATTCTTTAATTTTCAATTAAATATAAAATATGTTATTGTTTCTTTAAATTTCATCCTCTCCGGTAAAACCCTTCCGTCTGTTTTGTGTCATCCATTCCCTCAAAACCCAAATCTGAAACTCAAATACGGAATGTCATACTGGTATTTGAACCAAATGGAACCTAAATCAAAAACTCTAAATACCCCAAACAACAAGCAAATTGGAAACCCCAAACAACAAGCAAATTGGAAAAAACCCTAAACATAAAAACGCTTGTAAAGGGGAACCATCGATGATGAAATAAAAAACAAACCAGGAGGGTGGAACGAATTACATGGATGATTCACATTGAAATAAAAAAGCAAACCCAGAACAAATCAATGCAATCGAAGAAATTGGTTGTCGAGGGAGGTGGTCGACCACCTGGTACGATTGTAAGAAAGAGAAGCCCAATCTGATTCAGGTGCACCACAATCAGCACACTTATCGTTACCAGGTATCTTTTTCAACACATCAACGGGTTTCTCGGTGACCCCATCTTTATCTAGTAATCTTCTCTGGCGGATTTGTGATGTAAAACTCAAAATCAAACCCAAGAAAATCAATAAACAAAAGTCTGCCCTGGTTAGATCCTAAAAATAAATGGAAAAACCAAGTTTCTTCTTGTTCTTGATTGCTTTTAGAAGATTTTTTTTTGAGAAGTGAAGTCAAATCTGAAACCCAAGACATATCTTTCTAGAGAACAGAACCCACAGATCTGGTTCTGTGTTTTGCAATCAAACCAAGAAGAAAAACAAATCTAAAACCCATAGACCTAGCTTCTGTGTTTAGCGATCGTTGAACAAAGCTCATAATTCTGGGGTGGGGGAGAAGATAGGCGTGAGAGAGAGAGAGAGAGGATTTGTAACACCCTAAAATCAGGGCTAATTTAAACCTCAATTCTCCACAAGTTATGATAATATAAACTTCAAGCTTACATATATATAGCAAGTGAATTAACCATCAAGAGTATATTTATAATACAGGATCCTTCAAATAACCTATCAATCTAATCAAATCATTATAATCAGATTAACTAAGTTATCTAAGCAATCCATCAAAATCTCCTCTTGTTAATTGACACCTCTGCTATTCCAAAAACGCTCGTCCACAACCCTTTACCTTCCCGAGCTGGTACCTGGTAAGAAAACATCATATGAAACGATTAGGGCAACGCCTAGTGAGAACATTCGTTTCAATAATAACATTTGCAAAATCAATGTAAGCAAGTTATAACAAACCTGATTACCCTTTCTCTTACCATACGTGTAACTCTATTCCGTTAGCACGATTTTACCCAATTCCATGAATATGCCTGACACACATTCCATCATCATATCATGTCTCAGAGCTACCCTACGAATCTGTACTGATTCTAGAGTAATGTTTCTATTCCGGAAATCGCAATATAGACATGCCCAGTTCCGTACACATCTATTCCAGAAACCGCAATATACACATGCCCATTTCTGTACACATCTAAGAAATAACAATATACACATGCCTATTTCTTAGAGAAAGAAATAGTGATTACAATATACACATGTCAATCTCTTATTTTCCTTAGAAATCAGGAATTACGTTTATTCCATGATTTCTCACACACATCAGAATAATGATTAATCTTCATTTATTCTACGTGTACATAACCACTAGTGCCTATGGATCCATTACACTTTACTAACGCATATGCATAACAACATATTACAGCTCATATCATATTCTCAATTCTAAGAATACTAGATAACCTATCGTATCTTCATCCTCAAATGCCCCCCTTCGGCGACTTAGCATGGGGGTTCCGCTACCCGGTTAGCGGATGGGGTCAAGGGGCAACGCCCCGAGAATTTTTTTAGAAAACTTAACCAGACAAAACATCCAGAACTGCATCCAGCCATCAGAACATAGCCTTTTTCAGTTTCTTAAAAGTGTCCGGACAACAGGGGTTTTCCGGACAGCTGAACTTTTCCGGATAACTACAACTTTCCGGGTAAACCATACTTTCCGGATACCTATTTAATCCGGACGACACCCGGAAACTAAAGAAATCCGGATACCATCCGGTAACTAATTTCATCCGGATTCTTGTAAAAATAAAACTTACCCGGATACTTCCTGCGTCCGGAAACATTCATCATCGGGGTTTTCCGGATACGACGATTCATCCGGAAAAGTCGACTCTGCAGCCTAAATTTCAATCTATTTTCATGTTTGTTCGATTCAGCTTAATCCAAACCATACCATACAGTTCATAATCAATTTATACAGCTTTTTCAAGGTTTAATTTAACATGAGAACACTGATTTGAGCAAAGAACAAATGAACTCACCTTATATTTGCAAATACCCACTTCCTGCACAAATCTACTACTCCAAATCTGTTGAAACGATTCTGTAAATCAACCCAATACACAGATTCGTTTATAATCATATAACCACAACATATTTAATCAAAACCTAGACTGATTTATATACCAAAATGATGAACAAACCCTTGATTTTCTTTCTTTTCTCCTTTCCCTTTTTTTTCTCTATGCTTCTTGCTGCCTCTTGACCGACCCAAGCAATTGAAATCAGATGAATATCTGATTTCTTTTAGCTACTTTATCCATACTCACTTTCCTAAATGACCCAAACACACCTCTAGGTTTCAATATTTTCACAATTGACACCAAACCTTAAACCCTTGTATTTTAACCCTATTGAATTATAAAATTTCCATATAATTCAAGGTTTACACAAAATACAAATACATCACGATCCTCATTAACATACTTACATTGAAAATTCAGGATGTTACAGGATTGGTTTTGTGATCGTCATCGTCATCGTCATCGTCATCGTCATCGTGAACGTGAGAATGAAACCCACATATGGGTTGGGTTCTGTCATCGTCGAACAACCCATGTTTTCGAAGACTGAGGCCGAAACTCTGTGACAGTGAAGAGGGTCTTCCTCTTCCTTTTTCTTTTTTGGGTCGCCGATGATGGGAAATAAGACGAGAACATGTCATGGGAAATGAGATGTATTGTGGGTTTTAGGGCTATGGATTGAGGGAGATGAAGAAGAATAATAAGTAATTGGTAAAAATGGAAGGGATGGGGCAATTCCATATCACATCAGTTGCAGGAGAAAGAAAGGAGAAAGAGTTATGGATTTATGGTTTTAATACAAATAAAAAGATAAAAAGATAAAAAATAAAAGAAATTTTATAAAAAGACTGAATTGCCCCTGAGTTAACATACTCATTTAATGGGAGTTAGTCAGAGGGACCAAAACTGAAATAAAATGGCAACCACAATGACCAAAATTGTAATTAGTTTAAAATAGGGACTTTAGTTGATAGGAAGTGACTACCACAGGGACCAAAAGTGTAATTTACTCTAAAGAATATAATGTCACATGAGGAAAATAACAACGAAAAATAGCAATACATAAAAAATGGAGCTCGTTTTGACTTGACGGTCAACACGGTTCAACCCAAACCCGTTGCCAATGAATGTTTATAGTATTTGGATGATATGTACCCGCGCGTTGCATCGGATTATCTTTATGTTGAAAACTGAGAACTCGAACATTTAATTATGTTTGTTCTATTCTTTATCCTCCTCGATTTTACTTTTATGTTTTTCTTAAATTTTGAATTGCAAATAGACTAATATTTAAATTCAAGATTAACATGTTTGAACGACTGAACATTTGGTAAGCGAAGCGTCTTAAGGATGTTATCAAACCTAACTCAGAGGTTCTTGGGGATTGGAATAGTTGGCGAGCTTCCCCGCCTTGTTTTCTGCGGTCATTCTCGCTGTCCTTGCTTTTCTCACTATCAAATCTACACCTATTGCTCTTTCTCGATGGGGCGCTAGACCTCATTCTCTTTGAGACGCTTATTAGATTGATAATAGGGTGGTCTAGGTAAGTACTGACTGGAAATTTATTGTTTTTTTGATAAGGTTCATCTAGGCTTTGCCTAGACTACATCATTGGCAATTTGGAAACAAACAAACAAACAAAGCGGCCGTCTGAGACTAAGCCTGGCCACAGAATGCTGACGACTGGACTCGAACCCGGGAAATTTATTGTTTACTAAGTATTTTCTAGTAAATACTTACGAATACCATTGCAACTCTGTGTATAATTGGATGTTAATCAAAATATGATTGTTTATCTGATTAATTGTTGATGAAAAAACAATTTTCATACTTCAAAAAACTAAAGCATAAAAATTATCACACATCAAACATTAATTATTACTTATTGGTATCATGCATCAAAAATTAATTATTGATAACGATAAAAATTAACCTTTAATTATCAAACATCAAATAGAATTATTAATAAGTATAATAATTAATTTTGAATTGTAAACTTAATAACCGTACAAATTGTCTTGTCAATTTTTTTTTTGAAGAGTGTCCTAGGCTATGCCTAGACTAAACCCTTGGCAAATTATGACTGTAAGACATCAACCCTGATTAAAACTCAACGGCTACAATTGTTGTGTACGCCCGGATTAGAACCCTGAGCAGATGAGATATTCCACCACATCCCCCAGGGCCTTAACCAGTACGCCACAACCCTTGTGGTTTTGTCTTGTCAACCTTGACAAACAGTAACCTAAAATAATTAAGACAAATTGTACACACAAGAACTTGAGGTCATTTGAAAACCATTACAACTATTGGGGCTAAATTAGGGAGTTTAAGACCAGTTTCAATGTTAACGCCAATTTCGAATCAAAGAATTGCTAAATACAAGAGCACCTTCTGTAACTCTTTAGCAGAGATGAGTCCATTCTTGGGTGCATCAAACACCTCAAAAGCACTACGATGATCATTGTCATTATCATGTTCTTGAGCTTCATATTTTTAATGGTTTTCAAAAGTTGATATATTTTCCCAACAGATAAAACAAAAATCTTACTATTAATATTATATCATTATTTTTCATGTCACTTCCTCTTTCTCGAAAACATTGAATCATCCACATCTAGACAGCAAAGGAAATATTAACATCCAACATATTTTTTTGTGTTCCAAAAAACATCATTTGGCAACAAGTCAAGTAGGTAAACTTCAAAAGAAATAAACAGTTCAAGTAAGGTGAAAGAGTACTCAATCTCCCTCCAGCCGACACAAACCATGTAATCGAAACCACCAGTAGTTAGAAACTTGGGACAAAGAGGGCTGGGAGATTTAGTTTTCATGCCTTCATCTAATGTGTTAAACGTTGTTGTTGTTGTGCCTTTTCCATGGATAATTATGCTCTGAAAACCGTTAACATCTTGTACCCTCTAGAGAGCTCTGTAGATGTGGTGAGAGAAGAGACTAAACTCTATACCTTTAAATTATACGCAACAATCAAGCCTCAATCCCAAAATTCAACCATCAACATATCATCAGACACCCATTAATCGACAAAAGCTTAAAATCAAGGTAAATTACAAATAAAATAAAGGAATTGAAATTTACACGAAAATCAAGAAACCTTGAAGAGAAATCAAAAGAGTACCATTTGGAAGCAACAACAAGAAGAACTTTCTCTTTGTAGATGCTCAGATACACGTCGTTACCCTTGCTATTCTGCGTCGTTTACACATTAAAGCACAAAATCCATGAACAAAATTGTGAAATTAGTGTGTGTTTCTTGTCTGTGTGAAATGAAATAAGACCTTGATGGTCAATCATGAATCGATTTCTCGCGATTGATGAAGAAGCACCCATCAGTATTGGGGATAAAGAACAACAAAAAAACAAATCTGAAGAAAAATTTAAATATAAAGGGATCAAAACGTACCTGAATGGAAGAAATCCAGGGTATTCTTGTGGGAGCAGATTTCCTAGCAGTCTGGTTTGGCAAAAATCTACTTGATTGATATAAAAACCTAACGAAGTTGGAATAGTTTACGCTGTAGGAAGACGAGAAGAAGCGACAGTAATCGAACCTAAGATAGCAAACCTACGTAGCCAGTTGCTTTCTTGGAACTTTTTCACCGCCATCGCTTGGTTTGGGATTCTTTGGGGGTGAAAGATCAATTGAAGGAGATGTCGAAAGGAAATGAGGGGGTGACTGGACTATATAGTCCTGAGAATTTAGGGGACGTGCGTTGAGGGAGTGATTGCACTGGTCGAAGGAACTGAGGGGAGTGGGGGGTTAATAGCTTTAGCAGTTGTTAAAAACGTGGCCGGAGAAGAAGAACGGTTTTCAATCTTATGCTGCAAATGTTTGTATATTGTGTTAAGACGATCAGAAAAACCGTATGTTGAAAAAAAACTGTTTTATTCTTTTAATAAAGTAGTATAGATAATAGATAAATATAGATAAGAGCGTAAACTGTATAAATTTTAAAAAAATCTCAGTACGTCATTCTTGAAAAATCTTGATACATATTTATGATACTTCACAATATTATTAAGTTAAAAAAAAATTCAATAATAAGTTTATTTTGAAATTATTGACGAGAATATTGTAATATTATAATTTGTAAAAAAATGCATTTATTAATATGTTTTAGTTAAACCATGATTATGTATTTTTAATATTATAAGGTGTAAAATGAAAATGAATAATGTAAGGGGTATAATTTAAATTAATTTGTACATGTTCATGATATTTAATATTATGATTAAATACAAAAATATTCAATATTGAACTTATTTCGAATGTATTGACGAGACGATTACAATGGTATAATTTATAAAAAAAGAAATGTATTTTTTTAATGCATTCTTGTTCATATACGATTATTTATGTTAATATGATAAGAGTGTAAAATAAAAAATGAAAAAGTAAGGGATTAAAAGTAAATTGGATAACTAATTTCAAGGGTATAAATTATAACTTAATATTATAAGGGTGTAAAATGAAAATGAATAATGTAAGAGATATAAAACAAATTAATTCGTGTTCATGATATTTAATAATATGATTAAATCCAAACATATGCAATATTGAGTTCATTTCGAAGGTATTGACGAGACGATTACAATGGTGTAATTTATAAAAAAATAAATGTATAATTTTAATGCATTATTGTTCATATACGATTATTTATGTTAATATGATAAGTGTGTAAAATAAAAAATGAAAAAGTAAGGGATTAAAAGTAAATTGGATAACTAATTCTAAGGGTATAAAGTGTAACTTAAAAATTGAAAATTTTGATTTTTAAGAGGAACTGGGAGAGAGGGGATTTCTTAGTAGCTTTGAGAGTTGTACATAGAGCTTAAAAAATGATACTACTTAATTTTTAACATTAACCGCTTGATGACGCTTATATATATATAGTATATATATTAACTAGAAGTCTACTCGCGCAATGTTTCGCGATATATCTCGATTTTAATGTTTTAATTTATTTTAATGTGTGGTTTTGTGAAAACGATCATGTTTTTTTATAAATTTGTTTAAAGAATGACGCTTTTTAAGGAGTTCATGATTTGAGGATCTGAAAGTGGTTAGAGATAAGGATTAATTAATAAGAGTCCACACTTTAAAAATTTAAAGATTATTAGAGATAAGTATTAATCCAATGATTAGCATTAAAAACGGTACATAAAGCTTCATTAGTTGTTTTTAAGAGATTTTAAGTAATTAGCATTAAATAGCGGTACATAAAGCTTTAGGGGTTGTTTTTAAGAGTTTTTTTATAAATGCTTTATAATATAGTATAGATATTAGTTTTAGTATCTTATTAATATTATTGTATAATATATCAAATGAGCCACAAACATAAAGATGACCCATCCAATCCAAAGCTACCGTACTAAATTTGACTATTATTAGACCATCCACACACTTGAAAGATCATACTCTTTTCTAAAGTGTTACATCAGCTTTGCAATAACACCTTTCACACACATGCAAGATCAAACTCCTTTCTAAATTAATAAATTATAATATAAACATATTAATAATTAATGTTTAAACAAACAAACAAATTAATTAAATTAAAAAATGTTTTTGTTTAATATATTTACTTTGTGAAAGCCTTTCTAATTTAGCAAGATGATGGTTGTCTTGCAAGGTCTTGCAAGCCACATGGCATACCATATCATCTTGCAAGGGATTTTGCAAGACTTAGTATTATAAAATTATGGGTCATGTCATGACTATCAAGTTAGAAGTATCAAAATTATTAGTATATTTTGACCATTAATATGCTCATTGATATTTAAATTTTAACTTATCGTTTGTATTTTATTTGTGTTGTCGACCATCAAATCATGAGTTAACTCTAATTTTAGTCCCTAAGGTTTAGTAAAATATTTATTCGAATACCCTCCAATGAATTGCGGTTTAAAAAAATCGTATCTCGATTCATCTTATCTTAATATTCATCAATTTTCCATCTAACGGTTGATAACCACTTATCACAAATCTCATCAAATTTGACAGTTGTCATCGAAACCCAACCCCATCACATATACTATATTTTTAGAAGGTGATTGATACTAAATATATGGAGTCCAACGCAAAACCATCATTAAACTTTTTAATAAACATTAATTATATAAGAGAATTTAATTGATTATCTATACTATATTATGAAAAATGTATTATCGGTTACCTCTTGAATTTTAAGGGGTACACATTTTAAGGAAGAATGTACAACTTATTAAGCTAGCCACTCACCTTCATAAAATTCTCCCAAGTTTAAAATGTTGCATTTTAATTAATAAGTTACACTTAACACCATTGTAATTAGTTATTAAATTTACTTTTAATCTCTTACTTTTTCATTTTATACATTTATCATATTAACCTAAATAATCGTATATGAACTAAAATAAAGAGTGTTGGGTCATCAAGATTTGAAGATGACCTCATGATCTCCTTTTATACTTTGAAAAACATTTTATACTTAGAGAAATTTTGGATGCATGGTTCTTTGCAATGGCTTGTACAAAACAACAACAGTTCGGTGAAGTCGAAGATCAACCGAAACCAAGCTTGAAGATTCTCTACTTGTGGAAAATAGAAGATTCTTCTCAACAAACATACAAGTCATTGTTCACCGAAATTGTTCTCACAATTTCGGTGGACATATCTCCACCGAAATTCTTCTATATTTCGGCCAAGAAGTTCCCACAATTGAAAGTCTATATTTGGTGGGAACTCCTACCAAGTCTCAAAGAAGCTTTTCCCAAAGATGATGTCATATATCTCAAAGATGATGTCACATATCTCAAAGATGTGTCACATATCCCAAATGACATTTCGGTGGGACCTCAAAGAAGCTTCAAAGATGTTTTCTCCAAAGATGTGTCACATATCCCAAGTTTCCATCGGTGGTGCTTTTCTTGAAAGAAAATCTGAGAAGCAAAAGAAGACAAAAATGAGAGACATAATAAGACAAAATGAGAAGCAAATTCATTTTGTCTTGGAAGAAATCTTACAACCTTTCTTCGGTGGTGCATTTGTTGAAAGAGATTTTGAGAAGCAAAAGAAGACAAAAATGAGAGACATAATAAGACAAAATGAGAAAGAAATTTGTTTTGTGACAAAACAAATTTGTCAAGATTTCTACCGAAGATATTTGTTTAAATTCGGTGGACTTGTTTGTCAAATGCTTTCTTTGAAGAAATATTTCAAGTCTCAATAAACTTTGTCTTGGAAGACACATCAAGAAAGATCAGCTATTATGGGAAAATATCTATTGCCAGATAAAAGTGACCATCTGTCATTTTATCTATATTCAGCTAAAGTCTTCCTCAGCATGGTTTCCATACCTTATTTCAAGGAAAAGGTGATAGTGACGGATCAACTTTTCAGAAGTCAACAAATATGGTGATGACAAGTGTCCCAAGCATTTAATGCTTGGTACACCCATTATCACTATATAAAGAAGAAGAAGACTTCTTGCAAAGTAGACTTTCGGGTGATCTCTCTAAGTGCAGACGTTATACCTGGAATCCCTTGAATCTCTTGAAGACATCTATGTGTTCAAGATATTCTGTTCATCTCTCTCTTTAAACTTTACAGCTTTCTATCTTTGTGTTTTAGAAGTTATTTAGTTTTCAGTATTACTTTGTGAAGATTGTTAGAATAGATTTTATCTGTTCTTTTCCGCAACAGTCTTAAGTTTCTATGTGTAATTCTTGTTGAAAGATTTTCAATATAAAGAATTAAAATTGTGAAAATTTTGAGTATTGTATTCAACCCCCCCCCCCCCCCCCCCCCTTCTACAATACTTGTTATAGCCATCTGGGACTAACAAGTGGTATCAGAGCAGAAAGTTTAATTCCATAAACTTGATCTGCGATGGCTGCCTCCTCTTCCTCTACTGTTGAAAACTTTTTTCAAAATAACTTTTCTGAAAATGGGTCCATTTCAAAACCTCCTAAGTTTAATGCTAACAACTTCTCTTTGTGGAAAAGCCGCATGATGCTGTTCATGGAAGGAGTGGATACTAGATATCCAACCATTCTCAAAGAGGGACCTATCATCCCCAGAGTTTGGGCTCGCTATGAAACGCAGAGGCCTGGTAAAGAAACCATGGAAAAAGATAATTCTGATGATTCCTCTGATGAGGAAAAATCTGCTGCTACTGGTCGTTACATTCTTAAAAATCCTAAGAAATATACTGATGAGGAAAAACGACTTGTGTCTCTTGATTCTAAAGTTAGAACTATCATTGCTCTCTCTCTTCCTGATGAAGTGTACCACTCTCTGGTAAATCTCTCTACTGCCAAAGAGATGTGGTCCACTCTGTGTGTTTTGTACGAAGGTACAAATGAAGTTAAAAAGAGCAGAAAGATTGCTCTTGTTAGAAATTATGAACTCTTTGCTTTTGAGAAAGGAGAATCTCTATCCAACTACTATAATCGCTTTAACAGTCTTCTTAATGACTTAAAGCTGTTAGGTAGAGTGTATGATAATGAGGAAGTCCTGTGCAAATTTATGGACTGTCTTCCCGATTTTTGGGAAAATATCTGTACTTGTATAAAGACAACCAAGGATCTTGTTCATATGCCTCTTACTGTTCTTTATGGTACTCTTTTCAACTATGAGCAGACGAAACTGCATAAGTTTTTAAAGAACTCTTCTCTAGCTCTCCTAAGTGACTCTTCCAAAAAGACTGAGTGTTTTCCAAATATCACCTACCCATCTGACTCTGACCATGATAGTCAAAAAGATCCCAATGATCATTCAGAAGCATATCTTAGTGATGCTAAGGATGAATGTGAGGAAACATCAGTTGATAAATTATCTGATGAAATGGCCATGTTGGATGGGTACTCTAAATCCAAATCTCATCTCTCTTCTGGAAAATCTAAGTTTGATAGAAATTCATCCTCTTCTCTCTCCAAACACTCTCCTTTGGATAAATCTAATGAGGAATGTTTTAACTATGGTAAAAAGGGTCATTTTGCTTCTGAGTGTAAGAGTAAACAGTTTGAAAGACCCAGAACTGCTTCCTCAGGCCGATTTTCCTCAAAATCGGAAAGATCCAAACATGATTCCCAAAAGTTCAGCCAACACCTCTCTTCTGCAAATTTTGACCGGGCTGAAAGATACAAGGAAAAATACAAGAGAGAAAAGGAAAGAAATGAAAGACTTATCAGAAGAGGAAAGGGTCTGCCTGCTAAATCTTATGATTTGGCAGATGAACCCACATCTGAAAGCGAATGACTCCTCAACTGCTCTTGTATCAGCTAAGTGTCTCCCCTCCTCATCAGGTACACCCATTTCTATCTCTCTGTGATGCTGAAAAGATTGAAGCATTTAATTCTTTATCTATTGTCTTTAGATGTTGCATCCTTCTCTTCTAACTCATGCAAAATATTTTCTAACTTTGAAAAATGAAAGTTTTTGGGTGTTGATTCTTTCTGAAAAATAAATTCCTTAATTTAAAAAAAAAAAAAAAATATCTGTGTGACATCTCCTACCGATTTTCCTTCTGTATGTCTCAAATAGTCTATTTCAAAAGAAAAGATTTTTGTCCTCCCAAATCTTGAAAAAGGAATTTTAGGAGCTGCACCCCAATTCTTTGTTCCTCATCAAATTCTTTAAGCAAAAGTAAGGAAAAATGTCAATTCTAAAAGGATCTTTCTTTATAGAAAATGTTATCTCTGTGGTGATACTTCTCATGTTGCCAAAAGACTGCCCAATTCTTTTCCGTCTAACCCAAAAGGACCCACCTTCAAAATGGGTACCTAGAAAATAAATTCTTTGTGATTGCAGATTTTGAGCTGGGCAGATGGATCTATGTGGACAAGTGAGAAAGTTGACAAAACCTTAAAATTCTTTACTCTCAAGACATCATAAGCATGATGATGTCATTCTCACAACATTACCACCGAAGATGTTACTTTCTACCGACATCTCTCATCTACCATCAATCTTCATATCTCCTACACCCCACTTTTCATCATACTTCTTAACATTCATTTCATCCACCAAACTATTTTTCTCATCTCATCTTCAAAGTTGTCCTACTCAATGCTCTACCCACCGAAACCCACTTCGGTGAGTTTACATCTGTGAACCCTTCCACTCACTCCAAAATCAAAAAAAAAATTAAAAAATAAAATAAAATTATACAAATATTTTCATACCATCGGTGGTAGATTTTAATTTAAAAAAAAATTAATATATATATATATATATATATTTTTTAAAAACCATCGGTGGAAGTTTGTTTTAAAAAAAAAATAAAAAAATAAAAAAATATTAATATATATTTTTGTTGCCATCGGTGGGCCTTTTTAAAAAAAAAAAATAATAATAACAATAATATATATATAGTAAACACCATCGGTGGTGGGATTTTGTTTATTAAAAAAAAATATTCTATATATATATATATTAAATGGCATCGGTGGTTTATGATAAAAATAAAAAAAAAAATTATATATATAATAATAATAATAATATATTATAACCCCCTTTTTCCTCCTTCATCCACCGATCTCCACCCCTTCCCCTTTTCTTCTTTTATTTGAAACCACAACACCCCCTTTATATATAAAACCCTCATCCCTTTTTATTTTTCCTCCTTCCACCGATTCCATATTACCTCTTCTCTTCCCCACTGATCTGCATATAATAATAATAAACTCTCTCGCTCCTTTCCACTGAACCTATGATCCCACACCATGTGCTAGGTATGTCACACTTGCCAACTTCCTTCTAAAGCATGGATATTCCAGAGGTAAAATTGACAATGCTCTCTTCATCAAGGAGACCTCAGATTATGCAGGTTCCCAGTTTGTGACAGAAAAGTACTACAGGAAGTTGCCAACTTCTTGGTGGCAAATTGGTAAGTTTGTCCAGCAAGAAACAAAACTCTGTGTCAACCTCTACTGCTGAGGCTGAATATGTAGCTGCTGGAAGCTGTTGTGCTCAGATCCTGTAGATGAAAAGTCAACTAAAGGACTATGCTCAAATCTACTCCAAAGTCCCAATTCTGTGTGATAACTCAAGTGCAATAGCTATTGCAAATAATCCAGCTCTTCATTCCAGATCAAAGCACATAGATATCAGATATCATTATCAGATATCATTTCATCAGGGACCACATCTCCAAAGGTGACATTGAGCTACATTTCATTCCTGCAGATCTTCAGCTTGCTGATCTGTTCACCAAACCTCTAGATGAAACCAGGCTTAATTTCCTCATAAATGAACTTGGCATGTGTAATCCTCAATAACTATGTGTCCTAAGTTTCCACCGAATTCTCATCGGTGGACACTATTCTTCTCTCACAAATCTCATTTCCTATGTTTCTAGATAGGAAAGAACCCCTTCAAATGATGTCACCCCATGCATGATAGACAACTTTTTCCTTTAATGATGTCATCATCATGATGTCACCCCATCTCACCAAAGTTGTAGACCTCTATCATTTCCTCTACCGATTCTCTCCCCACCAATTTTATCTAGCTTCTCATATACTATTCCTCTCACCTAACCCAACTTCCTATGTGTCATCTCCTCATCCCATCCCTTTTTCCATCTTTTTCACTCTTGGTTTGCAACCCATCTCTCCTTTCATAAAATCCACCCACTACAAACTCTTCTGCAGATGTCACCCCAAATCCTCAAACTCAATCCTTTTGGGTCATCAAAACTTGGAAGATGAAATTCCAATCTCTTCTTCTCTTTGAAGATTTTCTCCATAATGCCTTAGAAGACTTTCTCCACACTCTGCTGAAGATGTCTTAGAAGATTTTCCTCAACCTCTTCAAGAAATTTCACCGAATTTTTGTCCAACTCTTGCAAATTTTCGGTGGGAATGTTAAAAAAAAAAAATACTGATTTTCCACCGAAAATCCTACCGAAATTAGCAAATTTCGGTGGATTCTCCTTCATTTTCGGTGGGAAAAGCAAAAAAAAAAAAAAAAAAAAAAAATCCTACCAATTTTCCACCGAAAATCCTACCGAAAATAGCCTATTTTCGGTGGATTTTCCTCAATTTTCGGTGGAAAGGTAAAAAAAAAAAAAAAAAACCTACCGATTTTCCACCGAAAATAGCCCATTTTCGGTGGATTTTCCTCAATTTTCGGTGGAAAGGTAAAAAAAAAAAAATACACTGATTTTCCACCGAAAATAGCCAATTTTCGGTGGATTTTCCTCAATTTTCGGTGGAAAGGCAAAAAAAAAAAAAAAAATAGTCTTGGTTCTGGCCGATCTTTTCATTTTCTCTTGGTGTTTTTCCTACGTCGGCCGCTGAGGGGGAGAATTCATCTGAGGGGGAGCAACATAAACCCTCAGTACTCATATACAGCGACCAACTTGAAAAAATGAGGAAATCGACGGACCGGTCAAGGGGGAGCACTTCAGTCCGGGCGGATCTAACTGAGGGGGAGAAACACAAAGACCGACTGATCTAACTGAGGGGGAGCAAAACAAAGACAAAGGATGCTGATGCTAAACATGAAAAGATGCCAAGATGCAACAGTTGGGCAGAAGTATCCTAAGGCTGCTGATCAAAATGAAAATCCTCAAGCCAGACACAAGTTTCAACTCGCCCCTCCAAAGATGCAAGTAATATTCATTCTGTTTATACTGTTTATACTTCTTTCCTTTTCCTTTCGATTATTTGTACAGCTATACCTTTTTATTTTTTCTTATATGTAAATATCATATATACACACACACACACAAAAAAAAATGGACTGTGTGAAAAAGAACCCAAAAGAGTAAAGAAGGGTCAACTTGCATTATTCACTGTCTTACTCATGTTTTTCTAAGTATGGATGTCATCATCAAATAGGGGGAGATTGTTGGGTCATCAAGATTTGAAGATGACCTCATGATCTCCTTTTATACTTTGAAAAACATTTTATACTTAGAGAAATTTTGGATGCATGGTTCTTTGCAATGGCTTGTACAAAACAGCAACAGTTCGGTGAAGTCGAAGATCAACCGAAACCAAGCTTGAAGATTCTCTACTTGTGGAAAATAGAAGATTCTTCTCAACAAACATACAAGTCATTGTTCACCGAAATTGTTCTCACAATTTCGGTGGACATATCTCCACCGAAATTCTTCTATATTTCGGCCAAGAAGTTCCCACAATTGAAAGTCTATATTTGGTAGGAACTCCTACCAAGTCTCAAAGAAGCTTTTCCCAAAGATGATGTCATATATCTCAAAGATGATGTCACATATCTCAAAGATGTGTCACATATCCCAAATGACATTTCGGTGGGACCTCAAAGAAGCTTCAAAGATGTTTTCTCCAAAGATGTGTCACATATCCCAAGTTTCCATCGGTGGTGCTTTTCTTGAAAGAAAATCTGAGAAGCAAAAGAAGACAAAAATGAGAGACATAATAAGACAAAATGAGAAGCAAATTCATTTTGTCTTGGAAGAAATCTTACAACCTTTCTTCGGTGGTGCATTTGTTGAAAGAGATTTTGAGAAGCAAAAGAAGACAAAAATGAGAGACATAATAAGACAAAATGAGAAAGAAATTTGTTTTGTGACAAAACAAATTTGTCAAGATTTCTACCGAAGATATTTGTTTAAATTCGGTGGACTTGTTTGTCAAATGCTTTCTTTGAAGAAATATTTCAAGTCTCAATAAACTTTGTCTTGGAAGACACATCAAGAAAGATCAGCTATTATGGGAAAATATCTATTGCCAGATAAAAGTGACCATCTGTCATTTTATCTATATTCAGCTAAAGTCTTCCTCAGCATGGTTTCCATACCTTATTTCAAGGAAAAGGTGATAGTGACGGATCAACTTTTCAGAAGTCAACAAATATGGTGATGACAAGTGTCCCAAGCATTTAATGCTTGGTACACCCATTATCACTATATAAAGAAGAAGAAGACTTCTTGCAAAGTAGACTTTCGGGTGATCTCTCTAAGTGCAGACGTTATACCTGGAATCCCTTGAATCTCTTGAAGACATCTATGTGTTCAAGATATTCTGTTCATCTCTCTCTTTAAACTTTACAGCTTTCTATCTTTGTGTTTTAGAAGTTATTTAGTTTTCAGTATTACTTTGTGAAGATTGTTAGAATAGATTTTATCTGTTCTTTTCCGCAACAGTCTTAAGTTTCTATGTGTAATTCTTGTTGAAAGATTTTCAATATAAAGAATTAAAATTGTGAAAATTTTGAGTATTGTATTCAACCCCCCCCCCCCCTTCTACAATACTTGTTATAGCCATCTGGGACTAACAAAGAGACTATGTTAATATTGTTGGTGTTCCACATGATGAAGAATAAACACTAATAAGGTAATTGGATAGTAAAGTGGGTAATGGGATGAAAGGATATACAACATAAATGTGTAGAAAAAATTCTTCCATATCATCATTTTCCTTATTCCACTAAATCAATTCCATTCATTTTAACATCGTGATCAGGAACTTAGGGTTTCTTTGAATTTTTTGTTTGATTTTGTTTGTTCCTTTCATGAAGGATTTCTATTTGATTTTTTTCTGTTTGACCAACATTCAAACACTCTAAAAAACGCAAGTTTATAATTCTGGTTGACCATCAATTTCGGGTATCTTAATTTTTCTCTGTTTGATTTTGTTTGATCTTTTAATGGTGGTATTCATTTTTTATACTCTCTCAAATATGCAGGTTTTATTTCTGCTTATCACATCCGCTTGACGAACACACAAATAAGGTAGACCATCAATTTAGGGTAACGTTTTTGAATTGGCTATATAACTACGTAAGAACATATATACTTATTGGCTAATGTACCATTTTTTCGTAGTTATTACTTTTGTTTTAAGATGAAATTGGGGTTTTCAATATCTTTGTGTATCCTGAGTTTTGAAGTTTAATCTTTTGTTGAGTGTTCTTCTAATCCACGTTGGACAGAGATTGTTTAGCATATACAACAACCATTGGTCTGCTTGATCTAAACATGCAACTAATCAGACTTTGTGGTAATTTAACATTCATCTATCTTATGTTTATAACATTGCTTTTTATTTACCCCTTTTCCTCCTTTTCGTTCCCTAAAAGACATACATCATATGTGCATGGATGTTTTTATGGATTTCTAATTCATTTTACTGCAGGTTTATGTTCTTGAGAAGTGAAGGACTGCAGGTTGATGTTCTTGGGAAGGATATTCAAAATGTCTCCATTTATATTATTTATTATATGTCTTGCTTAGAAACTTTAATGTATCCACCTCTTTGAGAGAAACACTATGTTTCAGTATGTGTACCATGTTGGTAAACGGTGGTGACCATTGTAAAAATATGGGCATCGGTCAGGAATGGTGGTGGACTCAAGTTTATATCAAAAAATTATGTTATGTCATTCAAAGCTTCCAATAAAAAATAAAAAATAAATATCGGATTCACTTAACTTTTGCCTGTAAATTTAAATGTAATAGTTTATCCTTAATCGTTATATTTGTTTACATCTATTCAAATTTCACATTCCGCCGCATTGCGCGGGTACATAATAATATTGTGAAATATCATAAATACGTATCAAGATTTTTCAAGAATCACGTACCGAGATTTTTTTAAACTTGTACATTTTACGCTTTTATCTATATTTATATGTTATACTCCTTTAAAAATAATTCCATTTACGGTTATTCTTGAATTTTTAAGAAGTACAAATCTCAATACATCATGTACAAGCTTAAAAGTTTTAAAACCTCTCACGTTCAACATGATAATTAAAAATAAAATTATTTTTTATTTTTAAATTACACTTTATACCATTATAATTAGCTATTTAATTTACTTTATATCTCTTCTCCTTTCATTTTTCATTTTACATCCTTACCATATCAAGATACATAAACTAAAATACTGTTGGGTCATCAAGATTTGAAGATGACCTCATGATCTCCTTTTTTACTTTGAAAAACATTTTATACTTAGAGAAATTTTTGGATGCATGGTTCTTTGCAATGGCTTGTACAAAACAGCAACAGTTCGGTGAAGTCGAAGATCAACCGAAACCAAGCTTGAAGACTCTCTACTTGTGGAAAATAGAAGACTCTCGGCAACATTCAAACAAGTCATCACCACCGAAATTCCTTGACATTTCGGTGGCCTTCTCTCCACCGAATTTATAGGACAATTTCGGTGGCCTTCTTCCACCGAAGTGCATGGACAAATTCGGTGGCCCCATCCACCACCGATGACTCTTTCGGTGCTCCTCTCACCACCGAAATATACTTGTAATTTCGGTGGTCCTCTCACCACCGAAACATGCTTGCAATTTCGGTGGACTAGTCTTCTTTCCACCGAAGATTTCTCAATCTCGGTGGAAACCACTTCGGTGCTAAAAGCTCAAGACAGAAGATCATTTATTATGGGACAATATCCTCCAGCAGAGAAAAGTGACAGTTTGTCTCTTTATCCACTTTCAGTTAAGGTCCCTTTTATCTGCTCAAGCTACTCTGTCTGCACCTAGTGAAAAGTGACAAGGACTTCACAGTTCTCCTGAAGTCAACATTATCAGCATATGTGAAGATGACAAGTGTCCCAAGCATTTAATGCTTGGGCACTCCTTGGCACTATAAAAGGAGAAGTGCTCTTCATGCAATTCTCAGGCTTTAAGAATTCTCTCAGTGCAAGAAATCTTCCTTTAAGCCTTAAAACTTTATAGCTTTGTTCTAAGTGTTCTTAGTTATTTTGTTAGTATACTTTGTGTAAGATTGTTAGAATAGTTTATCTGTTCTTTTCCGCAACAGTCTTAAGTTTTCTATGTGTAATTCTTGTTGAAAGATTTTCAATATAAAGAATTAAAATTGTGAAAATTTTGAGTATTGTATTCAACCCCCCCTTCTACAATACTTGGTTAGCCATCTGGGACTAACAAGTGGTATCAGAGCGGAAAGTTTAATTCCATAAACTTGATCTGCGATGGCTGCCTCTTCTTCTTCTACTGTTGAAAACTCTCTTCAAAACAACTTTTCAGAAAATGGGTCTATTTCAAAACCTCCTAAGTTTAATGCCAACAACTTCTCCTTGTGGAAAAGCCGCATGATGCTATTCATGGAAGGAGTGGATACTAGATATCCAACCATTCTCAAAGAGGGACCCATTATCCCCAGAGTTTGGGCTCGCTATGACACGCAGAGGCCAGGTAAAGAGACCTTTGAAAAGGAAATCTCTAGTGATTCTGATGAGGAAAAATCCAGTGCTACTGGTCGGTATATTCTCAAAAATCCTAAAAAGTATACTGATGAGGAAAAACGTTTAGTTACTCTTGACTCCAAGGTAAGAGCTATTATTGCTCTCTCTCTCTTCCTGATGAGGTCTACCACTCTTTGGTGAACTTTGAAACTGCCAAAGAAATGTGGACCACTCTATGTGTTCTGTACGAAGGTACAGAGGAAGTCAAGAAATGTAAAAAGATTGGTCTTATCAGAAAGTATGAACTATTTTCTTTTGAAAAAGGAGAATCTCTTCCTAGCTTCTATAATCGCTTCAACTCTCTTTTAAATGATCTTAAGTTGTTGGGCAGAGTCTATGATAATGAGGAAGTCTTGTGCAAGTTCATGGATTGTCTTCCAGATTTTTGGGAAAATGTATGTACTTGCATCAAAACTACCAAGGACCTTGAGTTCATGCCCTTAACTGTTCTTTATGGAACTCTTTTCAACTATGAGCAGACGAAACTGCATAGGTTTTCAAAGAACTCCTCAACTGCTCTTGTATCAGCTAAGTGATTCTCCTCCTCTCCACAGGTTCACCCATTTCTATCTCTCCTCTGATGCTGAAAATGTTAGTCCCAGATGGCTATAACAAGTATTGTAGAAGGGGGGGGGGGGGGGTTGAATACAATACTCAAAATTTTCACAATTTTAATTCTTTATATTGAAAATCTTTCAACAAGAATTACACATAGAAACTTAAGACTGTTGCGGAAAAGAACAGATAAAATCTATTCTAACAATCTTCACAAAGTAATACTGAAAACTAAATAACTTCTAAAACACAAAGATAGAAAGCTGTAAAGTTTAAAGAGAGAGATGAACAGAATATCTTGAACACATAGATGTCTTCAAGAGATTCAAGGGATTCCAGGTATAACGTCTGCACTTAGAGAGATCACCCGAAAGTCTACTTTGCAAGAAGTCTTCTTCTTCTTTATATAGTGATAATGGGTGTACCAAGCATTAAATGCTTGGGACACTTGTCATCACCATATTTGTTGACTTCTGAAAAGTTGATCCGTCACTATCACCTTTTCCTTGAAATAAGGTATGGAAACCATGCTGAGGAAGACTTTAGTTGAATATAGATAAAATGACAGATGGTCACTTTTATCTGGCAATAGATATTTTCCCATAATAGCTGATCTTTCTTGATGTGTCTTCCAAGACAAAGTTTCTTGAGACTTGAAATATTTCTTCAAAGAAAGCATTTGACAAACAAGTCCACCGAATTTAAACAAATATCTTCGGTAGAAATCTTGACAAATTTGTTTTGTCACAAAACAAATTTCTTTCTCATTTTGTCTTATTATGTCTCTCATTTTTGTCTTCTTTTGCTTCTCAAAATCTCTTTCAACAAATGCACCACCGAAGAAAGGTTGTAAGATTTCTTCCAAGACAAAATGAATTTGCTTCTCATTTTGTCTTATTATGTCTCTCATTTTTGTCTTCTTTTGCTTCTCAGATTTTCTTTCAAGAAAAGCACCACCGATGGAAACTTGGGATATGTGACACATCTTTGGAGAAAACATCTTTGAAGCTTCTTTGAGGTCCCACCGAAATGTCATTTGGGATATGTGACACATCTTTGAGATATGTGACATCATCTTTGAGATATATGACATCATCTTTGGGAAAAGCTTCTTTGAGACTTGGTAGGAGTTCCCACCAAATATAGACTTTCAATTGTGGGAACTTCTTGGCCGAAATATAGAAGAATTTCGGTGGAGATATGTCCACCGAAATTGTGAGAACAATTTCGGTGAACAATGACTTGTATGTTTGTTGAGAAGAATCTTCTATTTTCCACAAGTAGAGAATCTTCAAGCTTGGTTTCGGTTGATCTTCGACTTCACCGAACTGTTGCTGTTTTGTACAAGCCATTGCAAAGAACCATGCATCCAAAATTTCTCTAAGTATAAAATGTTTTTCAAAGTATAAAAGGAGATCATGAGGTCATCTTCAAATCTTGATGACCCAACAATCTCCCCCTATTTGATGATGACATCCATACTTAGAAAAACATGAGTAAGACAGTGAATAATGCAAGTTGACCCTTCTTTACTCTTTTGGGTTCTTTTTCACACAGTCCATTTTTTTTTGTGTGTGTGTGTGTATATATGATATTTACATATAAGAAAAAATAAAAAGGTATAGTTGTACAAATAATCGAAAGGAAAAGGAAAGAAGTATAAACAGTATAAACAGAATGAATATTACTTGCATCTTTGGAGGGGCGAGTTGAAACTTGTGTCTGGCTTGAGGATTCTTCATTTTGATCAGCAGCCTTAGGATACTTCTGCCCAACTGTTGCATCTTGGCATCTTTTCATGTTTAGCATCAGCATCCTTTGTCTTTGTTTTGCTCCCCCTCAGTTAGATCAGTCGGTCTTTGTGTTTCTCCCCCTCAGTTAGATCCGCCCGGACTGAAGTGCTCCCCCTTGACCGGTCCGTCGATTTCCTCATTTTTTCAAGTTGGTCGCTGTATATGAGTACTGAGGGTTTATGTTGCTCCCCCTCAGATGAATTCTCCCCCTCAGCGGCCGACGTAGGAAAAACACCAAGAGAAAATGAAAAGATCGGCCAGAACCAAGACTATTTTTTTTTTTGCCTTTCCACCGAAAATTGAGGAAAATCCACCGAAAATTGGCTATTTTCGGTGGAAAATCAGTGTATTTTTTTTTTTACCTTTCCACCGAAAATTGAGGAAAATCCACCGAAAATGGGCTATTTTCGGTAGGATTTTCGGTGGAAAATCGGTAGTTTTTTTTTTTTTTTTACCTTTCCACCGAAAATTGAGGAAAATCCACCGAAAATAGGCTATTTTCGGTAGGATTTTCGGTGGAAAATTGGTAGGATTTTTTTTTTTTTTTTGCTTTTCCCACCGAAAATGAAGGAGAATCCACCGAAAATTGGCTAATTTCGGTAGGATTTTCGGTGGAAAATCAGTATTTTTTTTTTTTTTTTAACATTCCCACCGAAAATTTGCAAGAGTTGGACAAAAATTCGGTGAAATTTCTTGAAGAGGTTGAGGAAAATCTTCTAAGACATCTTCAGCAGAGTGTGGAGAAAGTCTTCTAAGGCATTATGGAGAAAATCTTCAAAGAGAAGAAGAGATTGGAATTTCATCTTCCAAGTTTTGATGACCCAAAAGGATTGAGTTTGAGGATTTGGGGTGACATCTGCAGAAGAGTTTGTAGTGGGTGGATTTTATGAAAGGAGAGATGGGTTGCAAACCAAGAGTGAAAAAGATGGAAAAAAGGATGGGATGAGGAGATGACACATAGGAAGTTGGGTTAGGTGAGAGGAATAGTATATGAGAAGCTAGATAAAATTGGTGGGGAGAGAATCGGTAGAGGAAATGATAGAGGTCTACAACTTTGGTGAGATGGGGTGACATCATGATGATGACATCATTAAAGGAAAAAGTTGTCTATCATGCATGGGGTGACATCATTTGAAGGGGTTCTTTCCTATCTAGAAACATAGGAAATGAGATTTGTGAGAGAAGAATAGTGTCCACCGATGAGAATTCGGTGGAAACTTAGGACACATAGTTATTGAGGATTACACATGCCAAGTTCATTTATGAGGAAATTAAGCCTGGTTTCATCTAGAGGTTTGGTGAACAGATCAGCAAGCTGAAGATCTGCAGGAATGAAATGTAGCTCAATGTCACCTTTGGAGATGTGGTCCCTGATGAAATGATATCTGATAATGATATCTGATATCTATGTGCTTTGATCTGGAATGAAGAGCTGGATTATTTGCAATAGCTATTGCACTTGAGTTATCACACAGAATTGGGACTTTGGAGTAGATTTGAGCATAGTCCTTTAGTTGACTTTTCATCTACAGGATCTGAGCACAACAGCTTCCAGCAGCTACATATTCAGCCTCAGCAGTAGAGGTTGACACAGAGTTTTGTTTCTTGCTGGACAAACTTACCAATTTGCCACCAAGAAGTTGGCAACTTCCTGTAGTACTTTTCTGTCACAAACTGGGAACCTGCATAATCTGAGGTCTCCTTGATGAAGAGAGCATTGTCAATTTTACCTCTGGAATATCCATGCTTTAGAAGGAAGTTGGCAAGTGTGACATACCCAGCACATGGTGTGGGATCATAGGTTCAGTGGAAAGGAGCGAGAGAGTTTATTATTATTATATGCAGATCGGTGGGGAAGAGAAGAGGTAATATGGAATCGGTGGAAGGAGGAAAAATAAAAAGGGATGAGGGTTTTATATATAAAGGGGGTGTTGTGGTTTCAAATAAAAGAAGAAAAGGGGAAGGGGTGGAGATCGGTGGATGAAGGAGGAAAAAGGGGGTTATAATATATTATTATTATTATTATATATATAATTTTTTTTTTTTATCATAAACCACCGATGCCATTTAATATATATATATATAGAATATTTTTTTTAATAAACAAAATCCCACCACCGATGGTGTTTACTATATATATATTATTGTTATTATTATTTTTTTTTTTAAAAAGGCCCACCGATGGCAACAAAAATATATATTAATATTTTTTTATTTTTTTATTTTTTTTTAAAACAAACTTCCACCGATGGTTTTTAAAAAATATATATATATATATATTAATTTTTTTTTAAATTAAAATCTACCACCGATGGTATGAAAATATTTGTATAATTTTATTTTTTTTTTAATTTTTTTTTTGATTTTGGAGTGAGTGGAAGGGTTCACAGATGTAAACTCACCGAAGTGGGTTTCGGTGGGTAGAGCATTGAGTAGGACAACTTTGAAGATGAGATGAGAAAAATAGTTTGGTGGATGAAATGAATGGTAAGAAGTATGATGAAAAGTGGGGTGTAGGAGATATGAAGATTGATGGTAGATGAGAGATGTCGGTAGAAAGTAACAGCTTCGGTGGTAATGTTGTGAGAATGACATCATCATGCTTATGATGTCTTGAGAGTAAAGAATTTTAAGGTTTTGTCAACTTTCTCACTTGTCCACATAGATCCATCTGCCCAGCTCAAAATCTGCAATCACAAAGAATTTATTTTCTAGGTACCCATTTTGAAGGTGGGTCCTTTTGGGTTAGACGGAAAAGAATTGGGCAGTCTTTTGGCAACATGAGAAGTATCACCACAGAGATAACATTTTCTATAAAGAAAGATCCTTTTAGAATTGACATTTTTCCTTACTTTTGCTTAAAGAATTTGATGAGGAACAAAGAATTGGGGTGCAGCTCCTAAAATTCCTTTTTCAAGATTTGGGAGGACAAAAATCTTTTCTTTTGAAATAGACTATTTGAGACACACACAAGGAGAATCGGTAGGAGATGTCACACATATATATATATATTTTTTTTAAATTAAGGAATTTATTTTTCAGAAAGAATCAACACCCAAAAACTTTCATTTTTCAAAGTTAGAAAATATTTTGCATGAGTTAGAAGAGAAGGATGCAACATCTAAAGACAATAGATAAAGAATTAAATGCTTCAATCTTTTCAGCATCACAGAGAGATAGAAATGGGTGTACCTGATGAGGAGGGGAGACACTTAGCTGATACAAGAGCAGTTGAGGAGTCATTCGCTTTCAGATGTGGGTTCATCTGCCAAATCATAAGATTTAGCAGGCAGACCCTTTCCTCTTCTGATAAGTCTTTCATTTCTTTCCTTTTCTCTCTTGTATTTTTCCTTGTATCTTTCAGCCCGGTCAAAATTTACAGAAGAGAGGTGTTGGCTGAACTTTTGGGAATCATGTTTGGATCTTTCCGATTTTGAGGAAAATCGGCCTGAGGAAGCAGTTATGGGTCTTTCAAACTGTTTACTCTTACACTCAGAAGCAAAATGACCCTTTTTACCACAGTTAAAACATTCCTCATTAGATTTATCCAAAGGAGAGTGTTTGGAGAGAGAAGAGGATGAATTTCTATCAAACTTAGATTTTCCAGAAGAGAGATGAGATTTGGATTTAGAGTACCCATCCAACATGGCCATTTCATCAGATAATTTATCAACTGAAGTTTCCTCACATTCATCCTTAGCATCACTAAGATATGCTTCTGAATGATCATTGGGATCTTTTTGACTATCATGGTCAGAGTCAGATGGGTAGGTGATATTTGGAAAACACTCAGTCTTTTTGGAAGAGTCACTTAGGAGAGCTAGAGAAGAGTTCTTTAAAAACTTATGCAGTTTCGTCTGCTCATAGTTGAAAAGAGTACCATAAAGAACAGTAAGAGGCATATGAACAAGATCCTTGGTTGTCTTTATACAAGTACAGATATTTTCCCAAAAATCGGGAAGACAGTCCATAAATTTGCACAGGACTTCCTCATTATCATACACTCTACCTAACAGCTTTAAGTCATTAAGAAGACTGTTAAAGCGATTATAGTAGTTGGATAGAGATTCTCCTTTCTCAAAAGCAAAGAGTTCATAATTTCTAACAAGAGCAATCTTTCTGCTCTTTTTAACTTCATTTGTACCTTCGTACAAAACACACAGAGTGGACCACATCTCTTTGGCAGTAGAGAGATTTACCAGAGAGTGGTACACTTCATCAGGAAGAGAGAGAGCAATGATAGTTCTAACTTTAGAATCAAGAGACACAAGTCGTTTTTCCTCATCAGTATATTTCTTAGGATTTTTAAGAATGTAACGACCAGTAGCAGCAGATTTTTCCTCATCAGAGGAATCATCAGAATTATCTTTTTCCATGGTTTTTTTACCAGGCCTCTGCGTTTCATAGCGAGCCCAAACTCTGGGGATGATAGGTCCCTCTTTGAGAATGGTTGGATATCTAGTATCCACTCCTTCCATGAACAGCATCATGCGGCTTTTCCACAAAGAGAAGTTGTTAGCATTAAACTTAGGAGGTTTTGAAATGGACCCATTTTCAGAAAAGTTATTTTGAAAAAAGTTTTCAACAGTAGAGGAAGAGGAGGCAGCCATCGCAGATCAAGTTTATGGAATTAAACTTTCTGCTCTGATACCACTTGTTAGTCCCAGATGGCTATAACAAGTATTGTAGAAGGGGGGGGGGGGTTGAATACAATACTCAAAATTTTCACAATTTTAATTCTTTATATTGAAAATCTTTCAACAAGAATTACACATAGAAACTTATGACTGTTGCGGAAAAGAACAGATAAAATCTATTCTGTTGGGAACTGAAGATATGCTAAGTATGGTTAGTACTGCTAAGTCTACATTACTACTGCCAGTTCTTCGTTACTACTGCTGGGCAAGGTTACTGCTGCTAGACGAAGTTAGTACTGCTAGATGAAGTTAGTACTGCTAGACCAAGATTACTACTGCTAGACGAAGTTAGTGCTGCTAGACCAAATTACTACTGCTAGACATGGTTAGTACTGCTGAGCTGAGTTACTACTGCTTGAAGACTGTGAAGGTTAATACTGCTGAAGGTTGTTAATGCTGCTGAGCCAAATCATCATTAATACTGCTGAGTTGATAAGTTTGGGATGCGATGCTTTTGGAGACAAATAAGGAATTGATCAAGATATGTTTAACGAAGATTCAGAAGATCAATTTACTTTTGATAGTTATCTTGTAATTACTTTTGTATAAATAGTATTGATAGATAGCTATTAGAATACATGAAAGTGACAAAAACAGAAGATAGATAGTATACAGAATTCGATATTCATTCAAGAGTGAATTAACCTCAAGATCATAGATCCTATTTCTAGAGAAGTAGAAATCGTCTTGTTGAGCCTGTTCAACAAGATTGAGGTTTGGTGTAAAACTTGTGAGTAATAACTGTTTGATATATATACAGTTTATTGAATTTCTATTGATTGTTCTTTAATTGATTTAGAGTTCTATTCCGCAAGATTCTCTAAATTCTGTTTCTAAGAAGTTTAATTCTTGTTAAGAATCGATCCTGACAAGTGGTATCAGAGCATTGGTATCTTAGAAGCTATGGACAATTCAATGGATTCTCACAGTACTCTTGTTTCAAAGGTTCCCATGCTCAAACCCAATGAATTTGACATGTGGAAACTAAGAATCAAGCAGTACATTCTTCTTACTGATTATGCAATATGGGACATCATAGAAAATGGCCCATGTAATGAAGGAAAGATTGGAGCAGATGGAAAGAGACCTCCTCCCAAGACAGATGCTGAAAAGAAAGTAAGACAAACAGAGATGAAGGCCTTAAGCACTCTGCTTTTGGCTATTCCTAATGAGTACCAACATCAATTCCAACACTGCACAGATGCACAGATGTTGTGGAATGCTCTGGAGAAAAGATTTACTGGCACAAAGAGCACAAAGAGAAATCAAAAGGCTATTCTCAGGCAACAATATGAAAACTTTATGTCTGCAAAGAATGAGTCTATGACTCAAACTTTTGACAGATTTAACAAGTTAATTGGAGAATTAGCAACTGTGGGTGTACACATGGATGCTGATGATGTCAATAGAAAGTTCCTTAGATCATTGGGAGAAGAATGGACCATGTACACAGTCTCATTCAGACAGAATGACCAATTGGAGGACAAAGAGCTAGATGACCTCTACAATGATCTGAGAGTATTTGAGGCTGAAGTTGAAGCCAAGAAAAGGCCATCAGGATTTGTTTATAATGCTGCTTTATTATCTTCATCCTCTGATACTGCTGCTAATCCTGATTCTGTTAATACTGCAGGTTCTGTTAATACTGCTGGTGGAACCAATCAAGAGAAGACTACAGATTCTGTACTAGAAGCATTCTTTTCTAGTCATGTCCACTCTTCTCTAATCAATGATGATTTAGAGCAGATCAATGCTGATGATCTGGAAGAGATGGACATCAAGTGGCAGATGGCTATGCTATCAATGAGGGTGAAGAAATTCATCAAAAGGACTGGGAGAAACAACTTTTCCCAAAGAAGAGAAGATGGTGCAGGCTTTGACAAGTCCAAGGTTGAATGTTATAAGTGTCACAAGATGGGACACTTTGCCAGAGAATGCAGAAGTGGAGGATCACAGACTCCAAATGGAAACCAAAACAGAAGCTCCTCTCAAGCCCTTGTTTCTCAACAAGGAATGGGATTTGATTGGAGTGATCAAGCTGAAGAAGCCTGTCAGAATCAAGCTCTTATGGCAGAAGTATCTGATATTCCCACTGAGGTACAATCTAAACTCTGTTCTCAAGCTTGCATTGATGCTGTTAAACGATATAGGGATCACAATCAGAGTATGTGTGATGACCTTAAGAGGCTAGAGAAAGATGTGAAAGATTATGTTAGGATTGTAGAAAGGTTTGAGGAACAGATTAGAGCTTTTCAAGCTAATGAACTTCAACACCACTATGATACTAACTATTGGAAGTGGGAGAAGAATGAGTATGAGATTAAGCTGAAAGTGTCTGGGGAGGAGAATGAGAAGTTAAAAGAAGAGCTTAAAAAGGTTAAACTTGATGTTGAAAAGTTTACCTGTGCTTCTAAAACCATGGACACCATCATTAAAGCACAAATCCATGACAAGATGAAAGTAGGGATAGGATACAATACCACACCTCCACCCTACAATAACAACTACATACCTCCTAAGTCTGATTTGTTAGAGACCAAGGATAGAAAGGAACCTGAATTAAAGATTAATATAGATCCTTATGAAAAAGAAATAGTTGTTGAGGATGAGACTGACAAAGTAGACTCTGATGAGGAATGTGAGAGTCCATGTGTCAAGAACACTGAGATCAAAAGGACTGAAGAGAAAAAGGAAGTTCATTACACACAGCCCAAAGTTGTGAACTCCAATATCTGTAAACAGTGTTCCTGCAGGAAGTCTAAAGAGAACAAGCCCCAAAAACATGATAATCAGAGGGGAAATCAAAGGAACTGGAATAACCAGTGGGCTATGAGACAAGGAGTTGACCTGAACAGAATCAACAGGCCAAAACCTTGTTTCATCTGTGGTAAGCTAAATCACTTAGCCAAACACTGTTATTTCAATCTTGTTAACCAAAGGTTTAATGCTCAAAGATCTTTTCAAAAACCTGGTGGTTACAGAAAGAATGGTGGATATAAAAAGTCTGCAAAGAAAAATGTGGCAAAGAAACAAGATAAACCCAAAAGCCACATAAAGAAAACGACTGAAAAGGAATGTGATACTATGTGGGTTCCAAAAAGCACTAAAAACAATACTGCTGCTAACAGTGTTAGTACTGCTAACACTGTTAGTACTGCTTCAAAAGTTAGTGCTGCTAGCAGTATTAATACTGCTAGTAATCATTCCAAAGTTAGTGCTGCTAGCAGTGTTAATACTGCTAGTAATCAGTCCAATGTTAGTGCTGCTAATACTTTTAGTGCTTCTTCTTCAGATAGTACTGCTGCTAGCAGTATTAACTCTGTTAATACTGCTTCTAGCAGTGTTAACTCTGTTAATACTGCTACCTCTGTTAGTACTTCTGAGGTTAATACTGCTGCTCCCAGTATTAGTACTGCTAGCACTGTTAGTACTGCTGCAAGTGCTGCTACACCAATAATTTTGACAAAGTACTCCAGCACAGCAGTACCCAAATTTAAAAATCTCATCAAAACCAAGTGTAAGTACTTTGATGAGCAATGGAGACCCAAGACCACTTCGGCTTGGGTTCCAAATAAAACTAACTGATTTATCTTGATGTGCAGGGCAACCAACAGCTCAAGGGGAAGAGCATTTGGCATGTTGATAGTGGTTGCTCCAGGCACATGACAGGTAACATGGCCTGCCTCAAAAATTTCAAAAAGATTGATGGAGGACATGTTGCATTTGGGGATAATCCTGCTGGTGGAAAGATAAGTGGTAAGGGTGATGTTTCAAAGGGTAAGATGACCTTTGAAGATGTGTACTATGTTGAACAATTGAGATACAACCTGTTAAGTGTATCACAGGTTTGTGACAAGAAGCATAGCATATTGTTTACTGACTCTGAATGTATTATCCTTGCTCCTGGATACAAAGTGGTTGATGAAAACATGATACTTCTGAGAACTCCTAGGAAGGATAATGTTTATTGTTTAGATTTGGAAAGTGTATCATCTGATTCATCCCTAAATTGTTTAGTTTCAAAAGCTTCTTTGGATGAATCATCACTTTGGCACAGAAGGATGTGTCACATGAACTTTAAAACAATAAATAAACTTGTTAAGAATAACCTTGTAAGGGGTTTGCCATCCAAAGTCTATTCATGTGATGATCATTGTGTTGCATGTCTCAAAGGCAAACAACACAAAACTTCTCATAAGTCCAAAGAGATAAACACTATATCAAATCCTCTTCAACTGTTACATATGGATCTGTTTGGTCCTACTAATGTGATGAGTATTGGCAAGAAATCATACTGCTTAGTTATTGTTGATGATTATTCTAGATTTACTTGGGTATATTTTCTGAGAACTAAAGATGAGACAAGTGGACTGATCAAATCTTTTATTCTCAAAATTGAAAACCAATCAAATCAAAGAGTGAAAGTCATTAGATCAGATAATGGAACTGAGTTTAAAAATTTTGATCTAAACACCTTTTGTGAAGAAAAAGGAATTGAGAGACAATACAGTGCTCCTAGGACTCCACAACAAAATGGTGTTGCTGAGAGAAGGAATAGGACATTGATTGAGGCTGCTAGATCTCTGTTAGCTGATTCAAAGTTACCAATTACCTTTTGGGCAGAAGCAGTTAATACTGCCTGCTATGTTCAAAACAGAGTTTTAGTTGTAAAGCCTAAAAACAAGACACCTTATGAGCTTTTCCATAAAAGGAAACCATATATTGGATTTTTCAAGCCATTTGGATGTCCTTGTACTATTCTCAATACCAAATCTCACTTAGGCAAGTTTGATAGCAAAGCAGATGATGGTTTTCTTGTTGGGTATTCATCTCAAAGTAAGGCCTACAGAGTTTTTAATACCTCTTCTAGAATAATTGAAGAAAGTGACAATGTCAAATGCAATGAGAACACACCAAATCCTATTGGTTCAGGTCCTAATTGGCTATTTGACATTGATTCACTCACTAATTCTTTGGGTTTCAGTGGTGATGTATATGCAGGACAAAGGGATACACCAACATCAGAACACAGAATCCAATCTGTGATATTTCCAATCCCTTCCATTGATCCTGTTGAATTCTGTGAACACCATGAGGAGACTGAACCTATTCAGAATGAAGAAGAGAGGAGAGCAGAGGAAAATCAGTCTTCAGGTTCAAATTCCAGAGAATCTGAGGTGACTGAAGAAGCAGAAACAAATCCAGAATTAAATGAGTCTAATCTGGATGAGGACTTACAAGAGGAAGCTGGTCATCCAACAAGAACTCAGAAAAATCATCCTCCTGAGTTGGTGATTGGAGATATTGCATCTCCCATGATGACTAGAAAGCAAAGCAGACTCCAAGAGTTGCAAGAGCAGCAAAATACAGTTAACACTGTTCTTACTTGCTTTCTGTCCCAGATTGAGCCCAAAAAGGCTTATGATGCCATGAAAGACCCAAGCTGGATAGAGGCAATGCAAGAGGAGCTGCTACAGTTCAAATTACAGGATGTTTGGGACTTGGTAGACCTTCCAAAAGGTCATAGAGCAATTGGCACCAAGTGGATTTTCAGGAACAAGAAGGATGACAGAGGGATTGTAATCAGAAACAAAGCTAGACTGGTTGCACAAGGGTACACTCAGGAAGAAGGAATAGATTATGAGGAAGTCTTTGCTCCTGTGGCAAGGATTGAAGCAATCAGGTTATTTCTAGCCTATGCCTCCTACATGAAGTTCAAAGTGTACCAAATGGATGTCAAGAGTGCATTTCTGTATGGAAGTATTGAGGAAGAAGTATATGTCTGTCAACCCCCTGGATTTGAGAATCCATTGCACCCTGACAGAGTATACAAGCTGAAGAAGGCTCTTTATGGTTTGCATCAAGCTCCAAGAGCATGGTATGACACTCTGTCTACCTATCTCTTGAAAAATGACTTTGAAAGAGGAGTAATTGACAAGACCCTGTTTATCAAGAGGAGAAAGAGAGGTACACTACTTGTTCAGATCTATGTGGATGACATCATCTTTGGATCCACCAATGATCAAATGTGTAAAGAGTTTGAAGAATTGATGCACAAAAGCTTCAAAATGAGTTCCATGGGAGAACTTACATTCTTTCTTGGGCTTCAGGTAAAACAGAGGAAAGATGGGATTTTTATTAGCCAATCCAAATATGTGAAAGACATCCTGGACAAGTTTGGTCTATCAGACTCAAAGCCAGCAAGCACACCAATGGAAACACATAAACAGATCACTGCAGATCTTGAGGGGGAGGATGTGGATGTCCATCATTACAGATCAATGATTGGATCTCTCATGTATCTCACAGCCTCTAGACCTGACATTATGTTTTCAGTCTGTGTTTGTGCCAGATTTCAGGTTTCTCCTAAGCAATCACACCTTCATGCTGTCAAGAGAATATTCAGATACTTAAAAGGGCAACCTAGATTAGGTCTCTGGTATCCTCATGAATCCTCTTTTGACTTGCTTGCATATTCAGATAGTGATTTGGGAGGAGCCAACATGGATAGGAAGTCTACTTCAGGTGGATGTCAGTTTTTGGGTACAAGACTAGTATCTTGGCAGTGTAAGAAACAAACCACAGTGTCCTTATCTACCACAGAGGCTGAGTACATAGCTGCTGCAAGCTGCTGCTCTCAGGTTCTATGGATTCAGAATCAGATGTTGGACTATGGGGTAACATTTCTTCACACACCAATCTTCATTGATAACAACAGTGCTATTAGCATTGTAAATAATCCAGTCAAACACTCAAAAACAAAGCATATAGAGATAAGGTATCACTTTATAAGAGATTGCAATGAAAAGAAATTAATTCAGGTTGCTAAAGTTCATACAAATGACCAGTTTGCTGATCTATTCACAAAAGCTTTTGATGTGGGTAGATTCACCTTTTTGGTAACAAGTGTGGGCATGATCAACCTAGAATAAATTTATGACTTTCTGTTTTTATACCTGTATTTCTTCATATATTTGGTGCTACTAACTTTCTTTCTCAGGATCCTCTGTTTCCCTCAGATTACCAAGTGCAGAAAAGTGTAAGTGTGGTTACTACTGCCTGTGCAGCGTTACTACTGCCATTACAGAAGTTACTACTGCCTGTGTTCTAGTAGTTAATACTGCTAGGTAGTTAATACTGCTTGGTAGTTAATACTGCTTGGTAGTTAATACTGCTCAGTAGTTAATACTGCTAGTGCAGTTAATACTGCTAGTGTAGTTAATACTGCTTGGTAGTTAATACTGCTCGGTAGTTAATACTGCTAGGTAGTTAATACTGTTTGGTAGTTAATACTGCTAGGTAGTTAATACTGCTCGGTAGTTAATACTGCTAGGTAGTTAATACTGCTCGGTAGTTAATACTGCTAGGTAGTTAATACTGCTCGGTAGTTAATACTGCTGTGTAGTTAATACTGCCCTGCAGTTAATACTGCTCAGCAGTTAATACTGCTTATGTCGTTAATACTGCTTTTGATAATCTAGGGCATATAAATACCCCTGTTTGCCCGCCCAAGTTCATAACGACTCTTCGCATTTACTTCTTCTCTCTCGTTCTAACCTAGTCTCCCAGAATCTCTGTGTTTTTCTTTTAAGAATCCTCAGGAATCATGGAGTTTGTGGATGAGCACAATGAAATAGCCATGCTACAGAAGCCGAAACAAGCTGCGGGATTCCACGATATAGTCGATTTTCTCAAATCCTCGCACATCTCCTATGCCCTAACGGTGAGCCCAACAATCTATATCGAACATCAGACACAATTTTGGGAGAATGCCACTGTTGGTTTCGAAGAAGGGCAGAAAACCATTCGAACAAGGGTTTGTGATAAACCCTTGAAAGTCACTGAAGAGGTTATTCGCATCTCTCTTCAGTTGGATGATGCTTCAGGTATATCTTCTATTCCTAATGAAGAACTCTTTTCTACTTTACAAAGAATGGGGTATGAAGGTCCCATTGGTGTTTTTAAATTCTACAAATCAAAATTTTTCAACCAATGGAGATTTCTTGTTCATACCCTGATGCACTGTATTTCCAAGAAAACTACTGGATGGAGTGAGTTCAGCAGTCCCATTGCATATGCCTTGGTCTGCTTATCCACTGCCAGAAAGTACAATTTTTCAGCAATGATCTTTAATGATCTTGTATCAAACTTGGAATCCAAAAAGACCTTTTTCATGTATCCAAGGTTTGTGCAAGAAGTTCTTAACAAGGAATTGATGGACTTACCTCAGTTTACTGAGGTATATGTACCCAAATCCCCTAAAGGGAAGGTTTTTTCAAATATGAAAAGACTTCCTAGGGACTCGGAAGGAGTTGACACACCATTGTTCTCTACAATGATGGTTGTGTCCCACCCCTCTGAAGGTATGGCATCAGGATCAAGGCCCTCATTAGATCAACCCACTGATGACCAATCCCAACCTTCCATCTCAAAAGACATCCCTCAGTCCATTCTTGAACAACCCACTCCCACAATCACCAAAAGGTTTCAAAGAAGAAAGGTGCACAAGGTTCCTTCCCTTGATGTACCTACTCAGAGCCATAAGCCTTTAAGCCCTCAATTGGAGCATTCTCCAATTGAGAATATCAACAGGGAAACCACAGGGGTGTCTCCCAACCCCAAGAAGGTGGTCTCTAAGGAGAAGGATGACCATATGGGTGCTAAGGCTGCCACTACTTCTGCTAGCACAGAGAAGGACAGTGGTAACATAAATAAGACCTTCCCCATGGCAACTCTAAATGAGAAATCATTAGGAGGACCCAGGTGCCAAGAAACCAAGGGGGCAGGTAGTGCTTCTGCTAGGCAGAAGGCTTCTGCTAAAACTTCCAGTGATCCTTTAAAGAAGGTAAACACTTCTAAACAAGGTGAGGATAGATATAACTATGAGGAATTGATGGAAACCATAGGGAATATCAACTTGGATGTTATGGCACAAAAGAAAGAGATTGAGCAACTGAAGACTGTGGTCACCTACCAACAGTCTCAAATTGAGAAGCTCAAAAAGATGGTCACCAAGTTGCTGCACAAAAAGAAAAAGGCCCAATTTGTGCTGAAAAGAAGAACTTCAACTGATGATGCTCCCAAAAAGGGGGAGTCAGAGTCAGAAGCAGATCTGAAAATGAAGGGTCCACAGTTTAAGGGGGAGTCCAGTGAGACAGAAAAGGGGGAAGAGTGTGTTAAAGCAGCTGAAACCACAGCAGCAGAAACCACAGCAGCAGAAACTGTTAATGCTGCTGAGTTTGAACAAGCAGCAGAAACTGTTAATGCTGCTGAAGGCCAAACAGACAAAGCAGCAGAAACTGAGCAGGAAGCAGTGACTACAACTCAAGCTGAAATAGATGAAGAAATATACTGGATTGTGAAGAACAGCATTGAAGCAGCATCATTACATGTTCTAAGAGAAGCAGTAACAGCCATAGCAGCAGAAATGGTTATTGCTGCTGAAAAACTTAAAGCAGCTGAACCAACTCCTGAAGCTGTTAAAACTCTTAAAAGAACTAAGATGATGTCAAAGAAAAGACCAAGAACCCAGCCCATAACTTCAAAGAAGAAAAATGAAAAGAAGCCAAGGGTGGAGTCATCTGCAGAAGAGGCCCAGGAGGAAACAGTGAAAGAAAAATCTGATCCAAAAGTTGCTGAAGAAGAAGTGGCAACTCCATCAGGGCAATCAAGCAATGTGCAATCACAAACGGATGCCCAATGTGATTTGTACATTACTAGTGTTGACTCTAACCCAATTCCTCTTCAGGCTGAACCAATATCATCTAAGGCTCCTGAAATCATCTTTTGGGACACTTTGAAAGATGGTAGAAAGGAGTTCATTAGGATAAAAAGAGCAGATGGAAAATTTGAAGTCTTTTCAACTTGGGGAAAAATTGTCAGAACCTGCTCAAGATCAGACTTAGAAGAGATGTTCAAAGTTGGGATGAAGATATATGAAAACATGCTGACTGAGCAAGGGATGTCAATCTCTAAAATGGTACTTGAATTCTTGTGTCAAATGTTCAAACCTGAAGCAGTTCAGCATAGGATAAACACACAGTTTCAAGCCATTACCAACTGGATGCTCTATGAAAACTGTGGAGTATATGTCATCTCCCTTGACTCTGCAACTCAAGAATACTATCTGGTAGATGAAATATACAATCACAGCATGAAGAGGCTGCAAGGAATGTTACATACTAAGCTGACCTGCAACAAGGATTCAGCAATGGGTAGATTCTTGGTAAAAAGGATTCTCAATCAGAGTCTAGGTCTAAGTCCTAATCTGTGTGTACATGATGACTAAGTTTTGGAAGCATCGTCTGAAGAACTTGACTTCTTTTCCTAAAAGTCAAGTTAGGGGGAGATTGTTGGGAACTGAAGATATGCTAAGTATGGTTAGTACTGCTAAGTCTACATTACTACTGCCAGTTCTTCGTTACTACTGCTGGGCAAGGTTACTGCTGCTAGACGAAGTTAGTACTGCTAGATGAAGTTAGTACTGCTAGACCAAGATTACTACTGCTAGACGAAGTTAGTGCTGCTAGACCAAATTACTACTGCTAGACATGGTTAGTACTGCTGAGCTGAGTTACTACTGCTTGAAGACTGTGAAGGTTAATACTGCTGAAGGTTGTTAATGCTGCTGAGCCAAATCATCATTAATACTGCTGAGTTGATAAGTTTGGGATGCGATGCTTTTGGAGACAAATAAGGAATTGATCAAGATATGTTTAACGAAGATTCAGAAGATCAATTTACTTTTGATAGTTATCTTGTAATTACTTTTGTATAAATAGTATTGATAGATAGCTATTAGAATACATGAAAGTGACAAAAACAGAAGATAGATAGTATACAGAATTCGATATTCATTCAAGAGTGAATTAACCTCAAGATCATAGATCCTATTTCTAGAGAAGTAGAAATCGTCTTGTTGAGCCTGTTCAACAAGATTGAGGTTTGGTGTAAAACTTGTGAGTAATAACTGTTTGATATATATACAGTTTATTGAATTTCTATTGATTGTTCTTTAATTGATTTAGAGTTCTATTCCGCAAGATTCTCTAAATTCTGTTTCTAAGAAGTTTAATTCTTGTTAAGAATCGATCCTGACATATTCTAACAATCTTCACAAAGTAATACTGAAAACTAAATAACTTCTAAAACACAAAGATAGAAAGCTGTAAAGTTTAAAGAGAGAGATGAACAGAATATCTTGAACACATAGATGTCTTCAAGAGATTCAAGGGATTCCAGGTATAACGTCTACACTTAGAGAGATCACCCGAAAGTCTACTTTGCAAGAAGTCTTCTTCTTCTTTATATAGTGATAATGGGTGTACCAAGCATTAAATGCTTGGGACACTTGTCATCACCATATTTGTTGACTTCTGAAAAGTTGATCCGTCACTATCACCTTTTCCTTGAAATAAGGTATGGAAACCATGCTGAGGAAGACTTTAGCTGAATATAGATAAAATGACAGATGGTCACTTTTATCTGGCAATAGATATTTTCCCATAATAGCTGATCTTTCTTGATGTGTCTTCCAAGACAAAGTTTTTGAGACTTGAAATATTTCTTGTTGGAGAACCTAAGGGGGGGTAAGGTTGTATTTTAAAATCTTTTACTTTCAAAAATTCTTTTACAAATAAATACAGTACAGAAACAGTATAAATAAATCAGAGTATACAAATAATAACGAAGAGTGTAAATATAAACAAATACACATAGATTATATAAATAAATATAAATGCAAAGCAGTTTATATAAACAAATATAATAAAGCACAGCGGAATAAATAAAGAGATAAGGGATAGAGATACTTGACACAGAGATTTACTGATTTACCACCAACTGTGATAAACCAGCAGCCGAGACACTTCCCGACACGATCCAATAAATGTATTCTTTACGGTAGAAATACAAACCAAGTACAAAGGTATTTGTAATAGTTTCTCAAGCCTCTGCTATGAGATAAACAGGATCACACACCCGTTATTCAAATACTTACAAGAGGAGTATAACTCACAATGGGTAATCACTCTTGTATAATATCTCACACTTGGATATTTTATAAAAAAGTTTTATAAAATATATATTATAAATAAGTGAGAGTGAGAGAGCTGAGAGTTTGCTGCTTGTTGTTACTGTTGTTGTGGTCTGAGGTCTATTTTTCTTCATCACCAACAGCTTCTTTATATATCAGCATCTCCAACGGCATTATGCATCCGCGGTATACCGCCAAATGCATGCGGTATACCGCCGTCAGAAAAGGTGACTGACACACCAACGGCTACATGCAAAGTTGACAGGAATTATGTACCCGCGGTATACCGGCTGTACCGCCGCGGTATACCGCCGTCAGGAAAAGGTAACTTCAACCAATCAGAGATGCACACGGCCTGCCGCGGTATACCGGCTGAACACCCGCGGTATACCGGCTGTAGTGTACCCGCGGTATACCGGCTGTACCGCCGCGGTATACCGCCGTCAGGAAAAGTCAGCTTCCAGGACAGCACCCAAATCTTGCTGAATCTTCTCAAAACCTTATTAAAATTAATTGTTGGGTTTTTAGAAATATCCAAGTGGTATATTATTTTAGGGTGTTTATCATTATTAGTTATAAACAATAATGACGACGTAAACACTTCCGTCTTGAACCCTTCAGATTAAATCTTCGTGTTCTTCAAGAACTGTACACTTGGATAGGATTGTTAGATAAACAATAATGCGGTGTGTTTGTAATCATCAAAATAAATATATATAAATATATAGAGATGTGGTACACTTGCACCAACAATCTCCCCCTTTTTGATGATGACAAACACAACCGCTAAGCAAGAGCATATGCGGTTTCTCTCCCCCGTTTGTCGAAACAAAAAGGGTCAAGAAAGACGGTATGCTTCCCCTCGAGAGATGCTCCCCCTCAAAATATGCATATAATTGAGGTAGCATAAACTCATGGGTAAATATAATAAAACGCTCCCCCTCAAATTAATAACGATATCAATTTGATTTTATAAAATTTGAGGGATAAAATAAAATGCAGAAAGCAATAGAGACAAAGATATACAAACCAATACGAAACACTTGCACCAAAACGGATCTTAAGGCTTCAATATACGGTTAATTTTATGTGATAAAAAAAAATCACCACGTATTATGACCTCGTCAGGTAACCACGTATTATAACCTCGGCAGGTAACACGTATTATAACCTCGGCAGGTAACCACGTATTATAACCTCGGCAGGTAACCACGTATTATAACCTCGGCAGGTAACCACGTATTATAACCTCGGCAGGTAACCACGTATTATAACCTCGGCAGGTAACCACGTATTATAACCTCGGCAGGTAACCACGTATTATAACCTCGGCAGGTAACACGTATTGTATCCTCGCCAGGAATCACCTACAAAAGGCAAAGAAAATATTTCGTGGTACCCTTTTCTTATGGGTCCTTTTAACAGTTAGTATAAAAACATAAACTGCAAAAAAAATATGTTGTCGACATAAAACAAACACGACAAACATACAAAACCATAAAAATGGTTTAAAACCACAAACGCATCCCACCGGGATTGTCAACATTAAACATTCCTTTCGGAATCCATTTTCTAACCATTTTTATTTTACGATCGTATTTATCATAGACGTAAAATGAAGCATGCAAATTTACATTATTCTTTGGTCTAGAAAATTTGCTATTATACATGCAAGCATACGGTTTCCTCGGCATATAATTCACATTATTCATTTTGGATACATACGGAGGTTTTCTCGTATCAACTTTAGGAGATGCAAAAAATCTTTTAATGGGTTTACACGAACATTTATCAACACATGTATCGGAACCAATGCCTTTACGACAATTTATACGATTAGGCATATTTAGCATTTTAAGCACTTTATCATTGCTATTTTGAAATGCATTAGCTAACAGATTATCTTTTTCATATAAATCGCATTTAGCTTTTAAACATGCATTATCATTTTCAAGTATATCGCATTTTGTACATAAAATATTTTCACATGTTCTTTTCTCTAAACATGCAATTTTATCATTTAAGACAATGCAAGATTTGCAAACAATATTTTCGCATGCTTTCTTTTTTAAAGTGATAACTTTATCATTTAACTCATTTTTGATTTTATTATCACATGCAATGGTTTGTTTACAATTATTCAACTCATTTTGACATAATAATAATTCTTCTTTTAATTTAGCATTCTCATTTTTATAACTATTTACGAGAACAATCAATTTTTGAAAAGAGACATTTGACATATTAATATCATCATCGTTATCACTACAACTAGAATAACTTGAGTATGAAGTACATACCTCTTTCTCGCAGTCGACGATGAGACACGTTTCTTCATTTCTTTGATCTCGGGTTTCGTCTCTCTTTTCTTTTGAGTTTCCACCATAGGTGACGTTCAAGTTCTCCCAAATATCACGAGCAGTTTCAAAGAGATAAACACGCTCAATATCATCGTTAGTAAGAACCGAAAAGAGAAAATTTTTGGCTTCATAATTTAAACAATAATTAGCCTCATCTTCGTCGGACCATTCCGAGCTAGGTTTTTCAACAACTTTGTTGTTTTGAAATTTTGTGGGTTTGAAATTTCCTTTAATAATAATATCCCAAATTTTTTGATTTATCCCACGAACACAACGTTCAAAAGAATTTGCCCAAAGATCAAAATTTTCGAAATCAATAAGAAGAGATTTAGAAAACCAAGCATTTTGATGAGCCATAACAAAAACGGATTTTAAAAAATTAAATAGACGATTTTTGAAAGCCCTGCTCTGATACCAAATGTTGGAGAACCTAAGGGGGGGTAAGGTTGTATTTTAAAATCTTTTACTTTCAAAAATTCTTTTACAAATAAATACAGTACAGAAACAGTATAAATAAATCAGAGTATACAAATAATAACGAAGAGTGTAAATATAAACAAATACACAGAGATTATATAAATAAATATAAATGCAAAGCAGTTTATATAAACAAATATAATAAAGCACAGCGGAATAAATAAAGAGATAAGGGATAGAGATACTTGACACAGAGATTTACTGATTTACCACCAACTGTGATAAACCAGCAGCCGAGACACTTCCCGACACGATCCAATAAATGTATTCTTTACGGTAGAAATACAAACCAAGTACAAAGGTATTTGTAATAGTTTCTCAAGCCTCTGCTATGAGATAAACAGGATCACACACCCGTTATTCAAATACTTACAAGAGGAGTATAACTCACAATGGGTAATCACTCTTGTATAATATCTCACACTTGGATATTTTATAAAAAAGTTTTATAAAATATATATTATAAATAAGTGAGAGTGAGAGAGCTGAGAGTTTGCTGCTTGTTGTTACTGTTGTTGTGGTCTGAGGTCTATTTTTCTTCATCACCAACAGCTTCTTTATATATCAGCATCTCCAACGGCATTATGCATCCGCGGTATACCGCCAAATGCATGCGGTATACCGCCGTCAGAAAAGGTGACTGACACACCAACGGCTACATGCAAAGTTGACAGGAATTATGTACCCGCGGTATACCGGCTGTACCGCCGCGGTATACCGCCGTCAGGAAAAGGTAACTTCAACCAATCAGAGATGCACACGGCCTGCCGCGGTATACCGGCTGAACACCCGCGGTATACCGGCTGTAGTGTACCCGCGGTATACCGGCTGTACCGCCGCGGTATACCGCCGTCAGGAAAAGTCAGCTTCCAGGACAGCACCCAAATCTTGCTGAATCTTCTCAAAACCTTATTAAAATTAATTGTTGGGTTTTTAGAAATATCCAAGTGGTATATTATTTTAGGGTGTTTATCATTATTAGTTATAAACAATAATGACGACGTAAACACTTCCGTCTTGAACCCTTCAGATTAAATCTTCGTGTTCTTCAAGAACTGTACACTTGGATAGGATTGTTAGATAAACAATAATGCGGTGTGTTTGTAATCATCAAAATAAATATATATAAATATATAGAGATGTGGTACACTTGCACCAACATTTCTTCAAAGAAAGCATTTGACAAACAAGTCCACCGAATTTAAACAAATATCTTCGGTAGAAATCTTGACAAATTTGTTTTGTCACAAAACAAATTTCTTTCTCATTTTGTCTTATTATGTCTCTCATTTTTGTCTTCTTTTGCTTCTCAAAATCTCTTTCAACAAATGCACCACCGAAGAAAGGTTGTAAGATTTCTTCCAAGACAAAATGAATTTGCTTCTCATTTTGTCTTATTATGTCTCTCATTTTTGTCTTCTTTTGCTTCTCAGATTTTCTTTCAAGAAAAGCACCACCGATGGAAACTTGGGATATGTGACACATCTTTGGAGAAAACATCTTTGAAGCTTCTTTGAGGTCCCACCGAAATGTCATTTGGGATATGTGACACATCTTTGAGATATGTGACATCATCTTTGAGATATATGACATCATCTTTGGGAAAAGCTTCTTTGAGACTTGGTAGGAGTTCCCACCAAATATAGACTTTCAATTGTGGGAACTTCTTGGCCGAAATATAGAAGAATTTCGGTGGAGATATGTCCACCGAAATTGTGAGAACAATTTCGGTGAACAATGACTTGTATGTTTGTTGAGAAGAATCTTCTATTTTCCACAAGTAGAGAATCTTCAAGCTTGGTTTCGGTTGATCTTCGACTTCACCGAACTGTTGCTGTTTTGTACAAGCCATTGCAAAGAACCATGCATCCAAAATTTCTCTAAGTATAAAATGTTTTTCAAAGTATAAAAGGAGATCATGAGGTCATCTTCAAATCTTGATGACCCAACAGAAAAGATTGAAGCATTTAATTCTGTATCTATTGTCTTTAGATGATGCATCCTTCTCTTCTAACTCATGCAAAATATTTTCTAACTCTGAAAAATGAAAGCTTTTGGGTGTTGATTCCTTCTGAAAAATAAATTCCTTAATTTTTTTAAAAAAATACTTGTGTGACATCTCCTACCGATTTTCCTTCTGTGTGTCTCAAATTGTCTATTTCAAAAGAAAAGGTTTTTGTCCTCCCAAATCTTGATAAAGGAATTTTAGGAGCTGCACCCCAATTCTTTGTTACCTCATCAAATTCCTTGAGCAAAAGTAAGGAAAAATGTCAAGTTTCTAAAAGGATCTTTCCTCATAGAAAATTCTATATCTGTGGTGCTACTTTTCATTTTGCCAAAGACTGCCAGAAAGAAAGAACTGATCTAAAGTGACCCCAACCCCTTTCTTCTAACCCAAAAGGACCCACCTTCAAAATGGGTACCTGGAAATCAAATTCTTTGTGATTGCAGATTTTGAGCTGGGCAGATGGATCTATGTGAACAAGTGAGAAAGTTGACAAAACCTTAGAATTCTTTACTCTCATGACATCATAAGCTTGATGATGTCATTCTCATGACATCACCATCTCCAATCTCTTAAAATTCCATTTCTTTTCTAAACCTCACCACCGAAATTTTCCTTAACCACCGAACCAAAAATTCATCATCTTCCACCAAATATTCTTTTTCACCACCTTTTCTCTCTCCTCCTTCAATCACTTCAAGACAATAACAATCCATCTTTTTGTGATGACACCCATCTCCACCGAAATCCCAAACCATGCAATCACCACCTCCTCTTTTCTATATTTTCTTCCACAATTTCTCTATCTTGCTGCCGACACAAACCAAAACCATATCCCACCATACTTTACTTCCCATCATATGTTTTGCCTCCTCGATCAGTGGTACCCCTCAAATTCGGTGGAACCCTTCAAATTCGGTGGAACCATTCACAGATCCACCACCGAATCTCCACCGATCTCTAAGCTCGGTGGTACCCCTCTAATTCGGTGAAACCCTTCTAAATTCGGTACAATCCTTCAAACTCCTCGGTGGAATCTTCACGCTTGATCCACCACCGATACTTCAAATCCTCGGTGTCATCCTCACACCGATCCACCACCGAGTCTACACCGACCCACACCGATTCTACACCGAATCTCCACCGATCCACCACTGAATCTCCACCGATCCACCACCTCAAATCCCACCGATCTCTCCTCCTCAATAAGAATCTTTTTGACTCATGCTACCTACAGAAATTTCAGAGTCTTTCAAATGAATGTCAAAAATGCCTTCCTCAATGGGGAACTTGCAGAGGAAGCCTATGTGAAACAACCTCCTGGCTTTGAAGACCCGGATCATCCAGACTATGTGTACAGACTTGACAAAGCTCTCTATGGTCTCAAGCAAGCTCCACGTGCTTGGTATGACACTCTTGCCAACTCTCTTCTCAAGCATGGATATTCCAGAGGAAGCTGCCAACTTCTTGGTGGCAAATTGGTAAGTTGGTCCAGCAAGAAACAAAACTCTGTGTCAACCTCTACTGCTGAGGCTGAATATGTAGCTGCTGGCGGCTGTTGTGCTCAGATCCTATGGATGAGAAACCAACTCAGGGACTACAATCAATTCTTTTCTAAAATCCCAATTCTGTGTGATAATTCCAGTACAATAGCTATTGCAAACAATCCAGTTCTTCATTCCAGATCAAAGCACATAGATATCAGATATCATTATCAGATATCATTTCATCAGGGACCACATCTCCAAAGGTGACATTGAGCTACACTTCATTCCTACAGATCTTCAGCTTGCCGACTTGTTCACCAAACCTCTAGATGAAACCAGGTTTAATTTCCTCATAAATGAACTTGGCATGTGTAATCTTCAATAACTATGTGTCCTAAGTTTCCACCGAATTCTCATCGGTGGACACTATTCTTCTCTCACAAATCTCCTCTCCTATCTAGAAACATAGGAAAGAACCCCTCCAAATGATGTCATCCCATGCATGGTAGACACCTTTTTCTTTTAATGATGTCTTCACCATGATCTCATCTCACCAAAGTTGTAGACCTCTACCATTTCCTCTACCGATTCTCTCCCCACCAATTTTATCTAGCTTCTCATATACTCTTCCTCTCACCTAACCCAACTTCCTATGTGTCATCTCCTCATCCCATCCCTTTTTCCATCTTTTTCACTCTTGGTTTGCAACCCATCTCTCCTTTCATAAAATCCACCCACCACAAACTCTTCTGCAGATGTCACCCCAAATCCTCAAACTCAATCTTTTTGGGTCATCAAAATTGGAAGATGAAATTCCAATCTTTTTATTCACTTTGAAGATTTTCTCCATAATGCCTTAGAAGACTTTCTCCACACTCTGCTGAAGATGTCTTAGAAGTTTTCCGTCAACCTCTTCAAGAAATTACACCGAATTTTTGTCTAACTCTTGCAAATTTTCGGTGGGAATATTAAAAAAAAAAAAAAAAATTCTTCTGATTTTCCACCGAAAATCCTACCGAAAAGTGCCAATTTTCGGTGGAATCTCCTTAATTTTCGGTGGGAATGCAAAAAAAAAAAAAAAAAAAAAAAATTCTACCGATCTTCCACCGAAAATAGGCAATTTTCGGTGGATACTCCTTCATTTTCGGTGGAAAAGCAAAAAAAAAAAAAAATCGTCTTGGTTCTGGCCGATCTTTTCATTTTCTCTTGGTGTTTTTCCTAAGTCGGCCGCTGAGGGGGAGAATTCATCTGAGGGGGAGAATTCATCTGAGGGGGAGCAACATCAACCCTCAGTACTCATATACAGCGACCAACTTGAAAAAATGAGGAAATCGACGGACCGGTCAAGGGGGAGCACATCAGTCCGGGCGGATCTAACTGAGGGGGAGCAAATAAAAGACAAGTTGATGATGCTAAACAGGAAAAGATGCCAAGATGCAACAGATGGGCAGATGCATCCTGAGGCTGATTCACTCAAACTCAACCCTCCTCAAAGTTTGTCACTATAATGGGTTGTCTCCTATCAAAACTCACAGATTCTCTTGGCTGAAATCTTTTGGAGTAAGTGAATGACTTGAAAATTTGAAACATCTGAAGAAAAGCAAAAGTGCCTGAAAGATAAAATTCTTCAACACATCAACAGGCTGCTGATCAAAATGAAGAATCCTCAAGCCAGACACAAGTTTCAACTCGCTCCTCCAAAGATGCAAGTAATATTCATTCTGTTCATATTGTTTATACTGTTTATACTTCTTTCCTTTTCCTTTCAATTATTTGTACAGCTATACCTTTTTATTTTTTCTTATATGTAAATATCATATATACATACACAAAAAAAAAATAATAAAAAAAAATGGACTGTGTGAAAAAGAACCCAAAAGAGTAAAGAAGGGTCAACATGCATTATTCACTGTCTTACTCATGTTTTTCTAAGTATGGATGTCATCATCAAATAGGGGGAGATTGTTGGGTCATCAAGATTTGAAGATGACCTCATGATCTCCTTTTTTACTTTGAAAAACATTTTATACTTAGAGAAATTTTTGGATGCATGGTTCTTTGCAATGGCTTGTACAAAACAGCAACAGTTCGGTGAAGTCGAAGATCAACCGAAACCAAGCTTGAAGACTCTCTACTTGTGGAAAATAGAAGACTCTCGGCAACATTCAAACAAGTCATCACCACCGAAATTCCTTGACATTTCGATGGCCTTCTCTCCACCGAATTTATAGGACAATTTCGGTGGCCTTCTTCCACCGAAGTGCATGGACAAATTCGGTGGCCCCATCCACCACCGATGACTCTTTCGGTGCTCCTCTCACCACCGAAATATACTTGTAATTTCGGTGGTCCTCTCACCACCGAAACATGCTTGCAATTTCGGTGGACTAGTCTTCTTTCCACCGAAGATTTCTCAATCTCGGTGGAAACCACTTCGGTGCTAAAAGCTCAAGACAGAAGATCATTTATTATGGGACAATATCCTCCAGCAGAGAAAAGTGACAGTTTGTCTCTTTATCCACTTTCAGTTAAGGTCCCTTTTATCTGCTCAAGCTACTCTGTCTGCACCTAGTGAAAAGTGACAAGGACTTCACAGTTCTCCTGAAGTCAACATTATCAGCATATGTGAAGATGACAAGTGTCCCAAGCATTTAATGCTTGGGCACTCCTTGGCACTATAAAAGGAGAAGTGCTCTTCATGCAATTCTCAGGCTTTAAGAATTCTCTCAGTGCAAGAAATCTTCCTTTAAGCCTTAAAACTTTATAGCTTTGTTCTAAGTGTTCTTAGTTATTTTGTTAGTATACTTTGTGTAAGATTGTTAGAATAGTTTATCTGTTCTTTTCCGCAACAGTCTTAAGTTTTCTATGTGTAATTCTTGTTGAAAGATTTTCAATATAAAGAATTAAAATTGTGAAAATTTTGAGTATTGTATTCAACCCCCCCCCCCCTTCTACAATACTTGGTTAGCCATCTGGGACTAACAAATACATTAAACAAATATGTTTTTTTATAAATTATATCATTATAACCGTTCATCAAAACCTTCAAAATGAGCACAAATGTTATGGGTTTGAAGACCCCACTATCGAACGAATATTTTTTAATTTTTTTGACCAATTAACCATATTGATCTTTAATTTTATACATATGATATGCGATTTAAAAACGAATAAATATGAACATGAAACAAAATTATTTTTTTGAATTCTTGGCTTTAAATTCGAGATACTTCGCACCGCATCGCGCACGGGTACGTATCTAGTATTATGAAAAATGTATTACGGTTACCTCTTGAATTTTAAGGGGTACACATTTTAAGGAAGAATGTACAACTTATTAAGCTAGCCACTCACCTTCATAAAATTCTCCCAAGTTTAAAATGTTGCATTTTAATTAATAAGTTACACTTAACATCCTTGTAATTAGTTATTAAATTTACTTTTAATCTCTTATTTTTTATTTTATACCCTTATCATATTAACCTAAATAATTGTATATGAACTAAAATATATTAAAAATACATTTTTTTTATAAATTACATCATTGTAATCGTCTCTTCAATACTTTTAAAATGAGCTTAATATTGAATATTTTTGTATTTAATCATATTATTAAATATCACGAGTATATACGAATTATTTTGTTATATATTCCTTATGATTTTACATTCTTATCATATTAAAAATACATAATCATTGATTAACTAAAATATTTTTCAATAATAATTTATTGAGATTTTATTAAGCTTATAAATTTCACACCATTATCCATATTTGTCCATCTATATTTAAAAAAAATCTATTTATGGTTAATCATATTAACATACATAATCGTATATAAACTAAAATACATTAAAAATATGTTTCTTTTTTCACAAATTATGTCATTATGATCGTCTAATCAAACCTTTAAAATGAGTTCAATTTATGAGTTTGAAGACCCCATTATCGAGCGAATCATTTTCAATTTTTTTGATCGATTGACCATATTAACCATGAATCTATATGCAATTTTAAAACACATAAAACTATAAAATGACATCGTGTGATAGAGCATAAAACCGAATATAAAACAAGATTATTTATATCAAGTTCTCGCCTTATATTCAAAATGATATGCGCAACATCATGCACAAATACGCAACTAATAGTTATATAATGTTTATCTTTATCTCCCGATCCCACATTCCCACCCGTTAATTTGAACAGTCCCATATAGTGATGGCCATATGGGCGGGCCGGGCTAGCCCGGACCGAGCTTTTTTTGGGACCGGGCCGGGCCGGGCTTGGGGGTTGAAGGTCCTGCCCGTTTAGGCTTTTCAAAGACCGGGCCTTTGGGACTGGGCCCAAAACCGGGCCTAAACCGGGCTTTTAAAATATATATATATATATACAATTTTTAATAAATATTATTCGCATCCACTATAAAATACTTAATTGGGTCACTCAAACATACTTAAAAATACGTTTTATTAGAATTTCGATTGAATTATAAAGAACTACATTTATTGAAACCATTCCAAACTTCGGATTTTCGTTCGTGTTCGACAATAACTTCTCTAATTTGATCGTTTGATGCACTACCGCCGGCCATTTTGATTGAAGAATGGAAAAATTGAAAAAACGAGAAGTTACGAGAAATAAACACGAGAAAGCGAGAAATCGAGAATTGTAAGCGAGAATTGCGTTTTTTGCGTTTTTGTAAGTTGGTATCAAACCTCATACACCCACTACCTATTTATAGTGTTTAGAATGCAAAAACAACGGCTAGAAATCGGAAAAACGATCATAATAACGGCTAAAAACGGCTATATTTTTGAATTGGGCGGGCCGGGTCGGGATGGGCCGAGAAAAATGCTGAAAACAGGGCCTGGTAGGGCCTGACGAGCTGGGACCGGGCTTGAAGCGGGTCGGACCGGGACCGGGCTTTCATCGGGCTGGGCTTCAGGCCCCCGTCGGGCTAGGGCCGGGTTGGGCCCATTTGGCCATCTCTAGTCCCATATCCAAACCCGGTCATATATTCTAGTTATCCAAGCCCACTTTTTCTGATGGGCCTAGGACCGTACCAACCAGGAACCCCATAACAATTCCAAACAATAGGGGTGTCAATTTTGTACCGAGACAAACCAATCAATTCTCGTACCAATCGTATCAATTTAGTTGGTACCAACCTAAATGGTTGATATATCGTACCAACTATTTAAACTTGGTTGGTACGTGGTAATCGAAGTCGTGTACCACGGTAATACCGTACCGTACCGACTTATTTTTTTAATTATTTATTAACTAAAGTTTAATCAGTAATACAACATATTTTGATTTATAAAAATTTAAATTATCATGTTTTACATTTTGTTAAATTGTAATACAAATTGATGTATAGAACTTGATTGAATTCATTCGCTTATCCTTGACAACTTTGATAACTCGCCTACACCTCCACTCTTCATGGTCCATTCTCGCTCCTTAATTCTCGCTTGTATTAGACTATTAGTAATGTTTGTGTTATATGAAAATTATTTGAATGTTTGTATAGGTAATGATAAATGGTACAACGCATATCAACATGCTATTAATGCTCGACATGTTTAAGTGCATCTAGATCTAGTTGGTAAAGATGTCAATCTAAGTAACTCATAATTCAATTGTTGAGATGTTGGTACAAAACCGTACCAACATGTACCAACCGAAAAAAGTTGGTACCAATTTAGTTGGTAGTTGATACCAAGTATAATTAGTTAGTACATGTTATAAGATTTTGTGTACCAGTTGCAAAAAAAATGGTACCTTAACAATGAGACCTTTAGAGGGTGTTTGGGAGTGTGTTTGAAAAGTGCTTATTGACTTATTGGCTTCTCAAGAAGTCAATAAGTTAAAAAGGGTGTTTGGAAAACTCAAAAGTGCTTTTAAAACTGCTTTTCCATTACCTTGCAAATGCGATTTTTAAGAAGTAACAAACCCTTGACTTTTGGATTTGAAAAGTGCTTCTTGAGTTCAAAATTACAAAAATAACCTTTTTTTTATTATATTTTTTTATATAATAAATTTTATTATATTATATATTTGTAAAAAAAATAATTTTTAAAAAAAATATTTTTTGTCTAAAAATAACTTATTTGTTAAAAAAAATATTTGTTAAAAAAAATATTTTTTTTGTCTAAAAATAGAGATGTCATTTTTGGTCATTTTACATGTATAAGCTAAGCCAAACACTTTTTAAAAAATAACTTATTGACTTTTTCTACCACAAAAGCTAATCCAAACACTTTTTTAAAAACTCCTTTTTCAAAAGCAATAAGTCAACGATTTGTTCTTCAGTTGTTTTGCTGAATAACATTTTGGATAAGTTTGAAAATTTAGGTTGGAGTCGGCAGAATCGGACCTCCGTCGCCCGTATTTTCGTCTTTCGAATGTTCCCAGAGAGCTTCAATGATCAACAATGAATTGGAGCACAGAAGATACTGAATAACGGCGTTTCCCATTTCTCTAAGAATTTGGTTGGTTCATCCCCTTCCCTTCTTTTAGGGTTCTTAATTCATTCATTTCTATACAAAACGCTGTTTATCGAATGCTTTCTGGCATCCATATCCACTTGTTTACATATTCCCTAATCAATCGACTCCAAATTTCACAACTGCAAAGTTCGACACCATGAAAATCAAACCGTTTGATGAAATGGAATGAGAATTCGATCATCAACCTTCTTTTCGTTATATTTTTAACTGTAACATCCCTAGGAATAGGAAATTGAACACTACTATTTGAAGCTTCATCAACTATGGATTCCTGTTCAATTACTTCAATCACTGTTGTTTATTGCACATCATGAGATCAACCATTAGATCTTATACCTGTGCAGTTGGCCTCTTATGTTAGAATTTCTAGATTTGATCAAAATATGTTGTTCTGTTTCATCTGTTCTTCTTTATTTTGCTTTGTTTTTGACACCTTTTAACATTTCTCAAGTGCTACAGATGGATCAATCACTTTCAGAGGGAACACAAACACAAAAAAACACTGATTGGGAGGTAGCACTGCATCGTTTCGAAACCCTAATTGCAACCGCAAATGAGGCTTCGCAATTGCAGGCTATAATCAAGCTTTCTCGCTTCTATAACCGTGCTCCCGAGAGAATATTGGTATCCACCGTGCCGATCCTAGTCAACCTTCTCGACACATCATGCACAACTACAACTAACGCCATCTTGAAAGCCTCTGCGCACTGTTTGAAGTGCATCGCTTGTGAAGGGGAAGGCAGGCTGGCCGTAATCATCGGCCAATCAGGAGCCATTCATCGCATCCTTTGCCTTTTACCTCAATCCGAACTCGGTTTACAAAAAGTCCTTCTGAAATGCCTTCGAAATCTTGTAGCGTTTAATGGTCCTAATCGGGTTAATGTGGTTAGAATCGGTGGGCTAAAAGTCATCATCGATATGTTAAATTCTTGCCCTAACGTTTTACGACCTATCTTGTTGGATATTTTGAGTGCACTTGCGCTTTTAAGAGAGGTTCGAAGGTCCATTTACAATTTGCGGGTGGTTCGTTTACTCGTTGAATCAGGTAAAGTCGGGAACATGGTTTCAAGGACTCGTGCTGCTCAGGCAATCGGGTTACTCGGGCTCGTTAAAAAAGCAAGACGCGATCTTGTTAATGCGGGTGCCATAGAGGTTCTCGTTGATTTGCTTCGGAATGGGAACAACTCGACAAAGATAGTTGCGGGTAACGCGTTAGGGGTAATATCGTCACACGTTGATTACATTCGACCCGTTGCTGAACGCGGTGTCATTCCGTTATACGCCGAGCTTCTTCAAGAACGGGACCCGTTGGGGAAGGAGATTGCAGAGGATGTGTTTTGCATTTTAGCCGTTAGTGATATTAACGCCATTACGATTGTTGAGCATTTGGTGACGATTATGAGAGGAAACGATAACGAAAGTATAGCAGCAGCTGCCGATGTTTTGTGGGACCTTTCGAGTTATAAGCATGTATTGCCTTTTATTTATAGATCTGGTGCAATTTCGCTTTTGGTGGAGCTTTTGAGAAGTAGTGAGGATAGTAACGTTAGGGAGAACGTTTGTGGGGCGATTGCCCAGTTGAGTTGTAACGGTGCTGAACGGGGTTCGATTGCTGATTTAGGGGGGATTTCTCTTTTGATTAGCGTGTTAGAAGATGAGTCGGAGGAGGTCAGAGATAATGCCGCTCAGACACTTGTTAACTTTTACGAGGACGTGTTATTTCGCGATAGAATGTCGGGTGCAGTGGGTCATCCTTCATTCTTGAGCATGCAAGCGAGGATGGTTCAGACACGTGGGGCTGAATTACGTATGGCTGATTCAGTCAGACAGATGACTCTTGATGAGTTAACTTGGAATCCTGGTCTGTAATTCCTTTTAACTTCATACCATGTTAATGTTACCATAGTTTTTATTGTGGGTTTTTGAAAATTGAATTTAGAAATGTGTAACATCCACAAAATCATCGAGTTCTAAGCCTTTGTAGGCCCAAATCAATCTACTAATCAAGAATAGAACAGTAATAAGAAGAATTTAGATCAAGAACAGCAGAATTGGTAGCCAAATGTCATATGACTTGCATTGATCTTTAGAGAATTACAAAACTCTAGAGAGAAATATTACAGATTGAGGAGCATATGAAAGTGGAAAGTTAACTACCACAATCTAACAGAATGTATTTATACAAGGAAAGCTTTGATAAAAATACAGTGCATTTACATCAAAGACTAATACAAGAATGACCCGTGTTCTAGTATGCTAGGGTGTTCATATCTTCAATACAAAGTGATGAAATCTCCATGAAAGAATATGATCAAATATCAAACAAGATGTTCAGACTTTCCATCTGAACTCTGATAAGCCTTCTTTAAATCTCTGATGATTGTTCTTCTTCAGATCTCTAATCATACTGTGCAGACTTCAAACACTTGGAAATTTTCCTGCCTAGCACACTCTGAACACACTTCATCAGATCTCTGAACAAGCAGTTTCAGAGATTAACACTTAGAAACTTTTGTCCACTTTGAACCAACTATTTGCATCTAACAGCCTTTATATGAATCATGGGTGAATTACATTATTTTTCACTACTAGAAGCTGACCTCACACTCTAGAATCATTTCGGTTTTCGAGTCTGTCCACATAAAGGTTTAATATGAGCAATTCTAGGATCCGTAGCTAGCCACTCGATCTCCCACGGTACTCAGCAACGAGCTTTGCAAAGGAAGAAGATTTGTTTTCCAACAACTTTAATGGTGAATTATATTCCTCAATAAGCCCTGCAATACAAAATTTCAAGATAGTAGACAAATAACTTGTAAGGATTAGAATGAGATTTGGTTCATCAAACCTTGTTCCAAGACTAGAACCATGTGACCGTTGACCACAGACGTGACCCGATGTGCAATTGTGATGATAGTTGAGTCAGAGAAGTGCTGGTCAAGTGTTTGTTGTATCATATAATCGGTCGATGCATCCACCGATGCAGTAGCTTCATCGAGCACCAAGATCTTGCTTTTCTTGAGTAAAACTCGCCCAAGACAAACCAATTGTCTTTGACCCATGCTCCAATTCTCTCCATTCTCTTCAACTGCACCAATTTTACGAATGGAAATAGATCAGAATTCTCGTGGGTATTTGGGAATTTTCGAGTTCACATTTGACAAAAACCTGCCGAATCAAGCTTGCCGTCCTTCCTCCTAACTTCGTTTCCAAGCTGGCACTTATCTAGAGCCTAAAAAGTGATAAAAGAAAAGGTTAATAAGATTAAGAAGGAACTATGTTGTTACAACGTTCAAAATACAAAATATCGGATTTGAAATATTGGATATATCGGTCCAAAAATATCGGTTCATATAATATTTCTTAGAACTATATATAATATATATGTATGCATCCATAAACATATTATATGCATTAATTAAAAATATAGTTTCGACACAGACCAGAAGAAGTCGTTGCTGGAAGAAGGCGTCAACCGTAGAAGAGAATGTTGGAAAATATGGAAACCTAACTTAGACTATTAGTTGACTAATGAAAAAAAGCCCAAGAGTCATTAAAAAGGCCCCAAAAAAACCATCTACAAAAAATCGGTATATCAGACCGATATTTTGGTCAAAAAATTGCCTAAATATCAGCGATATTATTGGAGCCGATATTTTGCCACCGATATTTTATCCAAGTCTGATAGCCGATATTAACAACATACTTTGGGAAGCTATATAGATTTGTAATTTATCCAGCCTACCTCCCAAATCTGTTCATCGGTGTACTGTTCAAGTGGATCAAGATTGCTTCTTACAGTCCCTTGGAACAATGTTGGATCTTGAGGGATTATGCTCAATCTAGACCGTAGATCATGAAGCCCGATTGAGGATATATCGATCTCATCTATGAAAATTTCTCCCACAGTTGGTTCAACGATGCGAAAGAGTGTTTGTACAAGAGTTGATTTTCCGCTTCCTGTTCTTCCTACGATTCCAGTCTTCTTGCCCCCGTGAAAAGTGCAGGTAAGTCCTCTTAACACAAGTGGCATGTGTGAAGCATACCGAACCTACATGCACGACTAAGTTTTTTTTAGAGATTTTCATGCAAGGGTAAATTGGTAATCTGGTTTGAAGGTGGGATTTGTTACCTGAAGGTCGCAGATATCTATTTTTCCATGTGACGGCCACAGATCGTTTGGCCTACTTGATTCTATGATGAGAGGTCCTTCGCTGGGGATAGACATGTTTTGAAATATTCTTTCGACAGAAATAATACTATTCTCCATGTTGCTTAGTTTCCATATTACTGAAGCTTGTAGGATGTTTAAATTAAGCCCATATGTTACTGCTAACCCCGCAATACCTTCATGATTGATAAAGAAATCTTGATGATGTAATGTTCCCCTAGGCCTAAGATATATATGGGAAAACCGTAAAAAATAAAAAACTGGGGAACACCCTAGTAACGTTCATCTGTATGGCATGCATATGTGCATACAAGTAATTTGTGCATAAAAACCAAAAAAAGGCTCCAAGTATGTTATACCCTAGCCTATTGTGAGTACAAGTGGTTAAAGCGTAAATGGTACAAGTAGGTAAGGCTTAGGGTCTAGTATAAATTAGCATAGCAGGGTGATGAACGTGAAGGGTATTCATGATTGTAAACACTTTTTGGGTGCGAGTCCTTTGGAGAGATTCTGGCCTCTCGAAAGCCAGAAAACCCTTTGTAAGCATTCGATCAGTGAGAATCCTTTGGTTTTCTTTGAATTCAATCGTTTGATTTTCCCAGAGTACATCAAAGTACTTGTATGCACATGCGCATACCGTCAGAATGAACGGTTACCAGGGTGTTTATCAATTTTTCATTTTTTGGGGGTTTTTCCCCTGAACCTCCTTCCACATTTATATAGAGGGAGGTTCAGGGGAAAACCACCCATAAAATCAAAAATTGAGGAACACTGGTAAACGTTCATCTGGATGGTATGCACATGTGCATACAAATAATTGAAGCAACCTTTTGGGTTTTATGCATGTGCGCATGTTATGCAAATATGCATAAGCTCATGTGCATACTGTCCAGATGAAAGGTTACGAGGGTGTTCCTCACCTTTTCATTTTTTGGCGGTTATATAAATAAGGGTTCATAAGATTTACTTACTTGGATCCAGGGGCGGAGCCAGAAATTTATACAAGGGGGAGCACCAACAAAACTTGAACTTTTTTTTTTCTTTTGAAAAGAATTCTCTTTGACGAACATAATTTTTTTTTCTATATCTCCCGATGTTGTTTAGTCTAATTCCACCGTTCCATGGGATTTTTAAAGCTTTTTTCTTGATTTCGAGGGATTTTTAAGGTTTTCTATCGATTTCGGGAGATTTTTTCGGTTTTTGGTTGATTACCCGTTACGGTTGCACCTTTTTAAATAACCAAACTGATTCGGTTTTTGGTTGACTACTTTTTACACTATTTTTTAAATTTGATGTAAAATATAGTGTGGCCCATTGGAGATGTCCTTAGTGTCACCGACTTGGATTAGAGGATTTAGAGAGAGCCACAACCCACTGTGAAAATTCGGTCGGGAATATCCATCAAGGAGCTTCATATTCGTGTCTTGAAATCTGTCTTCTTGACGAAAACACCTGATGGTCGTTGAACCCGACAGCGTTTCGGAGAAATGTTGTATTACGGGGGCTTTGCACACACACACACACCAGTCTTGCTAACTCTCGTGCTGTAGATATGTAATATTGCTAGCGAAAAAGAGATTTAACAGTTAGAAATTAGCAGCCATGTATTAAAGATTCGTAGAAACCCTCAGATTCACAGTTAGAAAAAAGGATTTAGAAACGGGGTACCTGCAAGGCTGCAACCATATACAACTAGCAATGACCGGAAAGAAAACCAAGAAGACCCGCCAAGAAATCTGAGACATGATTGCAATGACAGCGAGAAGCTGTATAACTGCAAACAAAAAAACACCAACAGCATTTGTTCATCTTTAAAAATGGAACACCAAGAAACGATTGACTTACTCTATTTAGAATTCGCCCACTAGGGGTAGCATCGAAGAAAGACATAGGAGCATGAAAAATGCATATCGTAAGCCACATCGCTCTACCAAATATGCAAACAGTGCTTCCGATTGCCAACCCAACGTAAACAATTATGAGCGTAGACCCTCTAACCGGAGGCACTGTCCCTCGTGACATGGGCGATGCCCAAGCCAACCAGTAATTGCTTGCAACTTGAAACAGCTTGAAAAGAACTGCTGTTAGCAATATACAGGGCACAAGTGCGCCTCTATAAGCACTTGTAACGTATTTCCAGTATATAGAAAGACTGACACTCCCTTTTTCGGTTTCCTCTTTTTGAATAAGCTGTCTGTTAGTCCCGTCACTCCCGTCTGCATTCTCTGATTTAACCTCTTTCTCCATAACTTGTGGATTGTTGTATTCAATGCTCGTTTTTATAGAGTCTATTACTGATAAAGCTTCTTTATGTGCACCAACAAGTTCCAGAAAGTCGCTTCCTGAATTGAGAATGTCGTTGTACTTTCCAGCTTGTTTGATCCTTCCCGCTTTCAAGACCTTATTGGAACATATACATATATAGGGTCAGGTTCTGGGGAAACCGCAAAAAAATAAAAAACTGAGAAACATCCTGGTAACCGTGCATCTAGACGGCATGCACATGTGCATACAAGTAATTTATAAGCAATTTTTTGGTTTTCATGCACATATGCATACCGGACAAATTGCTTAAAAAATACTTGTATGCACATGCGCACACCGTCCAGAGGTGTTCCTCGGTTTTTCATTTTTTTGGAGTTTTCCCGGACCTCATATATAGGGGGTCCGGTTCAAGGGAAAACAAAAAAAAATGAAAAACTGAAGAACGCCCTGATAGTTGTTCATCTGGACGGTATAGACTTAGTGCATACAAGTAATTAGTAACATGCACATTTTGGACACCGTCTAGATGAATGGTTACCAGGGTGTTCCTTAATTTTTCATTTTTTTTGGTTTTTCCCCTGAACCTCCCTCCCCTTCTCTCTATATATATGACTTGCATGCTTAGTGCTTTTATGTAGAAATGAAATAAATAAAGATTATCCGAATAGCTCACCAGGATAAGATCAGCAACTGGTAAGAACTCAACTTGATGGGTGATGTAAATAACTGTTTTTGACTCCAGAAATCCCAGTAAACATTCCTGCCATATGAAGATTGATAAGCTACTTTAGTTAAGTCATTAGTTTAGAACATAATTAAGCCATTTAGGAAGTAAAGAACGATAATGGCATTTCTCACTTTAAACAGATAACTTCCGGTATGAGCATCAACTGCACTGAACGGATCATCGAATAGATAGATATCGGCATCTTGATATAAAGCACGCGCAATCTGTAATCTCTGCTTCTGACCGCCACTCAAATTGATTCCCCTCTCTCCGATAACCGTTTGATCACCAAACGGCAGAATTTCAAGATCTTTCTTCAACGCACATGCTTCAAGAACCTTATCGTACCTTATTTTGTCCATGTCTTTACCAATTAAGACGTTCTCTTCTATCTTTCCGCTCTGTATCCACAGAGACTGAGCCACATAAGCCGTGGTACCACTGAGCTTAACACTTCCCGATACTTTAGCCACTTCACCCAATATACACGAAAGAAAACTAGATTTCCCCGATCCAACGCTCCCACAAACAGCAACCTTCATCCCTTGATAGACTTTAACGTTTATATCTTTCAATACCGGTTCAGCAGATAAACCATCCCACGAGAAGCTCCCATTCGTTATCTCGATTGCAACATTAGAGCAAACTCGTGGCAGCATCTCTACAAGACCAGAATCTAAGCCATCGAGATTAAGATATGAGATGATGCGATCTAACGAGACTTTAGTTTGTGCCATCATTGCAACTGTATCGGGAAGATTGTAAATCGGTTGTTGAAGTATTTTAAACGTTGCAACTGCCGACAATATCTTCCCGGATTCAAGTGGGCCCGATAAGCATACACGTTCCGAAAGTGACAGCGGCTACGAACGTGGGTGCAACCCAGAATATCGACACGATCGTGGCTGAAGTAGACAGATACTTCTTCAGCCATCCTGTTTCAAGACTCCGAAGCTCGTTAATTTTTGACAAAAACTTCATCTCCCATCCCTGAAGTTTAAGAATTTTCATATTCTTCAAGGTTTCAGATGTTTTTTTCATTCTCTTGTCTTTCGATGTCATTAACTCCTCTTGAAATCTTTGCTGTAAACTTCCTAACGGAATATTCGGCAACATCACGATAACGATGGCGACTAACGCAGAAAGCGAAGCAAACCCAAGATTCCAATATAAAATTCCCAACGCTAAACCAACCTGCACAATTATTAGCCATGGATCATGTATGTACCAGCCAAACTCGCCGATTCTTTCGGCGTCAATGGCTATAAGGTTAGTAATCTCGCCACTGGATTGACCGAGCTTTGACCGACTTGAAACGGTCAGACCCTTTTGGTAAATAATCGCAACGAGAGCTGCGCGGGCCCTAATTCCGCCTTGTTGCAGCTTAAAGAACCAGTGTCTTTGTGAAACTGACTCGATAACTTTGGCAAGAAAGAAGACGAAAACAAAGAGGTAACCTTCATACTTAGAATCTTGGGTTCCATTGAGGAATTGAACAAATGCATCTATGAGAAAAGGGCCAACATAAGAAGCCAATGTGTAAAGAAGGGCAAGGATTGCGGTAACCACAATGTCGACCCATGTGGTGTGGATCAAAGCGATCACGAGGCTGAAAGTGGTGAGTTTGTTGCCGTTAATGCGATCGCGATCCAACTTATGTCGTAAAATGGGGAAAGATCGTGTGACACTATCGAGACCTGAGAGTTGAGGAACGTCTTTGAGGTCTAATGGCTTCTTGTGACCGGTGGCGACCAATTGGTTCAGCCAAGAGAATGGAGTTTGCGTAAGGGGTTATGGTTTCGGAGTAATTTGATTCTCACCGTTTCGATGGATTTTTAAAGTTTTTTGATTGATTTAGATGGATTTTAAGTTTTTTTTGTCTATATTTTATAGATTTTTTCGGGTTTTTCTTGTTAATTCCGAGATTTTTTTGGTGTTTTAGTTGATTTCAATATACCTTTTTTGGTTCGTAGGGCACAATTGGAAAATTATCGGGGGAAAACTATGATAAAAAGTAAAAAAAATGTTTTTAACCTAGAAAAATAAAGAAAAATAAAATTTTACTTGGGGGATGGGATCCCACCTTTTACAAGGTGGATCCGCTCATGCACATATGCATACAATTACTTGAAGTTGTTTTTTGGTTTTTATGCACAAAATGTGCATACATAACAAATTGCTTACAAATTACTTGTATTTGTCCAAATGAATTGTTATCAGGGTGTTCTATCAATTTTTCAATTTTTTGATTCCCCTAAACCTCCTCTCTCTCTCTCTCTATATATATATATATATGCGTGTGTGTGTGTGTGGGTGGGTGGGTGGGAGTGGCTTGGTTTATTAATGAAATATAGAGAATATATATATAGGGGAGGTATCCGTTGCAAACCAGTCAGTTTGTGCAAACCCCGTACAAACCAATCTACCAATCACGTAACTTTGTTTTTTTTATCCATAAGGGTATTTTAGGGCTTTTAGCATATTGTTTCATCTCCACCAATCACGTAACTTATTTTTTTATATCCATAACTTCTTTTTTATATCCATAAGGGTATTTTAGGGCTCTATCGGAAAATATAGATTCATGAAGCCAAATTATATATTCATGAAGCCAAATTTTATATTCATGAAGCCAAAATATATATATATATATATTTAAAATTTTATAAACCAACTCATAATTAACTGATAAATATGTTTAAATATCAATGTTCTAAAAAGCTCGCCGTTATGACGCGTCATGACACCAAGGCTTGTGTCTCACGCCACGTTAAGCATGTGGCACGACATGGCCTAATCCACAGTTTTTGTAATGCGATATTTGATTTTTCTTTACATTTTTAATGCCTTATTTGCAATTTTTTAATACATAACTTAATTTAACTTGCTTACTACTATTGACTAATTGAGTAACACTACAAAACACATGTTTTATATATAATATTATATATGAATTAGAAATTTGACGCCATAAGTCACGTCTTGAAAACGTCATGACTTTGCCGTGGCTTCTAAGGCTTGGCCTCGCCGCCACGTCTCACGTCTTTTAGAACATTGTTAAATATTTATACTACAAAATGCTTCGTATATAAAATTGATGACAATAAAAAACTCCTATCATTCATTCAAAACCATGTAAGTTTACAGAGAAAAAATAAAATAAAAAGGGAAATTAATTAAAATACCCAAAGTTTGACCAACTGTTACCAAAATACCCAAAAAAAATTTCATTTTGCAAAAATACCCAAAATACCCGCGATGGATCCCGCGATCGCGGGCTAGGGCTGACGTGGCACGTATTTTGGCCCCAAATGCCCCGCGAAGCCCCTCAACTTTGGCCGCGGTGCACTTTTGGTCCCTGCCCGCGATCGCAGCCCGCGATGGGCCAAAATTTACAGTTTTGGTCCCTGAAAATTTACACTTTTGGTCCCTGAAAATTTACACTTTCAGCCCCTGTACTTAGACGAATCTTGCATGCTTTTACTGTTTTTTTCCACAATTATTGTACTTTGAAGACCGATTTGTGGTTGAAATTCATTTGCATGTTTGAGATTTCATCCATAAATATCAGTAGTATGCAATTCACAATTCACACTTCCTCTTGCTTTCTTTCTTGATTTCTCTCTTGCTTTCTTTCTTTGAATTGATTTCTCTCTTCTCTCATTTCATCCACAAATGGCATCGTCATCAAACCCTAAGTCTACTCTTGAAAAAATGCCACCTCAAATCGAGGTCGCCATAGCAAAAAAGGAAAAGGAGATAGATGAACTAACAGAAGAGTGGAAAAAAATGATGGACAGGAAGGCAGTCCATTTGAGAAAGATCGAAGAGGAAGACAGGGAGATCAAAAGGATGAAAGGGGATATAAAAGCTCGGGAGGCTCGTGTTCGTCGAGAACAAGAAGCAATTCACCATATTCTGCAAGACTTCGCAATTATTCAAGCGAAGGTAAACGAGAAGCAAGCTTGGATTGATGAAACTAAATCAATTTTTAAGTAGGTGGTGGTTATATTTTTTTTGTTTTGTATTTTTTTACTGTGTTGTTGTTTTGTATTTTTTGTTGTTGTTAATTTCTCTGAAAAGTAGTTTTTAAGCCGCTGAACCACGGTTAGGTTGGATACATCATGCAAGGTCAAGTCAGAGGTTACCTCATTCGTGGGCCTACTCCTCTTGTAGAATATATGACAACCCTCAACTCATTTGCTAAAGTGTGTGCGGGTTGTGGTACACAATGGCCATACGTGGTTGCAAAAGCAGAAGCCGTTGAAGAAGGGTCAGAAAGATTGAAGATGAAGAGCTTGTTGGATGGAATACAAACTAGCTGTGTTATCAATGTTCATTTAGAAGCATATATATGTGTGTGTATATATATAATATGAAATGGGGTTTTGACAAGTTGGTATCACTGGACTTATTTAAGAATTGTGAAAATGGGTATTTGACGAATGATGATTCATGTGTGTTTGGAGCTGAAGTGTTTTAAACACACATGAATCATCATTCGCCAAATACCCATTTTCACAATTCTTAAATGAGTCCAGTGATACCAACTTGTCAAAACCCCATTTATAAACAATTCTACCTTCTCCTATTGCCATTCACGATATCTATAAACACATTCAAATAATAATAATTTAAAACGATTTAATGAATTAGTTAATATATGATTATTATGTTAATGCGATAGGAGTGTAAAACAAAATTGAAAAAAAATATGAGATGTACCATAAATTAAATAATTAACTATAATGGTGTAATTTGTTAAAATTAAAACGTATCTAATATGAATATATAAACAGACATGTGTACTCAGAGTTAACATTCACTGCCATGGATGCAAGAACAAGGTCAAGAAAATACTAAGAAAAATTGAAGGTCTCCTATTTTCTTTATGTGTGTAAATATATAATACGAATATATATATATATATATATCATTTACAAACTAGCTGTGTTATCAATGTTCATTTATAAGCATATGTATGTGTGTATATATATCATTTACAAATCAGTGTTTAGATCAACAGTATCATATGGGTTTGTTCCATATGGTTCAAGCTGTGACGGGCCCGGGGTGTGACTGACAGAATGTCTCCTTGGCACGGTTGAAGGGGCGGGATTTGGACACTCTCCACGAGTGTGTCCTACGCATTGGCACCGAGTACATCTTCGTTGTATCGAACTTTCACCACGTGATGGACGTCGGTCGTTCTTTCTCGGTCTCCCGGCCCTGTTCTTATCCATTAAAGGTGGATAGCATGGTGGAAGCGGGTCGGGTGGATACACCCATGCTGCAGGGGGTCCAGCTGGGTTTATTACCTCCACGTATGTTTTCCGGTAATATTCGGACGTGAAGAAAGGTACAGCCAAGTCGCTGCAATCTGTACGACCCATATATGTTGCTGCAGCGATGGCATGGCCGCACGGTAATCCAGATTTATCCCATTCGCGACACGAACAAAGGTAGTCTTCCATATTCACAATCGCGTGAATATAGTCATCATGCACCTCGTACTTCCCATACCCGATTGCTCTTACCGACCATGTCGCCGCACGACGCGCCCTGTACTGAACGATATTCTCCGCCGTTGGTGCGAGTGCATTTTGTATCTTAGCTCCTTTTAGGCGTCGAATTTGGTACCACTCTTGTTGAAAGGCCCGAAAGTAGTCCATAAGATTAACAATTGGACATCTACGCGCAAAACGGGAGAGTGCATTCACAGACTCTGCACTATTCGAGGTCAGAATGTCATACCGTTGTCCAGGAAAATGGGCCGCGGACCACCTCTCCGGTCCAGCATCGTCAAAGACTTTGGCTGCTTTCTTGACACTGTATCGTAGCATATTCATGTACTTGTTAAACTCCCGATCCGTATATGCTCTGCATGCCGCCCAATAGACATCCTTGTAGGTGGTAATACGTTTGTCCTTGGATTTGGCGTTCATCTCCAAATGTCGACAGCATATGGCGTGAGGGGATTAAGTTGCATGCCGCCCGATCCGTTTGTCCTTTAACAAAACTTAACCCCAAACTTCCAATTAACAATTAAAACTTATCCCTTATCTCCTAACTCCATAAAATACTAACATAACGACTTATAAAATTTCAAATGTAACTTAGATAAAATACCTGGTTATTACAGTGCCTCTCACCATAAACAGTGCATGGCAGCGCGCACGCCACGCTTGGTGGTAATCAATCGTGACGCCGAACTGTCGGTGAACGTCGTGGACGATGTCCTTTGGACGCAATGACCTGCTAACATCAAGAAATTTGTTTTTCAGGATCGCACCCAAAGTCTTTTTGCCGGCTTGTTTGTGGTGGGGATTAAGTTGCGTCCTCGTACAAGTGTGTACGTCGTGCAACTTTCTAATCATTATCGCCCCTCCTTTGGGACCCGTGTGAATCGCGTACAACCTCCACTCACACTTTTCTCTAGCACATTCAACTATGTATTTGATTTTGTCAGATGCCCGCACGCGACTTTGGAAACCCTCTTCCAAGAACTTGAGTCCGATCTGACTTGCTAAGAGATCCTTCGAATCGAATATCTGACCTGCTGTTAAACTTTCGCTACGAATATAAGGTGTAGGTTCGTAGCTTTGTGTCTGGGTATGGGAGTCTGGAAGAATAGGGGGCATATAAAAAAAGTCATTTATCTGACTACATGATTTTCTACTAGGGGTATATTCTTCGTGATCATCATTATCGGTGTCTGATCTGTCTATTTCAGAATTACCCGTTCTGAAAACGTGGGTTTCGTCGTCAGCAACTCCAGCAGTACGCCATTCGTGTGGTTGTGGTGATGGTGGTGGTGGTGGTGGTTGTTGTTGTTGAGAATCAGGCTGCTCTATTTGGAGGTCTTCGTCGTCGTCACCCTCCTCGTCACCGTCGTCGTCACCGTCGGATACGCCGGGATACACAAAGAGTAATGGGGGTCTTTCTGAATCGACTGCAAGGTGCAGAAAAGTAGAGATATCCCCATCGTTGGATAAATCCACAAATGACCCATCGCCATTTTTAAACACTAACTTGCAAATATCAGAAAAGTTGATTCCACATTTTTGCATGGCGTATGCAACAAACTTCTGATAAGTATAGTTTACTGACACTTTTACACCATGCTTAGATTTATAAGCAAAATTCCACTCATTGTTATCTTGCACCCATTCACCATCAAAACAGAAATATAGCTTAGCTTTTGCAACAGATGAACTCATTTTTTCAGTAGTATCTCAAACACAAAATATTGCAGAAAGAAATATTGCAACAATGAAATCGTTGTGTGAGAATTATGGCTTGAATTTTACGTCTATTTATGAATGAAACAACCAACATATCAGAAAACCAATCTCTCATTTCATCCACAAACTGATATTCCAAAAACATTGATTTAACATTGATTGAAACATGCAATTGAATTTCAACCACAAATCGGTCTTTAAATTGCAATAATTGTGGAAAAAAACAGTAAAAGCATCAAGATTCGTCTAAGTATAGGGGTTGAAAGTGTAAATTTTCAGGGACCAAAAGTTGAAATTTTCAGGGACCAAAACTGTAAATTTTGGTCCATCGCGGGCAGGGACCAAAAGTGCACCGCGGCCAAAGTTTAGGGGCTTCGCGGGGCATTTGTGCCCAAAATACGTGCCACGTCAGCGTATCCCGCGATCGCGGGACCCCATCGCGGGTATTTTGGGTATTTTTGCAAAATTGAAAAAATTTAGGGTATTTTGATAACAGTTGGTTTGACTTTGGGTATTTTAATTAATTTCCCAAATAAAAACCAGTAATATATTATGCTGCATTGTAATATTGTATAGATATCAATTTAATATTAAATAAACCATTGTAATTGCTCCACCTGTCTCTAATCTATTGATATATCAGTACATAGCAACGGTTTTGTTCTTTTGTAAGGCCTTCAGTACCCATCCCTTCTATCTTTCAAAGATTCCACTCCACATCAGCGCCACATCAGCTTTTCTTCCATCCCTCACTCCATCCCTCACGATCCTTAAACACCCGTACCTCATTCCCTCAAACCCTTTTGCCACCTCATTTATTTTAATTCTTTTATTTATACATTTAATTATTTAACAAAATAAAAATATTTATATATTTTTTAATAAATAAAAATAAGATAAATAATAAAAATAAAAATTCATATCATTCATTAAAAAATTAAAAATTACAAAATAAATTTAAAAATCTACTCGTCGTCATTGTTGGGAACTTGGATACGCCAAATATGTTCGACCAAATCCGACCGAAGGTTATTATGAGTGTCCCGGTTTATGACTTCTCGAACATTTGCCGCGCGTTGTGTCTCACTGATTTGGCTTTCGATATCATTCGTGAAAAAGTCGTTTTCCACGTCACCACAAATAACATGGTTTTCGTCTTCGAGTATCATATTGTGTAATATGACACAAGCGTACATAATGTTTCTCAATATTTCCGGTTCCCATCCGCGTGCCGGGTTATGAAGTATATGCCAACGTTGTTTAAGCACGCCAAAAGCTCGTTCAACATCTTTACGTGCGGATTCTTGCGCGGACTTGAACTTTTGTCGTTTAAGGTCTTGTGGGCACGTAAATGATTTTACGAAAGTAGCCCATTCCGGATATATCCCATCCGTTAGATAATATCCGTGCTTGTAGGTGGCTCCATTCACCTCAAAAGGGCACTCGGGTGCTTTTCCATCATATACATCGTTGAATATGGGCGACTGATTGAGAACATTGATGTCGTTGTTGGAACCGGCAACACCAAAGAATGCGTGCCAGATCCATAGATCTTGAGAGGCCACTGCTTCTAGCATGATTGTCGGGTGCTCATGATCACCTCTCATGAATTGACCTCGCCATGCATTCGGACAATTTGCCCACGCCCAATGAGTACAGTCTATGCTGCCGAGCATGCCGGGAAATCCGTGTTTAGCTTCATGCGCGGCGTACAACTTCTGAATATCAATAAAAGTAGGCTTGCGTAAATATTTTTGACCATACAGTTCAATAATACCTGTGCAGAATTTGTACAGACAATCTCGTGACGTTTTCTCTCCCATACGGATGTACTCGTCAAGTGCGTCGGCAGCTACTCACGACGCCAATTGCCGAATAGCGGAAGTACACTTTTGTATCGGAGAAAAACCTTGTTTGCCTAACCCGTCAAACTGAAGTCTAAAATACGGATACCCTACTTCTAAATCTTCAACTATTCGTTCGAATAGTTGTCTGCTCATCCTGAACCGCCGCCTAAACATATCCGGTGTATAAATCGGGTTGACGCCAAAGTAGTCCCGCATAAGCCGCTCGTTTGCAGTTACTCGACCTCTTTCAATGTTTGCGGCCCTCTCTCTTGTTGACGATGAGGCGGTGCTACCATACAGCGATTGTGCAGTATGTCGAAAAATTTCCCTTTGTAGATTCAACAACTCGTCGGTGTCTACGGATGATGATGATGCGGTTGGTGAACCGGGTTGTGGCGAATCCATATTGTTTAATATATAGAGGTTGAGAGAATTTGAGAGAGTTTGAGAGGTGTGAGAAATAAAAGGTTGAGAGAATAAGAGGTTGAGAGGTGTGAGAAATAAGAGGTTGAGGGTTAAATATATAGTGGGATTAAATTGAGAATTTTTTTTTTAAGAAAGAGCCGTTCAACGGTTATTTTTTAAAAAATTTAATTAAAATTTTTTTTTTTTTTAAAACCCTCGGGATGGATCGGGATCCCATCCCCGAAAACCATCCCTTCCCGCATTCGATCCCGCCCCGTACCCCATCCCCGCAGCCATCCCGCTGCCACCTCCCCATCCCGAGCCCCTTCCCCGCTATGGCTACGGAAGGCCTAAGAACGTGAAAAGATTTAACACCAATTAAATACTCCAATATTTTATGAAATTCACCAACTACTTTATCTAATTTCTCTACTTTCACCAATTTTCATATTTCATCAAGTTTTCTTACTACACCTTAGAAATGAAAAAGAATTAATTCCGGTTTAAATTATATATAGAGGCTCTGTAAAATTCAAATCTTACAAACCACAGTGTGCATATATGAACAACCGGTGTGCATATACATATGCATATGCATACATACAAGAATATACATATAATAGACATACATTCATATAAGATAATGCATATATGCATCTCAGATTATACACACATTGTTCACATATGCATATATATACATACATATACATAGGCATAAGATCATGTGAGAAATACCATTTTTGGTGAAAAATATTTTTACATCGATGATCACTCTAATCAAATACCCTCCCATGAATTGCAGCTTAAAAGGGAATTGATATCTCGGTCACTCGGTGCATCTCATCCAACGGTTGATAACTACTTATCATGCTTCTCACCGGAACCCAACTCTACATATGTTTATATAAAAACCTAAGTTGTGTTGTGAACAGGGAGACAAAGAAGAGCACACTGCGTGTCCCAGACATTCACGGGTTATTTACCATGAATGGTATATTATTTCATGATAAATGTGGACAACACAACAGAAAAAATGCTTGAGATTGAACTTTCCTCAACTGGGTCCTTTTTAAGTATACAGAACATGCTTCTTTTTTGCTTTGTATTTGGAAAACCATCTCCTGTAACTCTTTTATTATTACACTTTCTACCAAATCCCATTAAAATCAATCCCTCTCTACATCTACAAAGTTGCCTCAAAAGCTTTCATTCTCCCTCTGTCGTTTCATGTTTCTCCTCTTCTTCAATCCCACCTCTTTCTTCATCATACTTCCTTTTCATGAATTTCGGAACCACCTTCTTCACATCGTTCGTGCTTTCTGACTCCGACTCGTGCGTTACTCGTTCAAACCTCACCGCACCAACCTTCCTCGCATTTCCCGCTAAAATCTAAACACCATACACAACTTTTATCAACTATCTTGTTTCTTCAAACAAACAAACAAAAAGAAAGAAAGCAGACCTCTATTTGAAATATTTGGTTCTTTTCTTTCTGATTTTGATTTTGCCGATCCCCTTGATCCTCCGTGTACTCCTCATGCTCTTCCTCCTTCTCAAGTACCACTTTTATACTTTCACCTGTTTTCGGAATATATCCAAATGCTTCACACACAAACCCCGATACTGTTTCGTATTGATGCCCCTGTAAAACACACACACACACAGATAAGAATATGATAGTGCACCTAAGGGGTTGTTTACTTTCAGCTTAATGGTATGAACAACCTGTTCGTTCAGCCATACAACAGTGTTTCTTTACAGCTTAATCGTTAAGCCATTAAGCCAAAATGGTTATATGGAATAAGGGGTTGTTTACTTACAGCTTAATGAGCTTAATGGTCTGGGCGGCTTATTCACTCAGCCATTCATGAGTGTTTCTTTACGGCTTAATTGTCAAGCTATTAAGCTCAATGGCTATATGGAATAAACACGGACCCCTCACCTGTCCCCATTAAGCCCCCTAAACAAACTAATACCATAAATGCCCAAAAATAATCCAACCCTCTCTTTGCCTCCCTCAAACTCATTTGTCTCTCATCCCTCAGAGTTCAGACAGACAACTTTATTCAGACAGGACTTCATGGAAAAAAGGAAAGAAAATAAACAGCCGCTAAGTTAATTAAGCACATTTTTTAGGATACCTCTGGCATCTTTATGTTGAGATCTTCAGAAAGCTGATCAATAGATGTATTTGCATCCACATCATAAATTCCATCTGCTCGCATTACAATATACCCCGTCTTTTTCTCAATTTCCTCCTTATATAATAAACAAACATAGCTTTAAATCAGAAATAGAACCCTTTTAAACACTAAGTTGATGAAGATAGAAAAAACAAAAATCATTAAGCACGGCTTACTTTCGAATCATTTTCATCAAAAATCTCACCAACAATTTCTTCAACCACATCTTCCAGTGTTACAATCTGTTGCATCAAAGAAATATAAGCAAACATGGGGGCGGAATCTTCTAAGAATAGAAAACAAGGGTGCAGACGTACTCCAACGGTCCCGCCATATTCGTTAAGAACAACAGCCATATGAACCTTCCGGATGCGGAATTCTCTAAGAAGATTCCAAACCGACATTGAATCTGCAGCGGTATTTCTAACAAACATTATTGGATGCCCACAAGCTCAAGAAACAATATTTCCCATAATATTTCGTTCGATTGAACTGATGAAAAAAGGAACACGAAACAGTCAAAATACCAGGCACAAAGTAAGCAGGTTTATGAGCCATATCCCCCACGGTGGAACTTTCTAGTAGGTCTCCCTTCAAAACAGAACAAAATAAACAAAAACGTAGAATACAACAAGATAGTCTTTAAAGTAATAATAAAAAGCTAGCCTTTTTATTTATCTAACCTTTTGAACATAGTCTAATAGATCCATTGCATACGCAATACCAACTATATTATCAACACGTTGCTCAAAAACTGGAACCCTGCACAGATGTGCCACGTTTTTTAGTATGCTTGAATATATATAGGGTCAGGTCTAGGGGAAAACCGCAAAAAATGAAAAACTGAGGAACACCCTGGTAGCCATTCATCTGGACGGCATGCCCATGTGCATACAAGAAACTTGCAACATGCATACGTGCATAAAAGCCAAAAACAGCTTCAAATACTTGTATGCACATGTGAATAAAAGCCAAAAAACAGCTTCAATTACTTGTATGCACATGTGCATACCGTCCAAATGAACGGTTAACAGGGTGTTCTTCGCTTTTTCATTTTTTGGGGGTTTTCCCCTGAACCTCCCTCTCTCTCTCTCTCTCTCCCTCTCTATATTTATATATATATATATATATCAAAAATCTCTCAACTTGAAGTATAACATACCTCGAATACTGATGGGTTACCCACAGGGTGTGGAAATCGACGAGTGTTGCACTGGTATCACTGGCTACAACGTCAACCAAAGGTGTCATAACCTCTCGAACATATGTGTCTTTTATTTCTAGAACATTTTCAATCATATCCTGCAAAAGATTTTTCACAAAGCATTAGTCTTTTATCCAATAAATGATAAAAGAACCACTAATTTCTTATTGGGTATGTTTTTCTTGTATCTTTTTTTCCATTTGTATGTTATTTCTTACTCTTAACCGACTTTTCAAATATACCTGTTCTTCCTCTTCAATGGCCCCACTTAGTTCAGCTCCTCGCAACATCAACTTCAGTTCATCCTCAGTGACATATGGTTCACTATGGGGGCAAAAAAGTAAAACTGACTAAAAAATAGCGCCCTTTGCGAATACGAGATGAAAAAAAACCGAATTATAAAAACATTAACACACCTTCTTCCTTTCAGACCAAGCAATTTCAGCATTCCCATTGAAAGATATGTTACGACTCTTCCAACAGGATATAAGACTAAAGAAAGCCATGCAATCGGTCTGACCTAGAAGCAACGGCAATTAACCCGTCAGGTAAATTCCTCCAAAAACACCAAATCATATATACAAAATCAAAATATCGTTATACTTTTAGAGAAAAAGAAGAAGAAAGAAAGTCGTCAGCGTACCACAAATCTTGCAACCTCGGTGGCATTATGAACAGCTATACTTTTCGGAGTTATTTCCGTGAGTAGCAAAACAGCAACCTATTATGATTAAAGACCCATTGCGGTGGAAAAAAATATATAAGTGGTTAGATTGATTAAGAGGCTCTTATCATATAGTGCAAAATGAAATATGGTTGTTTGGTAATTATTCAGAATGAAATTAGGGCGCTGAATGGTAAGGAAGGCCCGAGATACAAAATCATTCAGAGGGTTTTAGAACCATTAAGAGGCAAACGTTTTTTTTTGCCAAACAAGATTCACCTCTTAGCGATTCAGAGGTTGCCTCTTGATGGAACTATTAATAGGTAAACAAACTGCCCCAATATTGCAAAAGATGAGATTTGGACATACTGTCATTACTCCCGTGGCTGCGCTTACACCTGCTTCACCGAATATTGCGGTTGCGGCTTCGGTGACTAATGCGGTTGCTCCAATATTAACGACACTAAGGGTATCAAAAAATTCCAATAGTATTAATCAAATTCTTATAAATATTGCAGAAAAGAAATAATTGTTATTGCAAGTAAAAAAGACAGAAGAGTACGTTGTGCCAATAAGTATAGTTGTTAAGAACCGAGTAACATCATTTCGTAGCATTTTGAAAACACCGTTCTCAGACTCTTTCTCAGCCAGCTCTCGAATCTGAACAGAAGTTAAGTTAAAAAAAAGAAGTAAAAGTTAGTTATTCTACTTGTTACATTTCTTGATTACCCGTTATATTACCTATCTTATTGACCATTATATTACATTTCTTGATTACCCGTTTTCCACATATCTAATAGCACAAAATCAATGCTACGGGGGCGATGCAAGAACTCGATAATGATAAGAGTTTATGCATATGAATCCCAACTTTGAATCAATGTGGAGTTGCAAATGTTAGGCTAACAAATCAATGGTTAATATCATCACCATCTTGGTATGCATTACATGATTGTTAATATCTTTTCATAGAAATAATCTACAAAATGTAAAACCCATTATAAATTTAATGAAAAGAATACCTTCCAAGGCCAAAGAGTGGTGATTGAAGTTTCAGCCATGGAGAAAAATGCAGAAAGACCAAAAAGGGCAGCCAAGATCAAACCCTGTTCCTTTAAAACCTTAAGAACCATCAAAACCTTAGGCAAAGAGTTGATGAATGACAACTTAATCTGGTCTAAACCCACATACCCACCATTCAGAACTCCTTCAGCAGCAAGAACCCTTCTGCATCCAAACCCTAAAACCCCACAACACACCGCCAATAAAACCAATCTTTTCTTAACCAAAATTCCAAATTCCAAATTGGGGGATGTTGATGTTGAATGGTTTTCCACATTATTAGTACTTTTAACCCAAACAGATCTCAACCCTCTATCCTCTCGAACAACTCTATAAAGACTATTTATCGAAAATCTTGAATCAAGAAAAATAACCCTTTTCTTGAATCTTGTAACTCCACCTGTACAATGTAAGATTTTAGGGCAACTTTTTGTTGGTAATTTGAAAAGAGAAGATTTTGGGAATGTTTTGTTTGATGAAGTGTTCCAAACTGAGGCTTCAATTGCTACAACATCCATGTGGGTTTTCTTGAGATAACTTGTAGCAAGATAAAATGATGAAAGAAAAATGGGATGGAAATCACAAGAAAGTGAAAGATTGAATTAGGGTTTTTGGAAGATGGGTGGATTAGTGAAGATGGTGAAGAGGGGTTTTGAAAAAGATGATGAGATTAGGGTGGTGTTCTTTGTTCTTCATCATCGTCTCCGTCGTTCCACACAACACCAACCCCCTTTTTTGCTCTTTGCTGAAGCAAGTTGAATTTTCATCAAGTGGGAATTTCTGAAAGGACATTTATACCCTCCTTTGAGTTCGTAATTGTTTGGAAGTTAAAGAAGGATCGACATGTAAGGCCTTCCGTACCCCAGCGGGGAAGGGGCTCGGGATGGGGGATGTGGCAGCGGGGTGAGGGCGGGGTTGGGCTACGGCCCGGGATGGAGTTGCGGGGCGGGATGGTGAGCGGGGTTGGGTTCCCGAGCCATCCCGAGGGTTTTATAAAAAAAAAAATTTTAATTAAATTTTAAAAAAAATAACCGTTGAACGGCTCTTTCTTAAAAAAAAAAAAAAAATCTCAATTTAATCCCACTATATATTTAACCCTCAACCTCTTATTTCTCACACCTCTCAACATCTTATTTCCCACACCTCTCAACCTCTTATTCTCTCAACCTCTTATTTCTCACACCTCTCAAACTCTCTCAAATTTTCTCAACCTCTATATATTAAACAATATGGATTCGCCACAACCCGGTTCACCAACCGCATCATCATCATCATCATTCTCTCAACCTCTTATTTGGCGTATCCAAGTTCCCAACAATGACGACGAGTAGATTTTTAAATTTATTTTGTAATTTTTAATTTTTTAATGAATGATATGAATTTTAATTTTTATTATTTATCTTATTTTTATTTATTAAATATATATATATATATATATTTATTTTGTTAAATAATTAAATGTATAAATAAAAGAATTAAAATAAATGAGGTGGCAAAGGGGTTTGAGGGAATGGGGTACGGATGTTTAGGGATCGTGAGGGATGGAGTGAGGGATGGAAGAAAAGCTGATGTGGCGATGATGTGGAGGGGAATCTTTCACAGATAGGAGGGATGGGGTACGGATGGCCTAATGAGATTTGTAAAGATTTTATTTTGTGTAATGAAAAATAATTATTTTGTGTAATAAATATTTAATTCTTTTTAGAGTAAACTACAAATTGGTAGCTTCAAAGTTGCAAGATAGCTATTGTAGTTTGCAAAACGTCTGGTTTACCCTTTCTTTCTAACCAGTGGTGGATCCAGGATTTTTCTCAACTAGGGTCCCCTTTAAGGTAGCTTAAATGCCCATAAAATAGTCCGTTATATTTTTAGCCTAAATTTAACGTTTCGAGGGTTTTTTAAAGTTTTTTTTGTCGATTTTGAAGGACTTTTTTGGTTTTTAGTCGATTTCGGGAGTAGTTTTGCTTTTTTTTGATTGATTTCGAAACATTTTTTTGGTTGATGAGGTCCCGGACGAAAATTTACTGAGGGGACATTAAGGTAGAAACTTGAAAAATCTTTGTTTTAAGCTAAAAAAATTCAATTTTTTTCTTTTTAATGGAGTCCCATTCCCCCACTACCAATAACCTACATCCGCCACTGTTTCTAACGGTCGTTGAAAAATAATGTTAAATGAGTAATGAGAGATATTTTCATCCTTTTATCGATTTTTTATCTTTACTCGATCAAAATCGATTTTATAATTTTGATCCATGTATTTTTTATTTAGTTTGTGGAGGTGGGTAGGTGGGTGGCGGTTGTGGCGGCGACAATAACAGTCGTCGTGCTAGGGGTGGTGGCAACGGTGGTAGTGGAGCGACGGGAGAGGGTGGGCCGGTGAGGGTGAGGTGGTGGTGGTGGTTTAATTAGATAGCATATGTTATTTTTGTCTTTCTAAAAGCAAATTATGAAGTCCTTCAACTTTGCCAATAAATAGAATTTAATTCCTTGACTTGTGCGAATGAATGATCAAATACCCTAACAGTGAAATTCAAATGAATTTAACAGGTTCATTTATTTCAAAAAGTAAACTAAATAAAGTAATTGTGATATGGTGAAAGGATTCCAGTGAAATCCTTTGGATTCCTTGAACCAATCACCATCTTAGAGTAAGAGGCCGTTTACCTAATCACTTACCTGGGTAAGTGCTTATCGGCAAAATTCAACACTATCACCTACTTCCCAGGTAAGATTTTAGTCCACCAAAATGACATCATATGCTACAATTTAGCCGGTAAGCGTTAACCGTGGTAAGATTCGTCGCACTCACTTACCGGGTAAGACTCTCGGTCCTTGTTTCCGCTTTTACCGGGTAAGATTCTTAGTCCTTGTCATATTCATCCGGTAAGCTAATATTACTTGGTAAGCACTTACCCGGGTAAGCGATAAGCGTTTTGTAAACGGACCCTAAATTACAACAGTGGTCCCTTGCCTTTAGAGGTGATCATTTGCTGATAATTTTTTTTCGACGAGCCTAATATACCAAATCCAAACTTAGGGATGAGTAGAACCCGACCGACCCGAAAAACCCATCCGACCCAACCACCCAAACCACCGGGAAAATCGTCACCTGACCACCGAACCCGAGTTTTTTGTGCGGATATTATGAATCGGGGTGGGTATCCATAGACCACACCCGATCCGTCCGAAATATTTATTTATATTTTTAAAAATTATTAATTTATTTAATAAATATAAATACATGTATTCCTAATTTCTCATTTCAAAATTTTAAATCAGTTCCTAAGGCTAAACCTAATCGACTACAGAGTTGAGAGTACGGCCGACGAAGCGAATACGAAGGAGTCGAGGACGAGTAACGGACGGTCCAACGCCGACGATTAGTAGACGACGAGGGACGAGAACGGTCCAACGAAGGCGATTCTTCTTCTATGTGGCGTTGCCTGTGCGAGACACGACAACCGACGAACGATTAGTTTTCTCTATTGTTTGTCATCTATGGTAGCCTTCTCTTCTTATTTGTGTTGTTCTTTTATGGCTATTTTCTTCAATGAAACAAGTAATAATAATATGGTGGTATAGATTTTAAAGGATTTTTGTAATTTGTATACCCTTTCTTCCATTGCTTCTGAAATTCATTCATAAGAGATTTTTGGAAGGTGAAGATGATGTGGGTAGGATTCTTGATGATTGATTTGAACAAAACCAATTTACAAAAAAAGTGTGGGCCGAATCTCCGAATACCCAACCCGAACCACCTTATAAACACGAATATCCGAATTTTTTGGATAAGTCCTTTTTCGGTCGGATTTCGGGGTTCATTTCTTTCACCCGATATCCATTCGGATTTTGGGTTTAGGGCCCCGACCCGGCCCAACCGATGCACACCCCTAGCCATACCCACTTTATAAACGGGTCAGACTTGTCGACAAGTTAACAGGGCTATTTTCTTACATTGGAAAACAAAACGTATATAAAATCTTTTAAAACACGTACTTTTCTTTCCAACATAGTAAAAATAAGACGGAAAAGGTACCAGTGTACATATCGTAATAAAAAAATTGTCCCCACCACCCGAGCCTCCATTAAATTTAGTGGTCTAGCTCAAGCTATACAGATGAACGGTTATCAAGGTGTACCTCAATTATTCATTTTTTTAGGTTTTCCCTTAAAGCTCTATATATATATATATATGTGTGTGTGTGTGTGTGTATATATATAGGGGAGGTTTCTTTTGCAAACCAATGCATTTGTAGAAACCATGCAAACCACTCCATAACCAATCAATTTTAAAAATGTAATTAAAATTAAATATTTATTAAGTCCGCACGGGTATTTAAATAAATCGGTAATTATTTTTTTAATAATTATTTTCAGAATCTGGTTAATCATGGCAGTTACCTATTTTTTAGTGATTTGTTAATATCCTTCATTAATTACCGTAATCATTAGTTAATTTGTTTTTTATTTTCTTTGTTCTCGTGTTCTTGCTACTGCATTTGACAGAATTTTTCTGGGTTATTCAAAAAAATGGAGGATTCTTCGTTTCGTTTCTCCGGTAATCATGGAGCCCTTCGTTTCGTTTCTCCGGTAATCATGAAGCCGTTTGTTTCGTTTCTCCGATGATCATGAAGCCCTTCGTTTCGTTTCTCTGGTAATCATGAAGCCGTTTGTTTAGTTTCTCCGGTGATCATGAAGCCCTTCGTTTCGTTTCTCTGGTAATCATGAAGCCGTTTGTTTAGTTTCTCCGGTGATCATGAAGCCCTTCGTTTCGTTTCTCCAGTAATCATGAAGCCATGATTCATCATCGTCGGTTGATGAATCGTCCTGTCCGACAAATCAAATGCAAATATGCACACTGGTTTGTAAGGGGGTGCAACAAATGCAAGATTTACATTTTACGGAGTCTCACTCTCTCTCTCTCTCTCTCTCTCTCTCTCTATATATATATATATATATATATATATATATATATATATATATATATATATATATAAGGAGAGAGAGAGAAATAGAGGTTCAAACGAGAACAACCCTATTTTACGAAAATGCGAGAACATTTTTGAGCCTCCAAATTATTTAACTCACAAGTATAATTGAAAGTAAATAATTTAGGATTATAATGTGATTTCGTATTTATCTATAATAGTAGTGAATTAATTATCTCTAATATTATGTACAAATAATATATTTACCGATCAAAATGTATCACAACATTATTACAGTAAAATCGCATAATGAACCGTCAGAACGTTGATTGTGGACGTTATCGTTTTTTTATTATCACAACATTATAACATTATTATCATAACAAAATCACAATAAAGTCACATCATGAAAGTCTTCAATTTATCAAAGTATTATCACATATCATAAGAAATCTTTGATTTATCAAAGCATCATCACATTATTATCCACAATAGACACACCAACATAAAAAATATCTTTGATGATAATAAAAAATTGAAGGGATAAAGACAAATTTTAAAATAAAAATTGTTGATAAATACCATTTTTATTTTTTATTTATTCTAATTTTTGTATGAGATTAAATAATTTGGAGACACAGAAGTGTTCTTGCATTTTCGCAAAATAGGGGTTTTCTTGTTTGAACCCAAACCTCAAAAAAAAAGGAAAACTGTGGAACATCCTGGTAGCCTTCTTATGGACGGTATGTATTTGTGCATACAAATAATTTGTAATATGCACACATGCATAAAAACCAAAAAGCAACTTAATTTACTTATATGCACAAGTGCATACCGTCCACATGAAGAGCTACTAGAGTGTTGCTCAATTTTACATTTTTTTGAGGTTTCCCCTGAACCTCCACACACACACACCCGCGAAGGTATCAATCTCAAACTCACTTATAAATCACGCTTAATATGGTATCACCCGGCTCTAACCGTTACCAACATCAGATCATTCATCCCAATTACTTTAGCTATTGAAAAAGTACAATATATCTTGGGCTGAATTGTTTAAAATTCATGTCCAAGCCTACCAAGTTGCGGATCACATCATCCCCCCGAGAGACACCTCCGTCGATGAAGCATTATGGAAGCGTTTGGATGTCGTGGTCCTACAATGGATCTACGGTATGATCTCCCTCGACCTCCTCCAAACGATTCTTGTTCCAAACTCCACAACTTTAAAAGCATGGGAACACCTCAAAAGCCTATTCCAAGATAACAAAGGATCAAGAGTCGTTCTCCTCGAACAAACGTTTTCAAACATCAAGCTTGCTGATTTCTCAAATATCGAGGCTTATTGTCGCAAAATCAAAACCGTTTCTGATGAACTTGCCGACATCGGTACCCCGGTTAACAACGATCGTATGGTTCTACAATTAGTGGTTGGGTTGCCGAAGCTTATGATGGTGTGGCCACAATCATCCAGCAGTCTGACCCTCTTCCCGAATTTACTCGTGCTCGGAGCATGTTAGCCCTTGAAGAATCCCGAAAGACAAAGCAAGCCTCAATAGCCAGCGGTGATAATGCCACATTCGTGTCCGACTCACAGCCACAACCGTCGGACCGTCGCCCGCCTTCCGATCTTCGTCAATCATACTCGTCAGATCCCCGCCACAGGTACGAAGACCGCCAGCCACACAGATACGAAGATCGCCAGCTAGACACCCGTGACAAGTCCTCCCGAGGACGGGGCCGCAACCGCTACCGAGGGCGGCAATTTCCTCGTGGTGGTGGGACCAGCCGAAACCAACAGCAGCAATGGTATCCCTCGCCGCAGTCCTATAACCGAGCATCCTCATCGTGGCACCCACAGTGGGCAGTACCCCCTTGCCCATACCCGACAGCGCCCGTTGCGCCTTGGGGTGCGCCTCCTTCCTCAGCGACATATAGGCCTAGTTCCAACAGGCCCGACATTCTCGGCCCACATCCTGCTCAAGCCCACTATGCTACTGGCCCGGTTCACCCACAGTGGGAAGTACCCACCAACATAGAATCGGCCATGCATACAATGTCGTTAAATCCTCCGGACGAGCGCTGGTACATGGACACAGGCGCGACTTCTCACATGGCTACGAAACAAGGTATGATTTCTCACGTTTTTAATTCAAGCACTAACAATCATATTCTCGTCGGGAATGGTGAAACCCTTCCGGTTACGGGTACGGGTCAATCTCACATTCCATCTCCCTCTTCTTCTCTCACCCTAAATAATGTCCTAGTCGTTCCAAAGTTAATCAAAAATTTAGTCTCGGTTCGTAAATTCACACGAGACAATTTGGTCTCACTCGAATTTGATCCTTATGGTTTCTCTGTGAAGGATTTGAAGACGGGTACTCGTATCCTCCGATGTGATAGCCATGGCGACCTCTATCCCGTCTCCAAAGCCGTCACCTCCTTCGCTTTTGCTGCTCTTTCTTCTTCCATGTGGCACAACTGCCTTGGACATCCGGGCGACCCTATCCTTCAAAAACTATTATCAAGTCATTTTATTTCATGTAATCATCCTAGATCTAGTTGTTTTTGCAATTCTTGTCAATTGGGGAAACACAATCGTTTACCGTTTTAACCTTCTAGTTCCTTTTCGGTTGCATCGTTTGATTTAATTCATAGCGATATTTGGACATCTTCAGTTATTAGTTCCACGGGTCACCGTTATTATTTATTATTTTTGGATGATTACACCAATTTTGTTTGGCTTTTTCCGCTTGCTCGTAAATCTCAAACGTTGGCAATCTTTAAAGATTTTTGTGCATATATTCGAACTCAATTTGAAAAAAATCTCAAATGTTTCCAGTGTGATAATGGACGGGAATTTGATAACATTGCTTTCACTACGTTTTGCGCGACCAATGGCATTCAAATGCGGTTTTCATGTCCCTATACCTCGGCCCAAAACGGTAAAGCCGAACGAAAGCTACAGACCTTAGATAAAATGGCTCGTACACTTCTCTTACACTCTTCCGTCCCGTCCACTTTTTGGCCGCATGCTTTATCTATGGCATCCTATTTTCATAATATCCTTCCAAATAAGGGTCTTTCTTATCGGTCGCCAACCCAACTTCTTTACCGTCGCTACCCCACGTACACCCATCTCCGTGTCTTCGGATGCCTTTGTTTTCCACATAACCCCCTACCTTAATACATAAATTACAACCACGGTCAACCCCTGCGGTTTTTCTTGGGTTTCCACCAAATCACCGTGGTTATAAGTGCTTCGATCTCACCACCAATAAAATCATTATTTCTCGCCATGTTACTTTTGATGAGACGACTTTTCCCTTTGCCTCCCCTTCTTCTCCCCCCTCCGAGGACTACACTTTCCTCGATGATACACCCACCCACTCATCCGGACTATGTTCCATACACCACCGACACCACCCACACCCCCTCAACCATCCCTTCCCAATCCACCACCCGACTCACTACCGACTGCTCCAAACACCACCCCACCCACAGACCCAAACCCCAACCCGACCCCTCCACCAAACGCACCTCAACCCACCCATCCGATGACTACCCGTGGAAAACAAGGCATCACGAAACCAAATCCAAAATACACGCTTTTTCACTCGTATACACTTCCACTGTCTCCTCTTATTTCCCCTCTTCCCTCTTCCTATCTTGAGGCTATTCGTGACCGTAACTGGGGGCGAGCTATGAACGACGAATATGATGCTTTGATTAAAAACCATACGTGGGAACTTATTCTAGGCCTCGTAATGCTAATGTTATTAGATGCATGTGGGTATTTACTCACAAATATCGATCTGACGGGTCTCTCGAGCGCCATAAGGCTCGACTGGTTGTTAATGGCAGATCACAACAGGTTGGAGTTGATTGTTACGAGACATTTAGTCCGGTAGTCAAACCGGCCACGATCCGCATCGTGCTCAGTTTAGCCCTATCGAGAAATTGGGGCATTCATCAATTGGACGTCAAGAACGCCTTCTTACACGGTCACCTACACGAGACCGTCCTCATGCATCAACCACCGGGATTTCGTAGTGCTGAATTCCCTGATCATGTGTGCTACCTCAAGAAGTCTTTATATGGTTTGAAGTAGGCCCCGAGGGCGTGGTACACTCGCTTCGCCAATTTTGTCTCCACGGTTGGTTTTCGGAATAGCAAGTGCGATACATCTCTGTTCATTTATCATCATGGTCGTGACACCGCGTATTTGTTATTATACGTGGACGATATTATTCTCACCGCCTCTTCTGAGGCACTTCGTACCAGGATCATACGACAACTTAGTGCCGAATTTGCAATGAAGGACCGAGGTCCTATTCATTATTTTTTGGGAATCTCGGTCACCCGCAATTCTGATGGTCTCTTTCTCTCCCAGAAAAAGTATGCGTCTGAGATCCTTACTCGGGCCAATATGGATTCATGCAAACCGGCTGCCACTCCGGTTGAGACCACCTCGAAACTCAGTGCTACCACCGGTCCGTCGGTCAAGGATCCGACACTATATCACAGCCTTGCCGGGGCTTTACAATACTTGACCTTTACACGCCCGGATATATCCTATGTGGTACAACAAATATGCCTTTTTATGCACGACCCACGCGAGCCTCACTTTCATGCTTTAAAGCGAATTTTACGGTACTTACGGGGTACCTTAGACCTCGTTCTCCACTTACATTCTTAACCGACAACGGGTCTTGTGTCCTACACCGATGCCGACTGGGGTGGTTGTCCGGACACCCGATGCTCCACATCCGGATATTGCATTTTTCTTGGCGATAATTTACTCTCATGGTGTAACGACCCAAATCCCAAAACACACATCATAATACATAACATACATGCATATCATTGAATTACAACAAAAGTTACATAATAAACCAAGTACGGTCCTTTTTGTTTCGTAACTACAAAATACATAATATCTTCCTAATCATCATCGGTCCACGAAAGCAGTCTACACCTTATTCTTTCCTTTGCCGCTATCAAAGCCTCGACCTGGAAAACATATTTTTGAAAACAAAATGAGGGTTAGACCAAACGGGTCTAGTGAGTTAATCATGTTCTTTTCCAAACTCAATGTAAAACTCTTTTCACATAATACTTTGTATCAAAAATAGTTTACATAAAGCTTTTCGTATAAGCACACATATACCACACGTATATAAATACCACATTGGGACTCGTGCACCATGTATCTCTCCTCATCTCATCTTCTTTCTCATGGCCACATTAGTTGGTAGCAAGCCAACTAATTATCGTCACTGTACCATACAGTCGACTCCACTGTAATTACATACAGCTCCGCTGCAATTACCCACAGCTCCACTGCAATTTCATGCAGCCCCGCTGTAATTCCATACAGCCCCGTCGAATAATAATTCGGTTCACCTATACTCGTTTCGTGCCATATAAATACAATATATATTTCACATATACTCACATACACATATAAACACATATATGTATTCCAGTTGAAAACGTTTTAAAGTAAAACTCACCTCGTGTGTTTAACACAAAACTCTTCCAAGATAATTCACGTATGTCGATCCTTCACAGAATCTGAAATCAGATAAAATACCAAATATCTCTTTTAACACTTAAACTTACAAAATTCTCAACCCAAAACGCAATGAACAGTACCCAAATCGCAATCTCCTATTGCGATTCCACCCTGGAGTCGCAACCCACTATTGCGATCCCAAACTCGAATCGCAATCAACTGCTGCGATTCTAACCCAAGTGTTTGACCATTGCGACTTCATACCCAAGTCGCAACCAACTATTGCGATCCCAAACTCGAATCGCAATCAACTGCTGCGATTCTAACCCAAGTCGCAAACGACCATTGCGACTTCATACCCAAGTCGCAACCAACTATTGCGACTCCGATGAATGTCGCAGTCGTCCATTGCGACTTCGATGAATATCAGCCCACTGCGACTTCGATGAATGTCAGCCCACTGCGACTTCGATGAATGTCTCAGCCCACTGCTCATTCTAAAACCCAGAAATATACGTATATAGAAATATACCTGTAACTTCATCAGGACTTTCTTCCACCTCTTGTTCCGTCATCTGAAAAACATGGCCTTGAACTCTCGGTGCTCCAGACCCTTGTTCCTTTCCCGATTCAACTTCCGTTAATCTTGCTGTTGTACTACCCTGACGTGCTTTCCATTGTGGACATTCTGACTGAATATGATCAGGGGAATTGCAAACAAAACAGAATCGATTTGCGCGACAATTCTTAGCGATATGTCCCATCCTTCCACACTTGTAACAACTTCTAGGATCAACATAACAATTTCCTTGATGTACGCGGTTGCATTTTGGACATAGTCTTTCATTTGATCTAAAAGGTAAGCGACTATCGAACCTCTGAATTTCGTACTCCGTTGAATCATGTGTCATCTCTTCCGATTTTCTTTTCCCAGCACTCTTATCATTTGCATCTCTCTTAATATCTCGCTCTACATTCTCCGCGGTATTTACTGCGGCTGAGAAGTTATCAGGTCCTGTTGCAGTCACTAACTTTCTGACTTCCGAATTTAACCCGAAGATAAACCTTTCTGTCTTCATTGCCTCTGTGGCCACATAGTATTCTGCGAAACGTGACTTTTCCAGAAAACGGGCAGTATAGTCCCTAACTGATAAATTTCCTTGCTTCAAATTCATAAACTTTCCTTCCAATTGTTTAACTGCGGCTTGGGAACAAAACTGTTTCTTAAATGCTATAACGAATTCCTTCCAAGAGAAAGTGGAGTATATATCAGATCCTTCAGAATGAATATGAGCTTCCCACCAGTATAAAGCATCCCCCTTTAACATTGCTGCTCCATATAATACTTTATCTTCTTCTGAAACACCCTAAAAACGGAGTCAATTTAAACCTTGAAATTTCCACCAGTTATGATCAAAATTTTCAAACTTATATAACCTGAGGATCAAATGTAAGGTTTTTATATACAACTGACATTACTCAAATAACTTATTAATCTAATCACCTCATAACAATCAGATTAATCGAGTTATCTAAACAACTGTCCCAAAGACTTCAAAGTATATCTAGATATGTTGTTATCTCTAAGTCTGAATCTCTCCAAAAGTTCTCTTCTCTCATTCCCGCTACTTCCCGGAGCTTGTACCTGGTAAGAAGATTCAACTTGAAACATTAGGCTTTCGCCTAGTGAGAATACTCAAATCAAAATAAAATTTAATAATTAAAACATGAACAGATAACTCAAACCTGTTCTCACCCATCTTACCGTACGACAACTCCTTTCCAAATCGGGGAATCTACCCCAGTCCCATTCCTACGACTAACTCATTTAATTGTAACAACAAAATAAGAGTTAACTCTGAATCATTCCAGATTCAATCATTCCAGATTCACAACCAATATTCACACACAAGAAATTACAAGTCAAAACTTGCCTATTTCTTAATCAGGAAGTAGAGATTACAAATTACTTTATGCGTATCTCTAATCTTCCTCTCATCACAGGGAAATCTCCGATCTTCCCGAAACAATGGAAATCTCTGATCTTCCATAAATCGAAATGGGAATTACAAATCAAAATCTGCCTATTCCACATTCCACCTCTGCATCAATGGTCCCAATGGGATTATAATATCGCGATACTCAATCGGGACTCACGATGGTTCGAGGTTCACCCAATTACTAAAATTACACCCCTTTGGTCTATGGCGAGTAATCAGTTCCCATTATACCGTACCCAAGTGCCCTCGGTGACCGGATGCCTATTTTAGTAAAAGCACATAATCATATAATATAATACAATCGATACTACTATATGCGTCCAGCATAGAATGTATCATTTCTCTGAACATATTCTATATATAAAATAAAGAATATTATTACTCCACATCTCAATCTCTTTATTACCCCTTCTCTGAAACCTGATATGATGATCACCATCTCAATAGTTATTTATATTTTCGAACTCATAGATAGGCCTTTATAATATATCTCAATTTGGCTTTTCAATCACATTTAGAGTTCATAATCATCTAACATATTGCATATAACAGATAATCCTGCTCATTATAAGGAATATGAATAATTCCTGTTCATCAACTTCTTAACTATCCACTCATAGTAATTTAACACGAGAGTTAATATATATCAGTTGTTAATCTATATCTTTGAACTCATGGATGGACTTTTATAGTTTATCTCAATAAAGCTTCAAATCATATTTAGAGTTCATAACCACATAGTAATTTCATGTAGTAGATAATCAAACTTAGCATGCAAGATTAATAATAAATACTAGTTCATCAACTTCATAGATAACTCATCTTAGAAGTTTTAGCATGGGAATCCACATAACACAACCTTTAATCGCCTTCTTGGCTTATCTCTAATTTAATCCAATCCACATAAAACATATTCATGCATATATATAAAGCATCTAATTCAAGATTAATTACTGAATTTTTAAAGAGAGTTGAATAAACTCACCTGATGCGTTATCACTCCTTTTAGTCCCTTTTTAACTCGTAAGGCTCCTTTCTTCACTACCACAGCTTACTGTATTATTCAGTTTACATATACTGATATTAATTTTCCAAAACAGAACCCTCTACAACTGAAAATCCTTACTTTCTAAAAATTACATCTCAAGTCGCAATGGACTGAAGTCGCAGTCCACTGTTGCGATTCCATTTCCAAATCGCAACCAACTGTTGCGATCCCATCTCAAGTCGCAACTCACCATTGCGATTCCACCTCAAGTCGCAGTCCACGGTTGCGACTACAGTACCAAGTCGCAATCAACGGTTGCGACTCCAACTCCAAGTCGCAACGGTCTATTGCGACTCCACTATCAAGTCGCAACTGCCCACTGCGACAACTATGAATGTCGTAACTCAAGGTTGCGACTTCGATGATGTTCATCCAAGTCTCAGTCCACTCTGTTCAATTTTAAACCCAGAATTTGCAGTTTTACTCTATGTTTGTTTCTGATACTATGCAGATATACTTAAGGTTATAAACCAAACCTACTCATGTATTCAAACTCCCCAAAACATCTATAAATCATAACAACCCATCTCTAAACTTATCTTAACAATTATGAACATGAAAATTAGAATAGTTTACCTTTTGATGTCTTCAATAATACACAAGATTAGCTGATTTCTGGCTATTCTCCTTCTCTTTCTCGACTTCTCTATCTTGATCTCTCGGTTCTCTTTCTCTTCAACCGAATACACACACCAACACAACTCATACACTCATTCTTAGTTTGTAATGGCTTAGTTAGTTGACACCTCTCATTTAATTGCATGAGTCACTAAACTATTTACCAAACAAACCCCCAACTTTAGGAGAATGACACTTCAATCCTCAAACTTTAAAGGAATAACATAACACACCTCATACATAAATAAAACTCATAACAATACCCTTAAGTTTAATATTCTCAAAAGAAATCTTTAAACTTTCAACATATGTATTTTTAACCTTAAATTGAATTATAATACTCCATATAATTCAAGGTTACTCTAAATACAAATACATTCTAAATCTTATTAAAATAATAATATCAAAACTTAGGATGTTACATCTTCGGCGCACTTGCTCGTCTTAAAGATAGCTTCTATCTCCTTCAACCATTTCATCGCATTCACGAGGTCCCTGTCTCCAGAGTAGGTCAGAGGTCTACAGCTTAAGAACATTTTGTAGTCGCACCTCCTTGGCACCTGTACAACAGTTGGTGTAATTGGCATTTCAGCTTCCGTTTCAGGATCCGGTGTTTCGGTTTCACCGTGACGACTCTGATCAAACATTGCCTGAATACTGGCTTATAGCCTTCCCATCTCTGCCATTAAGTCACCTCTCGTAACGAACTCTGTATCTTGTTGCTGAGTTCTGCCTCCAGTTCGGCCTCCAGTCCTACCCCCGATTCTGCCCCCAGTTCCGCCTCCCCTGTCCCGTGTTCCTATTGGCGGATTAGTTCTATTCGGATTTCTTCCTCCTCCTCGATTCGAATTTCGTGTTCCGCTTGCCATTCTGTAGATTTAAACAAGGTTAACATACACATAAGCACATACCCCATATAACAAGGTATTCCAGTTCAAACGTGTACCTGTAAGATCACAATTACACTGGCCAGGTGTAATCTGAAATTACCTTACATGATGTTCCTTCTACCTTTTATACTTAGCATCCCAAGGTTCTAATATATCAAGGACATCCTACTTCACATGCAGTTTAAGTCTAGGTACGGGTACAAATACCTAAATCCCTTAAACTAGGGCTCTGATACCATTTGTAACGACCCAAATCCCAAAACACACATCATAATACATAACATACATGCATATCATTGAATTACAACAAAAGTTACATAATAAACCAAGTACGGTCCTTTTTGTTTCGTAAATACAAAATACATAATATCTTCCTAATCATCATCGGTCCACGAAAGCAGTCTACACCTTATTCTTTCCTTTGCCGCTATCAAAGCCTCGACCTGGAAAACATATTTTTGAAAACAAAATGAGGGTTAGACCAAACGGGTCTAGTGAGTTAATCCTGTTCTTTTCCAAACTCAATGTAAAACTCTTTTCACATAATACTTTGTATCAAAAATAGTTTACATAAAGCTTTTCGTATAAGCACACATATACCACACGTATATAAATACCACATTGGGACTCGTGCACCGTGTATCTCTCCTCATCTCATCTTCTTTCTCATGGCCACATTAGTTGGTAGCAAGCCAACTAATTATCGTCACTGTACCATACAGTCGACTCCACTGTAATTACATACAGCTCCGCTGCAATTACCCACAGCTCCACTGCAATTTCATGCAGCCCCACTGTAATTCCATACAGCCCCGTCGAATAATAATTCGGTTCACCTATACTCGTTTCGTGCCATATAAATACAATATATATATTTCACATATACTCACATACACATATAAACACATATATGTATTCCAGTTGAAAACGTTTTAAAGTAAAACTCACCTCGTGTGTTTAACACAAAACTCTTCCAAGATAATTCACGTATGTCGATCCTTCACAGAATCTGAAATCAGATAAAATACCAAATATCTCTCTTAACACTTAAACTTACAAAATTCTCAACCCAAAACGCAATGAACAGTACCCAAATCGCAATCTCCTATTGCGATTCCACCCTGGAGTCGCAACCCACTATTGCGATCCCAAACTCGAATCGCAATCAACTGCTGCGATTCTAACCCAAGTGTTTGACCATTGCGACTTCATACCCAAGTCGCAACCAACTATTGCGATCCCAAACTCGAATCGCAATCAACTGCTGCGATTCTAACCCAAGTCGCAAACGACCATTGCGACTTCATACCCAAGTCGCAACCAACTATTGCGACTCCGATGAATGTCGCAGTCGTCCATTGCGACTTCGATGAATATCAGCCCACTGCGACTTCGATGAATGTCAGCCCACTGCGACTTCGATGAATGTCTCAGCCCACTGCTCATTCTAAAACCCAGAATTGCAGTTTTACTCTATGCATGTTTATATAACTTTGCAGATATGTTTAAGACTAATAACATGACCTAACCATCAACTTAAATTCCTCAAAACATCCATTTTTAACAAAACCCACCAAGAACTTTAACTAGTAACCTTCATGAACACTTCTAAGAATTATAATACATACAAGAATGGATTGTTTACCTGGATTACTTCAGATTAACACTTGAATCACTGCAGTAACCTCTTGAATTCTTTCTTCTTCTCCTTTCTACGGCTCTCTCTCTCGTTCTCTCTTTCTTTCTCACGTAACACACACAACACACCAAGAAGATATTTCTATATAATATAAACAAAGAGACTTCATCTTGTACATGAAGTGTCTAAGGCGGTTGTGGGTAATAAGTTTGGCAAAAAGACCATTTAAACCTCAAGCTTACCCTAGTTGGCAAAACATAACCCTAAACCTTTATTATAAAATTAATACTTACCCCTTAACTTCTAATTCCATTAAACACTAACATAAAAACCTATAACATTCTCATATCTAAACTAGATAAAATACCTAGTCATTACACATGATCCGCCAAACGCCAAGCAACATTGTCGAGATCAAGCGCCGAGGCTGAATACCGTGGGGTGGCGAACGTTGTTGCAGAAATATGTTGGATCCGCAACCTATTGCTATAGCTTCACAGTCCCATCATGCGAGCATCGATCATTTATTGTGACAATGTTAGTGCGGTGTATTTATCGGGTAATCCTGTTCAACATCAGCGTACCAAGCATGTGGAGATTGATATTCATTTCGTTAGAGAACAGGTAGCCCGGGGGCGTATTCGAGTACTTCATGTACCATCTCGGTATCAGTATGCCGACATCTTCACTAAAGGCTTACCAAAGTATCTGTTTGATGATTTTCGGTCCAGTCTAAGTGTTCGTGGCCCTCCCCCTTAGACTGAGGGGGCGTATTAGTGATAAATATTATATTAGAGATAACCCTTATCAAAGATAAATATAGAGTTAGATAAATATGGGAATCATTGTATATATCCCTTAGCTTTATCTCCTTACCATATATGATGTATCTTGTAAACTATATATACGATTGAATGGAATGAGAAGAGGCAACGATTCCAATTCTATTACATCTTAGCCTAATATGCATTCAAGGGTAGAGAATTCTTCTTACGCTTGTCACTATAACTTTCGTTCTCACTTGAACACAACCGAACCCCATATATATATAGAGAGAGAGGGAGTGTGTGTGTGTGTGAGAGAGAGAGAGAGAGTGTGTGTGTGTTTTAAAACAAACCATGTAACTGTTATAAACCAATTTCAACCGTTAATTTAGATGATCAACAAGGTAGATTAAATTGGTTTTTAAATTTACTCTTATCCTCCATCTTTTAACTTATTTAGATACCGTAAGTTTCAAAATAAACAAACTCAAGGAACGATATGAAGATTGGTGACAGTAAAGAAATTAGAGAAAGAGTGATTGTTGAATTTCATAAAATATTGACGTTTAATCTATTCACGTTCTTACAAAAGAACAAAACGTTGCTATTTACTTATCAATCAATAGGTGAAGATAATATAATGCAATAACCCATCTATATTTTGTCACTCTCAATTTTATTTTATGAATTTATAAGCTTTTAAAAGATCGAGAGAGTCTTTTGTTGGCTATTAGTTTTAAAGATGGAGTATTTTAACATGTTTATCAATTGGTTATAAGTTAATTTAACAAAATTCAACTATACTAATAAGTTGTTAATGTTATACCGTACGGTAAAAGTATTAATATATATGGGAAATTAATTAAAATACGTGCCACGTCAGCACTACCCCGCGATCGCGAGATCCATCGCGGGTATTTTGGGTATTTTTGCAAAATTGAAAAAATTTAGGGTATTTTGGTAACTCAATGTTTGACTTAGGGTATTTTAATTAATTTCCCATATATATATATATATATCAACTAACTCGTATGTAATTGTATTCGTAATTGAAATTTTGAAAACCGGTTAAATTTTTTTGAAGAAGATATATAAACATTTGTATTGTTAGAGCATCTCCAACAGCTTCCCCATTTTGGAGAAAATGGAGAATATGACGATTTTGGGCTGTATTTTTCTATAACAGGTTCCCCAAAACTATCTCTAAAATGGAGAAAGTAGGAAAGAGAAGGAGTTTTTCTTCAAATATGAAGATAACCCAGAAATGATTACTATATAAGAGAACCAACAGAAATCTTTACAAAAAATATTTAGACTAAGAAATAATATTTTAATAGATACATGAAATATTTTAATATTATAATCAATGTTTTTTTTTTCCAAAATAGAAAATCTTTAAAAAATTTTTTAGGAAAGATGCTCTTAAAAAAAATTAAAAGTCTTTGAGGTATTAACATAAATATTCATAAAAAAATACTAGTAGAATAGATATGATAAAATTAAAACTAAAACTAAAGGAGGCTTTGTTGAATTAGAGACCCTTCACTTCCTTCTGGAAACCCAAGGAGAAAGAGAAAAAAGGTACATCCCTTCCTTCCATCTGCACTTTTCAGAAGAAGATGAACAAGAAGCTGTAGATCCTTTCTAATCTGCTCTCATCAACTTGGTTTCTTATGTTGTTTTTTTGGTTTATATATATATATATATATATATATATATATATATATATATATATATATATATATATATATATATATATATATATATATATAGGGTTGGGTTCAAATGACACCAGCCAGTTTTCGTGAGGTAAACAAAGATATAAACCTTCACAGCAAAAACACCGTGAAAGATACAATATTTTGCTGTAAAGTTTCAAGTGTAAAAACTTGGTCAAACCGGTCTCGTGAAAACATGATCCCAAGTCTATATATATATCAACTAACTAACTAACTAGTTCGTAACTAGGAACTACAATGGAGGGAGGCGATCGAGGTGATAACGATCTTCAACGACCGCTCTTAACCGACACTTCTAAACCCGCTGCAAAAAGCATAGCAAAAGAGTCGAATTACTCCGAAACCGTAACCCCTTATGCAAAATCCAGTCTCTTTAGCCTTCTCACTTTCTCTTGGTTGAGCCCATTGGTCGCCACCGGTCACAAGAAGCCATTAGACCTCGAGGACGTTCCTCAACTCTCGGGTCTCGATAGTGTCACACGATCTTTCCCCATTTTACGACATAAGTTGGATCGCGATCGCATTAACGGTAACAAACTCACCACTTTCAGCCTCGTGATCGCTTTGATCCACACCACATGGGTCGACATCGTGGTTACCGCAATCCTTGCCCTTCTTTACACATTGGCTTCTTATGTTGGCCCTTTTCTCATAGATGCATTTGTTCAATTCCTCAATGGAACCCAAGATTCTAAGTATTATCAAGGTTATCTCTTTGTTTTCGTCTTCTTTCTTGCCAAAGTTGTGGAGTCTGTTTCACAAAGACACTGGTTCTTTAAGCTGCAACAAGGCGGAATTAGGGCCCGTGCAGCTCTCGTTGCGATGATTTACCAAAAGGGTCTGACTGTTTCGAGTCGGTCAAAGGTCGGTCGATCGAGTGGTGAGATTACTAACCTTATAGCCATTGATGCCGAAAGAATCGGTGGCTTTGGCTGGTACATACACGATCCATGGCTAGTAATCGTGCAGGTTGGTTTGGCGTTGGGAATTCTATATCGGAATCTCGGGTTTGCTTGGCTTGCTGCGTTAGTAGCAATCGTTATCGTGATGTTGCCTAATATTCCGTTAGGGAGTTTACAGCACAAGTTTCAAGAGGAGTTAATGACATCGAAAGACAAGAGGATGAAAAAAACATCTGAAATCTTGAGGAATATGAAAATCCTTAAGCTTCAAGGATGGGAGATGAAGTTTTTGTCAAGAATTATCGAGCTTAGGAGTCTTGAAACGGGATGGCTGAATAAGTATCTGTCTACTTCAGCTACGATCGTGTCCATATTCTGGGTTGCACCCACGTTCGTAGCTGCGGTCACTTTCGGAACGTGTATGCTTGTCGGGATCCCGCTCGAATCCGGGAAGATATTGTCTGCAGTTGCAACGTTTAAAATACTTCAACAACCTATTTACAATCTTCCCGATACAGTTGCAATGATGGCACAAACTAAAGTATCGTTAGATCGTATCATCTCATACCTTAATCTCGATGACTTAGATTCTGGTCTTGTGGAGATGCTGCCACGAGGCTGCTCTGATGTCGCAATCGAGATAACGAATGGGAGCTTTTCGTGGGATGGTTTATCTGCTGAACGGGTGTTGAAAGATATAAACGTTAAAATCGATCAAGGGATGAAGGTTGCTGTTTGTGGGACCGTTGGATCGGGGAAATCTAGTTTTCTTTCGTGCATCTTGGGTGAAGTGGCTAAAGTATCGGGAAGTGTTAAGCTCGGTGGTACCACGGCTTATGTGGCTCAGTCTCCATGGATACAGAGCGGAAAGATAGAAGAGAACGTCTTATTTGGTAAAGACATGGACAAAATAAGGTACGATAAGGTTCTTGAAGCATGTGCGTTGAAGAAAGACCTTGAAATTCTGCCGTTTGGTGATCAAACGGTTATTGGAGAGAGGGGAATCAATTTGAGTGGCGGTCAGAAGCAGAGATTACAGATTGCGCGTGCTTTATATCAAGAATCCGACATCTATCTATTCGATGATCCGTTCAGTGCAGTTGATGCTCATACCGGAAGCTATCTCTTTAAAGTGAGAAACGCCATTATTGTTCTTTTCTTCCTAAACGGCTTAATTACGTTCTAAACTAATGACTTAACTAAAGTAGCTTATCAATCTTCATATGGCAGGAATGTTTACTGGGATTTCTGGAGTCAAAAACAGTTATTTACATCACCCATCAAGTCGAGTTCTTGCCGGTTGCTGATCTTATCCTGGTAAGCTATCAGGATCATCTTAATCTATTTCATTTCTACATACACCCACTAAGCATCTAAATCCTATATATATACATATATATGTATTGAACTTTCAATAAGGTCTTGAAAGCGGGAAGGATCAAACAAGCTGGAAAGTATAACGACATTCTCAGTTCAGGAAGTGACTTTATGGAACTTGTCGGTGCACATAAAAAAGCTTTATCAGTAATTGATTCTATAAAAACGAGCATTGAATACGACAATCCACAAGTTATGGAGAAAGAGGTTAAATCAGATAATGCAGACGGGACTAACAGACAGCTTATTCAAAAAGAGGAAACCGAAAAAGGGAGTGTCGGTCTTTCTATATACTGGAAATACGTTACAAGTGCTTATAAAGGCGCACTTGTGCCCTGTATATTGCTAACAGCACTTCTGTTTGAGCTACTTCAAGTTGCAAGCAATTACTGGTTGGTTTGGGCATCGCCTGTGTCACAAGGGACGGTGCCTCCGGTTAGAGGGTCTACGCTCATAATCGTTTACGTTGGGTTGGCAATTGGAAGCACTTTTTGCATATTAGGTAGAGCGATGTGGCTTACGACTGCTGGCTATAAGACAGCCAAGCTACTCTTCGATAAAATGCATTTATGCATTTTTCATGCTCCTATGTCTTTCTTCGATGCTACCCCTAGTGGGCGAATTCTAAATAGAGTGAGTGAAATCGTTTCTTTGTGTTCCATTTTACGGTAAAGATGAACCATTCAGCCAAAGTTGGCTTAGTTTTCCAACGGTTGCTTAATCATACAGGCATCCACGGATCAAACTGCGGTGGACTTGACGATTCCAAATGCCGTTGGTGTTTTTGTGTTTGCAGTTATACAGCTTCTCGCTGTTATTGCAATCATGTCTCAGATTTCTTGGTGGGTGTTCCTGGTTTTCGTTCCAGTCATTGCTAGTTGTGTATGGTTGCAGGTACCCCCTTTTTGAATCCTTTTTCTACGAATGTTTACTACATGGCATGGCTGCTAATTTCTAACTGTTAAATCACTTTTTCGCTAGCAATATTACATCTCTACAGCACGAGAGTTAGCAAGGATGGTCGGTGTGTGCAAAGCCCCCATAATACAACATTTCTCCGAAACAGTGTCGGGATCAACGACCATCAGGAGTTTTCATCAAGAAGACAGATTTCAAGACACGAATATGAAACTCCTTGATGGGTATTCCCGACCAAATTTTCACAGTGCTGCTGCCAGAGAGTGGCTATCGTTCCGGGTGGAGTTGTTGTCCTCTGTTACTTTTGCTTTTTTCCTAATCTTTTTGCTTGTTATTCCAAATGGGACCATCGATCCAAGTAACTGATTCTTATGAACCCTTTCTCACATATATATATTTCTTAGGCCTAGGGGAACATTACATGATCAAGATTTCTTTATCAATCATGAAGGTATTGCGGGGTTAGCAGTAACATATGGGCTTAACTTAAACATCCTACAAGCTTCGGTAATATGGAAACTAAGCAACATGGAGAATAGCATTATTTCAGTCGAAAGAATATTTCAATACATGTCTATCCCCAACGAGGGACCTCTCGTCATAGAATCAAGTAGGCCAAACGATCTGTGGCCATCACATGGAAAAATAGATATCTGCGACCTTCAGGTAACAAATCCCACCTTCAAATTTAGATTACCAATTTACCCTTGCGTAAAAAAAAACTTGGTCGTGTATGTAGGTTCGGTATGCTTCACACATGCCACTTGTGTTGAGAGGACTTACCTGCACTTTTCATGGTGGCAAGAAGACTGGAATCGTTGGAAGAACAGGAAGCGGAAAATCAACTCTTGTACAAACACTCTTTCGCATTGTTGAACCAACTGTGGGAGCAATTTTCATAGATGAGATTAACATATCCTCAATCGGGCTTCATGATCTACGGTCAAGATTGAGCATAATCCCTCAAGATCCAACATTGTTCCAAGGGACTGTAAGAAGCAATCTTGATCCACTTGAACAGTACACCGATGAACAGATTTGGGAGGTAGGCTGGATAAATTACAAATCTATGTAGCTTCCCAAATGATAGATGTTACTTCTTAATCTTATTGACCTTTTTTGAATCACTTTTTAGGCTCTAGATAAGTGCCAGCTCGGAAACGAAGTTAGGAGGAAGGACGGCAAGCTTGATTCGGCAGGTTTTTGTCAAAAACTTGAACACAAAAATTTCCAAATACCCATGAGAATTCTTATCTATTTGCATTCATAAAATTGGTGCAGTTGATGAGAATGGAGAGAATTGGAGCATGGGGCAAAGACAACTGGTCTGTCTCGGGCGAGTGTTGCTCAAGAAAAGCAAGATCTTGGTGCTCGATGAAGCTACTGCATCGGTGGATACATCAACCGATTATATGATACAACAAACACTTGACTGCCACTTCTCTGACTCAACTATCATCACAATTGCACATCGGATCACATCTGTGGTCAACGGTCACATGGTTCTAGTCTTGGAACAAGGTCTGATGAACCAACCTCACTTTAATCCTTGCAAATTATTTGTCTACTATCTTGAAATCTTGAAATCTTGAAATCTTGAATCTTAGAATCTTGAAATCTTGAAATCTTGAATCTTAGAATCTTGAATCTTGAATCTTGAATCTTAGAATCTTAGAATCTTGAATCTTAGAATCTTGAATCTTGAAATCTTGAATCTTAGAATCTTGAATCTTGAAATCTTGAATCTTGTATTGCAGGCCTTATTGAGGAATATAACTCACCATTAAAGTTGTTGGAAAACAAATCTTCTTCGTTTGCAAAGCTTGTTGGTGAGTACCGTGGGAGATCTAGTTCCAGTTACGGATCCTAAGAATTGCTCATATCAAGCCTTTATGTGGACAGACTCCAACACCGAAATGATTCTAGAGTGTGATTTTTATGGTGTCCAACTTTGCAGTTGTGAAATTTGAAGTCGATTGATTTTTATGGCCCCTTAATTACCTTTTATCAAAACTTATAAATTATAAATTGTATTTAAAATAATAATTATATATTACATTTACACCAACGTCAATGATAAAATTCCTAATAATCATCTTTATTAAAACAACTAAAAGAAGTTATTCACAATAACATGCATGACAAAAAAGATTATTCACAATGACATCAATAATAATAAAAAGCTTAAAATTTCATACGAAACATTATTCACAAACCATATATATTTTAGTAAAGAGGAAAGTTCACTTTTGGGTTTGTCATTTTCAAGTGACAAACTCAACCAGTCTTGATTCTTCCATCTTCATATGTGATTACAGCTTGTCGATACATAGAAGATAACCCAATCACATGTGAATTACGTTACACCACTATTATCTGCATCAACATCTTAACACTTCATTGAGTCCTGTTATTCTATTGTTATATTACATTCAGGACACCACAAACATTTCACCGTACCATTCACTAAGCAGGCGGACAAACGACCGTTGCGATAAGATTCAGACCATTTTTCCTTTTAACGGTTGCACCAAAAGCTTCGGTCATGTCCAGATTTTCCGTCTTCCCGCTGCCGTCTGCCGGTTTCCAGTCAAAATGGTAGAGTAAAGACGCGAGTGGAAGCTCAAGATTGGCTAATCCAAACGATATCCCTGGACATATTCTCCTTCCGGCACCAAATGGGATGTATTCAAAATTAAGCCCTCTATAATCTATTAAGCTATCAAGAAATCTTTCTGGCTGAAATCTTTCGGGATCTTCCCAATATTTGGGATCTCTACCGATTGCCCACACGTTCACAACTACTTTAGTCTTCACGGGGATCTCATAGCCGTTGATCTCACATCTCACCTTGTTCTCCATTGGCAGCATCAATGGTGCAGGAGGGTGTAATCTCAGAGTTTCTTTGATAACCGCCTTTAGGAAATCCAATGATTGGATACCAGTTTCATCCACTGTCGCTTTCGTGCTGAAAACTCGTCTGACTTCAGTTTGCGCCCGTTCCATGATTCTTGGATTCTTTAGCAATTCCGACATTGCCCATTCTATGACTGTTGAAGATGTGTCACTTCCAGCGGATAATACATCCTGAGAAGAAAGGGTTCTTAACTTAACTAGCCATTTGTTAAAAAAGACTACAAAAGTAACCTAAACATACATTTTTTCCCCGAAAATAACCACCATTTCTTCTTTGGAAATGCGAAAAATGAGAAATGACCCACAAATCTGATTTAAAAAGTGACATTGATGTGACAAAAGTTGAGATGATGTGACATCTATACTTTTGGTTTGGCGCCAAGTAGGGCAAATTTAGCTCGGGGTGCAATTCGCCCTACTCGGCGCCAAACCAAGGTATAGAGGTCACATCATCTCAACTTTTGTTGCATCAATGTCAGCCAATGTTGATTATTAATCTATATTTTGTGGGTCATTTCTCCTTTCACAATTCTAGAGAAGAAATGAGTGGTTACCTTGGAAAAAAAATGTATTTTTGGGTTATTTTTATAGTTGTTTTTTACAAAAGGCTAGTTAAGTTAAGAAGCCAAGAAAAAAAGAAACATTGTAAAACCTCAAATCTAGAAAACCAATCATAATTCATAAAGATCAAGATTTACCAACCAAGATGATTGCTTTGATGTTGTCCATGGTCAAAGGGACTTCAAGATTACCATGCTCCTTGACTTTCAAAAGGGCATCTACAAGAAGATGATTCACATCTCCTTTTCCTACTTCATGAGCTTTATGTTCTTCAATAATCTCATCAAGCATCTTATCGAATCTTTCGTGAATCTTTTCAAGTTTTGGTTGAAGCCTGCTAAAAAAGGCGATAACTTTAGAAGAAGGGTAGAGGTCAGTAAGACTAAATCCTCCCGATAAGCCTATAGCTTCATCAATGAGCGATATCAATGCTTCTTGATTTTTCATCATCTTTCCAAAGACGGATCTTGTAGTGATCCCATATGTCAATGCGTAAATAAGCTCACTGAGATTGAACGGGGTTCCTGACTGTTTACAAATGGCGGTTACGAGACCAGAAACCTCTTGTTCTCTTATTGGTCTAAGAGATTGAACGTGCTTTGCACTTAAAAGCTCCGAATTGCAAATCATTCGAAGCTGTCTCCAATAAGCTCCGTATGGTGAAAACATGATGTTTGTGGACTTGTAGGCTATGATATATGCAGCAAGAAGAAAAGGTCGATTGGCAAAGTTTATATCGTGGGTTTTCATAACCTCTTTTGCAGTTTCGGCTGAAGAGGCAACGATTGTGGAATTCTCTCCGAGTTGTAGGTGCATTAACGGTCCATATTTCTGTGCCAAATCTCTCAAGATACGATGTGGGTGTGGGCCCGCAACGTCAAGAATGTTTCCTATCAGCGGCAGCTTTCTTGGCCCAGGAGGTAGATTGGGAGCCGAGTGAGCTGTTTTGGATCGCTTCAAGAGTTTGATTACCATTAACATAAAGAGAAATGTGAAAAGGATTTGGAAACTGAGCTCCATTGAGGATCTGAATCTGGGATCAGGTTAGGTGTGCAAAAGATACAAGCCAAGCTCAGATTATATATCTTTTTGGCATCAAAATATGCATCACTCGGTTTTCATTATATATATTATAACTGATTTGTCGATACTTCGATACTACCAAGGCAAAAGTCAGAAAGAATGAAAGAAGCAGCATAAGATGCTATTGATTGTATAAAAACGAGCACTAAAAGACAGGAACTTACGACTAAGAAACTATTATGTATATTTTGTTTTGAACGTTGTCTAAATCATCAGCAGGGCAGGTACTTTAATATATTTGCTAAGCTATACATGATTGCTTGATAGTGGCTTAATGATATAGAAAGTGGCTTATTCAATAAGACTGTATGGGGGAGCTTTATGCAGAAAGCCAAGTTTTTTTTAAACTTTCCCAATTAGAAAAACACGCTCCTTTCATCTATGAAAAAACCTTCTCAAACAAAGACCTTCTCAATCTATATAGACAGATTAGCCCACACAAACAGCTTTCTTTGAAGAGTCCATGGCTCGTTATCGCTATATATAATAAAAAGGTTTAAAATTTTATTTCAATGTCAGATAAATTATGTCTGACTTGATATAATAACATGCATGACAAAAAAATTTATTCGTTGTGCACGTGAAACATACTCTACAAAACATGATTCACAATAACATGCATGACAAAAAAGATTATTCACAATGACATCAATAATAATAAAAAGCTTAAAATTTCATAAGAAACATTATTCACAATAACATGCATTATTTCACAAACCATATATATTTTAGTAAAGAGTAAAGTTCACTTTTGGGTTTGTCATTTTCAAGTGACAAACTCAACCAGTCTTGATTCTTCCATCTTCATATGTGATTACAGCTTATCGACACATAGAAGATAACCGAATCACATGTGAATTACGTCTACACCACTATTATCTGCATCAAGAACTTAACGCTTCATTGAGTCCTGTAATTCTATTGTTACATTACATTTTTGATACCACAAACATTTGACCGTACCATTCACTAAGCAGGCGGACAAACGACCGTTGCGATAAGATTCAGACCATTTTTCCTTTTAACGGTTGAACCAAAAACTTCGGTCATGTCCAGATCTTCCGTCTTCCTGGTGCTGTCTGCCGGTTTCCAATCAAAATGATAGAGTAAAGACGCGAGTGGAAGCTCAAGATTGGCTAATCCAAACGATATCCCTGGGCATATTCTCCTTCCGGCACCAAACGGGATGTATTCAAAGTTAAGCCCTCTATAATCTATTAAGCTATCCAGAAATCTTTCTGGCTGAAATCTTTCGGGATCTTCCCAATACTTGGGATCTCTACCGATTGCCCACACATTCACAACTACTTTAGTCTTCACGGGGATCTCATAGCCGTTGATCTCACATCTCACCTTGTTCTCCATTGGCAGCATCAATGGTGCCGGAGGGTGTAATCTCAGAGTTTCTTTGATAACCGCTTTTAGGAAATCCAATGATTGGATACCAGTTTCATCGACTGTTGCTTTTGTGCTGAAAACACGCCTGACTTCAGTTTGCGCCCGTTCCATGATTCTTGGATTCTTTAGTAATTCTGACATCGCCCATTCTATGACCGTTGAAGATGTGTCACTTCCGGCAGCTATTACATCCTGAGAAGAATAGGTTCTTAACTTGACTAGCCTTTTGTAAAAGAAAAAACTACAAAAATAACCTAAACATACATTTTTTCCCGAAAATAACCATCATTTCTTCTTTGGAAATGCGAAAAATGAGAAATGACCCACAAATCTGATTTAAAAACTGACATTGATGTGATAAAAGTTGAGATGATGAGACATCTATACCTTGGTTTGGCGCCAAGTAGGGCAAATTTAGCTCGGGGTGCAATTCGCCCTACTCGGCGCCAAACCAAGGTATAGAGGTCACATCATCTCAACTTTTGTTGCATCAATGTCAGCCAATGTTGATTATTAATCTATATTTTGTGGGTCATTTCTCCTTTCACAATTCTAGAGAAGAAATGAGTGGTTACTTTGGAAAAAAAATGTATTTTTGGGTTATTTTTATGGTTCTTTTTTACAAAAGGCTAGTTAAGTTAAGAAGCCAAGAAAAAAAGAAACATTGTAAAACCTCAAATCTAGAAAACCAATATCTAAAAGGGAATCATAATTCATAAAGATCAAGATTTACCAACCAAGATGATTGCTTTGATGTTGTCCATGGTCAAAGGGACTTCAAGATTGCCATGCTCCTTGACTTTCAAAAGGGCATCTACAAGAAGATGATTCACATCTCCTTTTCCTACTTCATGAGCTTTATGTTCTTCAATAATCTCATCAAGCATCTTATCGAATCTTTCGTGAATCTTTTCAAGTTTTGGTTGAAGCCCGCTAAAAAAGGTGATAACTTTAGAAGAAGGGTAAAGGTCAGTAAGACTAAATCCTCCCGATAAGCCTATAGCTTCATCAATGAGCGAAATCAGCGCTTCTTGATGTTTCAACTTCTTTCCAAAGACCGATCTTGTAGTGATCCCATATGTCAATGCGTAAATAAGCTCACTGAGATTGAACGGGGTTCCTGACTGTTTACAAATGGCGGTTACGAGACCAGAAACCTCTTGTTCTCTTATTGGTCTAAGAGATTGAACTTGCTTTGCACTTAAAAGCTCCGAATTGCAAATCATTCGAAGCTGTCTCCAATAAGCTCCGTATGGTGAAAACATGATGTTTGTGGACTTGTACGATATGATATATGCAGCAAGAAGAAAAGGACGGTTGGCGAAGTTTATATCGTGGGTTTTCATAACCTCTTTTGCAGTTTCGGCTGAAGAGGCAACGATTGTGGAATTCTCTCCGAGTTGTAGGTGCATTAACGGTCCATATTTCTGTGCCAAATCTCTCAAGATACGATGTGGGTGTGGGCCCGCAACGTCAAGAATGTTTCCTATCAGCGGCAGCTTTCTTGGCCCAGGAGGTAGATTGGGAGCCAAGTGAGCTGTTTTGGATCGCTTCAAGAGTTTGATTACCATTAACATAAAGAGAAATGTGAAAAGGATTTGGAAACTGGGCTCCATTGAGGATCTTAATCTGGGGGATCGGGTTAATTGTGCAAAAGATACAGGCTAAGCTTTGATTATATAATCTTTTTGGCATCAAAATGTGCATCACTCGGTTTTCATTATATATTATAACTGATTTGTCGATACTTTGATACTACCAAGGCAAAAGTCGCTGTATACCTCAGAAAGAACGAAAGAAGCAGCATAAGATGCTATTGATTGTATAAAAACGAGCACTAAAAGACAGGAACTTATGACTAAGAAACTATGTATATTTTGTTTTGAACGTTGTCTAAATCATTAGCAGCGCAGGTACTTAACTTATTTGCTCAGCTATGCATAATTGTTTGATAGTGGCTTAATGATATAGAAAGTGGCTTATTCGGTAAAATTGTATAGGGGAGCTTTATGCAGAAAGCCAAGTTTTTTCCAAACTTTCCCAATTAGAAAAATGATAGTGGCTTAATGATATAGAAAGTGGCTTATTCGGTAAAATTGTATGGGGGAGCTTTATGCAGAAAGCTAAGTTTTTTCCAAACTTTCCCAATTAGAAAAACACGCTCCTTTCATCTATGAAAAAACCCTCCCAAACAAAGACCTTCTCAATCTATATAGACAGATTAGCCCACACAGACAGCTTTATCCATACAAGACTTAATAGAAAACTAACCACACAGCCCCTTAATAAATCTAGAAACCATTAACCTGAAGGCTTCAATTGAGGCACCTAGTGTGTTATTTAACTGTATTTTTCTAACTTCTGTGTGTTATTTGAACATTTTAGCACAAATATTGTTTTTCTACATCAAGATAGGTCTTAAGGGCTGTTTACTTACAGCTTAATGGTCTGTGCGGCTTTTTCGCTGAGCCATACAGGAGTGTTTTCTTAACGGCTTAATCGTTAAGCCACTAAGCCAAAATGGCTATATGGAATAAATCAGAACCCCTCACTTGTCCCCATTAAACCACCACAAACAAATTAATACCAGAAATGTTCCAGAAATAATCCAACCCTCTCTCTTTGCCTCCCTCAAACCCATCGGTACAGAGCTTAATGAAAAAAGTAAATAGCCCCTTACTTGGAGATGCATAGATGATATGTTCTAAGTTTTCATCATATACTAATGTGTTTATCTACTCTTACATAGCTAAGCCAAGATAAACGATTTCAGCCATATGATCTCAGCAATTATTCGGTTAGAGAGGTACCTTTGAGAAACCAACAATAGCAGAATATAGCATTCCTGTCATAGGACAAATATACATGGGTGAAATTGCTTAACAATTCAGCCAATTGTTAGAGAACAATATCAACTAAGAATTGAACGAAAAATAACAGAGCTAACAAAGCCTCTCTATTCATCATAAATCTGCATTAAATATATTGGTACAACTAAAAGACACCTCATATAGATATACATTTCTAGAAAACAACACTTCCCACCACAAAATCTTTAATTCCCACTTGAACAAAACAAAACAATCAAAAACATAATTTCTTTATATAACATAATCAGACCACTCATTTATATGTAAAGTATGGTCCATAGTAAGACCAGGGATCTTATCAAGCTTAACTGGATTTTCTTTTCCTCCAATAAGCTTAGCAGGATTCCCTACAGCAGTGGTTCTAGCAGGCACATCCCTTAAAACCACCGAACCCGCCCCTATCTTTGCCCCTTCTCCAATCCTAACGTTACCCAAAACACAAGTCCCCGCCCCAATCAAAACCCCATCACCAATTTTCGGATGGCGGTCCCCACTGATCTTCCCCGTGCCACCCAATGTCACATTATGCAAAATCGACACATTGTTGCCAATCACCGCAGTCTCTCCAATAACTACTCCAGTGGCATGATCAAGCAATATCCCTCGGCCAATCTTCGCCCCCGGATGTATATCCGATGCAAAGACCTCCGAAACCCTATTTTGTATCATAAAGGCAAGAACTTTTCTATCTTGTGACCATAGTTTATGTGCTATTCTATGACTTTGGCAAGCAAGAAAACCCTTAAAGTTCAGAAAACATTGTACATAACTAATACAAGCCGGGTCTCTCTCCTTTACAGCCCTTAAATCATCTTTAACCGCACTAACGATTTCTTGATCCTCCGTGAGCACACTCATGAAAAGATCGTAAAGGGTCCCACTTGGGAGACTAGAATCACTAAGCTTTACGGAGAGATAATGAGCTAGAGCGGTCTCGATAACATGATGAGACAAGATTGCGCTGAAATAATAGTTGGACAAAATGGGTTCTCGATCAACGTCTGATCGAGCTTCATCTTTCATCATCAGCCACAAATCTTGTTCTTGTTCTTGATCGATGTTCTGTTCATCAAGAGAGATGGGTTTTGTGAGAATCTTTGAAATGGGTACGCAGGAAAATTGATCAGGGTAATTGGGTCTGCAGAATTTGTTGTTATTGTTATTGTTATTATTATTATTGCAATCAAGAAGTTGTGTTCTTGAATCTTGAATACAAAGAAGGAGCTTTTTGTGTTGTTTTTTGGGGGAATTGTTGTGTGGGAAAGAATGGGGTAAGAGAATAGAATACATGTGCAGGTTTTGAGGGGTAAAGATGGGAGGTTTCATGGGAGGGTGAAATTGAAAATGAAGAAAAGCGAAGACGTTTGTGAGAAGTGAGAGATAAAAAGGGGTGGCTGATGTTGTAGGAGCGTGGCGTTTAGCGGCGGCTGTAGTATTATTATCCACCATGGAAATGGAGCATCATCATCCAAAATCATTTCAAACCTAGCTTTTTTGTGTTTCCACTTCCGTTTTCAATTCAATTCTTCCTTTCTTTCTTCCAGAAAACAAGGATGGAATTGGGTTATTATTATTTTTAAAAGATTTTTAAAGCGTTGAATATAAATTAATTTTCCAACAAATTCTTTAGGGAAATTAATTAAAATACCCTCACCTCACATTTTTCTTACTGAAATACCCCAAATCTTTCTCATTTTGCAAAACTGCCCCCTAATCTCGCAATATGGACCGCGATCGCCGACCCGGCCCATGTGGCCCGCGATCTTGGTCCGCGATGGTGCATTTTGGTTAATAAAATAATTATGAGGCATTCGCAAGGTGCAAGATTCAAACCCTGCAACAACAATACGTGTGCACAAGACCTTAACCAGTAATCTAGTTGTTAAGTTGTTAATTACATTATACCAAAAATATTTTATATTATATCAAATATAATATAATAAGATAGTTATTATTAATATTATGATTGTTATAATATTAAAGATGATATTTTAATATTTTTACTTTAATGGACCCAACAATTCTTTTTGTATTTTTGATATTTTATTTTAGTGCTTGTGTTGAAAATGGTTTTAGAGCATGCATTTAAGGTCAAGTAGAAATTTTAGAAAACCATAAAAAGGACAAAAACCAAAACAAGATGAGAGACTCCCCTCGAGGTTGCCTACAACTTATAATATTTTCTGGAACTCACAGGGTCGGTGGCTGTTCTACGACGGTGGTCTTTGAAACGGAGGTCACAGTGAAGGGAGATGGCCATAAGCAATCGATAACAGTGTTGTCCAATGGCGATGGCTACAAGCAATCGATAGTAGTGGCGTCTCTGCCGGTTTCAAGCTCATCCCAATGGTAACAGGCTTGAGGTTAGGGTTCTTCTCAGGAGATGGTGCTCGACGACGGAGAAATAGGGGAGAGAAGAGGCAATAGAGGAAATAAGACAGAGAGATTGATGACCGATGGCGAAGGAGATCGGTGGAGAAACTGGGTTGGAGGCGGAATCGATGCCTTACTTCTTGAGAGATGGTCGGATGGGTGTTGGATTTTAGATCCGTATGTGGTATCTATATGACTTAAACGATTAAAATATTGAGTCTTGAGCTATCCATTTTAAAACATGATATATAACTTGTTAAATCATGCTCAAGTCATTTCACACCCACCCTTTGTCAATCTCTCGTTAATCCATTTCTCTTTAAAAAAAACTATAAGATAAACTTAATATCCTTATAGTTAGTTATTTAATTTATTTTCAATCTCTTTTTTTTCTTTAAATTTCTAGACTCTTATCATCTTAATATAAATAATCGTATAATAATTAAAATACATTGAAAACATATGTTTTTCTTTTTTACAAATCATACCATTATAATCGTCTCATCAATACATTCAAAATTAACTCAAATGTTATGGGTTTGAAGACCCTGTTATCGACCGAATCTTTTCAATTTTTTTGACCAATTGATCATATTGATCTTATATGTTATACTTCATGTCATTTAAAAACATATAAAACCATAAAATTGGCATCATGTGGCGGAGAATAAAACTTTAAATGAAACGAGATTATACTTTCGAGTTCTCGACTTTAGATTTGTGTTGCATTGCGCTGCATTGTGCACGATTACCATATCTGTTTAATTTTAAATAAAATTAAAGAAACAGTAATAAGGCCAAAATACTTCCGGAGTTGATAAACCTTTTAAACAAAAGTTAGTTTGAATGACCAAAAGTGAAGTAAAATGTCACCCACGGTGATTAAAATTGCAATTAGTTTAAAAGAAGAGCTAAAGTTGATAGTCTGTGGTAACCACAAGGATCAAAAGTGTAATTTAATCTAAAATATTTATAAAATTACATATCGACCTATTAATTACAACATACTAAAAAGTAAATAAGGGTATATTTGTAAAAATAAGGTATTCCTTTCTTTTAGGCCATGTGTACCGGTTACTACCCGAGAGCGGGTAAGGGCTTGGCTTCGAGCGGGTTCCGATACGCGCGGGGGGGGGGGGGGGGGGGGGGGGGGTAGCTACCGGGTTTCCCAGCCCGCTATACCCGTTGCCATTTTATTTATTTTTTTAATTTTTTTTTAAATTTTTTGAAAAAAATGCCGTTGAACGGCTAGTTTGTTTAAAAAAAAATTAATTTTTCAAATTAATCACACTATATATATTAATCCAAACATCTTATTTTTTCACACCAAATTCTCTCAAATTCAATACCTTCTTCCATTTCTCTCAAATTCAATACCTTCTTTCATTTCTCTCAAATTTCATCATGAATTCAAACACCACACCTACATCCCGTCGTAACCGACCGGATACACCGCAACAAGACCCGGAGCTTGGCTTCCAAGCGTTTTCTCAACAAGGTTATGTTCCGCAACAAGCGTTTTCTCAACAAGGTTATGTTCCGCAACAACCGTTTTCTCAACAAGGTTATGTTCCGCAACCGCCCCCAAACGTTGGTTTCCAACAATTTCCGCAACACCCGTATGCTCATCAATTTACATATCCTGCTTTGATTCAACAAGGTTTTACTCCCGCCAATTACCAACTTTCTCAACCCGCAATCAATCGACGACTTTGTTCCTGAAACCCAACAACCGCACACACCACAATATAGTACCACACAACAATCAATCCCGGAACCATCAAACCCGACACCAACGCAAAAAGGAAAAAAGAAAAAATTTGAAACAAGGCAAAAACGACAGGTGTGGACAAAAGAGGAGGGAGTGGCGTTAGTGTCGGCGTGGGTTGACGTTTCGGAGGACCCCGTTATCGGAAACGCACAAACCGGTGGTAATATTTTTATTATTATTATTATTATTATTATTCTTGTTATTATTCTTATACTTGAATTTATATAAATGTAGACAGTTTTTGGAACCGAATCTCGAAGGTGTTCTATGATTCTATGGGTCGCCAAGATTATAGATCATTGCATCAACTGAACACCAAGTTCAACGGCCTCAACAAGAGAATAACGTTTTTTGCCGGCATCTACAACAACTTGTTCTATAATAGATCAAGCGGAATGAGTGAAGCCGATATTTTACGAATGGCACACCACCGGTACCAAGCGGAATGTGGGGTTGCTTTCACCCATGAACAAGCTTGGGATGCCCTCAAAAAATGTCCAAAATGGGCAACGGTTCCAACGATGTCGACAAATTCATCCCGGGTGTTGGTGCAAGTGTACCACATCTCTATATATTTATATATATTTATTTTGATGATTACAAACACACCGTATTATTGTTTATCTAACAATCCAATCCAAGTGTACAGTTCTTGAAGAACACGAAGATTTTATCTGAAGAGTTCAAGACGGAAGTTTTACGTTGTCATTAGTGTTTATAATTTATAATGATAAACACCCTAAAATAATATACCACTTGGATATTTCTAAAAACCCAATAAATGATTTTAATTAAATAAAGTTTTTTTTTTAGAAGATCCAGCAAGTTTTTGCTTTTTCTGACGCAGGTATACCGCGAGGTTCAGCAGGTATACCGCGGCGGCTTACTGTAGATCTCTGATTGATTGGTCGTACTTTTGTCTGGGCGGTATACCGCGGTGTTTAGCAGGTATACCGCGGGTACAGTTGGGCGGTATACCGCGATGTTTAGCCGGTATACCGCGGGTACAAGTTTACGTTTGTTTTGCAGGGTTGACTTTCTCTTCTGCAAAAGTACTTTTATTACTGCACGGTATACCGCGTGCTTTTGGCGGTATACCGCGGATGCATTGTTTCCGTTGGAAGAGTTGCTATATAATGCATGCGATGGTGGAGAAGAATAGAATAACAGATCAACAACACACTGCCATCTATCCATCTGATCTCTCCCAACTAATATTCCATACTACATATTATCACTACATATTTATTTTATAAAACGTTTTTATAAAATATCCAAGTGATAAATATTATACAAGAGTGATTACCATTGTGAGTTATACTCCTCTTGTAAGTGTTTGAATAACGGGTGTGTGATCCTGTATATCTCAATAAGCTAAAGCTTGAGAGCCTATTGCTTTCCTTTGTATTTGGTTTGTATTCTACCGTAAAGAATACTTTTATTGGATCGTGTCGGGAAGTGTCTCGGCTAGTGATTTACCAAGTTGTGGTAAATCACTAAATCTCCGTGTCAAGTATCTCTATCCCTTATCTCTTTATATTTCCGCTGTGCATTTAATTATATCTGTTTATATAATTATTGTATATATACTCTGCTTTATTTACTGTATTTATACTATCCTGTATTTATACGTATCTGTTGTGTTTTCATATACTCTGTTGTATTTACATTATTAAGATATTTTTTATAAAAGGATTTTTGAAAGTAAAAGTTTTAAATACAACCTTACCCCCCCTAGGTTGTCTAACAATTGGTATCAGAGCGGGGCTTTCAAAAATTATCTGTTTAAATTTTTAAAGTTATATCTTTTATATAATGGCTCAACAAACTGTTTTGTTTTCAAAACCTCCTATTATTGATACTGAAAAATTTGGTCTTTGGGCAAAATTATTTGAATGTCACGTGCGTGGCAAAAATAGAAAGATGTGGGAAATTATTGAAAAAGGAAATTTTATTCCAACCAAAATCGTAAATGATCTTATTGTTGAAAAAGATTCTAAAGAGTGGACTCCCACTGATGAAGCTTCGTATTGTTTAAATTTTGAAGCTAAAAACATGTTATATGCTGCTTTAAATTCTGATGAAATAGAAAGAGTTAATACTTATGAAACTGCTAATGAAATCTGGCAAAGTTTAAATGACACTCATCGTGGAAACACGCAAGTCAAAAGCAGTAAAATAAATATTCTAGTTCATGATTATGAAATGTTCGAGATGACTCAAGATGAGTCTATCGATTCTATGTTTAAAAGATTTAACCTCATAATGACTACTTTACAAGGATTAGGTCGTACTTATCCTAATGAAGATTATGTAAGGAAGATTCTTCGAGCACTACCTTCGGAGTGGATGCAAAAGATTACATCGTTAGAAGATTCCCGAGATCTCTCAACAATGAAGCTCGACGATCTTGTCGGCAATCTTAAAGTGCACGAAATTGCACTAAAAAGAAATCAAGTTCGGGATCAAGTCAAAAAGAAATCCATAGCTCTCAAAGTCGTTGCCCCTAAAGATGAGGAAGAAGAAGAGGAGGAAGAAGCAAGTTCCTCAAATGACGAATCCGAAAGTCTTGACGATTTAATCGAGATGGTAAGAAAACTCTCTAAACTTTTATCTAACAAAAAGTTTGCCAATATTGATAGGTTTCAAGGAAATGGAGACTACCATCGTGGTGGTAAAAATCAAAGTCGCAACGTCCATAACAAATATGACGAATCTAGTGACGATGAAAAAGCCAATAAAAAGAAAGGCTTTTGCTATGTGTGTGGTGATAAAAATCACTATGCAAATGTGTGTCCAAAACGTGCTAATCAAATCAACACACCAAAAACATTCGTCGGAGCCGCGTGGAGCGCAAACGAAGATAAAGACAAGAATATTTGTCTCATGGCCGACCGTGATAATGAGGTATCTACATCATGTTTTCATGACAATAATTATGATAGTAATTATAGTGACAATTATTATGAAAATGAAGATGAAAATAATCTTGACGAATTATATAAATCATTCCATGACATGGCCGCTCTTGCAAATAGGTATCAAGATGAAATCTCAAAATTAAAAGAAACCGTATCTGCATGTGAAAAGAAAATTAATGACGGTAAACAAAAATCTGCAAATGATATGGATATAATTGCTAAGTTAGAAAATAAATTAAGTAAAAAAGATGTTTGCAAATCTTGTGATATTTTAAAAAATGAAATTGCATGCTTAAAAGAAAAACCAATTGAGAAAAATGATTGTAAATCTTGTGTTATTTTAAATGATAAAATTGCATGTTTAAATAAAAATACATATGGAAGTGTTGCATGTATAAAATGTGATTTGCTTGAAAATGAAAATATTTATTTAAAAGCTAACTGCGATTTATATGAAAAAGATAATCTATTAGCTAAAGCTTTTCAAAATAGCAATGATAAAATGCTTAAAATGCTAAATATGTCGAATCGCATTAATTGTCGAAAAGGCATTGGTTCTGATACATGTGTTGATAAATGCTCGTGTAAACCCATTAAAAGATTTTTTGCATCTCCTAAAGTTGATACAAGAAAACCCCCATATATGTCAAAAATGAAAAATGTGAATTATGGGAGGAAACCGTATGCTCGTATGTATAATAGTAATTTTTCTAGACCTAAAAATAATGCGAATATAAATGCTTCATTTTATGTGTATGATGAATACAATCGCAAAATTAGAATGGTTAGAAAATGGATTCCGAAAGGAATGTTTAATGTTGACAATCCCGGTGGGATGCGTTTGTGGTTTTAAACAAATTTTGTGGATTGTATGTTGTCATGTTTTATTTTATGTCGACAACATATTTTAATTTTTTTTTTTTTTTGCAGTTTATGTTTTATACTAACTGTTAAAAGGACCCATAAGAAAAGGGTACCACGAAATATTTTCTTTGCCTTTTGTAGGTATTTCCTGACGAGGATATAATACGTGTTTCCTGACGAGGATATAATACGTGTTTCCTGGCGAGGATACAATACGTGTTTCCTGACGAGGATATAATACGTGGTTCCTGACGAGGATATAATACGTGTTCCCTGACGAGGTCATAATACGTGGTAATTTTTTTTTGCTCACATAAAATTAACCGAAAAATCGAAACCTTAAGATCCTTTTTTTGGTGCAAGTGTTTCTTTTTGGTTATTTTGTTTCATGTCAATTATATGCGTATTTTTTTTATGCATATTTTTTTTGTCCCTCAAATTTTATAATTTGTTATTAATTTGAGGGGGAGCTTTTTATCTTTTAACCATGAGATTATGCTCTCTCAAATATATGCATATTTTGAGGGGGAGCATCTCTCGAGGGGAAGCATACCGTCTTTCTTGACCCTTTTTGTTTCGACAAACGGGGGAGAGAAACCGCATATGCTCATGCTTAGCGGTTGTGTTTGTCATCATCAAAAAGGGGGAGATTGTTGGTGCAAGTGTACCACATCTCTATATATTTATATATATTTATTTTGATGATTACAAACACACCGTATTATTGTTTATCTAACAATCCAATCCAAGTGTACAGTTCTTGAAGAACACGAAGATTTTATCTGAAGAGTTCAAGACGGAAGTTTTACGTTGTCATTAGTGTTTATAATTTATAATGATAAACACCCTAAAATAATATACCACTTGGATATTTCTAAAAACCCAATAAATGATTTTAATTAAATAAAGTTTTTTTTTAGAAGATCCAGCAAGTTTTTGCTTTTTCTGACGCAGGTATACCGCGAGGTTCAGCAGGTATACCGCGGCGGCTTACTGTAGATCTCTGATTGATTGGTCGTACTTTTGTCTGGGCGGTATACCGCGGTGTTTAGCAGGTATACCGCGGGTACAGTTGGGCGGTATACCGCGATGTTTAGCCGGTATACCGCGGGTACAAGTTTACGTTTGTTTTGCAGGGTTGACTTTCTCTTCTGCAAAAGTACTTTTATTACTGCACGGTATACCGCGTGCTTTTGGCGGTATACCGCGGATGCATTGTTTCCGTTGGAAGAGTTGCTATATAATGCATGCGATGGTGGAGAAGAATAGAATAACAGATCAACAACACACTGCCATCTATCCATCTGATCTCTCCCAACTAATATTCCATACTACATATTATCACTACATATTTATTTTATAAAACGTTTTTATAAAATATCCAAGTGATAAATATTATACAAGAGTGATTACCATTGTGAGTTATACTCCTCTTGTAAGTGTTTGAATAACGGGTGTGTGATCCTGTATATCTCAATAAGCTAAAGCTTGAGAGCCTATTGCTTTCCTTTGTATTTGGTTTGTATTCTACCGTAAAGAATACTTTTATTGGATCGTGTCGGGAAGTGTCTCGGCTAGTGATTTACCAAGTTGTGGTAAATCACTAAATCTCCGTGTCAAGTATCTCTATCCCTTATCTCTTTATATTTCCGCTGTGCATTTAATTATATCTGTTTATATAATTATTGTATATATACTCTGCTTTATTTACTGTATTTATACTATCCTGTATTTATACGTATCTGTTGTGTTTTCATATACTCTGTTGTATTTACATTATTAAGATATTTTTTATAAAAGGATTTTTGAAAGTAAAAGTTTTAAATACAACCTTACCCCCCCTAGGTTGTCTAACACCGGGGTTCAAAACGTACCAAACCTTCCGATGATGACGATGAAGATGTTCGGGTCGACGAGGTCGAGCAACTTCAACGACCCATCGGGAGAAACAAGGCAAAAAAAACATCAACGAGTAATACGAGCGGGTCGAATACGAACGAAAGTGTTACTCAGTTGTTGACGACCATAGGCTCGTTCAACGAGCAGATTGAGGGTACAATGAAGTACAAAATGAAAAAACTTGAACTCGAACAACAATAGTTGCAGGTTCAACGAGAACAGTTGGAACTCGAACGAGAAAAGCGATATCAACAAGACTTCGACTTTTTCATATCCCTGCATGATCACCTTTCGGGAGACGTTTTGATGGCTACTTTAGCGAGAAAAGAGAAAATTAGAAAATATCATAATTTTGGGTAATTTTGTATTTTGTAATTTTTATTTTTTTAGTGTTTTGTATTTTGTAATTTTTAATTTTTTAATTTTTTAATGAATGATATGAATTTTTATTTTTATTTATTAAAAAATATATAAATATTTTTATTTTGTTAAATAATTAAATGTATAAATAAAAGAATTAAAAAGGATGAGGTGGCAAGTGGGTTCAAAGGGTACTGGTACTCCACTTTAGGGTAAGGATTGGGTAAGAGAGAAAAGCTGATGTGGCGCTGAGGTAGCAAGGGTTCAAAGGGTACGGGTACTCATGGCCTTATTTCTCACTCAAGAACATAGAAAACTATTCTTTTTCGCTCCTTTCTGTTCCCTCTCAAAAACGCAAATAAAAATTCGTTTCCTTCCCTATTTTCCACCATCACTCAATGAATCAGATTGGTATGAGAATTGATCTGGTGCATCATTGTGCACCCCCATCTCCATGCATCTCATCTTAACATGCATCCAATGGTGGTAATTGCTTCTTACACTTTTCACTGTAATTTTCTTTCTCACAAGTACCTAACCATATGTATAATATATATATATATATATATATCTATACTATATTATAAAGCATGAAAGCACCTAACTCTTAAAAACAATTATCTAAGCACAATGTTCTACAAATTAAAGCATAATTACTTATTTTTTTTATTTTTGGTATTCCCTTAATTCACGCCTTCAGTTTCATTTTGTTCTTCTCATACACGCTTCATGTATATCAAAAATGGTTACCTTTCCCATATATTCATTTGCTCTTCAAGCTTATCAGGAATCAAGGTTAGGGTTCTTACAACGATTTTGCGATTTCAAGGTATGTTTCGGTTAGGGTTTCACGATTTCAGATCCTCTTCTTCATCTCAGGCTCATCTCACGACATTTTTCTTCTCAGGGCGCCATTTCAGGTATGTTTCAGTTTAGGGTTTCACGATTTCACATCCTCTGCTTTCTATCGATGGCTACCAAAATCGATTTTTTGTTTGTTATCTTGTAGTCGATTTCGATTTGTTATCATGGCTACAGAAATCGATTTCGATTTTTCTATCCAAGGCTACTGAAATCGATTCGATTTTGGTTTGCTTTCTTAGGATGTATGGATGTATCATATGGTATATGCATTTACTATACCCTTTTTACTTCTATGGCTTATGTTGAGAGTTCACTAACAACTTGAAAACAGGTTGACATGGTTTATATTGAAGATATGCATGATTTATATTGCAATGTGTATTTGTAACAAATCAACATATGTAACTGTTGACATGGTGTGCTCAGTTGTTCCATATAGCCCTCGAGCCTATTCTTATCGGAATTCATTCTTTTGTGTCCCGAGCTGTTCTCAATGAAGTCATGTTTTGAGGTAAGATTGTCTCTGAATACACTTCCAAATTCTATACATGGAAATTATTCTTTGATGGTTCTTTTTACACCCCTCTCTGGGCTGGCCAAGTTAGGATCTTATGTGTTGCAACACATGTAATGAATTGAACTTCAAATTTATAGAACCAGAAAAGCTATATAAAGGTCTATTTCACGTAACAATGACTATACTTTTAGGAATTGCTATAGTTGTATGTTAGATATATTTTTACACATGAAATTTCACATTTAACATCCTTCGGGTGTTTCATATGCAAATAACAACTTAACAGGAAATGTGTAAATTAAAATATATGGAAAAAACTTAGGTTGTAGCAGGTTCTTATGTTTCTTTGATGTCCATTGAGCCCACTGGCTATTGCACATTTATAATAACAAGTTGACATTTGTGAGTACTTACAATGATTTTTCTTCTGTGTTTGTTTTGATCCATGAAAGAGCAGCTTGGATCAGACGTTGGTTTGGTTGGCATACGTCTGGCACATGTGAAACCCTCGAAGGTAAGTATCTCTTTCAACTGAATGTTAAAGCCTCCCCTAGCTTTAATCAGGGCTAATGTCTTACAAACATAATTTATCAAGGGATTAGTCAAAGAAAAGATTTTGGTCAATGTTAAACATATTCACCTGGTAAAGAATAGTAGAATACTGTGTGCTTTTATGTGTTTTTTCTATGATATATAGGTTTTGAACTTGGTCTACTTATTATTCATTCATTATGAATAATAATGTTTCTTATATGGGTTTCTGTGTGTTTTTCTCTTGTGGGGTTTGAACTTGGTGTAAAAAATAAAAGGAGTGTAAAAACTGAATGCCACGCATCATATATTGTTAGAAATTTTCTTAGAAATAGGAGTGTTGTCCTTAAGAGGAGAAGCAACTTTGATTTTACTATTGTCCTGGTTTTCTTTTACTTTCGGTGTTTCAAATGTTGCTGATTCATGATCACTTCATTTGGTTCTTTGAATATCTATATCTATACTATATTATAAAGCATTTAAGTAAGAATCTTAAAAAAACATATTAAAGACACCTAAAACAAAACAGAGATCCACCAAAACAGAACCAAAGACTGAAAACTACGACGACACAAGCCGCGAACCGCAACAGCTGAGACAAAACAACAGATGTGATCTAGCAGCGTACTGCTGCAGCTGAAACCACCAAACATCAGTTGTAGAACATCAGCTTAATGCTGCTGCAGCTAAAACCACCAAACAACAGTTGTAGAACATCAGCTTAATGCTGCCGAACAACAACTTAATGTTGTCAAACAACAGCTAAATTCGAACAGCAACTTAGTGCTACTAAACAGCAGCTTAAAGCTGCCAAACAACAGCATAAAGTTGTCAAACAGCAGCTTAAACCGAACATCAGCTTAATGTTGCCAATCAGCAGCTTACTGCGACTTGCCAGCCCACTCCCACATGAACAGAAGCTGCAACAATTAAGCCAAAAACATCTGAATGGTTAAGCCACCATCCGACTCTTTCCTACAGCAAGCCCAAGGAATTACCGAGCGACTTGGTTAACATTTGTTATTTCATTGGATGATCTCATGTTTTCTATGAACTTTTATTTTTTCTCAAGTTTTAATATGTAGAAATTGCACTACAAATAGGCATTTGCACATGCATGTAGTTAAGATAACAATTACTTAAGCTATTATTAGAGTCCCACATCGGGTAGACTTGGATCATTTTCTCTTCTATATATATTGGAACATATTTTCTCACAGTTATCTGTTGTCCTAATCAAACCAGCATGACATGATTACGAATGTTTTTCATATTCTAAATGAAGTGCTTTCTTGTATTTCAGGTTTGCTTGCATATGTTCACTTTGGAATTTCGCATCCAAGTTGCAAATGTTCCTGAAAAGGTCAGGTTTAAGGTTTGTGGGGATTGAAGTGGATTACATTGTTGAAATTTTAGTAGTAATTTTTTTTGGCAAAAATGACATATATTATTAGTAACTTGATGATCCATAGGCAAACAGTTGGATACAAGCTAGAACAATTCATATTTGCGCATTTCCATAACTTTTTGAGGTCATACCGTTAATTCTCTTATCAAATTTTCTTACATAGGTATTACGAGAAGAAGAATTTCCCCCTGTAAAAATGCTAATGGGTCCAACTTTGACACTCTAGACATTGTCGGACTTCTGGTTCTGATTTTGCATACAGGTGGGGTGGTTGCAGCAAGCGGATTCTTAACACATTATGTGTCTTTATATTCAACCGGTAAAAAAACCTTTCACAATCTGACATTCAATTGGCTTAATCTCTTTTGTGGTGGTAATCTATCTGTTTTGCAAGTAGGTGTTGAGGTTTCACCACTTGTTTCATATGCCGGAGAAAATCTTGAAGCGATTTGTTGTGGTAGAACGTTTCATGTGCCTTGTGAAATCAGATTATAGCATTTGTTTTCTCATTTCTTCATACCTTAGAATTTGTATGAATCTACAACAACACTTCTACTGATATTGAGAAATGTTTGGCTTAATTTTCTTTTTATGAATAATTTACCGTTTACTTGCTCATATAATAATCTCCGAGCTCTATCTACTGTTGTGCTAATTCTCTCCCCTCCTTCCAATATAAGCAAGAATTATTAAGCAATATGGTGATAATCTACCATTCTGGTTGTTTATAATCAAAATTTGCTTCCATTAAGGAACCACAATGAACCTTTGATTACCTTTTGTTAATTGTTACTTTTTGCACAACGAGCTTTATGTGTTGTTTAGACGGATTTCATATGTCCTCCCACATATACATTCCACACATATTTTGGACTAAAAAATAACATGTGAAACAATATCGTAAGGTAAAAGTTCTCAAAGCTACGATTTCTGGTATCATTTTTTATACTCATTTCATTTCCTAATCCCCATTTCTACAGGTAAATATTTTGTTCAATAATTTATGTTGGGACAACTGTTGTCACTCGAGATGATGGAAAACTTGTGCTTGGAAGATTGGGAGCTCTATGTGAGCAGGTAAATTGTTTATTGAAACTCATTTTCATACTATTTGGGTCCTTCTATACTGTCATTCTTATTTTTTGTTTTTGTTTTAATAGTCTTTTATAAAAAAATATATGCTATGTCTTAATTTCTTATTATGATTAACTTATCTCCTAAATGCAGATCCAGATACTAAATTCTCAAGGATATGGGGTTATATTGGTCTCATCAGGTGTTGGTAGGCAGCGGCTTAGATACAGGAAGTTAGTCCATAGCAGGTACTTATTTGATGTTACTGGAACATAATCTTCATCAATTTGCATGAAAACTGGTTATTACTGATACTCTTTAATTCCCATTAATTTTTTTGATAAAAATGTTCTGCTTTGGAGCTAAAAGCAGACCTTCTTGTGCTGTTAAGTGATTTAGATGGTCTCTACAGTGGGCCTCTAAGTGATCCTCCGTGAAAGCTAATTTATACCTACATTAAGGAGAAGCTCGAGAATACAATTAGTAGTGTGGACAAGTCAAGGCTAGGAAGAGGCAGAATGACTGCTAAAGTAAAAGTTGCTGTTTATGCTTCACAGGCTGGCATCCCTGTCATTATAACGAGGTATGTTCTTCAGATCCCAATCTTTCTTATATCTCAATAAAGTTAAATTCCCTTTATCGTTCACGGGTAAAAGATAGCTGATTGTGAGAGAAACGCTATCTGGTGTCTTGTTATTATTTACATACTAACATGTCATCTGATTGGTTAAAATGTTTGAAGCGGATATGCTTATTACTTAAACTAAGGGTTCGGATGATAGATTGTTTGAGTTATATGGGATGAACGTAGTTCAATTGATATACTCTTCAATAATGATTACATTTTTATTTTGTGTACACATGAATTTTGGTTTTTTGGTTAATTATGAATTGCAGTAATCTAATTACAACAAAAACTTTTTGGTCGACCAACCATTATAAACTTTAAAGTTTATAAAGATCATAAATGTCATACTCTCAATTTACAAAAAAAATTGGCATCCCGCCGCATTGCGCGGGTACCCAACTAGTATATATATATATATTGATGATTGATTGATATTAATATATTGATGATTAATTTATGGGTTTATCAATTTTGGTTTACGAGTAAACATTATAGTATCTCTAACAACTTCTCTTAAATATAGAAAATGATATTTTTGTGCAACTTTTAGTTTCAACGGATTCTCCAAAATGAATAATGCATGAGAGATAATGTAAATCTTCTTAATTATATTACATCAATAATAAACATTAAAACGAAATGTTTATGAGACAAAAATAACATTTTATTTAATGTATAAAATATTATAATAATCTCACTAACAATGTAATCTATATAATATAAAATTTGTTAGAGTTAAATCTAGAAATTTTAGACTTTAATGTTCTATTTTAAAAACTTTTGCACAATCTATTAAAGATTAAATTATATAGAAAACAATTTGAAGCATGCTATTAAATGACAAGTTTGAGGATAAAAATATAAGATGGTTGCTGATAATTATTTATTGGAATATCTTTTTCTTTGACATGGGCATATTCGCACTTGATAACTTATTAGGTCATGAGTATCACTACCCAATGAACCCACTTGTCATCTTAGCGTCAAATCAGCTTTTCTCTTTTCTACCCTCCTTACCCAAAAGTGGAGTACCGCTAACCCACTGAACCCAATTGCCACCTCATCTTTTTTAATTCTTTTATTTATACATTTAATTATTTAACAAAATAAAAATATTTATATATTTTTTAATAAATAAAAATAAGATAAATAATAAAAATAAAAATTCATATCATTCATTAAAAAATTAAAAATTACAAAATATCCGGTGTATAAACCGGGTTGTTGCCAAAGTAGTCCCGCAAAAGCCGCTCGTTTGCAGTTACCCGACCTCTTTCTATGTTCCCGGCCCTCGGTTCTCTTCTTGACGATGAGGCGGTGCTACCATAAATTAAATTTGCAGCTTCTCGAACCAACCCTACAAAAAATTCCCTATGATGATGTAAGTACTCGTCGGTGTCTATGGATGATGATGATGATGCGGTCGATGAAGCGGGTTGTGGCGAATCCATATTGTCTAAAATTGAAGAAAGTATAGAGAATGGAAGAAAATATAGTTTTTTGGTGTGAAAAAATAAGATGGTATAGGTTAATATATATAGTGTGTATAATTTGAAGAAAAAAAATAGCTGTTGATAAACCGTAATATTTAAAAAAAAAATTTTTTTTTTATAAAATCAACGGGTATCATCGGGTTGGTGAACCCGGTTACCCTTACCCGCTATGAACCCGCTCCCCCCTACCCCTACCCGATGAACCCGCTATTGCCACCTCACCGAACCCGATTCCGTACCCGAGGGCGGTACGGGTGGTCTTATGGGTCCATGTCCACCTATGTGGTAAATAGACACATACATGATTTTGTTTTTTTGTCTAATTTATGTATGAAAGTACAAGTATTTGTTGGTTTTCTCACGTACACCCATTGATGTTTTTTTCTTGTTTTATTTGTAAGTGTTTGAATCAGCTTGCATGCGCCTCGATTAATTTTATGATTATAGAGAATAGCCACAAAAATCATTAGTGGTCTTACAGTCTTACTAAACTCGAATCGGTGAGCACTAAGGAGTAAGGAGAATCCCTAAAAGCTCAAGTCTTATTGTCAGTTGACCTAACCGCACAACACGTTTAATCGATAGTGATATGTGTAGTCTACCTAGTTGTCTTAGGAGGTGTCCAATGTTTCCATTGTGGTGTAACTACGGGGATTGAGAACTCTCATCTTAATACCACTTTTACGTAATGGTTACCATTAACGTACTCGATTTTAAAAACTACATGTTAAAAGGATGGCAATGGCTCTATCCGTAGCGGTAAGTACGTCGAGTGCTGAAGTGGAGCAACCTATACTTATAGGTGGCCAAACATATGTGAGTATAACTCCTCATAGCTGACTAATCCAAGCATCAACTCATTGAGAATAGTGTCCCAATCTTCTTCATCACCACCAACAAACATATATCGCCCTAAACCTATAATTTTATTATGTATTACATCTTGTATCGCATGATGTACGTACGGAATATCCATAATTGAAAGTATCAACGAGATGATTATAATAACGTACGGATGAAATATCCATAGTTGAAGGTATTAACGAGAGAATTACAATGATATACAAATAAAATATCTGCATTTGAATGTATTGACAAAATAGTTATAAGGGAAATTAATAAAAATACTTAAAGTTTGACTTTAATTTACCAAAATACCTATTTTTTCTACTTTTGCAAAAATACCAATTTTTCCCGCGATATGTCCCGCGATCGCGGAATAGGGTATAAAATGAAAATAGCGGGACATAGCGGGATCAACATTTTCATTTTATACCCTATCCCGCGATCGCAGGACATATCACGGGAAAAATGGGTATTTTGGCAAAAGTTGAAAAAATGGGTATTTTGGTAAGTTAAAGTCAAACTTTGGGTATTTTAATTAAATTCCCTAGTTATAATGATGTAATTTATAAATTAAAATGTATTTTAGTTCATATTTAATTATATATGTGTTAAGTGCATTTTATGCACCTAACTTTGTATATAATAGTTGCATTTTCTTTATATTTTAGTGTTTAGTTTAGCCTTTTCATGCATTATTATTCATCTCTTCTTATTTTCTTTAATCACGGTTGGAAATTCAGCTGGGAATGGTTTTTATGCTTTTGGTATATATTTTGTGCAGATTATACGTCGCTTTAAAGGCGAGGGCATGCTCATGAGGAAGAAGGAAGGAAAAGACGAAAGGTACGTGGGCTAGGAAGCGGAGAGCGGAGGAAAGAAGATAGTTGGAAGCGAAGAAAAGCACTCGATTTAAGACTGAAAGTTTATGCCGTACTTTCACGGGAGCAAAGGAAACTCCCCGGCCGTGAAAGTCATTTGGACTATTTAATTTTCCGAGCCTTTTCTCTTTGGGCTTTTTGGGCCTTTGTCTTCAATTCTTTTAGGTTATTGTTTTATTATATTAGGCGTTTCCTTCTAGATTGGAGACACACTTTTTACACGACAATTTCAGTTTTCTTGGGTAGTTTTCTACTTTGAACGAAGGCTTGAAGAATTTGGGGGAAGAAGATGAATTTGCTACAAAGCTTAGGCCATTGGAATCCGACTTGCTACCGGTTTCTCATACTAGTATCTTCTTCCCTATCTTCTTAAGTCACTTGGTTGTTGAATTCTTGTTTTGCCTTTGGTTGAAAATAATGTTTTGTTCATCAATTCGTTTATGTTCTTAATTAATGTAGTAGGTGTAATTTTCCTTCATCTCTCTCTTGTGTTTGTTGTATTTTCTTTACTCTTTTGCATCTCTATTTCTTCCCTTCTACCCTAATTTTCTGCCCTTAGTTTAATTTTCTGCACTTTCATTTTAGGTTGATCAATTTTTTGCACTTTAATTTTCTGCACAAAAATATGTTAGGTTAATTAAATTTCATCAATTCACTAGTTTTAGGCATTTAGAGTAATTTCCTGCACATGTTTATTCAATAAGTTATTGTTCATCTCTTAATTGTTAGTGTTAATTGTTGTTAGATTGAGTCTAATGTAATTTCTTTGTTAGTCTAGGTTTAATTTTGGTATAATTTCACTAGAGCCTAATTAAGTAACTTGTGCTTGGTCTCGTTTAAATAGTTCGTTTAATTGGGTAATGATTGTCTTAGAATTGAAGTTTTGGTATTGATCAATTATTCTTAAAACAGATGTTGACTTTTAATCCATTTTGATTTTAACGAAAGTTGAATTGATTTAATTGGGTTTTAATAAATCATCTAGTTAATTCGATTCGTTGTTGATAAAAACAAAAGTTTGGTCTTCACTTGGGTTGAATTGATCAATGACAACGGTCCTAACATGTGAATAGTTAGGGACGTTGATTGAGAAATACATTCGTTTTAAATATTAATGTTTCTTCTCAATGTATACGTATTGCGAAAGTAAATAGCCTCGAGAGAGGGTTGGAGTATTTTAGAAAAATGAATTCCCACCATTACCGAAAGCCAAAGTTGATATTACCGAATGTTCTTAGTTTTAGTCGTCTTTTCTCTTACTTAATTTTAGTATAATTGCTTCTCTTTGTGTCTCCTTCCCTTAATCCCTTTTAGTTTAAGTTCATTTAGATAAAAAAAATCAAACCAATTATTCTGATTCGAATAACTAGCCATGATTATTAAGTAGTTAATGATTAGACCGTCACCTCTCCGTGATCGACCCGTATGCTACATAACCCGTACGCTTGCGGTATAAATTTAAAACACATCAATATGCTAATATGATATGATATACAATAAAAATTAAAAATAATAAGACATATAAAATATAAGTATTAAAAATAATTTTACAATACTTTATAATATAATTAAATTCAAAAATATTTAATATTGAATTCAAAACCAGATACACTTTAGATATTCATGTTAACTCTTAAAGAAGGCATAGCCATATTTATTATGGACTAGAAGGTACTCGTGCAATGTTGCGCGATATATCTTGATTTTAATATTTTGTTTTACTTTTTATCACTGTCGATTTTATAAAACGGTTTTGTGTAGTTTTGAGAAAATTATAATATTTTTTTAGATAACTAATGAGAATTAAAAATGATGCTTTTTTAGGGGTTTGTCATTTGAGAATTTGTAGGGAGTTAGAGATAATGTAACACCCCGCTTACCACGACACAATATTGTCCGCTTTGCCCCACTGGCTCACGGCTTTGTTCTTGGCGACCTGGCGAGGACTTCCCAGGGGGTCACCCATCCTGGTACTACTCTCACCCAAGCACGCTTAACCACAGAGTTCCCAAGGAACCCGCATGCTTGTGCCTCAAAACGCGTTGTGTCTGGTAAGGCCAAGGTTTACTAATATACCCAGCATCTCTCCTGCCCTCTAAAGGATGTGGGATATGCCTAAGGTGTTACACACACCCCCCCCTTAGGGACTCATCGTCCTCGATGAGGTTTGCCCCACCATCCCGAACGGCACAGGAGTGGCTCTGATACCATTTGTAACACCCCGCTTACCACGACACAATATTGTCCGCTTTGCCCCACTGGCTCACGGCTTTGTTCTTGGCGACCTGGCGAGGACTTCCCAGGGGGTCACCCATCTTGGTACTACTCCCACCCAAGCACGCCTAACCACAGAGTTCCCAAGGAACCCGCATGCTTGTGCCCCAAAACGCGTTGTGTCTGGTAAGGCCAAGGTTTACTAATATACCCAGCATCTCTCCTGCCCTCTAAAGGATGTGGGATATGCCTAAGGTGTTACAGATAAGGACTAAAAGAAAAGAGTTAGAGATAAAGACTAATTAAGTTATTAGCATTAACAGTGGTACATAAAGTTTTGTTAGTTGTTTTTAAGAGATTTTAAATAATCAGCATTAAATAACAGTACATGAGACTTAATGGATTGTTTTTTTAAAAAAATCTGCTTTATAATATAATATAAATAAAGGATACTTTTACATCAAAAGGGAAAAAAGAAATATAAATTAGAGTAAACTCTACTTTTGGTCCTTGATGTATAGTGATTTCTTTGAAACAGGGACCCATGGTTTCATAATTAGACTTTTGGTCCTCATGGTTTTGATTTTGCTCTGAAACAAGGACCTTGCCATTAACTCCGTTAAAAATTCAGTTAGAGGCAGGGGTATTTTTGTCATTTCACCATTTTGTCCCATTTTTGTAATTCTATTTGTTTTTTTCGTTTTTTTTTGTAAAAAACATCAAATCAAGGGAGTTAATTGCATATCAGGTCCCTGTAGTTTAATGATTTTTGTAAAAGTAAACAAAAAACAATTACAAAAAAAGGAAGAAAACATGGTGAAAGGACGAAAATACCCCTGCCTCTAACGATCGTTTTTAACGGAGTTAGTGGCAAGGTCCTTGTTTCAGAGCAAAATCAAAACCATAAGGACCAAACGTCTAATTATAAAACCATAGGTCCTTGTTTCAAAAAAAATCACTATACCTTAAGGACCAAAAGTAGAGTTTACTCTATAAATTAAGTAAACCCATTTTACATTTTCAGGAACATGAAAAGCGTGACTTATCAAACAACTATAAGGGTGTGTTTGGTACACTGGACATGACATAACTGAACAGAACATATATCACTTTCCCATGTTTGGCATAACTATAAGGGTGCGTTTGGTACACTGGACATGACAGAACTGAACAGAACAGAGATCACTATCCCATGTTTGGCAGAACTTTTATGTGGAACAGACAGGAACAGAGTGGAAAAAGTTGGAACATGCCTGTTCCACCCCCACCCCATGGAACAAGCTGGAACAAGATGGAACAGACTTATGTTTTACTAGTATAACCTCAAAATAAAATCAAATTTTCGTATAAAACATCAAATACACGTTATATTTTATATTTTATTCATTCTTTAAATTTTATTCATTCGTATTTTGTTTAATGTTATCTGTTCTGTTCTGTCTAGTTCTGTCTACCAAACGTTGAACAGCTGTTCTGTCCTGTTCTGTTTTGTTATGTCTCGTCCTATTCTGTTCTATCTCGTTCTATTCTGTTCTATCCTGTCTGGGTACCAAACGAACCTAAACGAAGTAAAAACATAATCTATAAATAGAAAAATTAAAAAAATTAAAAAAAAAGCCCAAGCGTTGGTAGCCCAACGGATTTTAGGAAGAGCAAGGACAGTAAAGTCTTTTTGGTAGCCAAACAGATTATTATTATGGAAAAAAAAATATTATGCGGTGAACGTGGATCGAACACGTGACCTTCAGATCTTCAGTCTGACGCTCTCCCAACTGAGCTATCCCCGCAACTCTGTTTAGGAATTCTACCGCACATCTATAACGTGATCACTACCCTTTTTTCCAATTTTTTATTTGGCAAAACTTTTTATTACAATATTAGGAAAGTATTTTATATCATTATATTTTACATAATATATTAATTTAAAACCTATTGTGTGTTGACATGACATTAGATAATAGAGTTTACAAACATGTCGACCTTAAACCCAAACAAGAACATGATCTTAGATAGATCTTGGAGGTGGAATGAATATAGCTGATTTAAAGGGTAGCATTTATGATATAGTCAAGAGCCTCTTTGACCTATATAGGAGTGTCCCTCTATTATGCTCTTATTTTTACACATTTTTGGAGTGATTCCATGCTTTTATTTCGTGTAGGTAACAACTTTTTTGGTAACATCTAATGCCTGTAAAATATATTGTTTTATAAGTTAGAGGTCTTTACAAAAACAATCTTTCTGCCCTTAAGGATAGAGATATGATATCCATAGAACGCTCCTCAAACCCGTTATCTCATAATGGTATATACTTAAATACGTTTGATTTTGGATTGGTTTTGTTTGACTGATGAATACATAAGAGAACACGAAAATAACTAAATCATATGTAATTTTACACTAAATGAGTCGCTTGGTCACCCCTTGTGTCGAACATGTCCCCTTATCACCGTATTTTTTCAATCCAAGTATAATATTAATGTATTAATTATCATATATTTGTTTCATATGTATTCGGTTTATAATGTGAAACTTTTTTATATGTATCTTCTTTTATACAAACATGCTAAAAATATTCATATTATAAACCAAATACATGTGAAACAAGATATGTTAATCAATACATTATATCACAACCTCAAAGAGTTTTCTATTCTATCTATAGATGAAAAACTCATATAAAATAAATGCAATATTTTTTAAAGATCGCCACATATATATATATATATGATATATATCAGTGTGTTAATTTGTGTGGAGTTTTTTGAAAATGAAGTCGGTGATCTCGTGAAGGAGGCGGCTACGGCTATGATGACCACAATGCACGTCCCTCCTCCTTCCTCGGAATCCCACTTTCCATTCCACTTTATAAACCAACTCATATACATACACATACATACATATATGCAGCAACTTCAATTATAGATCTTTTCATCACTGTGCTCACACAGGATCATGAAATCATCAATGTCGTTAAAGCCGATATGCGGGCCATAAGGGACAGAGACTCCGCGTGTATCAACTACGTCCACCCTTTTTTGAACTACAAAGGATTCCTCGCGTGCCAAGCCCATAGGCTAGCGCACAGCCTGTGGTCACAAGGTAGAAAGCTTCTGGCCGTTATGATACAAAATCGGGCCTCTCAAGTATTCGCAACAGATATCCATCCGGAGCCAAGATCGGTCGGGGGATTCTAATTGATCATGCCACCGGGGTCGTAATCGGAGAGACCGCCGTCATCGGAAACGACGTCTCGATTCTTCACAACGTAACACTAGGCGCCACGGGGAAAATCGGTCGAGACGTGCGTTTTGGGCAACATTTGCATCGGAGATGGGGCAAAAATCGGAGCCGTCTCGGTGGTGTTAAAAGACATCCCGGCTGGAGCCACCGCTGTTGGGAACCCCGCTAAGCTTATTATTGGAGGAAAAACCATGACGCAAACTAACCTGTAAGTGGACTCATGGACTCACAGAAAGAATATAGACTTTGAACCTGATGGTATTGTTAAAATTATATCATATAATTTGAACCTGATGGAATTGTTAAAATTAGATCATGCCATATGAACCTGATATGATCTAATATTAACAATTCCATCAGGTTCAGATGGCATGATCTAATTTTAACAATTTCTTCAGGTTCAAATGATATGATCTAATTTTAACAATACAATCAGATTCAAAGTCTATTCTTCCTGTAAGTCCACTTACAGGTTAGTTTGCGTCATGGCTTTTCCTACAATAATAAGCTTAGCAGGGTTACCAACAGCGGTGGATTCATCCAGGATGTCCTTTAACACCACCGTGCCAGCTCCGATTTTTGCCCCATCTCCGATGCAAATGTTGTCCAAAACGCACGTCCCGACCCCGATCAAAACGGCATCCCCAATTTTTGGATGGCGGTCCCCACCGATTTTCCCCATGGCGCCCGTGTTACGTTGTGAAGAATCGAGACGTCGTTTCCGATGACGGCGGTCTCTCCGATTACGACCCCGGTGGCGTGATCAATTAGAATCCCCCGACCGATCTTGGCTCTAGGATGGATATCGGTTGCGAATACTTGAGAGGCCCGGTTTTGTATCATAACGGCCAGAAGCTTTCTACCTTGTGACCACAGGGTGTGCGCTAGCCTATGGGCTTGGCACGCGAGGAATCCATTGTAGTTCAAGAAAGGATGGACGTAGTTGATACACGTGGAGTCTCTGTCCCTTATGGCCCCCAGATCGGCTTTAATGACATTGATGATTTCAGGATCCTGTATGAGTACAGTGATGAAAAGATCATTGAGGGTTTTGGGTGGGAGGCTGGAATCCACAAGTTTCGCAGAGAGATGACTCGCAAGGGCATCTTCAATAAGGCGATGAGACAGGATCTTGGTGAAGTAATAGGTGGCCAAGAGGGGTTCTCGATCAACTTATGATCGAGCCTCATTTTTCATCATAAGCCACACATCGTCTTCATATTCATCTTGTCGGGGATGTTCTTCATCATGCAAGTGTGGATGGAGAATCTTTGAATTGGGATTTGAGGGAAATTGGTGCTGGTAATAGAATTTGGCATAATAATTTTAAATATTATGATCAAGAACGTGGGTTCTTGAATCTTGTGCCAACTTCTTGCAACATTTTGTGGGTGGGTAAAAATGGTGAGGAGGAGGCATAGACGAATGAAGATGATGATTGTAGGGGTACATTTTCAGGTTTTGTGGGTGTGGGGATTGGGTAAAGGTTGCAAGAAACAAGCCTAATCCCACCTTAAACCCCCTAACCGTATCCCAAAGCCCTCATTGCACCTATTATTATGGTAAACTCTTGGACTTGAGAATAAATTCAATTGTGTCAAGATTGCATTCATTTGTCTCGATCGGGAAGGACTTGAGCGTATACACGTCCCTATACACACTTGAGAGCATAGAGTGACACCGTAAGCCTCCATCCATATAGATCACTATCCCCTCCCTTAGCGGCTATGGTATGTTTGCGAAATCTTCTTAGGTTGCGATGTTTTGCGATATGCTTGATCGACATGTGACGGGTAGACACTTTGGTTTACATATGTTCCTACTTACTTTGCTTTAATTCAACTCATGACGCTTAGTTGTGTTGTGCGCGTGATCTTAATACTTGATTATGTTCTATGAGATTGTGGGATAACTCGACCATGTTTTATCTCTTTCTTGGAGACAAGAAAGTTTAGTTTGAAGGTAGTTTGTTAAGTGCATTTTATGCAATATTTTCCTTAATTGAGCTGGAATCTGGATACATAATGATATGATATGAGATTTATTTTATTTGGACTCTCTATTTTATATATTAATTTAGGATTAGATTTTTCTAGTAAATTTCCGGACTTTTAATTTATTTAAGAAGTTTAATTAAAATAGATTATGTAATTTATTTAATATACTAAAATAAATTGTTATTAAATTAATATATTGATTTGATTTGAGTCTTTGGGATATCTGCAACTCCATTAGCGATTGGAGAGAGATTTCATATCATGCACTTACGCTAAATATTTTTAGAGGATTTAAACAATCATCTATTATCAAGTCTGTTAAGGTTAGGGGTAAAATGGTCACCTTTTTTGTTGTTGCCATTTTTCTTTATTTAAACTTTTTTCTCTTGTTAATATTTATACATAACTAGCAGAGTGCCCGTGCAATGCACGGGGGAGCAATTTATCGTAAACAAAAAATGAAAAGTCTTTGAACATGTAGCTTAGTTGACAAAGAGGTTGGGCGACTTTGCTTAAATACACAACAAATCCAAGTTTGAATCATGTATGAGATCACTTTTAATCCCTTTGCTAGCCTAAATCACTAAGAAACAAAGGACCAGCAACAACAAAAAAAGGAACCAACATTGAGGAATGCCATCAAAAGAACCTTTTAAAAATCTATGCCTTGAATCTGAAAAAAGCAGCCTCCCACCATCAATCAAACTCAGAGAAGAAATAGAGCACCGAAATTAATCTAGACAACAACCAAATTCAAAACAATATCACAATTCCCAAAACAGATCTGCAGCCAATGGGAACCACTTTATATCAGAAATAATCTACAAAAGGAACCATGAGCAAAAATAATCTACAAAAGGCCTCTAATCTTAACCCTAAATCATACAAAGAGATCAAATTATTTTATTCCAAACCATTAAACGAAGCAATTTGGCTAAAGGCCATTGCAAACAGGCAAGTCATAGACAACATACCCGACATGGGATTTCCATCTTTAAAACTAAAAAAAAAAACTTATAGATACATCCCTTAAGCTAAGAGACCATATCTGAGTATTGGACCAACCAATAAGTGTTCACCATGTAATGGCATGTCCACCATAAAAATATGAAGTACAGTAAAAAAAGTAATTTTATGAGGAAGAAAATACTTAAGAAACAACAACCAATTCGACAATCTTCAAAACCCTTATCTAACCCAAAAGTAAAAACAAACTTTATACACCCCATTACCATAAAATCGTATAAACCCCTTTTTATAACAATAGCCAACAAAACGTTAACCACAAGGTAAAACCATACTTTAAACCAAACATTGGTTGTTGATCTCTAATTTAGAATAACCAAATATTAAATTCCACACAAGGACGAATTTATATAAATGCCTTGGCAAAACATTCAAAGAAAAAACATAATGACCCTGCACTTCTGCAGATTGCAATGGCATGTAGTGCCAATTTCCACTACTTTTAGGTCCATAAATCTAAAACCCAAAGAACATAAGATTTTCATCAACATGCCTGAAGAAACAAAATGATGGCTTGAGACAGTTGAGAAGAATATGGCAAGGATAAAAATCTTACTCGGTAAGTGAGAGAAATGACTCTAACCAAGGATGAATTATTGCATACGAAACTGATTTGGTGGACTAAAATCATATGAACCACATACCTGCTATAAATGAATACTTTTGAAGACAAAGCTTTGGTCCTGCAAAAGAAAATAAGAAAACGGGATTGATGAATACAAGGATGTCCATGATGATGGAAACCAAAACATATAAAGAAAATATTACTTGTTTAAACTACCAGAACCAAACACTGAATTTGATATGAAGAATCGAGAAATGCAACTGTACCCTCTCAAGGTCAAATTTTTTTAGCTGCAATCTAACCCTCTCAACTGTACTAATCTATGTTTTACCAATTAGTGGTGGTTTTGTGAGTTTCTGCATTAGAGTTTTAGGAACATGTCGGTGGATAATAAGAAAAAACCAAAGTGTAAACTATTTGGAAAAACCATATTTATATTCTTTCTTAGACATATAAACACAAAAACAAAAAGGATGAAAGAATCTGCTGCTATGACACTGCAAATTTGGTCCCAATATTTCACACTTTGTTTCCTTTATAATCTGACAAAAAGAAATTCAAAGAGGAAAACCCATAAAAATCCCTCATTGCAAAGTGTCTAATTTATATGTTTCATTCACAATAAATGGATGATTTAGAAAACGAAAACGGAATGAGAAGGGTAGAAAAACCCAGAAAAAAAGAAATTCAAAGAGGAGAACCCAAAAAAATCCCTCATTGCAAAGTGTCTAATTTGTATGTTTCATTCACAATAAATGGATGATTTAGAAAACGAAAACGGAATGAGATGGGTAGAAAAACCCAGAAAAAAAGAAATTCAAAGAGGAAAACCCTGAAAAATCCCTCATTGCAAAGCGTCTAATTTGTATGTTTCATTCACAATAAATGGATGATTTAGAAAACGAAAACGGAATGAGAAGGGTAGAATGGGGTGCCATTGTTACCTTCAGTTCTTGGACATCAGCCTGGATTTCTGCTCAGCCTCTATCAGTTCCACCAACTGTAATTTTAAAAACATGGCAGCATAATCACATAACCCTAACTATTGAAACCAAAAACGAACCGTAATTCAAAGATTCTAATCACATAACCCTATCGATTTCAAAACAAGATTTTGAATGCAAAAAACGCACCAGATATCGATTTCAAAACCTGATTTTGAATTCAAAAACGATTTTGAAACCACGATTTTGAAAAGTTGAAACCAAAATCGAATATTTTGAAACCAGATTTTGAAAGTAGATGAAGAAACCTAAATTGTACCTGTGAGATTTAGAGGATTACGGTTTTGAAACCCTAACGATTTTGACGATTTTGAATCCCAGTTGAAAGTGTTGGTGATATTTTCTGGTTCAAAGAAATAACCTTTACCATGGTGGAGAATGGAGAGGGAAGAGAAAGATTTTGGGTTTGAAATTTGAAAAGGAACGATCCATTTTTAGGGTTCCATTCGAATCCTGGGAGAAGGAATCGACCGATGATTGATGAGTTGGGAGCGAAATGATGGTGTCCATGTGTTGAACAGCTCAAGTTTCTCACTCTAAAAATTTAAGTAATTATGCATTAAAGTGTTGTACATATAGCTTGATAGGTTGTTTTTAAGAGTTTGGGGGTTAAATGTATTATAAGATAGTATAGATGTATATACTAGAACTTGAAGAGCATAAAATAAACTTCATCATATTATATTTAAAATTACTCATAAATATAATTATAATATATATATATACACACACACTAGTCATCTACCCGATGTAATGCAGCAAGATGTAAATCTTTTAAACAAGAAAAAAATGTACGCTTATTATGATATCCAAAAACTATAATTCGTCAATGCATCCCACCCACCACCACGACTGTTTGAGGGAAGAAGGAAAAGGGGAGAGCATGCGCTGAACATCTCTGTGAAATGCTCTCATCATAAAAATGTCGGAGAGGGTGAAAGGGTGGGAGGGAGAAAATGTCGGAGAAACTCTCTGTGAAACAGAAAGTGCATACCACATACACCAAATCCATAATAAATGAAGTCTAGGGACAATGTTCATAAAAATAACATAACCACAAGGACCAAATGATGTGTTTTAAATTTATACCGCAAGCATACGAGAAGTGTAGCATACGGGTCGATCACAGGGAGGCGATGGACTAACACGAACTCGTTCTAGACTATGTCCTAGCTACGGGAAATCAATTGGTGATTTTGATTTTTATTGAAATAAATGAAAAATAACGGGACATAAAAAATAAAAGCTAACGAAGATCGGGTAATGATTAGGGCTGTAAACGAACCAAACGTTCAGCGAACCATTCGTGAACTGTTCGGCGGGAAGTTCGTTTATGTTTGTTTATTTAATAAATGAACGAACATGAACACGTTTTTTTTGTTCGTTTAATTAAATGAACGAACATGAACAATGGTCTCGTTCGTTCATTTATGTTCGTGAACGTTCGTTCATTTATGTTCACGAACGTTCGTTCATTTATGTTCACTTATGTTCGTTAATGTTCGTTCGTTTACGTTCGTTTATGCTTGTTTATATATAAACATGTTTATATAATATGAAATTAATGTGTAAAATCATCAAGTAAATTGATCTTTTAGAATTTATTTTTCATGCCTCAAAAGTTAACCCAGTTTTTCATTTTGTTAAGGTATTTTTTACGAACGAAATGATGAGTATGGTGGTTGTTTTTTGTTCATTTGGGTTCGTTCGTATATGTTCATTTAAGTTCGTTCGTTTATGTTCATTTAAAGTCGTTCGTTTATGTTCATTTAAGTTCGTTCGTTTACGTTCATTTAAGTTCGTTCGTTTACGTTCGTTTATCTCTTAATGAACGAACATAAACGAACACGAACAAACAAAAATTCTTAACGAACGAACATGAACACAAAAAATCTCGTTCGTTTACCGTTCGTGTTCGTTCGTTTGTTCGGTTAAGTTAAACGAACGAACATGAACAAGCCTCCGTTCGTGTTCGTTCGGTTCGTTTACAACCCCGGTAATGATAGTCACGGATTTTGATGATGGTGAGTACTTGTTGTGTAAAAATACTTTAACCCTCTATCGAGGTGGAAAAGCCTTTCTAAAACAAACTCGCACCTACTTTCGTAAGATACGAATGTTGAAAAGAAGAATTTAGATAAAACAAATATTTTCTCGGTCTACGTCCCTAACTATTTTCATGTCAGGACTATAGTCATCAACCAATTCGGTCTAAGTCGAGATCAAACTTTCGTCCATATTCAAACTAAACAAGTTAACAAACACTAAATTAAAACCGATTAACCACATATCAACTTTCGTTGATTAAAAAGTAGTTGATTAAAATCTAATAGTCGTTTTAAAAATCAATTGGTTAATCCCAACATTTTTTATCCGAGACACACAACCCAATCAAACGTGTTAGACAACCTAGGGGGGGGTAAGGTTGTATTTAAAACTTTTACTTTCAAAAAATCTTTTTATAAAAAAATACGGAGTAAGTACGGAATAATACAGAAGAGTGTAAATACAAACAGATACACAGATATTATATAAATAAATATAAATGCAAAGCAATTTATATAAACAGATATAATTTAAAAGCACAGCGGAAATGTAAATAGATAAGGGAAAGGAAATACTTGACAACGATATTTTTAAAGTGGTTCACCAAACACAAAGTTGGCTAGTCCACCTCGAGAAAATAACACTTCTCGGAGATCCAATACGAAAACGTGTTCTTTACGGTAGAACACAAACCTTAGTACAACAAACGCGAATCACTCTTCTTTGAGAGAATTATGTGGATCACTCACTCTATTCAAACACTTACAAGAGGGTATAATTTTAATATGAATAATCACTCTTGAATAAGGTTTATCACTTGGATATTTTTAGAGAGTTTGATCACTTGAGTTGTGTTGCTGATTCAACTAATCGAGAGATTTTAATCTGCTATCAACTCAAGATTTCTTACTCAAAAAACGTGTTTTATAATTTTAACAGTTTAAATATCAAGAGAGGATGCTGCAGAGTCTTTATCAAATGCAGGGAGAGTTATTGTGAATTTGTAGCATTGAAGGCTGGTGCTTGCATGTATTTATACTGGATGAGCAACTGGTGCTGAGGCTTCGCGGTATACCGGCAAACTCTCGCGGTATACCGTGCAGAGGAAAAGTCCGTGTCAGATGAGAAGGTCAACCCTGCAAAAAACAAACGGAAACTGTACCCGCGGTATACCGGCTATACACCGCGGTATACCGTGCAGACAAAAGAGTTTCTAACCAATCAGAGGTGAACAGCAGCCCTGCCGCGGTATACCGCCGGTACCACGCGGTATGCCGGCGTCAGAAAGGGCAACTTCTCCAGGACGCAACCAAACTGCTGGATCTTCTCAATAAACCTTAATTAATTAAAATTGGGTTTTTAGAAATATCCAAGTGGTATATTATTATAGGGTGATTTATCATTTTAAAATTAAAACGACGAAAGTCTTCAGTCTTGGATTCTTCAGATGAAATTATCGAGATTATTTAAATGCTGCACACTCAGATAAAATATTAGATAACAAAGAATGCGGTGTGTTTTGTAATCATCAAAATAAATATGGAGATGTGATTTTATGTGTACCAAAAATATATCACAATATTAAAGCTGGGTACACTTGCACCAACAATCTCCCCCTTTTTGATGATGACAAACACAACGCTAAACACGAGAGCATACTCGGTTTCTCTCCCCCTTTTGTCGAAGCAAAAAGGGTTTAAGAAGGTCGCTTATGCTCCCCCTCGAAAGATGCTCCCCCTCAAAATATGAAATATTTGAGAGTTAGTATTTTTAAGGGTTATATAAAATAAGCTCTCTTAAAAAAAAGTTCAATAAGAATAACGAAGCAGGAGAATAAACATTAGAACAGAGCAATAATAATGTTAATTAAATAAAGTTTTAAGAAGACATAAAAATTAATCGCTATCTATAAATTCAATTTCGTTCAGTTGATTAGATAATGTCCACAACTGCTCGTCAATGTCTTCCAAGCGGTCTTGCACCACACGTTGATCGGCATCGTAACTCCGGCGCAAGTCAATGATCGCGGAGTATATTTGACGATTTGAGATTGCACCCGCCGGGATTGCGTATGGATCGTCTTCCTCGAGAGCCGGATCTTGAGGGCGATGAAGAGCCCGTCCCGGTGGAGCACTCATTCGACTAACAGTCAGTGCATTGAGAGAAGGAGTAGGAGCTAACATCCTACCAATGATAGGAATTTGAAGGTTTGTAAAAAGGTTTCGAATTAAGTAACCAAACGGAAGAGACTGGTGACCAGACTCGGAAATCACCATACGGTGAGCAATAATGTAGGTGGCATTAATACGGATGCCATGCTGGAGACAGTAAAGGATATAGCACTGAAGTGCACCCAATCTGTCAAAATTTCCAGCGCGTCCCAAAACGTTAAAAAGGATAATTTTATTCCAAAAACGAAGATTTTCCGGAAGATGTTGATCAGTTAAAATTGAGGGAAAATTATTTCGAAAAACAGGAGCTAAAACAGATTGGAGAATGGTTTCCTGAGTTTCTTGAACCTGGGTAAGCAGGGAAGTAAAGGCAGTATTATTTGAAAACACATTTATATTGGAATGGGTTAGACCCAGTACACGAGAAAAATCTTCTAAACTCCAGTCAAAAGAGTGGTTGAAAATATGAAGAGAGACACGATGGGTGGTCTCGTTAAAGTCATACCCAGCATAAAAATCGACCATACTTGAAAAAGGTACATCTCCTTGAAAAGAAAGAAAAGGTTCCCAGTCAATAGAAGAGAAAGCTTCAAAGGTACCAAGATGTTCTAGACCCACTAAATCGACAGATCGACCTGGGTTACAAGGTCGGGATTCAAAAATATGTCGTCTATAATCACGACGGTTTTGAGGAGGGTCAGATGGGTTTTGAGAGCTAGAAGCTCCCCGAGAGGTACGAGCCCTTTTTGGATCCATTTGAAGGAAGGAGAGAAAAACTGTTGTCGAAAGGTTGGAGTTCCGGTGGCCGGAAGAAAAACTTCGGTTGTTGACGGCGGACGTCGTAGGCGGCGGTCGGCGGCAAGAGGAGGGAGAGAGAGAGATAGAGCTCAAGGATAAAAAGAAAGGAAAAGAAACTTACCTGCTATGGATTTAAATCCGTCGAAGACGCGCGGTATACCGCCTAGGTAGCCGTGGTATACCGAGTCAGAAAAAGAGTTGAATTGACTTGACTTCTTTAAACACGCGTGATAGTGTAGAAACAGCGGTGCGGCATACCGCCTAGGGAACGCGGTATACCGGGGTCAGCTTGAACGGTTTCCGTCGGATAATCACAGAGTGACACGTGGTGGTGGTGAACAGAAAACGGTATACCGCCTTAGGGTCACGGTATACCGAGACAGCAAGTTTGTCCGGCAGCATTTGGCTTTTACGAAATTCAAGGTTTCCTTTAACCAATCTTACACACAACCAATTTCAAAATAAAACCCTCTCCCAATTATATTTCCTTTGGAGTTTCCTCCAAAAAAGACCTGTCCACCATCACATGACTTATATGATAAAAAAAAGATTGCTGTTTCCGGTCATGTGACGTGTGCAACCACTATCGAGTATCCAGTCCATATCAAGGTTTATCTACAATGATGAAGATGTAACTTTTATGGTCCCCATTTCTCGTGGGTCCTTGTAAATTAGTTTCAAGATAACAACCAACATATATATATAAAGTTAAGCAAAATATATATATATATATATAATAGATCAAAAAGAATATATATATATATGTAGTACGTATGTATATATATATATATAAACAAAAGTACATATAACAATATATTACTTATATATAATATATACAAGAAAATATATCATATTTAAACTATATATATATATATATATATATATATAATATATAACACATTTAAAACCATAAACGCATACCACCGGGATTATCATTATTAAACATTCCTTTTGGAATCCATTTAGTTATCATTTTAATTTTGCGATTGTATTTATCATACACATAAAAGCAAGCATTTATATTCGCATTATTTTTAGGTTTAGAATACTTATCGTTATACATGCGAGCATACGGTTTTCTCGTATTATAATTTACATTATGCATTTTAGGTACATACGGAGGTTTTTGCATATACGGCTTTCGTGTATTAAACTTAGGTGGTTCATAACATCTTTTAATAGGCATGCAATTACATTTTTCAACACATGTATTTGAACCTATACCTTTTCTACAATTTATACGGTTCGACATATTAAGCATGTTAAGAACTTTTTCATTACTACTTTCAAAGGCTTTAGCTAACATGTTATCTTTTTCATATGAAGCACATTTAGCCTTTAAACATGCAATTTCATTTTCAAGAATATCACATTTTGTACAAATAATATTTTCATGTGACTTTTTATTTAAGCATGCAATTTCTTTATTTAGAGCATCACAAGATTTACAAAATTTTTTTTCTCCTAATTTAGTTTCTAATTTAGCAATTATATTCATATCATTTTCAGATTTTTGTTTGCCATCATTAATTTCCTTAATACATGCAGATATCGTTTCTTTTAATCTAGAATTTTCGTCTTGGTAACGATTTGCAAGAGCAGCCATTTTGTGAAAAGATTCATATAATTCTTCAAGATTATTTTCATTATCACTATCATAATCTGAGTAAGAAGATTTTACCTCATCGTCGCTTTCGGCCATAAGACAAATAGCTTGATATTCGTCTTCTTCTTCGCTTCCACTCCACGAGCCTCCAACGAAGGCTTTATCCTTTTTATTTTGAAATTTGTTCTTTTTAGGACATTCGTTGGCATAGTGGTCTTTATCACCACATGAGTAACAATAACCTCTCTTTGGTTTGGCTTTTTCGTCGTCACTTGAGTCGTCATTTTTCTTCACTTTATCTTCTCTTTTATGGAAGTTGCGACTCCGGTTTTCACCGCCACGACGGTAGTTACCGTTTCTTTGAAATCTGCTATTTTTAGAAAATTTATTGTTACTAAAAAATTTAGAGAAGTTTCTTACCAACATAGCGACTTCGTTGAGTTTATCAGATTGATCTTTTGAAGTGCTAGCTTCCTCCTTTTTCTTTTTGTCATTCGGAGTTGAGACATTAAGAGCGATCGACTTCTTTTTGACTTGCTCCCGATCTTTGTTTCTTTTAAGTGCAATTTCGTGCACTTTAAGATTGCCGACGAGATCGTCGAGCTTCATTAGGGAGAGATCACGGGAGTCTTCTAATGATGTAATATTTGCCATCCACTCCGAAGGAAGTGCTCGGAGGATTTTCCTTACGTAATCTTCATTAGGATAAGTGCGACCTAATCCTTTCAAAGTAGTCATAATGAGGTTAAATCTTTTAAACATTGAGTCAATCGACTCATCTTGTTTCATTTCGAACAGTTCATAATCGTGAACTAAAATATTCACTTTACTAGATTTAACTTCCGTGTTTCCACGATGAGTATTATTTAAACTTTCCCATATTTGATTTGCAGTTTTATATGTATATACTCTTTCAATTTCATCAGTTGTTAAAGCAGCATATAATATATTCTTAGCTTCAAAGTTTAAACAAAAATGAGTTTCATCAGAAGTAGTCCATTCATCTATAGGTTTATCAATAAAAACATCATCTTTCACAATGGTGGGTTTAAAATTCCCTTTTTCTATAATATCCCAAATCTTTTGATTTTTGCCACGCACGTGACATTCAAATAGCTCGGCCCAAATGCCAAACTTTTCAGTATCTATCAAAGGGGGTTTTGAAAACACAAAATTAGTTTGTTGAGCCATTTAAAAGAATAAAAGAAATTTATGCAGAATATTTTTGAAAGACCTGCTCTGATACCAATTGTTAGACAACCTAGGGGGGGGGGGGTAAGGTTGTATTTAAAACTTTTACTTTCAAAAAATCTTTTTATAAAAAAATACGGAGTAAGTACGGAATAATACAGAAGAGTGTAAATACAAACAGATACACAGATATTATATAAATAAATATAAATGCAAAGCAATTTATATAAACAGATATAATTTAAAAGCACAGCGGAAATGTAAATAGATAAGGGAAAGGAAATACTTGACAACGATATTTTTAAAGTGGTTCACCAAACACAAAGTTGGCTAGTCCACCTCGAGAAAATAACACTTCTCGGAGATCCAATACGAAAACGTGTTCTTTACGGTAGAACACAAACCTTAGTACAACAAACGCGAATCACTCTTCTTTGAGAGAATTATGTGGATCACTCACTCTATTCAAACACTTACAAGAGGGTATAATTTTAATATGAATAATCACTCTTGAATAAGGTTTATCACTTGGATATTTTTAGAGAGTTTGATCACTTGAGTTGTGTTGCTGATTCAACTAATCGAGAGATTTTAATCTGCTATCAACTCAAGATTTCTTACTCAAAAAACGTGTTTTATAATTTTAACAGTTTAAATATCAAGAGAGGATGCTGCAGAGTCTTTATCAAATGCAGGGAGAGTTATTGTGAATTTGTAGCATTGAAGGCTGGTGCTTGCATGTATTTATACTGGATGAGCAACTGGTGCTGAGGCTTCGCGGTATACCGGCAAACTCTCGCGGTATACCGTGCAGAGGAAAAGTCCGTGTCAGATGAGAAGGTCAACCCTGCAAAAAACAAACGGAAACTGTACCCGCGGTATACCGGCTATACACCGCGGTATACCGTGCAGACAAAAGAGTTTCTAACCAATCAGAGGTGAACAGCAGCCCTGCCGCGGTATACCGCCGGTACCACGCGGTATGCCGGCGTCAGAAAGGGCAACTTCTCCAGGACGCAACCAAACTGCTGGATCTTCTCAATAAACCTTAATTAATTAAAATTGGGTTTTTAGAAATATCCAAGTGGTATATTATTATAGGGTGATTTATCATTTTAAAATTAAAACGACGAAAGTCTTCAGTCTTGGATTCTTCAGATGAAATTATCGAGATTATTTAAATGCTGCACACTCAGATAAAATATTAGATAACAAAGAATGCGGTGTGTTTTGTAATCATCAAAATAAATATGGAGATGTGATTTTATGTGTACCAAAAATATATCACAATATTAAAGCTGGGTACACTTGCACCAACAAAACGAAAGCTAGAGTACGGAACAAAACATAAAACTAACGGAAACGGTAAAATTAATCTAAGAAAGCAGTAAAGATCGATCCAAGGAGTGTCACTCTCCAAGAATCGTTTTTAAACCTACAAGAAATTAAATTAAAAAGCGTAAGAAATAAATAAACACAAAATTTAACTAAACAATAAATTCAAACATAAAAATAAAGTATGGAGAAAATGAAACGTTACAACAGATGTCGAAAGTTCGATGAGAATCTGTCACACTCCATCTTCATCTTTGTTCCATCGAAACATTCATCTTCTTCACATATTCATTAACTCAAGAAATAAAGGATTACAAATAAATAAAAACCAAAACTAAACTTAAAATCTAGACTAAAGAAAACCTACAAGAACAAAAGATTAAAACCAAACAATCTAACCTAAACATACAAAATTAATCTAAAAGGAAAACAAAAGAAAATAAAAAAGAAACGGCGCACAGCGGCACAGGGAGCATTCAAATACATGTATAAAGAATTTTGAAAATGCCTCCCTCATTTTTGCAACTATTTTATTTGTGCCACTCTTAATTTCTATTCTTTCAAAACAACTTCTCAAGAATTCTTTCTTCAAAATTTGGTCCAACTTTGCTATATTTCTTGAATTGCTTTACCAAATTAAATATTGATCGAATGCTCCAAAGCTTTATCTCATCCATCTCTATCTCTATATTTCAACGCAATACCTGTCAAAATACGTCGAAAGTACAAAAACACCAATGTAATATCCCCAACGACGATTAAACGGAAATTAACTAAAAATATAATAAAAACTATATGCAAACAATTAAATTAGACGTAAAATGCAATTATAAACTAATATGAATGTATGCATAAAATGCACTTAACACCAAACACGTAATATACTTTCAAATAAGAGTAAAAACTCTAATTTTGATCCATGAGGTTTAGCGAAAAGTTTGAGAGTGGGACCTAAACTTTGATAAGTGTATAAATCATCCTGGTAGTATTCGTTTTGCTCTAAAAGTGGTCCCTCGTAAGGGTGTCAAATATAACTAAAACCGAACAACCCACCCGAATCGAATGGCATTTCTGTTAAATTGTTTCAGATTATTCGGTTTTCGGGTTAAACAATTCGGTTAACCGAATATGGATCATCATTCGGTTCGGTCTTCGGTTAAATTTTTTTTCTTTCTAAATTCGGATAAACCAAATAACCTTAATGACACATTCTACTAATATTTTATATATTTCATGTTTGTAAAAATAAACCAAATACATGTTAAACAATTTTTTTTTACATATTTAGGTCATTTACATATTTTTAATTTAAAAAATTAACATACACGTGTTTTTGAATAAAGTACAAGTGTATGTATTAAAATGTCATTTAAAATAAACAAAAAACTTTTAAAACAAGAAAACGAAAAGTCATCTGAAGAAAACCCCCAAAATATGATGTGATATTATCAAGTTCATCTCTCTCTCTCCCTCTCCAACAAATCCCGACAAATCTTGAATCAACACTGGAGTTAGACCCAAACAACAACAATCATTATCTTCTTAAACGAACCTCAAGCAAATTTGGTATGTGTTTTTTCCCTCAATGTCGCTCGTCCCTCGTTCGTGTGTGTGTTCTTCCACAAAAATCATACATGCTATGTTCTTCAACGACTAAGAAGAAATCATCTTCCCATGTACCTCCTCTCCATCGTGCACAAAAGGCACTTAGTCTAGGTTTGCTCAAAATATGATGTGATATTATCAAGTTTTTTTTGGTAACCGTGGGTTTCCAGGCCAGCTTACACGTACCGACTAATCCCCGGACGACCACGAATGGCCTGGAGTCATCGCAGGTGAACCTCCATGACCACAAGGGCTTTGGCAGTGCCTGGATTTGAACCCTGGGTAGATGAGCTTCCACTACATCCCCCAAGGGCTTTACCAGTACACCACAACCCAAGTGGTTGATATTATCAAGTTCATTCCAATTTACGGAGAGTTTGATATGAAAATAAAATTGGATTTCATTAATTCACGGAAAAAAATTCATTCACGGATCAATAATCAATTTCACCGACAAAAATCTAATTCATAAAAAGAGGCCGTGATCACGCACCACCCTTTCACGGATATTTTGGTTAAATTTGAAAGATTTTAGGTATTTTAGAAATTCAACGATCAACTTGTGACATTTTAATTAATTTCCCTTTTTAAGTAAACCCATTTTACAGAACATGAAAAGCGTGACTTATCAAGTAACTATAAATGAAGTAAAAAACATAATCTGTAAATAGAAAAATTAAAAAGAAAGAAAAGGCCCAAGCATTGGTAGCCCAACGGATTTTAGGAAGAACAAGGGCAGTAAAGTCTTTTTGGTAGCCCAACGGATTTTAGGAAGAGCAAGGGCAGTAAAGTCTTTTTGGTAGCCAAAAAGATTATTATTATGGAAAAAACAATATTATGCGGTGAACGTGGATCGAACACGTGACCTTCAGATCTTCAGTCTGACGCTCTCCCAACTGAGCTATCCCCGCAATTCTGTTTAGGAATTCTACCGCACATCTATAACGGTACCACTACCTTTTTTTCCAACTTTTTATTTGGGAAAACTTTTTATTACAATATTAGGAAAGTATTTTATTTCATTATATTTTACACAATATATTACTTTAAAACCTATTGTGTGCTGACATGACATTAGATAATAGATAATGTTTATATGCAAACATGTCGAATTTAAACCTAAACAAGAACATGATCTTAGATATATCCTGGAGGTGAAATGGATAGAGTCGATTTAAAGGAGAGCTTTTATGATATAGTCAAGAGCCTCTTTGACCTATATAGGAGTGTCCCTTTATATATGCGTTTCTTGTGCTTTTTATATATACTTTTTTATATGTTATCTGTTCTAATTTTCCATCTTCCTCCATTACTTTTTATGTAGTCTTATTTTTACACATTTTTAGAGTGATTCCATGCTTTTATTTCGTGTAGGTAACTACTTTTTTGGTAACATTTAATGCCTGTAAAATATATTGTTTTATAAGTTAGAGGTCTTTACAAAAACAATCTATCGAGATATGATATCCATAGAACGCTCCTCAAACCCTATATCTCATAATGGAATATACTTAAATACGTTTGATTTTGGATTGGTTTTGTTTGACTGATGAATACATAAGAGAACACGAAAATAACTAAATCATATGTGATTTTACACTAAATGAGTCGCTTGGTCACCCCTTGTGTCGAACATGTCCCCTTATCACCGTATTTTTTCAATCCAAGTATAATATTAATGTATTAATTAACATATATTTGTTTCATATGTATTCGGTTTATAATGTGAAACCTTTTTACATGCATCTTCTGTTACACAAACATGCTAAAAATATTCATGTTATGAACCAAGTACATGTGAAACAACATATGTTAATCAATACATTATATGATTTATATCACAACCTCAAAGAGTTTTCTATTCTAGCTATAGATGAAAAACTCATATAAAATAAATGCAATATTTTTTAAAGATCACCACATATATATATATATATATATATATATCAGTGTGTTAATTTGTGTGGAGTTTTTTGAAAATGAAGTCGGTGATCTCGTGAAGGAGGCGGCTACGGCTATGATGACCACAATGCACGTCCCTCCTCCTTCCTCGGAATCCCACTTTCCATTCCACTTTATAAACCAACTTATATATATATATATATATATATATATATGCAGCAGCTTCAATTATATATATACCTTCTTCAGTAACTTATATATATATATATTATATATAACCGCTGTTTAACTTTACCTCTTCCACTTCCATAACTACTCCTCACCAAACCATATACATACATACATACATTTCTCTCTCTTTATATATATACATATATATCTTTGTGAATGCATATATATAAATGATATGAAAGAGAGTCCGATCGTAATCTAATTGAGACATGTAACAAGCCCACACCCAACTAATCTTCTTTCTTTCTTTCTTTCTTTTCATTTCAATTCCTTCTTACTAATTCAATGCAACACTCTTACCACGCTCCTCCATTTATTATTATATAACTTCACATCTCTCTCTCTCTCTCTCTCTCCTCAATCTCATCTCATTTCTCTAGTTCTTGATTGATTTCCATAGTTAAGTTATTGACTAGATAGTTGTTGCCATTATGGATCATTTCAGTAGTGTTTTGGGCATCTGGGTTGCTTTTTTTTTGGTCATTTATGGTCATAATTGTCAAGTCAAGAGTTTGAGCAAGTATATCACCTGGGACGATATCGATATTGATATGCAAGATGATTACCACAAAAAACCAGAGAGGTTCAGTTTTGAAAATGGAGATGAGAATGGGAGTAGAGTCATTGTGGTTGATCAAAGTGGTAAAGGTCAATCACTTACTGTACAAGGTGCTGTTGATATGGTCCCTTTTAACAATTCCATCAGGTTTAAAATCTACATTCTTCCTGGCATTTACAGGTTAGTTTCCAACATCCTATACACATATATATATATATATATGCTTTCGAGAGACCAGAAAATCACATTGAACCTTCATAGCAAAACACTATATATGAAGGTACGAAAAGACAGCGAACCTTCACAACAAAAACACTGTGAAGCTTAACTGTGTTTTGCTGTGAAGGTTCAATGTTATGTTGTGGTCTCATGAAAGCAGACTGGTCTCACATGATCCATATAAATATATTTATATATAATGAAGGTTTGTTTTTTTTTGCCTTCAATGCGTTTTTGTGTCATCACAGCTGGTCTCACGTTGAACCCATCCCTGTATATATACCTATATATATACACACACACACGATTAAACGACAAAGAAATAATCTTAGTATTCATGGTGCAGAGAAAAGGTGATTGTTCCTGCTTCGAAACCGTATATTTCTTTCATTGGAGATCAAAATCGAGCTTCAGAAACTGTACTAAGTTGGAACGACAAAGCCTCCAACCGATATAAAGATGGTTCTGAACTTGGAACATATAGAACAGCTTCGGTTGACATAGAATCCGATTACTTTTGTGCTTCCGGGATAACCATTGAGGTATATATAGCTAGTAATACCAACAAATTCAAACCCACGAACAATTATTTGGTCATATAAACTTAAGTATTGGCATCTCTGTTATGCAGAATACAGTTGTTGCTGAACCTGGAGGATATAAAATGCAAGCAGTCGCATTGAGGATTGCAGGCGATAAAGCCGTGCTTTATAAAGTAAGGATATTAGGCAGCCAAGATACTCTCATGGATGACCATGGATCTCACTATTTCTACCGCTGTTACATTCAAGGATCGGTCGATTTCATCTTTGGCAACTCCAGATCACTCTACAAGGTACACAATTAAGCGAAATTTGAAGAAACCACATATATATATATATGTATGATTGGAGGGAGGTTCCGAGGAAAACCTCAAAAAAATGAAAAACTGAGAAACATTTGTTCATCCGGACGGTATGCACATACATACAAGTAATTGAAGTTTTTTGGTTTTTATGCACGTGTGCATACCGGACAAATTGCTTACAAATTATTTATATGCACACGTGCATACCGTCCAAATAAACGATAACCAGGGTTTAGAACCATCTTGTGGTTTTCAAAATTTTGTGGTTTTCCCCTGAACCCGACCAATTGATGCTAATGATTAATGACATGGTTTTTATGATATAATTGATCAGGAATGTATTCTGCATTCGGTAGCCGATAAATACGGAGCAATTGCAGCTCATCACAGGAACTCAAAAGACGAAGATACGGGATTCTCTTTTGTCAACTGTTCGATAACAGGAAGCGGAGGTGCAATCTACTTGGGGAGAGCATGGGGGAATTATTCGAGAGCGGTGTATTCGTACTGTGACATTGATAACATCATAGAGCCTTCGGGGTGGAGCGACTGGAACCAACCATGGAGGCAACGGTATATATTCATCTTGAATAATATGTAAATTGGATACCGAATGAATGAATGAATGTTGATATATGTAAATATAGGACGGCGGTGTTTGGAGAATACGAGTGCAGAGGAAAAGGTGCAGACAGAAAGAATCGAGTATCGTGGTCAAAATCGTTGGAGTTTATGGAAGCAATGCCTTTTCTTGATTCAAACTTCATCCATGGAGAGCAGTGGCTGAGACTATAGTACTCATTCTGGTTAAGTGTTGTAGCATACATACTCATATATATAATTACTATAAGTTGAGACCCATGTTAATATATAACCTATGAATATTTAGAGGGAGGTTTAGGAACACCATTGTAACCGTTTATTTGGACATATGCACATGTGCATACAGATAACTGAAGCTGTTTTTTGGTTTTATGCACGTGTGGATGATGCACATATGCATATGCATGTTACAAATTACTTGTATACACATGTGCATACCGTATATATAGTCCCAATCATTTGCAAAACTCCTAATTCATACAAACCACAAACAACCCTCAAACCCGCCATCTAGTATAATGAATATCTGATTCCATAAATATCTTGATTGTTTCCTAATCTAAAACATTGATCATAACGAATGAACTTCATCATAATATCTATATCATAATAATCTTGGTGAGCAACACCAGTGATCAAAGCAGAGGCTAAATACGCTACGCTGATCAAATTCTGATTAATAATCATTCAAGTCATCAACAAAAGTTAAAACCATTGCATACCCAAAAACGGAAAAAAAAAAAACCGCATCATCAGCCAAGCTGGTTGATAAACCAAGAATATGTGCATCGAAACCTCTATGAACAAGTTAACAGCCATCCAAACCACCAGAAAGAATATATATTCTTAAAAGCAATTCAATTGATTTTAAGTACCCACATTTGGCGAAGGGTTTGCTATCGATTGGCCATAAGAATATCTCCATTGCCCACAAGCTCCGCATTTCTCTAACTTCACGCTATTTTCCAGTGTACAAAATTTGCATGACCATGCCTTATACTTGTCTTCAATAGCTTTCGGTTTGTGGGTTCCGCATAGCTCACAGATCGGAGCTAAAGTCTGTCATAATCATTTCATCATATGAGTTTTCAGTATCAACACTACAACAAAAACTGGCTTTATAAGTCATCAAATATGTCTAAATCTCCTAACAAACGGCTTTATAGGACTTACAATGTTACAATAAAATGTGGTAAATCAACATGCATAATTTACCAGTTTTAAGGGGATGTTTGTTTACCTCTTAATAGTTCCATTAAGAGGCAACCTCTGAATCGCTAAGAGGTAAATCTTGTTTGGCAAAAAAGTCTGCCTCTTAATGGTTCTAAAACCCTCTGAATAGTTTTGTATCTTGGGCCTCCCTTAACCATACAGCGCCCTAATTTCATTCTGTACAATTACCAAACAACTATATTTCATTTTGCACTATATCATAAGAGACTCTTAATCATTCTGCACCAAACCATTCAGCAAATGCCAAACAACCCCTTACTAAATGATTGACCAAGAATCTATTATGGAAACGTCCGAAATCAAGAAATAAATAATAATACAGTATTAGACACTAACCGGATTCAGCAACGTGCACATTAAGCACTCCCACCTAGACGACTTCGTATCGCATTCTGTTTTTCGATTGCTAGTAGAAGCATCATCATCCCCTGTTAAATCAATACAACTTTTCTCAAAAACGTGTGATGAAGGCATATTTGCGTCCTTTTCTGTTTGGCGACTTCTTTTGTTGACTTCTGTTAAGTCAACAAAACATTGTTCGGGATGACCATCACAGCACTGAGATGGCAGATCATTGGTTTCTTGACGATTTCTTTTCAGAGAATTGGCATTTGTATCGGCACCTAGACCACTAGAAGACGCCGAGTTTCTTATATTTCGGTTCTCTTGTGGGGCCCCAGCGCCACTTTCTTCTTCTTCTTCTTCGACTATTTCCTCTAGGCCACACCATAGATCATCTTGAAATCTCCTTTCTGCAGCCATTGCAGCTGCTTGAACAGGAGTTAGGGTAGACATGATGGATTTATCACCACCAAGACGTTTAGGTCCAGATGGTAAAAGCGATCCTTGGCGTTTTCTGTTTTCTGCAGCAAGAAGTGCAGTCTGGCGGAGAGATGAGAGAGGAGGTTGACGAGAAAAGCCACCCAAACGTCTGCCAGGAAGATCAAACCCAGCTCCAGCCCCGGAAATTCCTTCACTAATCAGCTGCTCACATTCCTACATGCCAATAATATGCACGAAAACAGAAACATGAACAAGAAAGTAGCAGACCACTCCCCCCGTCCCAAAATTAGCGTCCAGTGTCTACTTTCCAATTATACCGTTAACTGATTATCAGATGAAAAAGTGTAATAATTACAATTATACCCTTGGCGTCCAGTGTCTACTTTCCAACTATACCCTTAACTGATTATGAGATGAAAAAGTGTAATATTACTCCCTGTATTATTAAGGGTACAATTATCATTTTTTTGATTAAAAAGTGTAATAATTACACATTCCTAGAGCCGTGTGCCCTTTATACTGTTGACATTTATTTTGGGACGGAGGGAGTATAACAATTATAACAATTTATTTCGACAACCATAAACTAGCTTGGTTTTTAGCTTATCCAAAAAAAACCATTTGGTTAGCCATAAGTTAGCTTATAACTTATAAGCTAGCTTCTTGAAAAGCTACTACAAGATTCATTTCAATAAGCCCCATAAGCTCTTTTCCACATCTTTTTAGTAATGTCCCACGTATTTTTCCAATTGATTTTTCTAACATGTGCTTTTTGGTCATTTTATATTGTCATCTAGCTTATTAGATAAGCTCTACCAAACATGACTAGTTTATCGCCTAGTTTGCCAAACACAGACTAAATGTGTCCGGTATCATGCATGATGAAATCCGAACACAATCTATTACAATTTTCTGTACCTCAACACATCAACACCTATAAATAGTATCTCATATACCACTACTTCACCCTCCATTCTTTCTAAAAACTAAGTTTGATCGCATAGTTTCAAAGATTCTCTGTATCTCAAACTCACAAAAAAAAAAAAAACATAAATGATAAGATTGGTATTATCAATGAAGTTTATACAACGTTCATGAGTGGAGATACCTTTCTGAGCTCATCCCAGAGTTTGTAGAAAGCAGCATTATGAGGACTAATGGCGTTATGGCAGAGTTCATGTAGCATTGTATCAAGAACTTCATCGAAAGGAAGCCAACCCCAATCTGTATGTTGTCTTCGAAGTCTTAGCTTTACATGAGCACCACGCCAGACGTTTAAACCTAGAAGATTAGGGTTTTTGGGACTGCAAAAACGTACATCTTTCCTCAATTTAGCCTAATCAAAGTACGAATCATACTCCTACTGTTTTAGCGTTAGGTTATCATTTTAACATAATCAAATACAAAGCAGATGCAGAACCTAAGTCAATTTTAAAATAAAAAAATCTTCGAAACTGTAAAATGAACAAAATTAGGGATTTGAAAACCTAAAGAAGAGTGTTACCACATTTCGGATAGAACTTTGACTGTCCATTTATGCTTGCGCATGATCGGTTGGACCTGTTTGGCGATTTTCTCAAGGAATTTCCTAGCCTCATCTCCTCCAACTTTCCTCTTTAACGTTCTGATTTCCAACACCTTGTGAAGATCGCCAACATTCATCTGAACCTAAACCCTAAATCCCAAATCTGAAATTGCAAGGATTTCGAATCGGATCCAGTAATAAATATGATTACATTCAACGTCTTTCCGATTGAGAACCCCAAATTGTGGTTCAATTATAGGGTTAACTTGGAGTTGGCGGGATACCGAAGAAAATGAGTAAATTACAAAATCAGTCCCTCAACTATCAATAACTACAAAAATAGTCCCTAAAATATCAATAACTACAAAAACATTCCCTAAATTATCAATAACTGTTTCTTTATTACTTTTGAATTTCTTACAAGGTTGAATATTGTTAATAGATCTCGATAAATACTAGCTACTGAATCATCGGGGTTTGAATTTACACTTCTTGCTAATCATGTCCATTTGAAGGGTTGTGGATTTAACTTGATAATTGACTATTTTCTATAAAAACTCTCCTAATTTGTTCTTTGAGGTGTTAAAGAATTAGTAGGTATATTCCTTTTTAATCGACATAAAATTTTGTGTAAATGAACAGTGTTACACCAAATTTGTTGTGAGATTTAGTGTCTCCACTTGAGTAATTCGGTGTAAGATTTAGTTTGTACGGCAAACATCAAGCAACTTATTAGGGGTAAATTAGTAATTTCATCAATCCTGTCATGTGCAGTTTCATCTTACCAAATGCTTGGGGGGGGGGTTTAAAATTGTCTACTTGTAAAATGACCAATTTACCCCTAATCTGTTTCTGAGTTATTTGGTTCACTAACAAGGTAGACCCCAAGAAAGAGTTCATATTTTCTCAACAAATAATTGCTCCCTAAAAGGCAAAAATCCTGGATCAGCCACTATTAAACGTTGAACAGTTGTCAAATCATATCTTGTCTGAGTACCAAAAGCATCCGTTACGTGCGTAAATGGACAAAAACACACAAAAACGGAGACGGACACCCAATCTATCGATCTCGACAAAAGTATGCTTCTTTTCTTTCTTCTTTACAATATACGTATATTCTTAAACTTGTCCTATGTACTCCACCCTCATCTCCAATACAAAAAAACAACAAAAAACCCATATGAAATCTAAACAAACCAACCACCAATCAAGTATCCCAGATCATAACAACAGCAATCACCCCTATCCCCAATGTTACAGCCAATAATTTGAAGTGGGAAGTGTCGATTGAAGACGGCTTCTGCGCCTGATAACCTCGAAGCAAATGGTTTATCGATACGTATATAAACACCCCACAAGCAATTCCCATTGATATCGCAAATATCCAATCTGCAACCCGACCCTGTGTCGTTGCATCAATTACGATTCCAATTGCGACCCCAATCGGACTCGAGATTCCGAAGGCGAAGGCGTAAGATGCGCATGACAAGAAAGGGCGGTCTGGAATCATCCTTAGCAGTGCAATTCCCATTGCAACGGCTGCAAAGATTTTGTGAAGAGATATCGTCCATAGAGCTTTCCAAGCATCGGCTTTGGTGTCCGCGATTCCGATCGCTATTCCTTCAAACACGGAATGGAAACACAATGCGACTATTAACAAGATGCTGTCCCCTAGTGAAGAAGCTGATGTCATTCCAATCTTGATGTGTTTTCCATTCCTGCTTTCCCCTGTTATCAATAACATGTTTCTTGAATTAGAAAATGACACTACAACAAAATTGAGTTTATAAGACGCCTAAAATAAATAAACGTTCTATTTAAAAGTGTTACAAAAAAATTGAGTTTTATAGGACCAAAGTTTATAGAACCAGACAAAAAAGCGTTCTATCTAAAATGTTACAAAAAGTTTAAAGGATGCCTTTGGTTGTCGTAACAAGTTTTTTAGAACATTTTTCAAATAAAACGCCCTAATAACTATTTTATATGACACTATTTGAAAAAATGTCCTATAAATACAAGTGTCCTCTAAAAAGATGCGTTTACATGACGCTTTTCAAAAGCATCCCATAAAATTAGCTCATACGACACTTTATTTTGAAAATGTCCTAAAAACTTTGTTACGACGGTCAACTGCGTCCTATAAATTTATTGTAACACTTTTAGACATGACCCTTTTTTGTCTATGAACTAATATCCTATAAAACACTCAAATTTGCTGTAGTATGATCAGAAGCACAAGTTTCTTTATCACTAACATGTTTCTTGAATAGAAAATGGTAAGAATATATCAAGATTAAAGAAATAACCTTGATCTTCAACGTCGTTAGAACCAGACCCATTACTCTGTTTGCCATAAACATAAGAAATGAGGCAATCAGCAAGCATAGTTAGCAAATAGCCACCACAAGCAAGCATAAAAGCAAAAGGGTATTCAATGGTTGTCAAATCTTGAAAAGTTTCATTGGCGTCACTGAGGAAATGCATCAAGGCGGTTCCAAGAAACACGCCGCCGGCGAACTGGGTGCCCAACACCAAGAATCCCTCATTCCATTTGAAGAAGTAAGGAGAAACACCTCCAATGAAAGTCCAAAGAAATACGAGTATTAAACACCAAATCTTGACAAGAATTAAAGATCTTGATCGGAGGTTGGGTTTTGGGGCGTCGGAGACATCATCATCGTGGTCATCATCTCCGCCGTGGGCGGCGGCGGAGAGGAGGAGGAGGAGGAGGAGGGAGGTGAAGAAAAGGAAACGAGACATGGTGGAATGGATGTTGGGGAGGTTGAAGGTGATGATGATATTAGGGTTGATTTGTACTACAGTTTGGAAAATGTTAATGTGTAGTACAATCACATGTGTGTCTGGAGTCTGGACTTGCTTGTTTTGCGTTTTTGTTCTTCCAACTCGATGTTTTTTGTCGTTATAATTATTTAATGACGTTTATTTCCTTTAAAGTAAAGTAATGTAATTCATGTGAAATGATTGATTAAATAAAAATAAAATCATGTGCATCCGTTCGAAATCAACAAATTGGTCTTATAAGATGCGTTTGAATGACTAATTGGTCTTACAAGATCCGGCCTCTGCGGTTTTAAAGCTTGTGTTCTGCCCTTGATGTGGATACCTACTTAGTGTTTTAGAACTGTAAGTTTAGATTTAAATAAAATGGATAATATATTATACGAGGAAGTATCATGCAGAAAGTTAAACATTATGCGAGAAAACGAGAAGTGTGATATCATATATGATTACACGGCATGTGGGTGTGTTTACTCATATATGATTAAACATCTATGTTTAAAGAATGAAATTCATTTTCTTATTCCAAAACCTACAAACCAAATACACAAAAGATTTCAAATCATTCCAATTCCAAATATATCTTTTGAAATACAAATCTCTCAAAACCATTATGTGGAACAAAACATTTAAAATCTAATTATGGGGTTATAAGAAATCGATATGAATTAGGTAAGTGTTATCCAGGAAAGGATATAGTACCCGATAAACAGGTAAGTGTTAACCAGGAAAGGATATAGTACCCGATAAACGCTTGTTGAAAATGGTTCTTTACTATGTAGTAACTGTATATCGATAAAAATGTCTTTACCATATTCTGTGTGACCTGGTAAGTGGAACAAAACGTTGGTCGGGTAAGTGTTAAATTAGCTTCATCAAGTAAATCAGTACTTATGTAAACTAGTTGATATCGATCGAGTCAACCATGCTAACAGAAGCAAAAGTGGCTAGAAAAAAATGATGTGAACTTGAAGGGCACACCATCACCACATACTAACGGAAAATGACTTACATGGACCTTGTGATACGACATAACATAACATGACATGTATTAATTAATAACTAAGAAATTAAAAAAAAAACCTACCCATTTTACAATATTTATATATGTAAATTTAAAATACATTCAATTTTCATGTTTATTTATATTTTGCAACCGAATATTAATCCAAATAAATAAGTTAGTAAATTGAAAAATGATAATTGTTTAAAGATTAATCAATCAATTAGTGAGTAAATCATACTTTATTAAACATGAGTTTAAGAATTAAATATTTTACTTAATGTCTTGTCAATTAAAAAATCTATTAGAAAAGGAACGGGTTCCGATGAGAAGTGCAAAATTGATGAGATACGTGATAAGTGTTGGATATGAAATGAACGAATATTAGGATGAGATGCATCGAGATAAAATGCACCGGATCAATTCCTTTTTAAATTGCAATTTATAAAAGGGTATTTGATTAAAAGTACTTCTCACATTTCTCACCGAAAATGACACTTTTCACATGATCCCATCATATAGATTAATAATTATATTTGATTATTTTTAAATGTAAATATTTAATTTGAGATGGAGATAGATAATTGAATCGTTACGTTTTGTTTGAAAAATGGTGTGTCAAGTTGAAATGGTCAAATGGCCCCCTCCCCATTAAACACCAATCTCTATCTAAAAGACATTTTCCATTAACTCCGACATTGAGTAGACTTGGACTTAAAAAAAAGAGTAAATTGCATTTTTGGTCACTGTCTTATGTTGATTTTCACACTTTTGGTCTCTAGAAAATTTTTACTGCAAGAATGCCCGTCTAATATGCAGAAGTGCTCGGTTTTGGTCCCTCGGGACTAACACCGTTAGGTTGCCTCTGTTAAAGCCTCTCATGTGCAAGTCACATGAGGGCATTTTAGTCATTTTACTTTATTTTATATGTTTTTCACTAAAGACAAAAAACCACAGGGACCAAAATTGCAAGTTTCTTTTACTTCTCTCGCTGGAAACAAGAAAACACCCCCTGTCCCCCCCCCCCCACCTCTTTTCACGATTTCAGCCACAATCTCTCTTTTTCTCTTGAGTACCGTCCCCCACCACCACCAGCAAGCCGCCGCCGGCGACCAGACCTGCAACCACCACCTCAGATCGCCACCCTTCCACCTGCAGAAACCACATCGCCATCTCTCTCTATCTATGTCGTCTCTCCACAGACCAGACAGCCGGCGACCACTGCCCTGTCGCACCACACCCACTGCACCATCGATCTTCACCCTTCGCCCTTTTCCCTCTCGTTCTCACTTTCACAACAGCTTCGTTCTAATCTCCATGTCGATTGCTTCTCCCTCTCGATTTCTTCCCGGAAGCATGAACCACCACCACCGTCGCTGTTCGCAGCCGCCAGCCACCATCGAACCACAGAACCTACCGCCGGCCACCTGTTGCTCTTTGTCCCTCTTCCTCACGATATACCACAGCGCCCTCTTACTCTCTGTCGATTTCACGAAACTGCAACCCACCACCGGTGACCTGCATCCATCTCCACCCTTCGATTTCAAAACCCACCACAACCTCCTTTGTCGATTTTCAAACCTTCAGCGCCTCCCCATCGATTTCTTGATCTTCAAATTGAAATAAAGTAAAAGAAACTTGCAATTTTGGTCCCTGTGGTTTTTTGGAGACGATGATATATACATATATATATATATATATATAATTATTTACTTTTTAATTTGAAATTAAAGAAAAAGAAAACTGCAATTTTGGTCCCTATGATTTTTTGTTAAAAAAAATGCAAAAAGGCAAAATGACCGAAATACCCTCATGTGCAAGGCGCATGAGGGGGTTTAACAGATGCAACCTAACGGTGTTAGTCCCTAGGGACCAAAACCGAGCACTTCTACATATTAGACGATCATTCTTGCAATAAAAAATTTCTGGAGACTAAAAGTGCAGAAATCAACATACCACAGGGACCAAAAATGCAATTTACTCTAAAAAAATCAAGTGATTATACAATTTGATTAAAAAATCTAAATTTTCATTTCACAATTTTAATATAAGGGGGCGTCCGATTCATTTTAAGAAATGAAAATGAAAATGAAATACAATAGAATGGGAATAGAAATGAACATTTCATTGATGTTGGGTTAACCAATATAATTAATAAAAAATGTATATAAATTTTTTAATACCACCATGTGACGTCCAACATAAAAATAAAAAAATATTTTTCATTCAACATCAAGAAATGAAGGGACGTACGAGAAGAAATTACTAAACGAGAATAAAAGTTTCATTTCCCCCAATTTGGTCAGGGATGAAAATTAATGGGTTTAGGGTAATGATTTCATTATATTATATCAAACCAAATAGCAGTTTTCATTATCATTCTCATTCCTTAACTCTCAATACTCCCAATCAAACACCCCTAAATCTGTTAATTGGTTTATTGTCTTTATATAAAGAAGATCCATGCTTGAGTCCGATCTATGTATGTTTAAAAAAATACAAAAGACATATAAATACACCAAAATTTAAAGTAAAAAGTAAAAACAATAAATTTAACAACCGTGGGACTTGAACCTTGGCCTTTTGCACAAAGACAATCATTTGCTATTTAATTAAAGTCATTTGCTAACATTTCATTTTCAAAAACTATATGATGACATTCAACAAAATGATATTGTGACATCCTTTATAAACATATTTTTTCCCTTACGAAGAAATTATGAAGCGGAGGTTTGTGCCACCATATCATTCCATGTGGGTCCGACCTTGTACCGGGGGTGACGTAGCATAGGTTTTCGAAAGGATCGACAAACTAGGGGTGAGCATAACCCGATCGACCCGATTAACCCGACCGACCGAACCCGATTCCACCCGAACTTTGGCCACCCGACGGACCCGAACCCGATTCCACCCGAACCCGATCTTTTATGTCGGGTACTTCGGTTCGGTTCGGTTTGGGTTTTCCCGAACCCGCCCGAAACCCGATTAACCTGAAAAAATGTATTTTTTTTAATTTAATAAATTGTAAATATAAATATATATATTGTATTTTCTTATTTAAAAAAAATATCTTGCATCAACCATATGGTGTTCTTCTTACAGATTATAGGAGAGGAATTCACTAATGTTGTTATTTATGCAGTAAATCAGAACGATCATAAGGCCCATGTACCGTTTCTATGGATCATAGCAAGTTTGGGGGTTGGTTTAACACTAATTATAGCAGCCGTAGGTGTTAGGAATATTTCATATAGATTTGATGTGTCAAAACTTCAACTTACAAGGGTTCGAATTGTAATATGTTTATTTTATAGTTATCCTTGTAAATTCTAGTTTATCTAGGATTCCTAGTTTATCTAGGATTGGTATTTATCTAGTTTCTAGTTTATCTAGGTTTCTAGTATATAAAGAAACCTAGAGATATAGAATTAGACGTTCTTGAAACCCACGTTTAAACAAAAACGTGTAGATGTGTGTGCATGAGCCCCAAGGTTCTTAATCCTAATACTTGAGAAGAAATATTCGTTTGTTGATAACTTAGGTCAACAAATTGGGGCGTGAGTATGTAATCAGTATGTTTAAATTAATGAACCTTGTTAGCTATACAAATCTGTCGCTTAATTCCGTTGTTCATGTTGTGATTTGTATATGTTTATTCCATGATCTAGAACTAATCATTCTTGAGCTTAAAGATCCGGTTTAGGGTTTATATAAATCCTATCAGGTGGTATCAGAGCACATGGTGCTCTCTGATCTGGAAGAAAAACAAGGTTTAATGGAAGATTTGAAGAGACGAAAGAAGACGAACGAAAGAAAGAAAAATCAGATTTTTCGCAGAAATTTTCTGGAAAATCACAGCCGGCCGTTTCGCCTATTCCCGGAGATTGAACCGTCGGATCGTCGCGATTTTTGGACAGCAGCTTCGGGACACATTGTTTAACATTATGTCTAGTTGGATTGTCCGTACGACGTCCAGAACGCTCCCAGAAATTCTCGAAATCCAGCAGTTTTTTTTTTCTTGATAAAAATTGTTCTTCACTCAGAATTCCTCAAAGCCATGAAATCAAAGCCGCGATGCAATGGAGAATTCATGTCACACACCATGTTAGGATCATGCTCGACAAAAGGAGGATGATTTTTGTTTGTTTCAAGAAAATTCACACACACAAGGTATGAAGGTTTGATGAACGATAGAGGAAGAATGCTTAAATGACTACTCTTTGATCGTCATCAGTTGATTACAAAAAGGAAGATTAATTAGAGTTTGTTTGAAGAAGAAGTGAAAGTTAGAGTTTGTGTTCTTATCATATCTTTAAAGGTATTCTTCACCTGTTAAAGATAACCCGTGATATTATGAAGATTATTAACGTAATTGTTTGAAGAATGTGACTTCAATTTGACGAAATCTTAGAGAAGAAGATTGGTCGAAGGACAGGGATCCCCTCATTCATGAGAATGACGTTGTTGTTCACTTGGTTTCTACGGGATATAAGACTCAAGGTTTGGTTTTTTACTTCAACTTCAAATAGATAATGGTTGATTTTCTTTACAACGTAATTGATATAACCTCGAAGACACAAGGATGGTTAGCATAAATTCAGGGGAAGAAGAAGTGTTGATCATTCAAGGGGAAGATTCAAGTTTGATAAGTTTTGGATTTGATTATGTCAAAAAGGGGAAGAGCTACTTGAAGATTCTGATGCTAAGTTTTGTCATCATCAAATAGGGGAAGATTGTTAGGAATATTTCATATAGATTTGATGTGTCAAAACTTCAACTTACAAGGGTTCGAATTGTAATATGTTTATTTTATAGTTATCCTTGTAAATTCTAGTTTATCTAGGATTCCTAGTTTATCTAGGATTGGTATTTATCTAGTTTCTAGTTTATCTAGGTTTCTAGTATATAAAGAAACCTAGAGATATAGAATTAGACGTTCTTGAAACCCACGTTTAAACAAAAACGTGTAGATGTGTGTGCATGAGCCCCAAGGTTCTTAATCCTAATACTTGAGAAGAAGTATTCGTTTGTTGATAACTTAGGTCAACAAATTGGGGCGTGAGTATGTAATCAGTATGTTTAAATTAACGAACCTTGTTAGCTATACAAATCTGTCGTTTAATTCCGCTGTTCATGTTGTGATTTGTATATGTTTATTCCATGATCTAGAACTAATCATTCTTGAGCTTAAAGATCCGGTTTAGGGTTTATATAAATCCTATCAGTAGGTTTTTTTATTTGCTCGAGATCATCAATTTGCTATGAATTGGGCTTAAAATGAATTGGAATGAATTGGGCTTAAAATGAATCTGGCCCAACCCGCTCAACCCGACCGCCCAACCCGAACCCGATTCCACCCGAAACCCGAATTATACTTTGGGCGGGTTTCGGGGTCTGATCCCCCCACCCGAACCCGATCGGGTTGGCCAAAAATCGGCCCGACCCGCCCGTTTGCTCACCCCTACGACAAACGGCTAAACCATTTGACACTTGATAACAACTCTGTAAGTAGAGGCGGAACACAAACTTTTCAACCGCATGGGCCGGACTAATATATTATATAAATTCATACAGACAAGTCAACAATTCAGCAAGTTCAACAAATAATCAACAATTCAACAAATTCAACAAATAATCAGCAATTCAACAATTCAACAAATCAATAATCTTTCATTGTTTCGGTGTTTCACATATAGACATACTCACTATGTAAAGTGAAAAAGATGGTACTGGCAAGTAGAATCCAGTCATATTAGTCATATTAAGCAGGTGTGTCACTATTTCAAGATTCTTTAACCATTTCAGATCTAGGACACTTCCATTCAATAAATTTTTGGAGAAATCAAGAATTGTAAGGTTCTTTATTGAAGAAATGGAATATTGGATTTCACCATTAATGGAATTAGAGCTAAAGTTCATAACTTTAAGGGACCAAAACCTAGGGGTGAGCAGGAAAAACCGTAACCGAACCGAAAACCGAAAAAACCGAAAAAACCGAACCGAAAAAACCAAACCGATACTAAAACCGTTGGTTTTGGTTTTAAAAGATACAAAAACCGATTTTTTCGGTTTGGTTCGGTTTTAGGTGTCATAACCGAACCGAAATAACCAAACCGAACCGAAAAAGATTTCGATGCAACAAAGTTCAAACCGACTAGGTATGTTATTTGTTTTACAATAATTAATTTTATTTGTTTTATGTTCTTTGCTTTATTTTATTTGTTAATTACGTTTGTTTTATTTTATTTGTTTGTTTAAAATAGGGGCTTTATTGAATACTTGAGAATTTTTTATAACGTGACAAAAAAGATTTCGGGGTCCCAATATGTGACGGCAAATTTCTTTTTTGGTGAACTTGTCACTATGCATGCAACAATAGCTAGGATGTGTTTGAATGTTGATGAGAAAAAGAAGAAAATGGCGAAGTCGATGAAAGTGAAGTATGACAAATATTGGGAAAATATAGACAACGTCAATTTTTTGTTGCATATTGCATTGGTTTTAGACCCGAGAAACAAGTTATGTTATCTTGAGTATTGTTTAGGCTTGATTTATGGCAAACATTCCACCAAATGTAATGAGGTTTTGGATCGAGTGCGTAAGGCTTTAGATGAGTTGTATAATCATTATAAGATGAAGATAAACACATCAAATGCAACACACACAAATGCTTCTTCATCTTCTAGTGGTTTTGTTGAGAGTAGCATTGAGCTTGATTTTGAGGATGATTTTGCAAAGTTTATGGAAGAAAGAGGTCAAGGGGCTAATAAAACCGAAGTTGATATTTATTTGTCCGATGCAAGCGAAAAAAGGTCAAAAAATGATACCTTTGATGTGTTGGGTTGGTGGAAAAGTAATTCGATGAAGTATCCAATTCTTTCACAACTTGCTAAGCATGTTTTGGCAATGCCAATCTCCACGGTTGCATCGGAGTCGGCATTTAGCACCGGTGGTAGAGTGATTGACCAATTTAGAAGCTCCTTAACTCCAAACACCGCCGAGGCTTTAATTTGCACGCAAGATTGGATAAGATCTACACCCGCCGACTTGCATGACACGCCTCTTAATGGTGTAGAACTACAAACTTTAGTGGAGAATTTGGAGAAGTTAGAAGTTGGTAAGTAACCATGTATATTCATATTGTAATTTCATATTGCTAAGTTGTTAATTTGAAGAATTCTAATGTTTTATTTCTAATATTTTGTAGATGAGTTATCGATCGGAGAAAAGCGTCACCATGAGGTGTTAGATGATGATGATGATTGATTGGTCAAAGAAAAATTTAGGATGGATGATGATTGTTTGAACTTTGTTGCATCGAACTTTTTTATTTTTATTTTTACATGTATTTTTTGACGGATCGTTGGTTTTTTTGGTTATTGGTTATGGTTTTTGGTTTTGGTTATGGTTTTTGGTTACTGGTTATGGTTTTTGGTTACTGGTTATGGTTTTTGGTTTTTGGTTACTGGTTTTTGGTTATTGAAACCAAAAACCGAAAACCAAACCAAAAACCAAAAACCGAATTCAAAACCAAAACCGAACCAAAACCGAACCAAAAACCGAAAACCCAAAACCGAAAAAACCGAATGGTTTTGGTTTTGGTTGTTTCAAAAACCGAAACTTTCGGTTTGGTTACGGTTTTACCCCAAAACCGAACCAAACCGAACCGTGCTCACCCCTACCAAAACCTATCAATTTTAGGTGGAAGTGGGCCCCACAACCCTAGGTACTCAAGTGTCAATTTCTTTAAGCTTGAGAGCTTTGTGAGCACAGACGCACAGTGAAGAATGAATCAATGGAGGAAGTTTCAGAAAGTGTGGGTTTTGTTTTGTTTCCAATAACGGTTAATTCAGTGATGTGATTATCTTCACTACTAAACAAAACCATATTTCAGGCGGAAAAATCCGTCGAAAAACACTATTTTCGACGGATGCGGTCGCCGGATAAATGGGCGCCGAGGTGGACTTTTTTCGACGGATTTGGCCACCGAAAATCCGCAGAAAAAATAGTCATAATTAACAAAATTTTAATTAACAACATGATTAAAAATATATTTTTGGCGGATTTTTCCGCCTGAAATATTTTATTTATTTATTTATAAATTAATAAAAATATTTTTCGAACAAAATATTTTCGGCGGATTTCAGGCAGAATAATCCGTCGAAAATATTTTTAATTATTTTTTTTATTGATTTAATATTTTTAATTATATAATCCGTCAGAAATTCGACGAAAATTTTGTATATTTTTTATAAAAAATTGATTTTTTATATTAATTAGAAGTTTACCTAAAAAACAATTAATATTTATAAATTACTAAACAACACAATATCCAATCAATATTTTCCTTAAAGACTCAACAGGGATTAGGAGCTCACCTCCAATCAATATTTTCCTTAAAAACCCTAGAGATTCTACTTCACCCGGGCACTTATCCCACACATTAAAACTACACCCTTCTAGATAGGGTCATCAATCACACAAGAACAATCTTGTACCACACACTAAACAATTGCCATCATGACAAGGTTAAGACTTTCCACTACTGTTATTCTCCACACATTAATTACCACACTCCACACAGGCACACACTACTATTACTCTTTACACTCAATCCACCACACTCCACACGCCACAAAAAAAATCAGAACCACGGTGATCAAGCACACCCATACACCTGTAAATTCATAATGACATTGGCCAGATGTGATTTGAATTTACCTTACATGAGAGTCCTCACTACCATCGACCTAAATTCTTAGTGTTTAAAGTTTTTCCTAGAGGCTTCCTATATCTCAGTTGTGTCCTTCTACTCCACAGTTTAAGTTTAGGCCCATCCGGTCACCTAAACCCCTTAAACTAGGGCTCTGATACCATTTGTAACGTCTCAATTTCACACATACAAGCTAGAAGCTACCTCTTTAATTCAAAATGCCATAAGCGGCTCAACAAGGTCACACTATCTAGATTACAATACAGGGTTCACGGAAATAACCCTAAATACAGCTGAGAAAATCTAACTAGACATAAAAAGGAAATTTTTCTACTCCTTCTAAACGCAAGCTTCGACCCACGTCTTGCCAAACCTCTAAACGTGCTCACGGCTACCTGCTTACCTGAAAAGGTTTTAGTTTTGAAAAACGAGGGTTAGACCATGAGGTCTAGTGAGTTCCCTCCACACTAAGTCACACCAAAATATTTTAGTTTGTAAAATCAGTTTATGAAAGCATTTATATCAATCATAACAAGCACACTAAAATGATATGCACACATTGAAACATGCTATTGGCAGCGCAATAAAGCACACACGTTATAGTCACACACGTCGTGACAGCGCAATTGGGCACACACCGCCCATATATGAAACGAATTCATATATATAATTATTATGGGACACACCCCCATCTCACACTTAATCCAGAGCATGGTCACATACATTTAGATCACACGTATTGTCACACACTTACTACTCGCCTTGAAATAACATCAGTTGGAAAACACACAGTTAGATAATGATCATGCCACACACTCACTCTTTGCTTTGAAATAAAAGCAGTTTGCATCCACACAATTTAATCACACTTTTCATGCATGGTTTAAAGAAAACGTACGAGCATTTGTCAATAAGAACATGCATAAAGTTTCACACTTAAAAAGGGTTTTAGGATCAGAAAAACTCACCTGCGATTGCAAGGCACACACTCCTGTTCGAATCTCGAGTTACACAAGCTTAACACCTAACAGATCAGACCATTCCTTAATCAGAAACAAAGATCCAGGACTTACCGGGTACACATAACTTTCCGGATACCCAAACTCCCGGACACCCGAACTTTCCGGATACCCCAACTTCCTGGATATCCGAACAGTCCGGATACTAGGACTTTCCGGACACACCCCTTTCCGGGTACTAACACCCGGTAACCCATCCTATCCGGAATGACACCCATACGGTAATTCCCACGAAACTTTACCCAGACACAAGCAACCTATCCGAAAACTACCGAAATGTCTAGAACTCTTATTGTCCGGAAACTACGGTCTGAATGAGAAATTGATTCCAAAAGTGAGTCGAAACCTGATTTCTACCCAAGGGTTGATTACGCACACCACTGGGTTCATTTCCCAACCATAAAACACCCACTTAAACCACTTTTGATCCCTTAAATCGGTTTATAAAGACAAAACCCTCAAAACACACTTTTAATGAAATGTGGGTGAAAAACTCATTGAATCACTGATTTCAGATCTAAGAATCTAGACCAAAAAGATAAAGGAACACCAAAATAACAAACAATAAGAATTAGAATGGATTACCTTACTGATTTCTTCCCTTCTTTGATTTCTTTCCCCAAAAACTCTCTTCTTCTTCCTTTCCCTTCTCTAGCCGCCAAACACCCCAAAATAAGAGAATAATACTGATTTTTGGTTGATGCCTTAGGGATTTGGGCTATTTTATACTTCCCACACTTTACATAAAGGCCCCTTCACTCAACTTTCATTCTTTACACTTTAACCACCAAGCTTACAAAACCTACTAGAGTTTGGGTTATTACATACCTTTGTTTAAGTTTGCAAAACAAAATCTTCCATATGAACCTTATATAGCACTGTCTATATAGAAACTGAAACTAAAGAAGAAGAAGAACACAAATTACACCTCAAGCAAACTAATTACTTGCTCACGTACCTTTTAGATTATTGAAATGATGAATCATAAGACAAACTTAAAGGCTATTACTATACTATCTCCTACAGTAAGTCATGACTATAAGAAAACCCTAGGAAGCATGGTAGTTTTTACTCCTGTTAACTACTTTTTGATTAGATAAATAAAATCCAAATAACATATCAGATTAATCAAAATGAGTAACATTTGCAATATCAAGTGAAATATTAGATTAAAAGCAAAAATCCAAATAACATATCAGATTAATCAACATGACATGGATTAAATGACGGAAACTGCAAAATAAAACAACACATATTAATAGAAAATACAACAATTGAACCGATGTTGTACCCGGTCACCCCCATTTGTCCTGACATGTATTAGTAGGTTTTTTTTTTTTGACTAAAATGGTGATTGAATTCTCCATTCTCATCAATCTCTCTAACACAAACTCCCTTCTAGAAAGCTGAATGTCCTAATGTGACATCCTCATGTAAAGCATTGCAAGCAACGGTGCTCTTTATCTGGGATGTAAAACTGGTGTGCTTACTATGATGATAATTTCCATCGAAAAAACCATGAACTCAAATATTTAGATCTATAAATGCAGGAGGCTGACTCGTTGCTAAAAGCTAGCTTAAATCATACCTCTTTGAATCCATCCAAACAAAGATTTCTTGGTTTGTTGACAGTTAATTTAATTTGTCTGATTCAATAAAGTTTGGCTTCTGATGTGATGTTTGTTCACCATGGTACCACACTAACTTACCTAAAAATCATGTGTATTAAACAACCATTAGCAGAACTTCTACAAATAAATGATAAACAAAATATTTACTAACCTAACTACCAACAAAATTCCACAAAAACCAAATTTTCAATCGCAAACTACGTTTGCTTTCATTTCCCCTTTAAATTTTCCCCAAGATGCAGAATGTGCTGTTCGACAACAAAATCATCATCAAAATAAAAAAAACAAAACAAAAATCAAAATCTGAAATCTAAGAATTAGGGTTTTGTATGTACCTCAAGTTACCTGAAAGGAGAAATCGAAAGAAGTCGAAAATGTTACCAGGAGAAATGGAATAACAAAGCAAAATCAAAGTCAAAACCAAACCTGTGAAATGGAGTTTGAAAGAGCGATGGAGAAATCAAAATTGGTACCTGGAGTAGAATAATCAAAGAAAAATCAAAATCAATATCAAACCCAAATATGTGAGACGGAGATTGAAAGAGCAATTTGTAACTTTTGCTTCTAAAGATTCCAACCAAAGTACCTGAAGCAATAGATGTATGAAGATCGACGAGAAAGACCGAACATGTAGAACTGGAGAGAAATCATACAAAAGCGATGGGGGAGAGAGCTCGTCGACGGAGGAGAGACTCGACACTGCTCGTCGGCGGAGGGGGAGACTCAACAGAGGTCGTCGGCAGAGAGGGAGACTCGACGAAAGTCTTGTGGAACTGAAATGTCGATCGGGAGTTTAGAGAAAGCAAAAGGGCGAGAGATGAGGGGTATGGGAGAAAGCATTTCTTAATTTTTGGGGGGGAAGGGTAAAGGTTTTGGAAAAATAGAAAAGGGAAAATTGATAGGGAAAATGAGGTGCAATTTTGTATTTATAAAAAATTTAAAGGTTACATAAATATATGTATTTATTTATGTTGTATATATAAATTATATATAAATTTAAAGATCACATAAATATAAATTTATTTATTATTATTATTATTATTATTATTATTATTATTATTATTATTATTATTATTAATTATTAATATTATATTATATTATTTATTATTATTAATATATATTAACATTATTATTATACAGTTAAAGCCCGAAATGGTTCATTGAAGACTAAAAAGTGCATTAGAACCTAATACGGTCCAGTGAAGCACAAAAGTGCATTAAAGCCCGATACAGTCCATAAAAGCCCATAACGGTCCATTGAAGCGCAAAATGATCAATTAAAGGCCAAATACAATTCATTAAAGCACAATACGATCCATTAAAACTTAAAAGAATATATTAAACCCCGAACATAACCCATTGAAGTTCAATTGAGTTGATTAAACACCTAGTGGATCACTGAAACCCCAATAGGATCCATTAACGGCCATTTGGATCCAATAAACCCTTGTTGGATCCATTAACGACTATTTTGATCCAATAAACCCCTGTCAGCTCCATTTGGCAGCCCAATATGGTTCATTAAAGGCCAATACGTTCCATTAAAGCCCATAACGATCCATTAAGCCCATAACGGTCCATTGAAGCAAAAAATGATCAATTAAAGGCCAATATGGTCCATTAAAGCACAATACGATTCATAAAGACCCAATACGGTCCATTAAAGCCCAAACCGTTCCATAAGCCCATTAAAGTTTAATTGAGTTGATTAAACACCTAGTAGATCACTGAAACCCCAATAGGATTCATTAACGGCCATTTGGATCCAATAAACCCTTGTTGGATCCATTAACGACCATTTTGATCCAATAACCCCCTGTCAGATCCATTTGGTAGCCCAATACGGTTCATTAAAGGTCAATACGTTCCATTAAAGCTCATAACGGTCCATTAAGCCCATAAGGGTCCACTGAATCCCAAAATGATCAATTAAAGGCTAATACGGTCCATTAAAGCACAATACGATTCATAAAGACCCAATACGGTCCATTAAAGCCCAAATCGTTCCATAAACCCATTAAAGTTCAATTGAGTTGATTAAACACCTAGTAGATCATTGAAACCCCAATAAGATCCATTAATGGCCATTTGGATCCAATAAACCCCTGTCAGATCCATTTGGCAGCCCAATACAGTCCATTGAAGCCAAAACCGTTCCTGTAACAACCCACACTACCGAATATACATATAACATATAATTCATAACACATTTACGTCAAAAGTAATTCATATTTCACATTCGGTCCCCAAAGTCTGATGAAACACCCCAAAATAGGGGTTAACAAAAACTTCCATAACACGGAAGAGTGGTACACATTACTAAAGTAAAAATGTACATAATCATCATTACTAACCATTAATACAAATATTTAGTTAATGCATCACTACTAAAGGACTACTAGCTTGTTTTCCCAATACTATAGCAATCCAAGATCAAAAGGACGTCGGGAAGTTCTTATGTCAATCTTCCAATTCTTTAACCTTCCAACATCATTCCCAAGCTCACACCCCGTTCTACACTTTCTTGTGCCCGGAACCACTAAGATCTGTAACACATAAAACACATAGCAAGTGTTAGGCTTTTAAAGCCTAAGTGAGGTTTACACATAATACATAGATTATAATCATAACATGTAGGAAGAACAATTCGGTACATTCACAAATTGGATTCCATGGAGAAGGCCCATATCGCTACCCGGTTACATCATAATTGAAGATATACCTTGATTGATACCCCACGGTATTGTCACAAGGCATAACACAACGGAAAACCCCACGGTATCCGAAGGTATGAACAAAATACATTTACCCCACGGTATGTATGATTATATCCTCCAATGCCTACCAGGTGCTCCTCCAATTAAGTGAATACCAAAAATGTTAATCCAAATAAGATTCACAACATATTAAGCACTTTAACAATGGTCCAACCATTTATCATAATCCATACTACTTCCATGTAGTTCACATACATCCATATGTATTAATTCACATTCCATAAGAATTCAACAATAAACCACCATGTTTACAATTCAAGAATAAGTCTATTTTAACCATTAAGTCACCAGTTCATCATTAAGACGTTTATTAAGCCATCATGTCAATTTCACATACCATTGACATATAATCAAACCAAACTCTTAACATCAACATTCATCATGGCATACTAAGAAATAAACACAATTAATCCATATTAACTTATTTAAACTCCTCTTATTTCCATCTTAACCATTAAGAACATACAACTCAAGATTTTACCTTAATAATACAAAATCAAGAGAAGAAATGGTAGATAAGTATAATGAGAATATTTAGTTACAGATTACTCACCTTTAAATCTTCAATTTGTATAACCTTACTTGAAGACTTGAGCCCTAATTCTCCAATCAAAATGAAATGAAGATACCAAGCCCTAATTGAAGTTTGATTGTTAAGATTCATATAACAATTACCTGGATTGATTTAGAATTAAGAGATATGGATTTACCTTATATTTGGATGAAGAATCGTCTGAAAGTTCTTAAGAGAAAAGCCTGATTTCTTTTTTTTGAGAGTTCTAAGTGATAAGTGAGATAAGTGATGACTAAGGGGTGGGTTTAACCCTCTATTTGGCACGTCAGGTTTTTGGCGCCAGTCGTCGGCGCCGATGGATCGGCGCCACTCCATTGGCGCCGGCTTCTGTTTGCCAAAACCTCCAACTTCTACTAATTAGGCCGTAACTTCTTCGTTAGAACCCCGTTTTTACCCCGGAAAGTACCGTTAGGCTCGTATTCAAAATACCCATCTAACTCAAACATAAAATCTACTATTCCACTATATCATCTATTTTTTCATAAATTTACTTAAGGAATAAACTTACTGATTTATATCGGGAGTTATCAAATAACAAGTAAAAATCACAAAAGTTACTTAAAATATTAATCATAATCTAAAAAGTCAAAATATTAATAAATATTAACTTACTATTACTTACGAGGATTTTCCGGGTGTTACAATTCTCTCCCACTTGAAATAGATTTCGTCCTCGAAATCTTAGGTTAAGAAAACAAATGTGGATATTTGTTCTTCACAGTTACTCCTTTTTTTTCAGCTCTCTATAATCTATACACATACGCATAGAACCATCTTTCTTCTTTTCCATCTTAGCATTAATCACATATGTCAAGAATGCCTTACAACCCTTTTAGTACACATTTTCGCGCTTTCAACTTAGTCATAAACGCCATTTCTCCCTTCCTCCGATCCCCATATATAACAATAGGGTTTCCGTAAGAAGATGGTATACGAATTAGCTTCTTAGCACACACAATTTTCGCTTGAATTTCTGCTAACCAATCCATCCCAACCACTACATCAAAATCCTCAATCAAAATTGACATTAATTCTATTGGAAAATTCTTCCCTTCTATCTCTAGCGGACATCTTCGTAAAATATCTCTTACCACAACATTTTCACCATAACTATTTCTACTAACAAAGCTTCATCTAACTGACTAACAGGCAAATTCAACTTTTGAACAATGATAATGACACGAATGAATAACTTGCACCAGAATCAAATAAAACACGTGCAGGTACGGAGTTTAGAAGAAACGTACCCGACACCACATCCTTTGAACTTCTAGCCTCATCCGTCGACATCTGAAATGCCCTTCCCGTTGCCTTCGGTGGTTCTGACTTGGGTTTCCCAGATCCGTCTGTCTTCAACCTTGGGCAATCTCTCTACACGTGACCCGGCTCACGACATTCAAAACAAATTACCCCTTTTATTGAACAATCCTGCATTAAGTGCCCGACTTTTCCACATTTACTACAAGTTAGAGGACCCTGATACTGACGAGTGTTACACGGATCCACATGAGATTTCCTGCATCGATTACACCATCTAGCCTCGTTACGATTATCTCCAACTTCATTCCCCGAGAATGGTCTTTGCTGACGAAAATTTCCAGATGACTCTTCCCATTTCCTTTTCTCACTTGTTGGTCCACTTTCCAACATTCCTTGAACCAAATCATCTTCTATCTGTAAGGTTTCTTCAATTGCCTCTTGTATGGTTGAAACCTTAGCATTTCTCAAAGCAGTCTTCATACTAGCCGGTAATCCCCTTTGATACGTCTTTATCTTTGTTTTCTCGTCAGGAGCTAAGTGTTCTACCAGATTTAACTTCTCCAGAAACAATCTTGAGTATTCCATAATTGACATGTCTCCTTTCTTCAAGCCACGGAACTCATCTTCAATCTTATCAAGTGCCCGCTCACTGCAATATTTTTCCAAAATTTTCCTTTTGAAAGCTGCCCAAGTGAACTTGGCCAACAATGGCGGTGCGGTTGATGAACGTGTAAGATTCCACCATGTAAGAGCTTCACCCTTAAGGAGATGAGATGCAAATTTAACCTTCTGAGAGTCTTCACATTCGCTTGCTTCAAAAGACATCTCAACTTCTCGAATCCAATTCATACATTTAGTGGGATCAGTAGTTCCTGCAAACTCTGGAGGTCTACATCCCAAAAACGTCTTGTATGTACATCTCCGTTCCTTTCTTCCTTCCCGAATAGTCGTATCTGTTTCCGTATTCAAAGTATTTTCCAAATTACCTTGCCCATTCAAAGCATTTTCTGCCATTGTCTCGCGTTGCCGAATGCTATTATCTCTGTCATCCAACATCTTCATAATTCGCTCCTGCTGTTGAGTCATAGCAGATTCCATGGCTCGGAGCATACTATTCCTCAATCGAGCTTCAAGAGCGTCTTCTTTCGTTACTGGGTTCGATGGACCAATGTTAAGTCTCGATACATTTTCTGCTCCTCCGCCTAAATTACGTGGTCTCGGAGAATGTCTAACTGTTGCTTGAATTCCAGGTTGGTCAGCAGTAGATTCAGATGCTGACTGACCATCACGCGGTTGCTGCACATGACTTCGAGTATTTACCATTTCAGTCTGACAAGCACACGAGAATGAGGTAAGAATCAGACTACTTTTGTGTACTAATACACTTATCAATTACCATAATAATAGAGATCAAGTACACTTACATAACAACATATTCATAATAGCATTAGCTAGATGAAATTATGAATATGTAATATACAAGTATTCTTTTTACCATCATTATAATTTTTGACCAAGGTATTTTCACAATTCCTAACACTCTCCCATCCTATGATATCTACCCATTCAACAGTATTTCAATCTTATTGTTCTCAGCTTAAGTCTAGGCATACTATAGTCATACCTAGTTCACTTAAACTAGAGCTCTGATACCAACTTGAAACACCCCAAAATAGGGGTTAACAAAAACTTCCATAACACGGAAGAGTGGTACACATTACTAAAGTAAAAATGTACATAATCATCATTACTAACCATTAATACAAATATTTAGTTAATGCATCACTACTAAAGGACTACTAGCTTGTTTGCCCAATACTATAGCAATCCAAGATCAAACGGACGTCGGGAAGTTCTTATGTCAATCTTCCAATTCTTTAACCTTCCAACATCATTCCCAAGCTCACACCCCGTTCTACACTTTCTTGTGCCCGGAACCACTAAGATCTGTAACACATAAAACACATAGCAAGTGTTAGGCTTTTAAAGCCTAAGTGAGGTTTACACATAATACATAGATTATAATCATAACATGTAGGAAGAACAATTCGGTACATTCACAAATTGGATTCCATGGAGAAGGCCCATATCGCTACCCGGTTACATCATAATTGAAGATATACCTTGATTGATACCCCACGGTATTGTCACAAGGCATAACACAACGGAAAACCCCACGGTATCCGAAGGTATGAACAAAATACATTTACCCCACGGTATGTATGATTATATCCTCCAATGCCTACCAGGTGCTCCTCCAATTAAGTGAATACCAAAAATGTTAATCCAAATAAGATTCACAACATATTAAGCACTTTAACAATGGTCCAACCATTTATCATAATCCATACTACTTCCATGTAGTTCACATACATCCATATGTATTAATTCACATTCCATAAGAATTCAACAATAAACCACCATGTTTACAATTCAAGAATAAGTATATTTTAACCATTAAGTCACCAGTTCATCATTAAGACGTTTATTAAGCCATCATGTCAATTTCACATACCATTGACATATAATCAAACCAAACTCTTAACATCAACATTCATCATGGCATACTAAGAAATAAACACAATTAATCCATATTAACTTATTTAAACTCCTCTTATTTCCATCTTAACCATTAAGAACATACAACTCAAGATTTTACCTTAATAATACAAAATCAAGAGAAGAAATGGTAGATAAGTATAATGAGAACATTTAGTTACAGATTACTCACCTTTAAATCTTCAATTTGTATAACCTTACTTGAAGACTTGAGCCCTAATTCTCCAATCAAAATGAAATGAAGATACCAAGCCCTAATTGAAGTTTGATTGTTAAGATTCATATAACAATTACCTGGATTGATTTAGAATTAAGAGATATGGATTTACCTTATATTTGGATGAAGAATCGTCTGAAAGTTCTTAAGAGAAAAGCCTGATTTCTTTTTTTTGAGAGTTCTAAGTGATAAGTGAGATAAGTGATGACTAAGGGGTGGGTTTAACCCTCTATTTGGCACGTCATGTTTTTGGCGCCAGTCGTCGGCGCCGATGGATCGGCGCCACTCCATTGGCGCCGGCTTCTGTTTGCCAAAACCTCCAACTTCTACTAATTAGGCTGTAACTTCTTCGTTAGAACCCCGTTTTTATCCTGGAAAGTACCGTTAGGCTCGTATTCAAAATACCCATCTAACTCATCCATAAAATCTACTATTCCACTATATCATCTATTTTTTCATAAATTTACTTAAGGAATAAACTTACTGATTTATATCGGGAGTTATCAAATAACAAGTAAAAATCACAAAAGTTACTTAAAATATTAATCATAATCTAAAAAGTCAAAATATTAATAAATATTAACTTACTATTACTTACGAGGATTTTCCGGGTGTTACATCTGACTAATATAAAAATTCAGTACAAACTTGATCCTATTCAAATAACATAATATCTAATAATAAAGTTATAAGTACAAAAGTATCCACAATTTTCCTTAACGATCATCTTCACAAAAGCCACACATCAAGCATTCTAATAACTGATTCTTAACGGAACCGCCACCTGGAACACATATTTTTAAAACAAAAAAATGAGGGTTAGACCTAAGGGTCTAGTGAGAAAATCCCTGATTTTTTTTGTAATCATTAAAATTCATTTATATAAAAATACTCTTTATATAAATACACACATATCACACGTAAATAAATACCAACCACAATTTGTGCATCATACCTGTCTCATACCACCTTATCCCTCCACCAATGGGCAATATTATTGGTTGCGAGCCAATTTAACACACCGGTCCGAAGCCCGGCCACGTATTATATTTTCATATAATACTCACGTAATTATAATATCTCAATATATTATAATCACCCACGTATGACATATTCATACACTTTATCAAACATTTATTATTTACAAAATGTATTCCAGTAAAATACTTTTTAAAGTAAAACTCACCTGATATGTTTATCACAAAAGCTTTTTCCAAGATCAATCACGTATGACCACCCTTCACAGAATCTGAAATCATACAAAATACCAAATACCTCTTTTTAAAACTAAACTTATGAAATCCTCGACTAAAGTCGCAACCCACTAAAAAATAAATTAGAATCGCAATGCATAGTGCCAAGTCGCAATCATCTACTGCGACTTCACCCCAAAATCGCAACCCACTATTGCGATCCCAAACCCAAATCGCAATCAACTACTGCGATTCCAAACCAAGTCGCAAACGACCATTGCGACTTCAAGACCTAGTCGCAACCAACTATTGCGACTTCGTTGAATGTCGCAGTCGTCCATTGCGACTTCGATGAATGTCTCAGTCCACTGTTCATCCTAAAACCCAGATTTTTGCAGTTTTATACTATGCATGTTACTGATAATTTGCAGATATGTTTCAAACTACCCGTAGTACAATAATCCATACCCAAAACTTACATATCCTTCAAAAAATACCAAGACCCACTTAGAAAACTCCTATGAACCCAATACTCATAAAAAGGTTAATTTTAACTAGAAACATACCTTTAAATACTACTGCTTTCACCTTGACCTCAGCTGAATATTCTTGATTCCTTCTTTTTCTTCCTCTTTTCGGTTCTAACTCTCTCTCTCTCTCTCTCTTTTCTTCTTCACGCAAAACACACACACACCAAAAGATATTTCTAAATGTTCTATTTGGAGGACACCTCCTCCTTCTAACTAGAAGTGGGACAGTGGTGGTGTCAAGTTTGGTTAAAATGACCAAACAACCCTAAGCTTCTCCCAATTGGCAAAACACACCCCTAACTTCTATTATAAAATTAAAACTTATCCCTTAACTTCTTAACTCCATAAAATACTAAAATAAAAACTTATAAAATTCCAAATTCAAATTAGATAAAATACCTGGTTATTACAACATCTCCCCCTTAAAAGAATTCCGTCCCGGAATTCAGTTAAGAGAACAGATGAGGGTATTTGGTTCTCATCTCCGACTCCGATTCCCACGTCGCATCCTGACCTCTATGATGTTTCCACTGAACCTTTACCTGTCTGATCTCTTTGTTCCTCAATACTTTGACCTTGTGATCAACTATAGCTTCCGGTTCCTCCACGTAGTTCAACTTTTCGTCAACCTGAATATCTGGTAGAGAGACTAATTGGTCTGGTGTAATTAAACACTTCCGAAAATTCGATACATGAAACGCATTGTGAATCCTGCTCAATTCCGACGGAAGATCCAATCTGTAAGCTACTTCACCAATTCTTTCCGTAATTTCAAATGGCCCAATATACCGCGGACTAAGTTTACCTTGTTTCCCAAAACGTATGACTCCTTTCCAAGGCGAAACTTTCAACATCACAAATTCCCCAACCTGAAATTCTAACGGTTTCCGGCGTCGATCTGCATAACTTTTCTGTCTGTCTTGAGCTGTTTTCAATCTATCCCGAATCTGAGTAATCTTATTCGCTGTTAACTGTACTATTTCTGGACCCGCTAATTGTTTCTCCCCCACTTCATTCCAACACAGAGGCGTTCGGCATTTTCTACCATACAGTACTTCAAACGGTGCCGCTTGAATGCTGGAATGATAACTGTTGTTGTATGAAAATTCTATCAAAGGCAGATGTTTATCCCATGATCCCCCAAAATCAACTATACAAGCCCGAAGCATATCTTCTAAAGTCTGGATTGTTCTTTCACTCCGTCCATCAGTCTGAGGATGATACTCGGTACTCAACTTTATCTGCGTTCCCATCTCTTTTTGAAAACTTCTCCAAAATCTAGAAGTAAAACGACTATCTCGATCGGAAATAATCGAGATTGGAACTCCATGTTGAGTTACTATTTCATTAATATACAATTTGGCTAAGCGTTCCAAGGAATCAGTTTCTTTTATCGGCAAGAAATGAGCAGACTTCGTCAATCTATCCACAATCACCCAAATAGAATCGAACCCCTTTGAAGTTCTAGGCAACTTGGTAATAAAATCAGTTGTGATCTGATCCCATTTCCATATTGGTATATCTAGTCGTTGTAACTGACCAAACGGCTTCTGATGTTCAATCTTTACTTTCCTGCAGGTAGTACAATCTTCCACATACTTAGCAACACTTCTCTTCATTCCCGGCCACCAATAGAATTGTTTCAAATCTCTATACATTTTATTTGTACCTGGATGAATAGAAAATCGATATTGATGAGCTTCTTGTAGTACACGATCACGTAATCCACCCAAACGAGGTACCCAAATTCTATTCCCCATACACAATAACCCACGATCATCTTTCCCAAGAAATGCTGATATTCCAACCAACCGTTCTGACTTCAAACTTTCTTCCTGATATGCATCTATTTGGCACTTTAGCAATTCGTCAAAGATATTAGGAAGGAGTTCGGCTCGTAGCGATATTGCTTTTATCGTTCCACTTCTTTCTTGGCGACTTAGTGCATCTGCTACCACGTTCGCTTTCCCAGGGTGATATAGAATTTCACAATCATAATCATTTACAAATTCCAACCATCTTCTTTGCCTCATATTCAGTTCCTTCTGATCGAAAAGATGTTGGAGACTCTTATGGTCAGTAAAAATTTGGCATTTAGAACAATAAAGATAATGTCTCCAAATCTTCAATACGAAGATTATTGCTGCAAGCTCCATATCATGAGTAGGATATTGTCTTTCATGATCCTTTAGTTGACGGGAAGCATATGCAATCACCTTTCCACGTTGCATAAGTACACATCCTAATCCCAATTTAGAAGCATCACTGTAGACCACAAAATCATCGGAACCTTCTGGCAATGCTAATATCGGTGCGGTGCAGAGTTTCTCCTTCAATATTCTGAATGCCTCATCCTGTTCTGCTTTCCATTCAAACTTCAGATTCTTCCGAGTCAGCTTAGTCAATGGTGTTGCAATTCGAGAAAAGTCTTTTATAAATTTCCGATAGTATCCAGCTAGACCCAGAAAACTACGTACTTCGGTTGCCGTCTTCGGCGGTTCCCATCTTTCAATCGCTTCCACTTTCGCTGGATCAACTTGTATACCCCTTTCTGAAACTATATGACCCAAAAACTGAACTTCCCGTAACCAGAATTCACACTTCGAAAATTTAGCATATAATTTTTCTTTCTTTAATAACTCTAAAATCAAACGAAGGTGTTGCGCATGATCCTCTTTGGTTCGGGAATAAATAAGTATATCATCGATAAATACAATAACAAATTTATCGAGATACGGCTTACATACCCGATTCATCAAATCCATAAAAGCGGCTGGAGCGTTCGTCAATCCGAAAAGCATCACCAAGAATTCATAGTGACCGTATCTTGTGCGAAAAGCAGTCTTTAAAACATCTTCTTCCTTAACCCTCAACTGATGGTAGCCAGATCTGAGATCAATCTTGGAGAAGTAACAAGCTCCAACTAATTGATCAAAAAGGTCATCAATTCTTGGAAGTGGATACTTGTTCTTGATCGTACGCTTGTTCAGCTCCCGGTAATCGATACACATTCTCATTGAACCGTCTTTCTTCTTCACAAATAAAACTGGTGCACCCCACGGCGAAGAGCTGGGTCTGATGAAGCCCTTATCAGATAAATCTTGAAGTTGTGCCATCATTTCTTTCATTTCTGGAGGTGCTAGTCTGTACGGCGCACGAGCGATTGGAGTGGCTCCAGGTACCAGGTCTATACCAAATTCTACTTGCCTAACAGGAGGAAGACTATTCAAGTCTTCAGAAAAAACTTCTGGGTACTCACTAACAATGGAAATATCTTCCAACTTAATCTTTTCAGGCCTACTATCTATTACATAGGCTAAATAACTCGAGCAACCCTTACTAACACATTTACGGGCTTTTATCATAGATATAAGATTGGACTGATGATTCTTACGACCACCATAGATCACTACTGCCCTCTTATCAGGTAAAACAACGTTGATTATTTTCTTATCGCAAACTATGTTAGCCCGATTTTCAGCTAACCAATCCATCCCTACTACCACATCAAATTCGATCAACTCTATTGGAAATAGTTGAATTGGTACTCCACACCCCTCTATATTTATCATGCAACGATCAAAAACCTCTTTAACTGCCACTTGGTTATCATTTGCTGTATCTACTAATAAAGCATGTTTTAACATTTTAGGCTCTAAATGCATGTGAGCAGCAAAGGAGGGAGACACAAAAGATCGGTTTGCACCGGAATCAAATAACACTTTAGCACACGTGGAGTTTATGAAAAGTGTACCTGTGACCACATCCGGAGTTTCCTCCGCCTCTTTAGCTGTCATTTGGAATGTACGACCCCTTGTTTTCGGCGGTTCTATTCTTGGGTCTACTGGTCTAGTAATGGCTGGTTTCCGTGATGCACTCCCTTGTTGTATTCTTCCTCGCGGACAATCTGATTGGAGGTGATCCGGAGAGTTGCACAAAAAGCAAAACCGTGTTACTCGACAATCATTAACAACATGACCGGTTTTCCCACACTTAAAACAAACCCGCGACTCCACTTGACAATTTCCCTGATGGTAGCGATTACATCTTGGACATGGTCTATCCACTGGTCGAAACGACGGACGGTTTTCAAATCTCTGAAATCTAGGCTTCCTTGAATCCTGTGGTGGTCCCTCCCATTTCCTTTTTCCCAAGCTCTTATCACCGGCATCTCTTTTTTTTATCTCGTTCCACATTTTCTGCAGCATCCACCGCAGCTGTAAAAGTATTTGGCCCTATGGCAGTCACCAATCTTCGGACCTCTGAATTTAACCCATAGATAAATCTCTCCATTTTCATCTTCTCTGTAGCAACGTAATATCCTGCAAAGCGAGATTTTTCTAAAAATCGCGCAATATAATCTCTAACCGACAGATTCCCTTGTTGTAGATTCATAAATTCTTCTTCCAATTGTCTGACAGCAGCTTGTGGACAGAAGTGTTTTGTGAAAGCTAACACAAATTCCTCCCATGAAAAAGTAGTATATACATCCGTTCCTCTTGATTCTATATGAGCCTCCCACCAATACAGAGCATCACCTTTCAACATCACAGCTCCATAAAGTACTTTGTCTTCTTCAGCACATTTACACGTCTTGAAGATGGCCTCTATTTCTTTTAGCCATCTCATTGCTTTTACTGGATCCCGATCTCCTGAATATGTAGGGGGCTTGCAACTAAGAAACATTTTATAGTCACACATTTTCATCACTGGTAAGACAGTAGAGGTAAGTGGCATTTCAACTTCGTGTTCCGGATTTGGTCTTTCAGTTTCATTATGGCGATTATGTTCAAACATAGCTTGTATGTTATCCTGTAACCTCCCCATTTCAGCCATCAGATCATCCCGTGTAACAAACTCTGTACCATGCGGTTGTGTTCTATCTCCAGTTCGACCCCCAGTTCCCCTGCCAGTTCTGCCTCTACCTCGATCTCTCCCTCTCCCCCTGTTCCAATTGGTGGATTCTCCTCATTCGAATTCCTTCCTCTTCTCTGATTCCTTTGTCTAGTGCCACTCGCCATTCTGTTGATTCAAACAAAGTTAATATACACATAAGCACATACCCCATATAACAAGGTATTCCAGTTCATACATGCACCTGTAAGATCATAATTACACTGGCCAGGTATAATATGAAATTACCTTACATGATGTTCCTTCTACCTTTTATACTTAGCATCCCCAGGTTCTAAAATAATAGGGACATCCTACTTCACATGCAGTTTAAGTCTAGGTACAGATACTAATACCTAAATCCCTTAAACCAAGGCTCTGATACCATCTGTAACAACCCACACTACCGAATATACATATAACATATAATTCATAACACATTTACGTCAAAAGTAATTCATATTTCACATTCGGTCCCCAAAGTCTGACTAATATAAAAATTCAGTACAAACTTGATCCTATTCAAATAACATAATATCTAATAATAAAGTTATAAGTACAAAAGTATCCACAATTTTCCTTAACGATCATCTTCACAAAAGCCACACATCAAACATTCTAATCACCGATTCTTAACGGAACCGCCACCTGGAACACATATTTTTAAAACAAAAAAATGAGGGTTAGACCTAAGGGTCTAGTGAGAAAATCCCTGATTTTTTTTGTAATCATTAAAATTCATTTATATAAAAATACTCTTTATATAAATACACACATATCACACGTAAATAAATACCAACCACAATTTGTGCATCATACCAGTCTCATACCACCTTATCCCTCCACCAATGGGCAATATTATTGGTTGCGAGCCAATTTAACACACCGGTCCAAAGCCCGGCCACGTATTATATTTTCATATAATACTCACGTAATTATAATATCTCAATATATTATAATCACCCACGTATGACATATTCATACACTTTATCAAACATTTATTATTTACAAAATGTATTCCAGTAAAATACTTTTTAAAGTAAAACTCACCTGATATGTTTATCACAAAAGCTTTTTCCAAGATCAATCACGTATGACCACCCTTCACAGAATCTGAAATCATACAAAATACCAAATACCTCTTTTTAAAACTAAACTTATGAAATCCTCGACTAAAGTCGCAACCCACTAAAAAGTAAATTAGAATCGCAATGCATAGTGCCAAGTCGCAATCATCTACTGCGACTTCACCCCAAAATCGCAACCCACTATTGCGATCCCAAACCCAAATCGCAATCAACTACTGCGATTCCAAACCAAGTCGCAAACGACCATTGCGACTTCAAGACCTAGTCGCAACCAACTATTGCGACTTCGTTGAATGTCGCAGTCGTCCATTGCGACTTCGATGAATGTCTCAGTCCACTGTTCATCCTAAAACCCAGATTTTTGCAGTTTTATACTATGCATGTTACTGATAATTTGCAGATATGTTTCAAACTACCAATAGTACAATAACCCATACCCAAAACTTACATATCCTTCCAAAAATACCAACACCCACTTAGAAAACTCCTATGAACCCAATACTCATAAAAAGGTTAATTTTAACTAGAAACATACCTTTAATTACTACTGCTTTCACCTTGACCTCAACTGAATATTCTTGATTCCTTCTTCTTCTTCTTCCTCTTTTCGGTTCTAACTCTCTCTCTCTCTCTCTCTTTTCTTCTTCACGCAAAACACACACACACACCAAAAGATATTTCTAAATGTTCTATTTGGAGGACACCTCCTCCTTCTAACTAGAAGTGGGACGGTGGTGGTGTCAAGTTTGGTTAAAATGACCAAACAACCCTAAGCTTCTCCCAATTGGCAAAACACACCCCTAACTTCTATTATAAAATTAAAACTTATCCCTTAACTTCTTAACTCCATAAAATACTAAAATAAAAACTTATAAAATTCCAAATTCAAATTAGATAAAATACCTGGTTATTACAGTTCCATAAGCCCATAATGGTCAATTAAAGCCCAATACGTCCCATTAAAGCCCATAACGGTCTATTAAGCCCATAACGGTCCATTAAAGCCAAAACCGTTCCATAAGCCCATAATGGTCAATTAAAGGCCAATACGATTCATTAAAGCCCAATACATCCCATTAAAGCCCATAACGGTCTATTAAGCCCATAACGGCCCATTAAAGCCTATAACGGTCTATTGAAGCACAATACGATCCATTATAGCACAGTACGATCCATTATAACACAATACGATCCATTAAAGCTTAAAGAATATATTAAACCACAAATAAACCCATTAAAGTTCAATTGGGTTGATTAAACACCTAATAGATCATTGAAACCCAATAGGATCCATTAACGGTCATTTGGACCCAATAAACCCCTGTCAAATCCATTTGGCAGCCCAATACAGTCCATTGAAGCCAAAACCGTTCCATAAGCCCATAATGGTCAATTAAAGCCCAATACGATTCATTAAAACCCAATACGTCCCATTAAAGCTCATAACGGTCTGTTAAGCCCATAACGGTCTGTTAAGCCTATAACGGTCCATTGAAGCCCAAATGATCCAATAAACTGTGTATTCGCCGATATGTTCTACAATAAAGTAAATTAAGTTTGATTTACAATTAAATATATCTAAAAAATTTAATTTTCTTTAATATTTATTTAATTAAAATTAAAATTTTAATCATATTTTCGGCGGATTTTAAAATTTTATTTTTTTAGAAAATATTTTCGGCGGATTTTAAAATTTATTTTTTTATTTTTTTAAAAAAATATTTTCGGAGGATTTAAAAAAAAATTTGATTTTAAAATTATTAGATTTACATTTTCGGCGGATTTTAAAATTTATTTTTTATTTTTTTTAAAATATTTTCGGCGGATTTTAAAAAAATTAATTTTCCTTTAAATTTATTAGATTTAGATTTCGGCGGATTTTAAAAATTAATTTTTTATTTATTTTTTAAATATTTTCGACGGATTTTAAAAAGGGAAATTAATTAAAATGCCACAAGTCAAACACCTTGTTACTGAAATGCCACAAATCTCTCCCATCTTACAAAATTCCCCAAAAATCCGCAGTGGACCCTGCGATCGCGGCCCCAGGCCACGCGTCACCAAACTTTGGCCACTTTGCCCGCGTTGGTCCCTCAAGAATGCCCGCGGTCCAGCTTTCCCCCCTCAAGAATGCCCGTGTTGACAGTTTTGGTCCCTGCCCCCGTTTGACTTCCTTTGACCCCCACGATCGCGAGCTAAAGTGCCACGTGTCGGCACAGGGTTAACCCTAAAATCACTTTGAGGACCAAAACCCTAATTGTTAACTTCGGCCGCACTATATAAGGGGTGGGGGGACCAAAAATCGGCTCCATCTCTTTTTTTTATAACACTCTCAATTTTTTACTCCCACTCTCTCTCAATTTTCTCCCACTCTCTCAATTGTGTCGTGTGGAACACGTTCGCGTTTTGTGAAGATGTCTCGTATTACCTCTATGGTATGTTTCTTTTAAGTGTTTTGTTATTTTTTGTATGTTATTTTAAGTTAAGATATATGATTTGTAGGTTGTTAGAGTGTTTATAAATTATGTTTGAATATGTTCTATGTTTAACATGATATGTATGGTTTTATGTTTGAATGTGATATTTGTATGTTATAATGTGTATGTTGTTAAAGTGTGTTTTTTTATAAAAAAATTGTTAAGAGTGTTTTTATAAAAAAATTGTTAACAATGTGTTTTTATAAAAAAAAATTAAAAACGTGTTTTTTATAAAAAAATTTGTTAAGAGTGTGTTTTTATAAAAAAATGTTATAGTTTTATGGTTTTATGTTTGAATGTGATATTTGTATGTCATAATGTGTATGTTGTTATAGTGTGTTTTTTCATAAAAAAATTGTTAAGAGTGTTTTTTATAAAAAAATTGTTAAGAGTGTGTTTTTATAAAAGAATTGTTAACAATGTGTTTTTATAAAACAAAAAATTAAAAACGTGTTTTTTATAAAAATAATTCTTAAAAGTGTGTTTTTATAAAAAATTGTTAAAAATGTGTTTTTTATAAAAAATTCTTAAAAGTGTGTTTTTATAAAAATAATTGTTAAAAGTGTGTTTTTATAAAAAAATTGTTAAAAATGTATTTTTTTATAAAAAAATTGTTAAGAATGTGTTTTTATAAAAAAATGTTAAAAATGTGTTTTTTTATAAAAAATTGTTAAAAGTGTGTTTTTATAAAAATAATTCTTAATAGTGTGTTTTTATAAAAAATTGTTAAGGGTGTGTTTTTATAAAAAAAATTGTTAAGAGTGTGTTTTTATAATTTTTTTTGTTAAGAATGTATTTTTATAACAATATGATACGTTGAAATAAAATAAACCGCACTTTATCTATATATAACACTATTATACGTTGAAATAAAATAAACCGCACTTTATCTATTTATAACACTATTATACGTTGAAATAAAATAAACCGCACTTTATCTATATATAACACTATTATACGTTGAAATAAAATAAATCGCACTTTATCTATATATAACACTATTATACGTTGAAATAAAATAAACCGCACTTTATCTATATATAACAATATGATACGTTGAAATAAAATAAACCGCACTTTATCTATATATAACAATATGATACGTTGAAATAAAATAAACCGCAACATCTATATATAACAATATGATACGTTGAAATAAAATAAACCGCACTTTATCTATATATAACACTATTATACGTTGAAATAAATAAACCGCAACATCTATATATAACAATATGATACGTTGAAATAAAATAAACCACATTTTATCTATATATAACAATATGATACGTTGAAATAAAATAAACCGCACTTTATCTATATATAACACTATTATACGTTGAAATAAAATAAACCGCAACATCTATATATAACAATATGATACGTTGAAATAAAATAAACCGCACTTTATCTATATATAACAATATGATACGTTGAAATAAAATAAACCGCACTTTATCTATATATAACACTATTATACGTTGAAATAAAATAAACCCCAGCATTTATATATAACACTAACTATAACATCTGTGAATGACTATGTAGAGGGATTTCTTTAACATCGACTTGACGCTAAGGTGCAAAGTTGCCTACATCGAGGAGTTAGGAGCGCTCTTTAGGGGATTAGGTGATCGTGTGGATACCCTTGAGACCATCTATAGAGGGACACCGTTTGGGCCATGGATGGATGTGTCTTACTCTGCTGGCGACCCTACGCTAGTACACATGTTTCTACAGTTGGAGGTCGAGGACGCCAACGCTGAGCCGGAGGAGATGCATTTTGATTTCTTTGGCTCTCAATTGCATTTTGGGCGTCGTGAGTTCTGTCTAATTACAGCACTACGTTTTGGAGAGGCTCCCCCCTTCCTCCCTTAGCAGACTGCTCCTTCGTTCCTAGGGTTTGGGGCATTTCAGCATCTCGTTTGAAGCTGAAGGCAGCCCGAGACATGATGAAAGAGGGCCTTAGTGCCCTAACCGACGACGATGCTGTCCGTGTATGCTTGGTGGTGATCGTGGATATGGGCTTCCTGGGCCGTGAGTATAGCCAATATGCTTCATCGACGGTCCTTAGGGCCGTCGAGGACCTTGAGCTGTTTAACAGCTACCCGTGGGGTAGCCATATCTGGACACATTGCTACTCTATTCTGCACCGAGCCATAGCCAGACGCGTTGATCGACATGCAAAGATGAATCTTTGTGGTTTTACATACGCCTTCAAGGTTAGATACGTAGTATAACAATTGTTAATAATACATACAAACTGTTTGGCTTTTCTTTTTACGTACTTGCTCTTCTTGTCTAATTCCAGATATGGATCTTGGAGATGTTTCCCACATCAATCCGATATTTCGTCAAACGGGACGACCGAGTACTTAGGGGAACCCGTTGGGACAAGCGTGTTACCCTAAGTAGGTCGCTTTGGATTCAGTTCTTCAATGAATCTAGAAATGTAAGTTCTTTTACTATGTTTACAATTTGCATACTTTAGTTTCGCTTATTAATTTCTTTTATGTTTTATCATATATTTAGCGGCCACTCTTGCCTTTCGATCGCCTTGTGCCTACTATCGACGAGATGGGCACAGATTGGTACAGAGACAGCGTGGCCTTTATTGACGCATAGACGGAAAGGGCTCGACGTCCCCTTCCTTCCACATCTGACGAAGATGAGGAAGACGACGACAGGCCCCCTTCCGGTGGATATCAGCCGCCCCCTTCCTCCTCCTACCAGCCGCCCCCTTACGATCCATATCAGGCGTCCCATTCCTACGGGCCACATCGTGGCTGTCATGAGTACCTGTGGGACTACGTCCACGAGCGTGTAGACGATCATGACACACGTTTAGACGATCATGACACACGTCTAGGCGTTCTTGAGGCATTCTATCGACAGTTTCAAGCTGTTAATGTTAGTGTTTAACTTAATTTATCGGCCACAATCTTTTAGTTTGTATATTAATATTACGTTCCATATTTGTTTTAGCTGTCGAGTACGACGACGCTGATCTACACCACATCCTGTCCGTCATTCCAGGCCGTGATGTCGGGGGCCGGGATGTCGGGGGCATACACCTCACAGATGCCGCCGTTTGACACATCCTATTCTACTATCCCGGAGAGTGTAAGTGACACTGAGTAACCATTATAGTTATATGTTTGTTCCTAATTTTGTAACTATTTTAACGATCAATGTCACGCAGGCCGGGATGTCGGGGGCATACACCTCGCAGATGCCGCCGTTCGCCACCACATCCTATTCTACTATCCCGGAGAGTGTTAGTGACACTGAGTAAACATTATAGTTATATGTTTGTTCCTAATTTTGTAACTATTTTAATTATCAATGTCACGCAGGCCGGGATGTCGGGGGCACAGCAGATGCCGTCGTTCGCCACCACAGCAATCACTGACATCTTTGGCGGTTCGGCCGAAGACTATTACAGGTCGGAAATGCATACTGTAAGTTATTTTGGTAGTTTTGGTTTAATTGTGAACATTTCTTAAATTGTACTTAAAACATCTAATAACTTAATTTTCAGACGGGGTCTCCTATTATCCAGGATCACTTCTCGGAGCACTTCTCGGAGCCGGAAGATGACCCGATGGAGGTTGTAGATCCACCACCACAGGTGACCCGGCTCCCTCAAAAGCGGTCGCATAAAATTTCACAATGGTTTCGTCACCCGTTTGGCCAACAAGGATCTACGACACCACCGGCCGCTAAAAAACAAACAAGGAAAGCGGGGGGAAAGAAGGGAGGAAAGAAAAAGGGAAAGGTGTCTTCACCGGAGCCTCAACCGGCATCGGAAATATTGAGGATGTGCAATACTGGTCACCTCTCCCCCATGATATTCGTCCCTTACTTGAGCCTGGAAATCACCCCCCGCTTTTTCAAAGTATTGTTGGCGGACGACCCTTTGGAGTCTGAGTTACAGGATGTGGTTAGTATGAAGTTTAACTATAGTCATATAATCAAATATATTTATATTACATGTCTAACCATCTATTTTTTATGTATAGCACATGGATTGTTGGGTCTCTCTGCTCCAAAAATCTCGTGGAACAGACACCAGGTGGACCATAATGTATAGTATTTTCTTTGCCTACCTGGTGCTCCCCCATCAAGGTCCCGCCTCCGTGGCCAACTCATGCAACAGCGTGGAAGGGGTTTCTTGGGCTCTCCTCGATGTGGTATGTAAATCGTTTTACTCTTATTTTATTTAAGTTGTTTTGTTGCTAACTAAGTTGTCTAATATTGTAATATTTCAGGTGTACATCCCAATATGCATTCATCCCAAACATTGGCTGCTTGGAGTGTTTGAGCTTGACGCTATGAAAATGACCATATATGACAGCGATAGTGCCAATCTCTTTAGAGACCAATTGGAAGACCAAATGAGAAGGTTTAAAGATGTGCTATTTGACTTCTTTTGTCGGGTCAAGGACACGAGGCGTCGCGATAGGTCAGAGCTCTTTCGCCATAAGTTTGCCAAGAATACACCCCAGTAGGCCGGGATGAATGCGGATTGCGGTGTCTGGGTATGCCGTAATGCCAGCATGTTGATAAATAACAATGCAGTATTTGTACACCCTGACCACACCGAGGCCGAGGCCAAGGCATTTCGCATACATATGGCGGAGTCCATTTATGCGCATTGTCAAATAAATCAAAGTTAGGTTGTTTATGTAACATTAAATAATTGTTATTTTTAGTATTAACTTATTTTGTTAAAGTATTGTGATTGACTTAGTGTTTACTTCATTTGGTTTTTGTTAATTTCATCCAATTACTCAACTTTGAGTATCGATATCTCTTTCACACATACTCCATTTTGGACGCATTATATATCGTTTCGAAGCTCTCATATAGGAGAACATAAAACTACTAAGAGTTTGTTATATATAACACATATATATATATATATATATTTAAATGTGTCCAAAGTTTAGTAAACCCCATATTTTTCTTGATTCACATGTGCATTAATCCTTAGACTACTTAAAGACTAATTTTCATGCTACTGAGTGAACTCAATGAACCGACGAAGGGGTTTTTGTTAAATGGAAGTCTTATTCTCGAAGCCGAGTTTTCTTTGGTTGGAATGCTTAAAAATATCATCACGGCCATTTGGTGTCTTCCTTTTGATGCAAAAATTGGTATTATGTAATGTAGAACATTATCTATATTATAGAAACTTGCATTTGACAGTACCATATAAATCTGATCTAAATTCTCATTAATTAGCTATGTTTGACTACTTAAAGACTAATTTTCTGCCTAATGAAAGACCTTTATTCAAGAGCAGACGAATATTGCAGTTACTTTTTCAGTCGAATCTTACAGGCTCTTTTCAAACGAATCTTGCAGTGAACTATTCAGACGAATCATGCAGGCAACTTTTTCAGACGAAATCTTTGACCATATCTGATAAAGAACATACATTTTCACGGCTATACGTAGATGGCATGATGAAGTAGTAATTCACAACTTCCTATCTATCTTTTATACAAACACACTCTCGTTTTTCTTAACACAATGGATGGAGGTTCAAGATCAAGGGGGAACAGGTCGGAGAATGTGGCTGGAACTTCACGTTCGGGAGCCTACCAACCACTGAACGACGGAGCTCGCCGGAGTATCTGGAAGGTACCGGAAACAGACGAGGAGTGGAGAAACTGTGGGCGAACTACAGTCGATTTTCCATTCACGCCTGAGGAGGAAGCAGACTGGGAGATGGCATCCGATAATTACTACTTCGATAATGGCATGAGAACCCCACCAATGTATGATTTTATGCCGACGGGTCTTCGACAAAGTCAACGAATTACTCCCACAGTGCAAAAAGCCATTGATGAGGAGAACACCGGTATCGAAAAGGTAAATGGTATGTGGAACCATAACAGGGGGATTCAACAGGGGAAAATGGAGTATCTAGCGGAGAAGAAACGAGAACTGGCCATGACTAGGGCTCACGTTCGTCAGCTACAAGGAGAGATTAAGGAAGCTGAAGAGGAACTAGAAGAACTCGAATCGGACTACATAGGAATGGAGGACGTGATCAAGGAAAAGGTTAACTTGATCACAGGACTCCAGGACGCCTTCCAGTAATAGATTTATTTGTTTACATGCACTGTATCTGTTTCGGTTGGGAAGATGATTTGCAATAATTTTTATATGATGTTGTTAATTAATTTCCTTGTTAAATAACTTAAGTGAATTTCTATATTAAAAACATTAAAATGGAAAGGAAACAATACATTAAAAACCACATAAAATGATAACCTAAAAACTATAGGGACCATTAATGTTTTTTTAAATTTGCAACAAACTTCATGGACCAAACTGTAAATTCGAAAAGTACAGGGACCAAAACTGCCAACACGGGCATTCTTGAGGAGGGAAAGCTGGACTGCGGGCATTCTTGAGGGACCAACGCGGATTTTTGGGGCAAAGTTTGGTGACACGTGGCACTTTAGCCCGCGATCGCGGGGGTCAAATGAAGTCAAACGCGGGCAGAGACCAAAACTGCCAACACGGGCATTCTTGAGGGGGAAAAGCTGGACCGCGGGCATTCTTGAGGGACCAACGTGGGCAAAGTGGCCAAAGTTTGGTGACACGTGGCCTGGGGCCCGCGATCGCGGGGTCCACCGCGGATTTTTGGGGTATTTTTGTAAGATGAGAGAGATTTCTGGCATTTTGGTAAGTCATGGTCAAACTTGTGTCATTTTAATTAATTTCCCTTTTAAAAAATTTAATTTTCATTTTCATTTATTAGATTTAGATTTTTGGGGGTTTTTAAAATTTATTTTTTATTTTTTTAAAAATATTTTCGGCGGATTTTAAAATAATTTTTTATTTCTTAATTAATTAAAAAAGTTCTGGCGGATCATAATTAAAAAATAATTAATTATTTTCCGCCGAAAACCCGCCAAAAAAATACCGAGATTTTTTAAAAAAATAAAAAAAATCCTTTTTGGGATTTTCGGTGGATTTTCGGCGGAAGTCAACGGATTTTGACTTTTTTAATTTCCGTCGGAAAATTTCAGGCGGAAAATCCGCCGAAAATCTGGTAGTGAATTCACAAACAATCACCAAATTGAGATTTAGAGGCAATTATAGAATGATTAGAATCATATAGTTTTAAAGATTAATGGCCAATATGAATATTGTTATGAGATGAACAAATAATCAGCAAATAGAATCATATAATTCACAAATCACATAATCAACAAATAATTTAACAAATAAATGAATAATCAGCAAATAAGTATCACATATTCAACAAATAAAGAAGAAAATTAGGGTAAAAATTACCGATTGTTGTCTTGTTTCTTGAGCGAGGGTCGAGGACTGAGGGAGTGAGGGGCGAGGGCTGAGTCAGAGTCTTCTTTAGTTCTTCTTGAGCTCCTTTCATTTAATCGTTTAACATGAGAGGTCGTAAGAGTTGAGACAAAGTGACGAGAGTTGAGACGGAGAAAGAGAGAGAGCAAGAAGCAAGTTTCAAATTAAATCATGTCATGGGCTGCTGGACTCTATTAGTGGAGGGGCCCAACTGATTTTTTTTAATTATAGCATGCAAATCCAACATTTCTACTAATATTTTCAAAAAGCCCACATGCCATGGCCTGTAATAGCCTAATGGGCCTTCCGCCCCTGTCTGTAAGTCATCTTCGTTTTTGTGTCAACCGGAAATTGACACAATGAAAAACAGGGAGGGAATTTGATTCCTCGTGTATATGTCAGGGAACGGAGTAGGGGATGGTATACGTGAATCGGAGTCGAGGATTGCATTCTCTGCTCCATTGTCATACCTATCTCTATCTCTACAATAAATTAAAATCATTTACTTTTTGTTGTTGTTGTTGTTGTTTATTTTTGAGGAAGGTTCAAACTATAACGCTAACTATTTAGGAAAAACAAGAAAACAACAAATCATATGCAAAATCACATGTAATTTTACAGTAACTGCAAAAAGTGGACACGTGCGACTTCAGTCGCGACTTAAATTGGCGGAAAAAGTCGTGTAATCATATATGATTTTGTACATAGGTTGTTTTCTTGTTTTCTTAAATATTTAACGTTCTCGTATGAACCCACCTCCTTTTTTGTCTTCAAAACTATACTTGTTGAACTTTTAATACGAAAAAATATATATACAAAACTTTTGGTTATTCATTTCCTTTCTATAATAGGAAAACTTACATAAATATGACATGAAATAAGAAAAAAAAGGGAAAAAATACACATATATACACCAATTATTCTAAGAAAAGATAAAATATATACAAATATATCATTTCATGTAATACATAATGATACACATTTGGTGACACATATATACACCTATTACATCTTATCGTATTATGCATCACATTTCAATTTTACATCCCGCCGTATTATACATGTAATAGTTAAACATAAAATAAAACTTGTGGCTTCCCCAAATTTGTTTCCTTTATATTGAAAAGGTATTTTGAGGGAAAATTAGTTTCTAGAAATCTTTCAAGTTTCCATGCTTATTGTTTGTAAAATAATTAAATAAAGGTATTATAAAAATTGAAAGATTTTGTATGCATTATTGATTAATTAAATAATATTTCAATTCTTATACTTTTAAAAAATTAAAAGTTTTCAGATGATTAACTTAAATACTATATATTAATATAGTATATAGAGTAAATTACATTTTTAGTCCCTGTGGTTTGTTGAAAATTTCTATTTTCGTCCTTGTGCTTTTAAAATTGCGATTTTTCATCCTTATGGTTTATAATTTATCACCTTTTTTGTCCTTATGGTTTAAATTCTATTGCTATTTTCATCCCTATGGTTTGTAATACTTCTCTATTTTAGTCCTTCATACTTAAAAGTAGTATTTTGGACTTAGGGACCAAAATAGATATGAATTGCAAGCCATAGGGATGAAAAACAAAATTTTGAAACCATAGGTATGAAATCCGCAATTTTTAGCAAACCACAGGGACGAAAAACGTAATTTACTCTAGTATATATTAAATAGAAGAGCAAATTGCATCAGAATTGAACAAATTTTACTTTAGAGTAAATTACATAAATGGTCTCTGTAGTTTGGTCCAAATCTGGATTTGGTACCTATTTTGAAAAAAAAAACACCAAACGTCACCGTGGTTGTCATTTTGTTATGGATCCGGTCACTAACACTAACAGAACTGATAAAAGTATGTTAACCTCGTTAACTTTAGGGACATTTTGGTCTTTTTATCCATTTAATTAAAAACATTTTATAAAAAAACTTAAAAAAATTTAACCCCCACTAAATTTTAAACAAGTGTCACTCCCTCACTCTTCACTCCTCCCTCAGCCTCAACCACACCCCTCTCTTTCTCACACACATACTTCTGGCCATCTTCTCCCTCTCCGGTCATCTTCTCCGGTGAATAAAAAATGAAAAGAAACTGAAAAAACCATTTAGTTCCTATAGATCAATAGCTAATGCCCTTTGTCATATTCTTTGGAAGCTCGTTGACATTTGAAACCCTTCTGGAAAATACTTCCAAGTTCACAAAACCCTTCTGAAGAATAAATTTGTTCACATGTGGCCACTAAAACCCAAACTACAACTATGGAAACCATTAGAGAGGAACAAGAAGCAGGATGGCCATCATTTGGGCGACTCATTCTGGATGTATTTAAACTCGCTCTCGAAGGCTTTGGTAACAACGATGGGGGGCTCTGTGGTTTGACATAAATTGAGGGAGAGGGAGGGTGTGGAGGAGGGAAATCGATGGTTAAGGAAGGAAGAGTGGGGGCGCCGGTGGTATTCCATTGATGGTGAGCCAAACAAGACCATATCCGAAGAAATTCTGAGCAACTCAGATGAACCCTCTCGTTTTTACATCTGAGTACAAGAACCCAATTCGATATGTTCAATCAAACCCAGAAACCATCACCATCGTCTACAATAACTTGTATTCAATCGTACATAGAAACCATCAATGCGGTCTAGAAGAAAGCTTCTCGAAATCAGTCCAATACGGAAGATTCAAATCTAGGTTCGAGGATGAAAGGATCACCAAACACGATATCAGATTCAGATTTGCAAGCTCTATTGTTGTCCCCTCCTCTCTCTCCCGTTGATGATGAAATCGAACCCATAAAAAACCCTAATCTGCTTTCTCCATGGATAAGACTGATTAGGATCTACTCTCTCCCTCCATGTCTGGTTCTTCTATACCAGATCTAGAAATAAAATGGTAAAATAAAATAAAAGGCTAAAATAACTATTTTACCCCTCACATGCCACACACGTGATCGACTTAACGGCTGAAAAAGAAACGGAGTTAGGGGCAGGGACCGGATCCATAACAAAATGACAACCACAGTGACGCTTGGTGTACTTTTTATAAAATAGGGACCAAATCCAGATTTGGACCAAACCATAGGGACCATTTATGTAATTTACTCTTTACTTTATATTATACTTTGAAAACGAATTTTCAGTGTCTCTATTTAAAGAGACAACTTTTAAAACCACTTATTGAAGTGAATCTGTGATCAAATTCAAGTTCCTCAAAACAAGAACGAAAACGAAGTTGTTTTCATTTTGATTTTCAAAATAAATATTTTAAAAGTTAATTCCTTAAAATAAAATAAAATTTAATTTTTAATACAATTTTGCCTAAAAGGAAATTTTGATTTTTGTTTTTCACATCTCATTGCAAAAATTAAAAAACAAAACAAGAAGTTTATAGGCATGTAGTTATCTTTTATAAGAAATCGGAGGAAGACCCAACAATTTTTTCCAGGAAATCTCAATTTCGACTAAGATAACTGAGGTTCCGACCAACAAAAATCCTAATGAACTACAGGATAACAACCCAACAGATTTTACTTGTTTTCGAGCCCCGATTATAGATTCTATCCATATATGTTCTGATCACTCATACTTCGAGTAACGTATAGTTCCATATGTTACAAAGTTTGATCACACAACCCGATTGTTAAACATAAACCATATACAGTAAAAACTGTATCATTTATTGGTAACTTATACTTTTAATCTCGTGGCTAAATCAATAAAACAGATCCAATTATCTTCTGAAAACTACTTAAAACCCTCTTTTAGATGATATAAACCTTCCTAGTTCAAATATTTATTTACTTTCATAAAAAAACAATTAAAATGAGCATATTATGATAAGCATTCCCCCCCTATTCTCATTTTTACCTATATTCATAGCAACGTTTAGAATCAATGACTAAGGGGCCGTTTACCTAATCACTTACCCGGATAAGTGCTTACCGGTAAAATTAAAAAATTACAGATGATATTTTTGCCCATGTGGTTTGAAATATGTCGATTCACGATATATTGTCCATCATGAACGATCTTGAATTAGAACATTCAGATGTGGAAACCGCTTTCTTGCATAGTGATTTGGACGAGATAGCTTATATGAAGCAGCCTGATGGTTTCATCAACGAAGGTAAAACATATTGTGTACGTAAGTTAAAGAAGATTAAAAGTCAACCGATCCAATCAAAACATATTGAGACACATAAGAATAATATGTTAATAAGGAAGCATTAAAAGTTGGGCATAACTTATTCCTTCATCTTCATCTTGTTGTTTCCCATCCACCCTGATTATTATCTCCTCGTCGTCATCATCATCTAATTCCGACATCAGTTGATGATGACGATCTTGATCATCTTGCATTTGCAAGCTCTCATGGATGGTCTTGATATAGATATGGTGGTTGAGGTCAAATCTAGATTCAGAAGTTAAGGAACCAGAAGTCTTCACCAACACCACTAATATCCCATTGCAGATCAGAAACACATAAGTTTTGTCCATGTTATGTGTCACCAGTAACCGAATCACGGGCCATATCGTCATCGCAACATTTACGGAAGAAGAATTCCACAAGAACAAATAGCAGTAACAACAACAACAGAAGAAGAATATTGAAATAAATAACACCAAATACAACTCATGTTTTATGCTTCTTTTCTTCATCCATCCTTTCATTAGTCTGCAATTTATGATGATATATTGGAACAAAGTATTTGAATACTTGATGTGTTTATATATAAAGTTTTATGAGTTTATGTAATTACAAGAATGCCCTTTGGTCATTGTTTTTGAGATGCTCGAATACGAATAAATCTTTCTTGCCAGCATCTTTAAAAAGTGGGACCAAAGTTGCATGGGGTTTCTACATGCAATAACAAATAGCATATCATCAATTTCAGTAACGGCTGTTTGGTTGGTTTTTCATTAAGTCCTGTATGAATAAAGTTTCTATGTAGAGTATCTGTATAGATTGGAAAGGTTTTTGTTTGGGAGGGTGTTTTCATATATGGAAGAACCATGTTTTTTAATTGAAAGAGACTGGTTTGGACAAAACTTGGCTTTCTGCGTAAAGCTCCCTCCTAAAAGCTTAATAAATAAGTCACTTTCTATATCATTAAGCCACCACCAAACAGTCATGTATAGCTCTCTGAATAAACTATGTGTCCCATTAAGCTCATTAAGCTGCTAACAAACAGGCCTTAACTATGTTATATATGTGTGGCTTCAATTTTCTCCACATATATACCATGTAATCGTTTTACCAAAATATGAAGAAAAAAAACCCATATTACGATTAACGTATATATATGTGACAGTGAAGGTCTCTTGTGGTGTGCAGATGACCTGATCCGTGATTTGATGGCACTAAAGATGGTTTGTGTTTCTTATTTAATATCACATGTGATGAATTATAATATCAATACATGTGATATGAATGTTTTTGCATTTTTGTAAAATGTTGATGTTCTTGTTTGAACCCACCTATATATATATATATATATATAGAAGTAGGTTCAAACGAGAACGATAACTATTTACGAGAACTACGAGAACGGCCGCCCATGTACAAAATCACTAGTGATTCGCGTTCAAAATCACTGGTGATTAAAATTCTGGACGCGCGCACTTTGGGCCGCGACTTGCAGGTCGCGCGAATCACCAGTGATTTTGTACGCAAATCACCCGTGATTTTGTACATGGACGGCCGTTCTCGTAAATAGTTAGCGTTCTCGTTTGAACCCACCTTGACTATCAGTTTACGTACGTCTTGACTATCCAAAAGCCTTGTGTATAAATCCCTACTAATCTTACAGGATTCAAAATAATAATCTCTTAACATGATTCCAAAAAATCCTAAGTTTTATTATAAGTTAAGTTAACCTCATAAAAAACTTAGTTGCATTTTCTTGAGACAATGAATATTGGGTTGTAAGGTACATGATAATAAAAGATAAAAAAGAAAGAAATTATGAGGATGTGTTTCAAAAGTCTTATCTGGATTGACAGAATAAATGTTGGGTGAGTAAATGGTTGTCATATTCATCAAGACTTTTGGAAAAATTAAAAGATGCATGCTCTACTTGGAAAATGTCATAACTAATTTATGATAAAGTAACTTAGTTTATATCAAAAACCTCGATAAAAAGTAACTTATAAGCTATTTTCTTGAAACGTTAACGTTGCAATAAGCTTTGAAAACCTTTTTCTAGATAACAACTAGACGAAACATACACCCAACCCAACTTGATCCAATCCTCAAATTTACAACCATATAATATAAATAAATAAATAGAAATTAGTTAGATACTTAACATTATACAACCTTGACTACATAGATGTACAAAACAATTTACCTAAATTATAAAATGTGAAAAAGGTACAAGGTCCAACTAGTGGTTATGGAATCTAAGAATGTGTCCAAAACCACCCAGAATGGGAGAATAAATAAAGATTAGGAATCTGGACGGACATTTTGTGCAACCTTTAATTGTTCCCATATCAAACACTCACATACATACATACATACATATATAGTGGTGGATGAAAAGAGAACATGGTAAAAAATATTAAAGAACATAAAATTGCCAGATCACATGTAATTTTGTATTGAAATCATATGCGATTATAGAACATGGTCAATGCTGAAATCACATGTGATTATAAAATAACATCAATGCAATGGTTTGCAAGTAGAGAGAGTAAACCCTATGTTGTCTGAAAAATGAAGTCAAATAACAAAACTTGGCTAAACTATCATCAAATATATCAATCTTTTAGCCGAACCCCAAAACAAAACCCAAACAAGGAATCAGTTGATTCACTCATTCATGATTGATAACTAATTAAATCAGAGTCGGATCTCATCGGATTTACGTCACATGATACTGCAAAAACTGATCCCTTCGTAATTATCATATGGATCGTACTCTTGAGGTGGGTATGACGGCACATAGGCCGCCCGTGGGAGGGGAGTTTCATAGTCGTAAGAAGGCGGCAGGTATTCAATCGCAGGCGGCTGTAGGCGGCCATAAGGGTATTCAAGATTATTAGCCGTTTGATAACGATAAAAAGAACGGTCCATGTACGAAAAGCGATTATAAGGTGCAGTGGTGATTGAAGAAGCATGATTGTAGTAATTATGTCTAAGTTGCGGATGATTGAGTTTAACATTGAGGAGCTCTGCATGTTCACCTGTAGACATTACTGCCTTCAACAGATAATTTGGATTAACTTCTCCACGTATTCGAATACTACTTTGTTGAGCATCCCAACTCACAGAATAAACCCCTAACATTCCATACAAACATATATACATCCATTCATCATAAAACTATAACGAGATCAACTTTAACTCAGACATGAAAACATATATATATATATATATATATATATATATACAGAATCTTACCACGAATGGAACGTAAGACTTCAATCGTCTTCATCAAACACGATTCACACTTGGAGTGGACTTTCAGACAACAATCCTTCAAAAAACGAAACCAAAATCAATTCAAAACATCGTGTTTATACGTTTAACACATTAACTAACCACATGCTTTTACCATATATGCGGATGCTTCCATCGGGAACAAACTGATTCGAAGAAAGAACACGAGACACTCAACAATCTTATTGCGCAGAGAAGAAATTAACAAGGTATGTACGATATTAATAGATGTTAATAATTATTCTTGTATAGTTTCTGTTTTGGAAGTTGTTGCCATTATGACAATGATTTACTTAAATAATTTCCTTGGAATTTGAAATGAACATTGTATACTTGGATGATATATGATACGATCATCAAGATTTAATTATATCCCAAAAGAAAAATAGAAAAAATGAAGTTTCCATATTTAGATGGTTATATTTTGATCATATGTAATAACTAATTAATTAAATATGATTTCATCTTTGTTTTTCAAGGAAATGATTCAAGTAAATCATTGTCATAAGCACAACATATTTTGAAGATGAAAGAAGTGTTGCCAGGAAATGCAGACAAATCACAAGATTTACTTCTAAATATATTGTATTTTTACAGTCATCTATTAATATAACACATCCCCATCTCTACCTATCACAACTTTCTCAAGAAACTATAAGTACTTCTGAAACCCACCAGTTTTTTCAAGCATCAATGGCACCCAAGTCTAAGAAAGCAGAATACCCTGCATTTACGGTTGATACATTTCAAACATAAACGAAAAATCCCTCTTTCTGTAGATACCATATCTTCTAATACTTTTTCTACTTATTGCAGAACTTCACCATCAAAGTGGAAGTTAAAGAACGTTCATGGCCAAGAACAGTGACAAGGTTATTGAACAGTGTTGAAGGTATGTTTCTGTGATATGTTTTCAATTCTTGTCCTTAATTTTGAGTAAAGATTGATAACTTAATTGGGTTTTTGTTTTGGCAATTGATCAAAGGGGTAACAAATTTCAAAATGGAGGACAATGGGAAGATAAATATTTCAGGTTACATTGAACCTAAAATCCTTCTTAAGTGTCTGAGAAAAGTAGGGAAATCTGCAAGATTAGTGCATTGGCAATATGGAGAATGTTCAAACAATTTGTATGTAAAAGTTGCAGAATCAAACACGAATAAGAACGGAAACGGAAACGGATCATATGGTTATTGCTTATATCCAGGATATGGAGGGTATAATGGGTATTATGGTTATCCTAGATATGGAGGCTACAATCATCTAGAATGTGCAGGGAATGCTTGTGATTGTAATGAACATCATATAGAAAAGCCAAAAACTCCAGAGAAATCAGCTTCTTCTTCTTCTTCAAGTCGTTTCCAAAAGCTTGGTAGCATAACATCATGTGTCAATGGTGCCGATTGTTGCAGTTTGATGTGATTCAATTTATAGGACATAATAGTTGAAGTAATCGAGAATTAGGGTTTATATCTATTTCACTGATTTTACATGGTCGTAATGATTTGTCTCTATGCATAACTTAAGTTTTTGGATCATAACATGATCATTGGCATGTAAGATTTCTAGATCAATCAGAATTCCACTACCGTATTTTTTGAATTTTTTTGGAAATCTAGTCTATACAACATTGAATATATATACATATACATATAAATATTATATGCTATAAAATCATAGTAGGAATATCTTTAAATGAAAAGGCGAAACAATCTAAACCACATATCTATAATACTAGTTATCTACCCACACAAGTATCCAAATAAATGTAAGCAAAAACCTCAAGTATAAACACGTTTTTATAAAATAAATCATAGTTGCATCTTACGTTGCGTGTGGAAATGTGTAGATTTTATAAAACTCCATACACCTGTGGCTCAATGTAGTTGGCGATGAACCTAGCTACACGGACATAAGATGCACATGAGTGTTCACTTGAAGCTTAATTACATAGCAAAGACGCCATTTCATCATGTTAACATGGTGCACCAAATTGATCAAATTTCATGGAACCGGAACGGGAGGTTCCTAAAATGAAGGAACCGGAACCGCTTACATCGGTTCTCTATATTTTACAATGAAACTTATCATAACAATGATGAACTACAAACAATAATCAAAGGTGGCACACCAAACAAAATGGGGTGCAAGACCTGTCGTGAATTGCTTTCAATGTCCTCAGGCATGCATATTGAAATCGCCTGCAAAAACAAATATTTGGCATCTATCAACAAATTTGAACAAAAAAGTGTTAAATACTATGGTTTTTTGGCATCAACACAAATTGTCCAAAATATACTCATTAAGCAAACTATACTTTGTCGGATCATTTTCATCGGAAAGCTCAAAGATGGTTAATTTGCATTAACCGGTTCAAAAAGCAAATAATCGTTTACCTTTTGTGTGGGCCATAGCTAAAACCCGTTTTGATCGTTTCCTTTGGTAAGCAGACAAGACAGGACAGGACAGAGAAGGACAACAGTCCACCGGCATGACAGGACTGGTTAAAAGACCAATTTACCCCTGATGAGATGGTTAGTATTTTTTTACCAAATAATCAATGTAAATGAAAACTACCAATTACCAAGATTGACCAAAACTATGAGCAAGTGGATGTAAGCCCAAAACACCTTAACAACTACAATTAGATGGTTATTATCCATGTCTAAAAAAACAAAACAACAAAATCAAATGGAAGCATTTTTTTACATATGTTCTAAATGTAAGCAAACACATATGCAACCAAGAAAAAGAAAAAAAAAACATTGTTGGATATGCATATAATAATATTGAGTTACAATTATATGCATACAAAACAGAACCTGGAGCCACAAATATTGAAGAAACATTGTTGAATATGCATACAATAAAAACAAAAAACCCATTGTTGGATATGAATGAAAATGAACGTGAGTATTCCATTCATAATGGTTGGTTAAACCAATATAATTAATAAAAAATGTTTTATATAATATTTTTAATACAAATATGTGACGTCCAACGTCAAAATAAAAAATATTTACCATTCAACATCGAGAAATGAAGGGACGCATGCGAAAAAACGATTGAGCGGGAATAAAATTTTCATTCCCCCCAATTTTAATTAATTGCGATGATAATTTTGCTACACAAGATTCTCCCTTATTATGCTATTCAATGGTATTTTATTTGATCATAGTCGAACACAAACCACTTCTATTAAACTATTGCAAATTAGGGGCCGTTTACCAAACACTTACCCGAGTAAGCGCTTACCAAGTCACATTACCTTACCGAATCAATATGACAAGGACCAAATATCTTGCCCGGTAAGAGTTAAGGCAAGAACCGAGAGTCCGAAAATCTTACCCCGGTAAGTGATGGTGAAGACTCTTACCACGGTTAGCGCTTACCGGAAAAATTGTAGTGTAGGATATCGTTTTGGTGAAGTAAAATCTTACCCGATAAGTAAACTATAATGTTGAATTTACCGGTAAGTGCTTATCCGGGTAAGCGTTTGGTAAACGGCCCCTTGGTCATTGCAACGTTGGGGATGAACAAAAGGTATTTAAGACTCCAATATTCTTCATATACTGTTACATGTCTTGTACAAAATCTATACACTCAAGAAAATGTGAACAAAAGTTGATTACCTCTTTCAAAGCATCTTGCTTCCAGAATTCATGCTATACAGTATACACTCATGCTTCATTTTCTACTTTTTAGCCTTGTGATTCATCACAAAACGTTACCGCTGCACAATATTACCAAGATATATGTGGTGCAAAAGGCAAAATCGATCAGAGCAAAATCAAAATCAAGCGGTTTTACCTGGAATCTTAGGATTCAAACCGTAATTTCAGTAAATAAAACCAAAAACCTAATTTCAGCGATCAAATATGAAATCTTAGAGCATCTCCAACAGCTATGTTAAAATATAAAAAAATGGGTTTTTAGCAAATTTTTGCTCGAAGAGCTATGCTATTTTGTATGCAAAATAGATAAAACATGAGAGAACAGTAAAATCTCCAAATTTGGATCTATAACCCACTTTTTAAGAAAGATGAATAATATTTTAATATTTCCACCAATAAGAAGCATTGAAGTAAAATGTTTAGGAAAGATAAATAATATTTTATTAATTTGTTGGTTATTTTAATAATATAATCAATAATACAATTTCTAAAATAGCATAGCTGTTGGAGATGGATTTTTTTTAAAGATTTCAACTTTTGATGCTCTATTTTAGAAAAAATATAGCATAGCTCTTGAAGATGCTCTATACCTGATCGTCTTCAAAAGAGAGAAAAATGGGAGATTTGACGGTGAAATATGAGAGAATCAATGCACTTAAGATTGTGAATCACCTCCTTGGGACTGAGAATCGTAGCATCGGGAGAAAAGGAGAAGACCGTGATGCTCGAAAGGTTGATGATGGGAGTGAGAGCATCTCCAATGAAGGTTCTTATAAGAACCTCATTTTTGTGCTTTTTGGTGTCATCTAATTTCCACCCATTAATTTAAAAATTCTCATAAAAGTTTACAATGGTAGTTCTTATAAGAACCTCATTTTTGTAGGTCTCGTGTATTTGTCTACATCAATAATTATTTTATATTTATAAATAAATTTCAAGTATTAAATTTAAATGATGATATTGACATTTTACACAAACTTCATGGTAAAGGAGATGAGGTTCTTATAAGAACTCTGCACAATGTTAGTTCTTACAAGTCACATCACTTTTTGCATATAAAAATCTTTCATTGGAGATGCTCTGAGACGTGAATTGCTTTGGGAACATAAACCCAGATTAATAAAGAGTCTCGGTACAAACAGGTTGTACATCAAGCATAAGGATTTGTGTGTTTAAGAGATTTTAAAAATGATACTTAAAAAAGTAGTACTTTAGGTTTTATTAGTTGTTTTCAAACTTTAAGATCTTAAGACTTTTGGTAAATTTGTCTTATAAAATACTATAGATAATTTTTTTAAACAATTAACGGTATATTTGTTATTCGTTTTGCTTGAATAGATGACCTTATTACATAGCTATACTTTCATTTTGAACCAAGAGACTTTCAACAAAAATGTGATCTCATCTAATATTTATTTAAATACTAGGTAAATTAGTATTAGAATAATTTATTTAAATATTCATTACAGCAAATTTTTATATTTTTTAAAAGTTTCTGGTCTTAGAAAAAGTGGAAATTAAAAGGAAATCAAACAAACTTTTATATTTTAAATTATTAAGTCTTTGAATTATTTTTTATTTTAAATGATCAAGTCTCTAAACTTATTTTTAAATAAATAAACTATCGAACATTTTATATTAGAAAGCTTCGTTGGATTTTTTCGAACTTTTCCCAAAAAAAAATTAGAAAAGTTCAAAAAAAACAAAGAACATTCTCATTTTAATTGATTGAATAAAATATAAAACTTTTAAAACTTGATTACCTACATGCTTTTAACCCAAAAAAAACTAAATAAAATTAACAGGGTATTCTACAGAAAGAGGAATTTTTCATTTATGTTTGAGATGTATTCTACAACCGTAAATGCAGGGTATTCTGCCTTTTTAGACTTGGATGCCATCAATGCTTGAAAAAAATGGTGGGTATAATCGGTATTATGGTTATCCTAGATATGGAAGGAATGATGCCTACAATCATCTAGAATCTGCAGGGAATGGTTGTGACTGTAATGAACATCATATAGAAAAGCCAAAAACTTCAGAGAAATCAGCTTCTTTTTCTTCTTCAAGTCGTTTCCAAAAGCTTAGTAGCATAACATCATGGTGCCGATTGTTACAGTTTGATGTGATTCAGTTTTTAGGGCACAATGTCTTCAGTCTCATTCAATTAATCGTTTGAATGTTTGTTGCAATAAGTTAGAGTTTCACATATGATTTCTATTAAGAGCATCCACAATGGTTTACCTATTAGGAGACTTTTTACTCTTGCCACATAGATTTCCACTAACTAATTTTTATTAAAAACCTATTTCTAAAAATCTTCTTCCAATGCAAACCTTTTTACTAAAAAGCTAATGCAAAAACAGGTTGGTATACACACCAACCCTTTTACCAAGAAGCTTTTCACTCCAATGCCAAAAAATCATTTGAAAAGCTTTTTGTAATAGTAAAAAGCTATTAATGACTTTTGCATTTGAGATGCTCTAAGTTGTATATATTTATCAGTATCACTTTATCCTGGAACCGTTTCCGGAGCCCTTGATGTTTCCTGAAGCCGTCGTCGTCGCCACATGGCCGGTCTGAGATTCTGGATGCTGTTGGGAACTGAAGATTTGCTAAGTATGGATAGTACTGCCAGAACAACTTTAATACTGCCAGAGCATAATTAATACTGCTAGACTAAAGTTAGTACTGCTTGTCAAGATTAATACTGCTAAACCAAAGTTAGTACTGCTTGTCAAGATTAATACTGCTGAACCAAAGTTAGTACTGCTTGTCAAGATTAATGCTGCTGAACCAAAGTTAGTACTGCTTGTCAAGATTAATACTGCTGAACCAAAGTTAGTACTGCTGAGTCAAGTTAATGCTGCTGGAATGAATTAATGCTGCTGGAGAATATTAGTACTGCTCATGCTGAATGAAGTTAATACTGCTGATGTGATAAGTTTGGTATGCGAAGATATTGGAGATAAAGATGGAATGGATGAAGATATGCTTAAAGAAGATTCAGAAGATCAACTTATTTTTGATAGTTATCTTGTAATTATTGTGTATAAATATTTTTCAATAGATAGCTATCAAGACACATAAAAGTTTTTGATTTCGTTTTTGAGAGAGAATTAACCTCAAGGTTTAGAATCCTATTTCTAGAGAAGTAGAAATCGTCTTGATTGAGCCTGTTCATCAAGATTGAGGTTTGGTTGTAAACTTGTGAGTTGAATTAGTGAATACAAACAGCTGTGTGTTTTCTGATATATTGTTCTTTGATTGTGTGAATTAAAGTTCTATTCCGCAGATTCTTTAATTCTGAGTTCTAAGTATTATTAGTCTTGTTAAGATTCGATCCTGACAAGTGGTATCAGAGCTTGTGTTTCTTAGAATTCTACAATTATTATGGACAATTCTATTGAATCAAACAGTACTCTTGTTTCTAAGGTTCCCATGCTCAGACCCAATGAGTTTGACATGTGGAAAATTAGAATCAAGCAGTATATTCTGCTTACTGATTATTCCATCTGGGATATCATAGAGAATGGTCCATGTGCTGAAGGAAGAATTGGACCAGATGGCAAAAGACCTCCTCCAAAGACGGATGCAGAGAGAAAAGTCAGACAAATAGAGATGAAGGCATTAAGCATTCTGCTTTTGGCTATCCCCAATGAATATCAGCATCAATTCCATCATTGCACTGATGCTCAGATTCTGTGGAATACATTGGAAAAGAGATTCACTGGCACCAAAAGCACCAAGAGGAATCAGAAGGCAATTCTCAAGCAGCAGTATGAAAACTTTACTTCTACTAAGAATGAGTCTATGACTCAAACTTTTGATAGATTTAATAAGCTGATTGGAGAATTGGCCACAGTAGGAGTCAAGATGGAGGCTGATGATGTTAACAGAAAGTTCTTAAGATCATTAGGTGAAGAGTGGACAATGTATACTGTGTCCTTCAGACAGAATGACCAATTGGAAGATAAAGAGCTTGATGATCTTTACAATGATCTTAGAGTCTTTGAAGCAGAGGTTGAAGCCAAAAAGAAGCCCTCTGGATATGTACATAATGCTGCACTCCTTTCAGCATCACCTGATTCTACTGCTAACCCTGAATCAGTTAGTGCTGCTGGAGGAGTCAATCAGGAAAAGACCAATGATTCAGTACTAGAAGCCTTCTTTTCTAGTCATGTTAATTCCTCATTGATTAATGATGACTTAGAACAGATTAATGTTGATGATCTTGAAGAGATGGATATCAAGTGGCAGATGGCTATGCTGTCTATGAGGGTGAAGAGATTCATAAAGAGGACAGGGAGAAACAGCTTTTCCCAAAGAAGAGAAGATGGTGCTGGATTTGACAAGTCCAAAGTTGAATGCTACAAGTGTCACAAGATGGGACACTTTGCCAGGGAATGCAGAGGTGGAACATCTCACAACAGCCATCAACAAACACAGGCTGGAAGCTCCAATCAAAACAGAAACTCTATTCAAGCTCTTGTCTCTCAACAAGGAATGGGATTTGATTGGAGTGATCAAGCAGAAGAGGCCATCCAAAATCAAGCACTTATGGCTGAAGTTTCAGATCTTCCCACTGAGGTAAAATCCAATCTCTGTACTCAAGCTTGTATAGACACTGTTAAAAGGTATAGAGATCACAATCAGGGAATGTGTGATGACCTTAAGAGATTAGAAAAGGACAGAAAAGACTATGTAGTAATTGTTGAGAAGTTTGAAGAACAGATTAGGGCTTTTCAAGCCAATGAACTTCAACACTCCTATGATACAAACTACTGGAAATGGGAAAATGATGGTCTAGAGTTCCAGCTTAGAGAATCCAGGGAAGAGTGTGAGAAACTAAAAGGAGAGCTTGAGAAAGTTAAACTTGATGTAGAAAAGTTTAATTGTGCCTCTAAAGTCATGGACAACATAATCAACTCTCAAATCCATAGTAAGATGAAATCAGGCCTAGGGTACAATGCCACACCCCCACCCTACAACAACACCTACATCCCTCCTAAGTCAGACCTATTAGAAACCAAGGATAGGAAGGACTTACCTAAAGGAGCCACTGAAGTAGATCCATTAGATGAAGTAGTTGTTGAGGATAAGACTGAAAAAGAAGGATCTGATGAGGAATGTGTAAGTCCATGTGTTAAGAACAATGAGATGAAAAGGAGTGGAAAGGGAAAGGGAGTTCATTATACACAGACCACTGTTGTGAACTCTAATACTTGTGAACATTGTTCTTGCAAGAAATCTCAAGAGAATAAGCCCCAAAAACATGATAAAAATAGGGGAAATCAAAGAAATTGGAATAACCAGTGGGCACAAAAGCAAGGAGTTGATCTGCAAAGGATTAACAGACCAAAACCTTGTTTTATTTGTGGCAAATTGAATCATCTTGCCAAACACTGTTATTTCAATCCTATTAACCAAAAGAAGAGTTTTCAAAGAAGTTTTCAAAAATCTTCTGGTTATAGGAAGCCTGCAAGGAATAATGTGGCTAAGAAACAAGCTGAAACCAAAAGCCACATGAGAAAACAGACTGAAAAGGAATGTATCAATATGTGGGTCCCCAAAAGCACTAATGTTAGTACTGCTACCTCAGATAGTACTGCTAACAAGGATAGTGTTGCTAGAAGCAATACTACTACCAATACTGCTGCTAGCAGTGTTAGTGCTGCTAACACTGTTAGTACTTCTTTTAAAGAGAATGCTGCTGCTAGCAGTGTTAGTGCTGCTAACTCTGTTAGTACCTCTTCTAAGAACAATACTGCTGCTAGCAGTGTTAGTGCTGCTAACACTGTTAGTACTTCTTCTAAGGTTAATACTGCTTCTAGTTTTTGTGCTGCTAGACCAATCATATTGACAAAGTACTCCAGTACTGCAGTACCTAAGTTTGAAAATCTCATCAAAACCCAGTGCAAGTACTTTGATGAGCAAGGGAGACCCAAGACCACTTTGGCTTGGGTTCCCAATAAAAACTAATTGATTTATCTGATGTGCAGGGCAACCAACAGCTCAAGGGAAAGAGCATCTGGCATGTTGATAGTGGTTGCTCCAGGCACATGACAGGTAACATGGCTTGCCTCAAGAATTTCAAAAGAATTGATGGAGGACATGTTGCTTTTGGGAATAATCCTGCAGGAGGTAAGATAAGTGGTAAAGATGATGTATCAAAAGGAAAGATGACATTTGAGGATGTTTACTATGTTGAGCAATTGAGATACAACCTGTTAAGTGTATCACAGGTCTGTGACAAGAAACATAGTACATTATTTACTGATTCATGATTTTTAATTTTTTTATACCTGTATTTCTTTGCATATTTGGTGTTACTAACTAGCTTTCTCAGAACCTCAGTATGACTCAGATTGACAAGTGCTGCAAAGTGTAAGTATAGTTACTACTGCCAGTGCAGAGTTACTACTGCGAGTACATATTTTCTACTGCCAATGTGTAGTTAATACTGCTTTGTAGTTAATACTGCTTAGTAGTTAATACTGCATGTGTAGTTAATACTGCTTTGTAGTTAATACTGCTTAGTAATTAATACTGCATGTGTAGTTAATATTGCTTTGTTGTTAATACTGCCTAGTAGTTAATACTGCTTGTGTAGTTAATACTGCCTTGCAGTTAATACTGCTCAGTCGTTAATACTGCTAAGTCGTTAATACTGCTTTTAAAGAAAATCAGGGCTAGTACTGCTATAAATACTCTTTCAGCCCGCCAAAGCTCATAACGTCCCTTTGCATTCAATTTATCTCTCTCTCGTTCTAACCTTTTCTCCCTAGAATCTCTGTGTTTTCTATCCAAATCCTCAGGAAGAATGACGACAATGGAGTTTGTCGATGAGCACAATGAGATTGCGATGCTTCAGAAGCCAAAGCAGGCCGCAGGATTTCATGATATTGTGGATTTTCTCAAGTCCACACACATCTCTCATGCCCTAACAGTGTGCTCAACCATATATATCGAGCATCAAAAGCAATTTTGGGAGAATGCCACTGTTATATTCGAAGATGGGCAGAAAATCATTCGAACAAGGGTTTGTGACAAACCCTTGAAGGTCACAGAGGAGGTTATTCGCATCACTCTTCACTTAGATGATGCCTCAGGTATAACCTATCTCTCCAATGATGAACTTTTCTCGACCTTACCACGAATGGGGTATGAAGGTCCGATTGGAATTTTTAAATTCTACAAGTCAAAGTTTTTTACCCAATGGCGATTTCTTGTTCATACTCTTATGCACTGTATTTCAAAGAAAACAACTGGATGGAGTGAGTTTAGCAGTACCATTGCTTATGCCTTGGTCTGCTTAGCCACTGCCAGAAAGTTCAATTTTTCAGCAATGATTTTTAATGATCTTGTGGCAAACCTAGAATCCAAAAAGAGCTTTTACATGTATCCCGGGTTTGTCCAAGAAGTAATTAACCATGAATTGACGGATTTACCTCAGTCTGCTGAGGTATATGTGCCAAAACCCCCTAAAGGGAAGGTTTTCTCAAATATGAGAAGAATTCCTAGGGACTCGGAAGGAGTTGACACACCATTGTTCTCTACAATGATGGTTGTGTCCCACACCACTGAAGGTATGGCATCAGGGTCAAGGCCCCCATTAGACACACCCACTGATGGCCAATCCCAACCTTCCATCACCAAAGAAATCCCACAGTCCATTCTTTTAAGACCCACTCCCAAAATCACCAAGAAGTTTGAAAGAAGAAAGGTACACAAGGTTCCTTCCCTTGGTGTATCTCCTAATAGCCCAAAGCCTACAAGCCCTCTATTGGAGCATTCTCCAATGGAGAATATCAAAAGGGTAACCACAGGGGTGTCTCCCAACCCCAAGAAGGTGCTCTCTAAGGAGAAGGATGAGCATGTGGGCTGCAAGGCTGCCACTACTTCTGCTAGCAAAGAGAAGGACAGTGGTAACATCACTAAGACCTTCCCCACGGCAACTCAGAATGTGAAAACATTCAGAGGACCCAGGCGCCAAGAAACCATGGGAGTAGGTTGTGCTTTTGCTAGGCAAGAGACACCTACTAAAACTTCCAATGATCCTGTAAAGAAGGTAAACACTTCTAAACCAGGTGAGGATAGATATACTTATGAGGAATTGATGGAAACTATTGCCAACATCAACATTGATGTCTTGAATCAGCAGAAGGAGATTGATGAGCTTAAGAAGGTGGTTCTTTATCAACAAACCAAGATAGAGAAGAATAAGAAGATGATCACCAAGTTGCTGCGAAGAAGGAAGAAAGCTCAGTATGTTCTGAAAAGGAGAAGATCAACCACTGATGCTTCCAAAAAGGGGGAGTTAGAAACTGAACTAAAAATGGAGGATGCAAAGGTTGAGGGGGAGAATGAGCATAAGGTTGAGGGGGAGGCTGAGCAAGTTGCAGAAGTTGCAAAGGAAGCAGAAAGTGAGAAAGTAGCAGTATCTGAAACTGCAGAAAATGAGAAGGAAGTAGTATCTGAGTTTCAAGCAGTAGAAACCACAGAAAAAGCAGTAGAAACAGTTAATGCTGCAGTATCTGAGATTGAAGCAGCAGTAGCTGAAATTATGAAGAGTCTTGTTGATGCAGCAGTATCTGAAAGTGAGAAGGAAGCAGTATCTGTATCTACAGTAACTAAATCTGAGATTGAAGCAGAGGTATTTGAGATTGTGAAGAATAGTGTTGAAGCAGCAGTATCAAAGATAGTAAAAGAAGCAGTAACAGATAGAGAAGCAGAAATGGTTAATGCTGCTAGTCAAAAAGAAGCAGTAACAGATAGAGCAGCAGAAATGGTTAATGTTGCTGAAAAACATAAGGCAGCAGAAACCATCCCTGAAGCAGCAGAAACAAAGGAAACAGCTAAAACCATTCCTGAAGCTGTTAAATCACTCAAAAGAACCAAGATAGTGTCAAACAAAAGACCAAGAACAAAGTCTATAGCTTCAAAGAAGAAAGTTGTAAAGAAGCCAAGGGTGGAACCCATTGTAGAAGAAGCTAAGGAGGAAGTTGTGAAAGAGAAAGCTGATCAAAAAGTTGCTGAAGAAGAGGTGGCAACTCCATCAGGTCAACCAAGCAATGTACAATCACAAACAAATGTGATATGTGATATGTATATTACTGTGGTTGATACTAGTCCAATCAAAGTTAAACCATTAGCTTCTATGGCTCCTGAGATCATCTTCTGGGACACATTGAGAGATGGGAGAAAGGAGCACATTAGAATAAAAAGGGCAGATGGAAAGTATGAAGTCTGTTCTACTTGGGGAAGACTTATAAGGATGTGCTCTAGATCAGACTTGGAAGAGATGTTCAAGGTGGGAATGAAGCTTTATGGAAATATGCTGACTGAGAATGGAATGTCCATCACCAAAATGGTACTTGAATACTTGTGTCTAATGTTCAATACAGAAGCAGTTAAGTATTTGACAGAAAGGCAATTTCAAGCTGTTACCAACTGGATGCTTATTGAAAACTGTGGTGTGTATGTCATAACACTTGACTATGCATATCATGAGTACTATTTGGTGGATAAAATATACAAGCACAGCAAGAAAAGGTTGAATGGAATGCTACATGCCAAGTTGGCTTGCAACAAGGATTCAGAAATGGGAAGATACTTGGTGAGAAGGATTATCAATCAAAGTTTGGGATTGAATCCTGACTTGTGTGTTCAAGATTAAGTTTTGGAAGCATCATCATCTGAAGAACTTGACTTATCTTTCTAAAAGTCAAGTTAGGGGGAGATTGTTGGGAACTGAAGATTTGCTAAGTATGGATAGTACTGCCAGAACAACTTTAATACTGCCAGAGCATAATTAATACTACTAGACTGAAGTTAGTACTGCTTGTCAAGATTAATACTGCTGAACCAAAGTTAGTACTGCTTGTCAAGATTAATGCTGCTAAAGCAAAGTTAGTACTGCTTATCAAGATTAATACTGTTGAAGCAAGGTTAGTACTGCTGAGTCAAGTTAATGCTGCTGGAATGAATTAATGCTGCTGGAGAATATTAGTACTGCTCATGCTGAATAAAGTTAATACTGCTGATGTGATAAGTTTGGTATGCGAAGATATTGGAGATAAAGATGGAATGGATGAAGATATGCTTAAAGAAGATTCAGAAGATCAACTTATTTTTTATAGTTATCTTGTAATTATTGTGTATAAATATTTTTCAATAGATAGCTATCAGGACACATAAAAGTTTTTGATTTCGTTTTTGAGAGAGAATTAACCTCAAGGTTTAGAATCCTATTTCTAGAGAAGTAGAAATCGTCTTGATTGAGCCTGTTCATCAAGATTGAGGTTTGGTTGTAAGCTTGTGAGTTGAATTAGTGAATACAAACAGCTGTGTGTTTTCTGATATATTGTTCTTTGATTGTGTGAATTAAAGTTCTATTCCGCAGATTCTTTAATTCTGAGTTCTAAGTATTATTAGTCTTGTTAAGATTCGATCCTGACAGATGCCCATGGCGAAAAACGAAAAAAATGCCCCTAATAAAAACATATAAAATAAAAAAGTGATTTAAAGGGATTACGAACCTAGTCAAATTAGGTGGCTTTATCCTCATGCTGATTTAATTAAAGAGTCGATATAAAAAGTGATTGTATAGAAGCAAACAGAGAGCAAGAGCATGAACAATTTATGGGCAAAACCAAAACCAATGAATCATGCCATTGTGATTGATTATGTCAAAGAATGGTATAGCAATTAGCAACAAATCTACCAAACTACTAAATAGAAAAAATCTAAACACGCCTTCATCTACACGAAGCAAGAAGCAAGAACCAAGAAACTACTCTAGTCCTTCTAATTATACTTTACCATAAACAAATAAATATATATATATATATATATATATGTGTGGACAGACACAAAAATATGCAATGATATGACTTGACTCGATTTCACTTATGCAATGATCATGCTTTAGTTATTAAGCGAATGATCATTGAGTTAACGTGAGAAGCTTGAGAAGTGGATCTGGATCTGAACCCTTGATTACTTTTAATGGTATCAAGCGCGATTCATAAGTTCTAGCGTCAACCCAACCTTTCACTTGAAACCAACCCTTAGTTATTAATATATTTGGGATTGGCTTGATTTGTACAGGGACGTGCATTGGGGTGTTCGATGTGGTGTCGTCGCACAGGACCTCCGATCTTCGGGGGCCTCCAATTTTTAAATTTTTTTATATGTATATATTTAGATATAAAATATATATCGCACTAAACTACACAAGGTCTTGTGTCTCAGTTGGGTAGCGTGTCTTTCTCTAATGCCAATGCCTGGTTCGATTCTCACACTACACCTTCATATCAGTGTTCTTTGAAAGGCTATAATTTTTTTTAACAACTTCTTAACAATATATTAAAGTTAACAACTTCTTAACAATATATTAAAGTTAAGGGATCTCTTTATTTTTAAAGAAACTTAATGATACATTCATAAAAAGGTAATTTAATTATATAATAATATTGTATTTTTATGATTACTTGATTTTTCAATTCTTTATTATTGATTAAACCAAGGTTCATTTATTTTTATTTTTATAGGCTTCTTAAACTATGTCTTCCTTATCTTTTTTTTGTGTTTATATATTTTTGTATGTATTCTTTATTATTTGGTTTCTTTATTATTGATAGGAACTTTCTTAATAAAGCCTTATGAAAACGTCTCTTAATAGGTTAATCATTGTGGATGCTCTTAGTACAAATCATACGTGAAACTTTAATTTACTAAATCTAACAATTTCAGTAATGTATTGTTACAATGTTGTATAGATTTCCAATTTTTTTCAAATAATACGGTAGTGGAATTTGATTGATCTAGAAATCTTACATGCCAATGATCATGTTATGATCCAAAAACTTAAGTTATGCATAGAGACAAATCATTACGACCATGTAAAATCTGTGAAATAGATATAAACCCTAATACTCGATTAATTGAACGAGTACATCAACTATTATGTCCTATAAATTAAATCACATCAAACTGCAACAATCGGCACCATCGATACATGATGTTATGCTACTAAGCTTTTGGAAACGACTTGAAGAAGAAGAAAGCTGATTTCTCTGGAGTTTTTGGCTTTTCTATATGACGTCCATTACAGTCACAACCATTCCCTGCAGATTCAAGATGACTGTAAACATCATTCCTTCCATATCTAGGATAACCATAATACCCATTATACCCTCCATATCCTGGATATAAACAATAGCCATATGATCCGTTTCCGTTTCCTTTTCCGTTCTTATTCGTGGTTGATTCCGCAACTTTTACATACAAATTGTTTGAACATTCTCCATATTGCCGATGCACTAATCTTGCAGTTTCCTGTTTTTCTCAAACACTTGAGAAGGATTTTTGGTTCAATCTAACCTAAAATATTTATCTTCCCATTGTCCTCCATTTTGAAATTGGTTACCCCTTTGATCAATAGCCAAAACAAAAAATCCTTCTGAAGTGTTTGAGAAGATAAATATTTCAGGTTACATTGAACCAAAAATCCTTCTGAAGTGTTTGAGAAAATCAGGGAAATTTGCAAGATTAGTGCATTGGCAATATGGAGAATGTTCAAACAATTTGTATGTAAAAGTTGCAGGATCAACCACGAATAATAACGGAAAAGGAAACGGAAACGGATCATATGGCTATTGTTTATATCCAGGATATGGAAGGTATAATGGGTATTATGGTTATCCTAGATATGAAAGGAATGATGGCTACAATCATCTAGAATGTGCTGGGAATGGTTGTGACTGTAATGGACATCATATAGAAAAGCCAAAAGCTCTAGATAAATCAACTTCTTCTTCTTCTTCAAGTCGTTTCCAAAAGCTTAGTAGCATAACATCATGTGTCAATGGTGTTGATTGTTGCAGTTTGATGTGATTCAATTTTTAGGGCACAATGTCTTCAATCTCATTCAATTAATCGAGAATTAGGTTATATCTATTTCTCAGATTTTACAAACTCATAATTATTTGTCTTTATGCATACCTTATGTTTCTGGATCATAACATGATCCTTGGCATGTAAGATTTCTAGATCAATCATATTCCACTACCGTATTCTTCGAAAAAAGTTAGAAATCTATGTAGGCAATGTAACAATATATTAATGAAATTGTTAGATATAGTTACATATGATTTCTACTAAGAGCATCCACAATGGTTAACCTGTTAAGAAACTTTTTACTCTCACCACATAGATTTCGGGGCCTTTAACTAAATCACTTATCCGAGTAAGTGTTTACCGGTAAATGCAACAATTTAGCCGGTTAGCGCTAACGGTGGTAAGAGTCGTCGCACTAACTTACCGGGTAAGACTCTCGGTCTTTACTTTCGACTCTCGGTCCTTGCTTCTGCTCTTACCGGTTAAGATTCTTGGTCCATGCCGCAAACTAATGTGACTTGGTAAGCACTTACTCGGGTAAGCGTTTCGTAAACGACCCCTTCCACTAACTAATTTTTATCAAAACCCTATTTCTATAAATCTTCTTCCAATGCAAACCTTTTTACTAAAAAGCTAATGCAAAAACATGTTGGTTACACACCAACCCTTTTACCAAGAAGCTTTTCACTCCAATGCCAAAAAATCATTTGAAAAGCTTTTTGTAATAGTAAAAAGCTATTAATGACTTTTGCATTGCATTTGAGATGCTCTAAGTTGTATATATTTATAAGTATCACCTGATCCTGAAACCGTTTCCGGAGCCCTTGATGTTTCCTGAAGCCGTCGTCGTCGCCACAGGGCCGGTCCTGAGATTCTGGATGCCCATGGCGAAAAACGAAAAAAATGCCCCTAATAAAAACATATAAAATAAAAAAGTGATTTAAAGGGATTAGGAACCTAGTCAAATTAGGTGGCTTTATCCTCAAGCCGATTGAATTAAAGGGTCGATATAAAAAGTGATTGTATAGAAGCAAACAGAGAGCATGAGCATGGGCAAAACCAAAACCAATGAATCATGCCATTGTGATGATTATGTCAAAGAACGGTATAGCAATAATTAGCAACAAATCTACCAAACTACTAAATAGAAAAAATCTAAACACGCCTTCATCTACACGAAGCAAGAACCAAGAAACTACTCTAGTCCTTCTAATTATACTTTACCATAAACAAATAAATATATATATATATATATATATGTGAACAGACACAAAAATATGCAATGATATGACTTGACTCGATTTCACTTATGCAATGATTATGCTTTAGTTATTAAGCGAATGATCATTGAGTTAATGTGAGACGCTTGAGAAGTGGATCTGGATCTGAACCCTTGATTACTTTTAAGTTGTCGCGTCAACCCAACCTTTCACCGGAAACCAACCCTTAGTTATATTGGCTTGATTTGTATGCATTTTAAAGTTAACATACATACAGTGAAGTACTAAAGTGAAAAAGGGCAACATAACATACAGTGAAGTACTAAAGGTAACACCTGGGTAAACAACTAAACAAATAACCCTAATCTAAACCAAACATAAAACAAATAATGAATAAACATAATTTAATGAGTCTTGACTTCAATAAAAAAGAAACCAGAAACATCACATAAATATGAAACATTAGAAATCAGAATTTAGAAATTAGAAATTTACCACAGCCTAGGGCAGAGGGCAGAGACGACTCAGACGAGACTCATATTCGAGAGCCACAGGAGTTTAGACGAGAGCGAGGGTGAGAGTTAGATCAGAAAGACAGAAACGAGAGCTGAGAGCCTGATTAGTCGTCTTCTGTAATTTGTTCCGTTCTTGAAGCCGGCTGAAAGAGACGATGTTCTGATTGCAGCAGCAAAGTAAGTAATTAGGGCCCAAATTGAACCTACTCGTACACTATAGGGCTTGAGCAGATGATGCCCTTGGGCTGTCGCCATCGCAGTACCTGAGGCTGAAAGTCCCAGCGACGCCGGCGCCGATAATCCCCACCATCCGCGGTCACCTTGACATCTAGACATGGATTATTAACTTGACTGAGATCCGTCCATCGTAGTGATTTTTTTTAGTGGAGATGAAGCTGGGAAAAGAGGAAGACCTTCCTTAGAAGTTGTGGCTCGATGATCGAAAGGATATAATACATTAAAAACCTTAATGCGAAACTCATGGGAAGTAAATGGTCCCCGTCAATAAGTCTAAAAAGAGAAAGCGGATTGTGTTGCAGAGATGACTCTTTTGAGTAATGTGTATGTCACACCCCTTAAGTTTTCCAATTCACACTTTTGGCACAATATTTAGTTTCTTTTATATCTATTATTAGAGGCTAAAATTGATCCTGTTTCTAAATAACATTCTTCTAACTAGTTTTTTCTTCCGACCAAAATATGAAGATTCGGTTATACTTTGGCCTCGTTTGTCAAAAAAATGCCTACTTATAAGCTAACTTATTTTTTGAATACATTTTGGATTATCATAAATTAGCTTTTTGATAAGTTATTTATAGTAACTTATGAGTATCTCTTTTGTGAATATTCCAATTATGCTCATATTAATATTAGTTATTATTTATTAACTATTATTTAAATAAATATTAATTATTTAGTTAATATTACCTGAAAATTATTAAATTAAATATTAGAATTAATTACATCCAGGTCCCTGTGGTTTTGTCAGAATTTGGATTTGGTCCCTATTTTGAAATTATTACACCAGGAATCCTTGTGGTTGACATTTCGTTTCATGGTTAGTCCCTGTCACTAACTCTGTTAAATACAATCCGTTAAATCAAGGCTAAAATTGTCAATTTACTTTTATGTTTATTTTTTTAATTAAATGTCAAAATATTATTTATTATTTATATATATACATATAGATACAGACATATACACTGTTTTTTCCTTCCCAAAGCCATCACAACCTTCCTCCGACCATCTTCGGCCATCTTCTCCAGTAAAGGTATGTTTTTGTGTGTGTGTGTGTGTATGGTGTTGTTTGTGTGCGTTTGCATCTATGTTTCCGGCCTCCAAATAAAGATGAAGATGGGTGTTCAAACAGATCTAGATCATGAAGAAAAACCTTCATTCGTCTACATATCTATCTTCCTCCATTACAGAGACGTCTTCCTCCCCCAAACCTAACACCCCCGCCCCATCTCCATAGATTTAGGTTCTAGCTCTGATGAAGAAAAAAAATGATTAATATATATGTGTATATTTCATGTTCTTAGAGCCATTAATGGCTGCCATAGAGAGAGGGGGGAAAGGGAGAGTGAGAGGATTGTTTCGGTGCACAACAGATTTTCCTTGCTTCTTTCGGTGTGTGTATAATTTGTAACAACCCAACTCAAAGATAACACTTGAACAACAAGAATTAAACAACTCGCCGAAAAGGCTCCGGAATACAATCATAAATATACGAGTACAAAACAAGGTTTGCGGAAACAACCCAATACACAGCTGAGATTTCTAGAATACTAAGTCTGGCATACTATGCTATATCGACTTCCTTCTAGTCCCAAACTTCACGCTAACGCCTTCTCCTTGCCCTTACCAGTATCCCCTACTAAGCGTTTTCCTGAAAAATGGTTTAGTTTGGAAAAGCAAGGGTTAGACCATGAGGTCTAGTGAGCTCCCTCTAGTGGCAACAGTTTCATCAACAAGTACAAAACATTCATAACCATTATAAACAACAACTTTAAACAATAAGCTTTCACATAAATTGCACATGTAAGTAGCACACTGAAGTACCGTAATGACGACAACGTGTCAGTCTCACATTGTCTTACTGGGTCACTCATCCCATGGCATAAACGGGACACACCCACCGGTATGAGCACCAGCGGGACACCCCCCGACTTAGCCATTATACATCTGAAACACCCAAAAATTCAGGGCCAATTTAAACCTCAAATTAAAATACTATGATCATTAAAGATACCAAACCTTTATTGTCAGGATCGATTCTTAACAAGAATTAAACTTCTTAGAAACAGAATTTAGAGAATCTTGCGGAATAGAACTCTAAATCAATTAAAGAACAATCAATAGAATTCAACACACTGTATATATCAAACTGTATTACTCACAAGCTTTACACCAAACCTCAATCTTGATGAACAAATCTCACCAAGACGACTTCTACTTCTCTAGAAATAGGATCTATGATCTTGAGGTTAATTTTCTCTGAATGGCTAAACAACTTTTTGAATAATTGTTCTCTATATCGTGTATCTTCTATTTTCACGTATTTTCTAATAGCTATCTATCAATACTATTTATACAAAAGTAATTACAAGATAACTATCAAAAGTAAATTGATCTTCTGAATCTTCGTTAAACATATCTTGATCAATTCCTTCTTTGTCTCCAAAAGTATCGCATACCAAACTTATCAAGTCAGCAGTATTAACAATGATTTGGCTCAGCAGCATTAACGACCTTCAGCAGTATTAACCTTCACAGTCTTCAAGCAGTAGTAACCCAGCTCAGCAGTACTAACCATGTCTAGCAGTAGTAACTTCTTCTAGCAGTAGTAACTTCTTCTAGCAGTAGTAACCTTGACTAGCAGTAGTAACGAAGAACTGGCAGTAGTAAAATTGTCTTGGCAGTACTAACCATACTTAGCATATCTTCAGTTCCCAACAATCTCCCCCTAACTTGACTTTTAGGAAAAGAAGTCAAGTTCTTCAGATGATGCTTCCAAAACTTAGTCATCATATACGCATAGATCAGGACTTAAACCTAGACTCTGATTTGCAATCCTTCTTACCAAGAATCTTCCCATAGCAGAGTCTTTGTTGCAGACCAACTTTACATGTAACATCCCGTTCAGTCTTTTCATGCAGTGTTTGTAGATTTCATCCACCAGATAATACTCCTGATATGTGTTGTCAATTGATATAACATACACTCCACAATTTTCATAGAGCATCCAGTTGGTTACTGCTTGAAAAGGTCTTGCTGTTATGTGCTGAACTACCTCTGGTCTGAACATTAGGCATAGGTATTCTAACACCATCTTTGTGATAGACATACCTCTTTCTGTCAACATGTTACCATAGATCTGCATGCCTACTTTGAACATCTCTTCCAAGTCAGATCTTGAGCATCTTCTTATAAATTGTCCCCATGTTCTGTAGACTTCAAACTGCCCATCAGCTCTCTTGAGTCTGATATACTCCTTTCTCTCATCTATCAAAGTATCCCAGTGACTGATTGCAGGAGGTTTTGAATCTAATGGAGTCACTTTGATTGGTTCAGTATCAACCATAGTGATGTACAAGTCACATTGTTCATTGCTAAGTGATTGTGCATTACTGGATTGACCTGTCTTACTATCTCCTTGTCCTTCATCCTTGGCAACTTCTTCTTCTACCACTGGTTTCTCAACAGGTTCTACTCTTTGCTTCTTTACAAGCTTCTTTTTAGTAGCCACAGACTTTGTTCTCTTTCTGCTGAAAACCATCTTTGCACCCTTAGTTTCTTCCTGTTTCTTGGCAGTTGGAGGTGTATCATGTTTGGCTTTGATTAAAGCCTCTACAACCTCCACTTCTTCTACTGTAAGCTTCTCTGTTACTGTTTCAGCTTCTGTTTCTGTTACTGCTTTCTGCTCAGTTTCTGCTGCTTTTTCTGTTTGCCCTTCAGCAGCATTAACTGTTTCTGCTGCTTGTTCAAACTCAGCAGCATTAACAGTTTCTGCTGCTGTTGTTTCTGCTGCTGTTGTAGTTTCTGCTTCTTTAACAAGCTCTTCCACCTTTTCTGTCTCCCCCTTATTCTATGTACTGGACTCCCCCTTAAACTGTGCATTATCCATTTCCATCTCAGTCTCCATCTGAACTGTCTCCCCCTCAGCTTGTGGACCCTTCATATTCAGTTCTGCTTCTGATTCTGACTCCCCCTTTTTGGGAGCATCATCAGTTGGAATTCTTCTTCTCAGCACAAATCTTGCCTTTTTCTTTCTGTGCAACAACTTGGTGACCATCTTCTTGAGCTTCTCAATTTGAGACTGTTGGTAGGTGACCACAGTCTTCAGTTGCTCAATCTCCTTCTTCTGTGCCATAACATCCAAGTTGACATTTCCAATGGTTTCCATCAATTCAACATAGTTATATCTATCCTCACCTTGTTTAGAAGTGTTTACCTTCTTTACAGGATCACTGGAAGTAGCCATCAATTCCTCTTTGTTATGTCTATCCTCACCCTTTTTAGAAGTTTTTACCTTCTTTAAGGGATCCTTGGAAGTTTTAGCAGAAGCCTTCTGCCTAGCAGAAGCACTAACTGCCCCCTTGGTTTCTTGGCACCTGGGTCCTCCTAATGATTTCTCATTTAGAGTTGCCATGGGGAAGGTCTTATTTATGTTACCACTGTCCTTCTCTGTGCTAGCAGAAGTAGTGGCAGCCTTAGCACCCATATGCTCATCCTTCTCCTTAGAGAGCACCTTCTTGGGGTTGGGAGACACCCCTGTGGTTTCCCTGTTGATATTCTCAATTGGAGAATGCTCCAACTGAGGGCTTAAAGGCTTAGGGCTCTGAGTAGGTACATCAAGGGAAGGAACCTTGTGCACCTTTCTTCTTTGAAACTTGTTGGATAAAGCAGGAGTGGGCTTTTGAAGTATGTGCTGAGGGATATTTATAGTGAGTGAAGGTGGGGTTTGGCCATCAGTGGGATGATCTAATGAGGGCCTTGATCCTGATGCCATACCTTCAGAGGGGTGGGACACAACCATCATTGTATAGAACAATGGTGTGTCAACTCCTTCCGAGTCCCTAGGAAGTCTTTTCATATTTGAAAAAACCTTCCCTTTAGGGGATTTGGGTACATATACCTCAGTAAACTGAGGTAAGTCCATCAATTCCTTGTTAATAACTTCTTGCACAAACCTTGGATACATGTAAAAGCTCTTTTTGGATTCCAAGTTTGATACAAGATCATTAAAGATCATTGCTGAAAAATTGTACTTTCTGGCAGTGGATAAGCAGACCAAGGCATATGCAATGGGACTGCTGAACTCACTCCATCCAGTAGTTTTCTTGGAAATACAGTGCATCAGGGTATGAACAAGAAATCTCCATTGGTTGAAAAAATTTGACTTGTAGAATTTAAAAACACCAATGGGACCTTCATACCTCATTCTTTGTAAAGTCGAATATAGATCATCAGAAGATAGAGAGGTTATACCTGAGGCATCATCCAAGTGAAGAGAGATGCGAATAACCTCTTCTGTGACTTTCAAGGGTTTATCACAAACCCTTGTTCGAATGGTTTTCTGCCCTTCTTCGAAACTAACAGTGGCATTCTCCCAAAATTGCGTCTGATGTTCGATATAGATGGTTGGGCTCACCGTTAGGGCATAGGAGATGTGCGAGGATTTGAGAAAATCGACGATATCGTGGAATCCCGCAGCTTGTTTCGGCTTCTGAAGCATGGCTATTTCATTGTGCTCATCCACAAACTCCATGATTCCTGAGGATTCTTGAAAGAAAAACACAAAGATTCTGGGGAGACTAGGTTAGAACGAGAGAGAAGAAGTAAATGCGAAGAGTCGTTATGAACTTTGGCGGGCAAACAGGGGTATTTATATGCCCTAGATTATCAAAAGCAGTATTAACGACATAAGCAGTATTAACTACTGAGCAGTATTAACTGCAAGGCAGTATTAACTACCAAGCAGTATTAACTACCTAGCAGTATTAACTACCGAGCAGTATTAACTACCAAGCAGTATTAACTACCAAGCAGTATTAACTACCTAGCAGTATTAACTACCTAGCAGTATTAACTGCACTAGCAGTATTAACTGCACTAGCAGTATTAACTACTGAGCAGTATTAACTGTAAAGCAGTATTAACTACACAAGCAGTATTAACTGAAAGGGCAGTATTAACTCTGCACTTTGCATTACTAGTCAAACCCTCAAATGTCATCTTACCTTCCGACACATCATCTTTACCACTTCTCTTACCTTCTGCAGGATTATTTCCAAAAGTAACATGTCCTCCATCAATCTTTTTGAAATTTTTGAGGCAGGCCATGTTACCTGTCATGTGCCTGGAGCAACCACTATCAACATGCCAAATGCTCTTCCCCTTGAGCTGTTGGTTGCCCTGCACATCAAGATAAATCAGTTAGTTTTATTGGGAACCCAAGCCGAAGTGGTCTTGGGTCTCCCTTGCTCATCAAAGTACTTGCACTTGGTTTTGATGAGATTTTCAAATTTAGGTACTGCAGTACTGGAGTACTTTGTCAAAATTATTGGTGTAGCAGCACTAGCAGCAGTATTAACCTCAGAAGTACTAACAGTGCTAGCAGTACTAATACTGGGAGCAGCAGTATTGTTAGCAGCAGTATCAGCAGTACTAACAGAGGTAGCAGTATTAACAGAGTTAACACTGCTAGAAGCAGTATTAACAGAGTTAATACTGCTAGCAGCAGTACTATCTGAAGAAGAAGCACTAAAAGTATTAGCAGCACTAACATTGGACTGATTACTAGCAGTATTAACACTGCTAGCAGCACTAACTTTGGAATGATTACTAGCAGTATTAACACTGCTAGCAGCACTAACTTTTGAAGCAGTACTAACAGTGTTAGCAGTACTAACACTGCTAGCAGCAGTATTGTTTTTAGTGCTTTTTGGAACCCACATAGTACCACATTCCTTTTCAGTCGTTTTCTTTATGTGGCTTTTGGGTTTATCTTGTTTCTTTGCCACATTTTTCTTTGCAGACTTTTTATAGCCACCATTCTTTTTGTAACCACCAGGTTTTTGAAAAGATCTTTGAGCATTAAACCTTTGGTTAACAGGATTGAAATAACAGTGTTTGGCTAAATGATTTAGCTTACCACAGATGAAACAAGGTTTTGGCCTGTTGATTCTGTTCAGATCAACTCCTTGTCTCATAGCCCACTGTTTATTCCAGTTCCTTTGATTTCCCCTCTGATTATCATGTTTTTGGGGCTTGTTCTCTTTAGATTTCCTGCAGGAACACTGTTTACAAGTATTAGAGTTCACAACTTTGGGCTGTGTGGAATGAACTCCCTTTTCCTTTTCAGTCCTTTTGATCTCAGTGTTCTTAACACATGGACTTTCAGATTCCTCATCAGAGTCTACTTTGTCAGTCTCATCCTCAACAACTACTGTTTCTTCACAAGGATCTATATTAATCTTTAATTCAGGATCCTTCCTATCCTTGGTCTCTAACAAATCAGACTTAGGAGGTATGTAGTTGTTATTGTAGGGTGGAGGTGTGGCATTGTACCCTATCCCTACTTTCATCTTGTCATGGATTTGAGCCTTAATGATGGTTTCCATGGTTTTAGAAGCACAGGTAAACTTTTCAACATCAAGTTTAACCTTCTTAAGCTCTTCTTTTAATTTCTCATTCTCCTCCCCAGACACTTTCAGCTTAATCTCATATTCATTCTTCTCCCACTTCCAATAGTTAGTATCATAGGAGTGTTGAAGTTCATTAGCTTGAAAAGCTCTAATTTGTTCTTCAAACCTTTCTACAATCCTAACATAATCTTTCACATCTTTCTCTAGCCTCTTAAGGTTATCACACATACCCTGATTGTGATCCCTATATCTTTTAACAGCATCAATGCAAGCTTAAGAACAGAGTTTAGATTGTACCTCAGTGGGAATATCAGATACTTCTGCCATAAGAGCTTGATTCTGACAGGCTTCCTCAGCTTGATCACTCCAATCAAATCCCATTCCTTGTTGAGAAACAAGGGCTTGAGAGGAGCTTCTGTTTTGGTTTCCATTTGGAGCCTGTTGATGTGATCCTCCACTTCTGCATTCTCTGGCAAAGTGTCCCATCTTGTGACACTTATAACACTCAACCTTGGACTTGTCAAAGCCTGCACCATCTTCTCTTCTCTGGGAAAAGTTGTTTCTCCCAGTCCTTTTGATGAATTTCTTCACCCTCATTGATAGCATAGCCATCTGCCACTTGATGTCCATCTCTTCCAGATCATCAGCATTAATCTGCTCTAAATCATCATTGATTAGAGAAGAGTGAACATGACTAGAAAAGAATGCTTCTAGTACAGAATCTGTAGTCTTCTCTTGATTAGTTCCACCAGCAGCATTAACAGAACCTGCAGTATTAACAGAATCAGGATTAACAGCATTATCAGAGGATGAAGATAATAAAGCAGCATTATAAACAAATCCAGATGGCCTTTTCTTGGCTTCAACTTCAGCCTCAAATACTCTCAGATCATTGTAGAGGTCATCTAGCTCTTTGTCCTCCAATTGGTCATTCTGTCTGAATGAGACTGTGTACATGGTCCATTCTTCTCCCAATGATCTAAGGAACTTTCTATTGACATCATCAACATCCATGTGTACACCCACAGTTGCTAATTCTCCAATCAACTTGTTAAATCTGTCAAAAGTTTGAGTCATAGACTCATTCTTTGCAGACATGAAGTTCTCATATTGTTGCCTGAGAATGGCCTTTTGATTTCTCTTTGTGCTCTTTGTGCCAGTAAATCTTTTCTCCAGAGCATTCCACAACATCTGTGCATCTGTGCAGTGTTGGAATTGATGTTGGTACTCATTAGGAATAGCCAAAAGCAGAGTGCTTAAGGCCTTCATCTCTGTTTGTCTGACTTTCTTTTCAGCATCTGTCTTGGGAGGAGGTCTCTTTCCATCTGCTCCAATCTTTCCTTCATTACATGGGCCATTTTCTATGATGTCCCATATTGCATAATCAGTAAGAAGAATGTACTGCTTGATTCTCAGTTTCCACATGTCAAATTCATTGGGTTTGAGCATGGGAACCTTTGAAACAAGAGTACTGTGAGAATCCATTGAATTGTCCATAGCTTCTAAGATACCAATGCTCTGATACCACTTGTCAGGATCGATTCTTAACAAGAATTAAACTTCTTAGAAACAGAATTTAGAGAATCTTGCGGAATAGAACTCTAAATCAATTAAAGAACAATCAATAGAATTCAACACACTGTATATATCAAACTGTATTACTCACAAGCTTTACACCAAACCTCAATCTTGATGAACAAATCTCACCAAGACGACTTCTACTTCTCTAGAAATAGGATCTATGATCTTGAGGTTAATTTTCTCTGAATGGCTAAACAACTTTTTGAATAATTGTTCTCTATATCGTGTATCTTCTATTTTCACGTATTTTCTAATAGCTATCTATCAATACTATTTATACAAAAGTAATTACAAGATAACTATCAAAAGTAAATTGATCTTCTGAATCTTCGTTAAACATATCTTGATCAATTCCTTCTTTGTCTCCAAAAGTATCGCATACCAAACTTATCAAGTCAGCAGTATTAACAATGATTTGGCTCAGCAGCATTAACGACCTTCAGCAGTATTAACCTTCACAGTCTTCAAGCAGTAGTAACCCAGCTCAGCAGTACTAACCATGTCTAGCAGTAGTAACTTCTTCTAGCAGTAGTAACTTCTTCTAGCAGTAGTAACCTTGACTAGCAGTAGTAACGAAGAACTGGCAGTAGTAAAATTGTCTTGGCAGTACTAACCATACTTAGCATATCTTCAGTTCCCAACATTTATAACAACAAGGATCCACAACATCGTTTTATATACAACATTTAACTTCTTCCTAAATAATCTTATTAATCTATTCTTACAACATAAATAGATTAACTAGATTATCTAAGCTTCGTCCCAAAAATCTCCAAAAATTGCTGGATCCCTTCACCTCATAGTTTGATATGAAATTCACTCCCCATTACTTCTTTCCCGAACCTGAACCTGGTAAAACAATTCAACTTAAAACATTAGGCTTTCGCCTAGTGAGGTTAATCAATTCAAATTTAAAACTCAACAACTAAACATCAAGTGTCTCAAACCTGCATCTTTCATTTTACCAAATCAAGTTTCAACCACTATGACTATTTCACCTAGTCATTTAAATAAATAGCATCAACAACTACTTATAATTCCACCAGATTTATAAGAAGTTAAACTCAATAACCCATGAAATGCAAATTACAACTCGATGTAATTTTCTCACACTTCATCATTTATAAACACCGGAAATGCGAATTACACCTTAGTATAATTCTCTCACATTTCAATACCTCACCATCCTGAATCACTGGTTCCCAATGGGATTTTATTCAACGGTGATCACAACAACCGGGAACCCTCACAGATGATTCAGAATTCACTCCACCACTAGAATTACATTATAGGTCCCCAGCTAGTATGCGGTTCCCATTAGACCGTACTAAGTTTCCCACTAGACCAAATGTAATTTCTAGCCATCGCAACACAATAAATGTGTATCATCACTCACTCTTTTGTATATCAAAGCTATACAATTCAACATAGATTCTATATCTCTAAGTACAGAATATGATTCTCAACTGTTATCCCTACTTTGCCATTTAGCATCGGGGATTATCACCTCAATAGTTAATCGCAACTCCGGACTCATAAATAAGTCCTTACCATTTCTCAATTCAGGATTTTTACATCATTAACAGAGTTATAAACATATAACAGATAGCATATACAGATCAGATAGCATACTACATAACAGCTTCAACATACCACTGGAAGTCATCAACTTTTCGCAAGCCACTGTAGCGAAAACCACACTTTTCGCAACCCTCTATTGCGAAAACTACACTTTTCGTAACCTTCTGTTGCGAAAACTAAAACTTCTCGCAACCAACTATTGCGGAAACTTTACTTTTCGCAACCAACTGTTACGAAAAGTTATACTTTGCGCAATCAACTAAAACGAAAAGTTACCGTTCATCGTCATCTATATCTCATTAAGTTGTTTCTTATCAGATTAAGCATTTAGCACAGAATTGATATTTAAGCTTGATAAACACGTACACATATGTTTACATGATAAGTTTTAAGCAAGAATCAATTAAACTCACCTTAAAATGTCGATTATGCACTTATTCACGTACGAGCTTAATGACAGCTTAATGGCAGTTTCTCACAAATCTGAAATTAAACATACTTTTTAAAAACTATACTTCCTAATCACAATCAATTAAGAAATCAATTGCTAACCTCTATTTCACCACAGATTTTCTTCTTTCTTTTCTTCTTCCTTTCTTGCGTCTTCCTCTCTCTCACTATTTTCTCTCTGTCTTTTTCTTTTCTTCGTGAAACACTCCCACACAACAAAATCAGTATTTACTATACTAATTTCTTAAAACTTGACACCTCACACAATTTAGATGAGTCATTAACTCATTTCCCTTTACACCTCAAACTTCCACATAATTACAATTTAACCCTTCATGAAAACTTTCTCAACCAAATTGTACCAAAATACAATTTATCTCTTATTAAATTACAATGGAAATTTCGGGATGTTACAATACTCCCCAACTTAAAAGGATTTCGTCCCCGAAATCACTCTAAGGCAAACAATCGAGGGTATCGTTTCATCATTTCTTCCTCCGACTCTAAAACCACATTAACAATTCAAAGATATAATACCATCATACCTATAATCAATCTCTTAGATTGTAATTTATCAAAATATTTCTCTAAGATCGATTCTCGCTCCTTCACATAACAACTTTTCTCATCAAATATGCTTTAATAACTATGACAATACATCATTGCATCCATGACTTACACGTTTCTTTGATACAAAATGCTATCACCTTCTCACATTACTATCGCACCACACAAACACGCTGCAACCAAGCACTAAGGGGTTGTATATCAAAAGGTGATAACTCCATTGAACTTGTAGTATAACTACCTTCTTAAGTCCAATCTTTCTATCCTTGCTTCCCCACGTTAGTATGGAATACTATATTTCAAGTATTAGTTGTCTCTTTCTCCCAACTTTCCACATACCGATAGTATTTTCTCATTTCGAAACATAACTAAACAGTTTCACCAAGATTTCTAACTTAAAACATTCAACTAAATTATCTTGAAACGACATTACCGTTCGAAGTTATTACCATTCTTAAATCTTCAACTATACATTTCTCGTACATTTCTTTCACACATGAAGAGCAACTTATATTCCTTAACGACCTTACCTCCGCTACACCACATTGGCCGACATACTCATCATTTTTATTAAACTTCCAGAGATTCAGAATACAACTTAATTGGCACCTCATACCATCGAAATTTCTTTGGATAAACACTCACCATTGCCCCGACATTCTATTCCGATATAAGCCATCTTACAAACCACATGCTTCATCAACTTTATTAACAAATAGTACCTTCCAACCGGAATTCTTGAAACTTCCATTTGGATACTTCCTCTTTCTAACATCATGTCTCATACTAGATGGCACATGTATCTTGGTAATTAATGCTACTACTCGTTCGTACATTTTCCACCCATAACATTTACCACTGACCATGTCTCTCATAGTCATTCTCACACCATTAATTTTATAATCCTGTTTTCTCGCCCAAATACCCGAGTCTATATCACTAAATATCTCCTCCCCAACTTTAGTTGAACTACCACTCACGATTTTCTATTTAACTTGAACTTATTCGTTCTTACTAACTCTTTGTGGTTCCAATACGTTGCATAGACAGGGTACAATCCCTCACAGATCAACACAATCTATACACCCCCTTTGTTCATCTCTAATATTTCATCTTTTATAAATCTTCCACATCGTAAGTAAACACTTATCTAAAAGCAACAGTCCTTCACTGTTCTAACAATTCCCACAAAGTGATCCTTCAACTTTTAAGCTTCTGATTTAAACTTAACATTCATACATGATCCCAAAAGGATAACCAATGCATTCACGTCATATAAATTTAAATTTACAATACTACCCATGCAAGTTCAACCCCAAGCCTACGTCAAGCTTATCAAATCGGGTCAAAGTTCTTAAGACTTAACTGAGTCCAAAACCGAGTCATCTACTCAAAGGATCTAAAGATTATTTATCAATATCAACTCACGCAATTTAAATACATCTAACTCACATTATGCAACATACACTTCGAGGCGTGAAAATCTTACGACCCTTTATTGCTACTTTCCCAATGAAGTCAATTCATTTGCAAGTACACGTAAATGCAACTCTTTTCATACTCCCCAATATATATAATACGCCCAGGTTCATTAGTTCCAAAGATACTAAGAACAAGTAAAATATCAAACAGTCTTCACACCTAAGACCAACGCTTAAACCGTCACTGGTTCAAATACAATGCAATTAAGCATATAATACATCCAATACTCCATCTCGAGTCATTAAAACTGACAAACATTCAAAAGACTTCTTTGAATATAAATCAAGCCTTTAAGGCCAAAATATTTGTTTGGTTTAAACATTGTGCCACTCATACGATTTCGTAAACCAAAATACATTGTTACTCAAACTCTTTACCTTTTTGATTCCTTTATTGACCATCGGCCCTAAATCAAAGGTTTATACTCAAAACTTTACATGGTCAAATTTGCCAAAATCCCTCAACTCATATGTCCATATTTTAAAATATAATACATCAAAATTATTGCACACTCATAATATATTAAAAGCGCGTTTTGACTACATGTCTTTCACTTGTATAACAATTAATCAAAACTTCTTTCATTAATAATTTATTCGACAATCATCCAAAATCCCCCAATCGTTATACACAATAATATCCACATTGCGCATACCCTCTGCATAACAGCATGCCGGTACCGCTCACGGTTTCGTTCGCATACGCGGGATGCATCCAGACCGTACCCAGTGACAGACCACAAGACCTCATACACCTTACACAACTATCGTTTTCAAAGTCAATACTTGACACGTCGACACTTTCTTAACCTTAAGGTCCTTAACTGAACCTAATTCTTCCTCTGGACACAACCGTCCCTCGTCAACTATATTCCTAGTCAGTGAACAAGGGTACAGATTCTCATGCAACCGACACTAAAGTCCACTTTTGACTCTCATACTGTTCATTTCTCACTTGAATACAATTATCAAAACCACAAACTTTCTCCCAAGGTTTATCCAACACCTCTCCACTCTTGAAGTTCTTTCTTAGCTTATAGCGTAATACTCTACGACCTAGTGAGGTCATAGCCTTCATGCATGACAATATAATAAATAATTCAATCCCCTATTTTCTCGTTTAAATAAACAACATTCGGAACAACGTGGGCACACATGATCCCAATCATTTTCATAACTCCCATGTACTACACAACGATCTAAAAAAAAATCGTTTGTATATAAATTTTCGTAAAACTCAATCTTTCTCAACCAAAAGATGTTGTTACAACAGTAATACGAAGATCTTTTTATACGACAAAAGTTTAAAATTTACTGACACAAAGTAAACTAGTCGTTTCTCAGACTCATTTATACGATATCATCAAATCAATACTTTTGTTGGTTATAAAAAGTTTATTGATCAACACTTTCTTGACCTATTTGCTATCATACAACTTTTTATGTAAAGTATGAAATATTTTGCAAGTTGCTAAACTCCAAAATTTCGTTAGGCATCGTAATTGAAATTGCCCTTTTTTCTTTAAATACATACTTGCACTACTAATTCATCCTTGAATAGAACTGTTATTTATACATTTGGTTTGAAATCAAGAAAACTCATGTAACACACACTAAAACACCATGCACAAAACTTACTCGCAATGAAGGCCACTTACTCAAACAAGGTCAATCTTTTTACTTACGTAACTTATCATTGACACTCTACTTCCGACCAGAGGTCGCCCTCTCGGCCTTATAATAATTGCTATACATGCATTCCATGGCCCCCATACTCAACAAGTCATACTAATTCCGTCTTAATTAATCATCTCATACTCTATCTCTGCACATATCAAATCACCTATTAAAGGTTGCCTTGGCGGACTTTCATGAGTCCCGCCAATTCCAGGTTGTCCTTCCAACCCCAATCATTTACCGATCTGTCCTCCAAAGGATTTTAGTGGTATAATCACCATCGTTCTACTATAACCTAATGGGATAACCATAAGAAATGGTTATGCACATACCCCTATACAAAATGTACTTACCGATCGTTAGTCACTGTAACAATTTAGAAATAAGTATGCTCGCGTAACAATATATTCATAATCACAGTAGCTAATTGGAATTGTGAATATATCATACAGGAGAATCCTCGTTACCATTGTCACCGTACCAACTTCTCATATCTCCGTCAATTCTAAGACTATCCCGTCTTAGTACTTCTACCCATCTCTCACAATCATAACTTAATTTATCTCAGCTTAAGTCTAAGTATCTCATCAGCATACTTAGTTCGCTTAAACTACAGCTCTGATACCATACTGAAACACCCAAAAATTCAGGGCCAATTTAAACCTCAAATTAAAATACTATGATCATTAAAGATACCAAACCTTTATAACAACAAGGATCCACAGCATCGTTTTATATACAACATTTAACTTCTTCCTAAATAATCTTATTAATCTATTCTTACAACATAAATAGATTAACTAGATTATCTAAGCTTCGTCCCAAAAATCTCCAAAAATTGTTGGATCCCTTCACCTCATAGTTTGATATGAAATTCACTCCCCATTACTTCTTTCCCGAACCTGAACCTGGTAAAACAATTCAACTTAAAACATTAGGCTTTCGCCTAGTGAGGTTAATCAATTCAAATTTAAAACTCAACAACTAAACATCAGGTGTCTCAAACCTGCATCTTTCATTTTACCAAATCAAGTTTCAACCACTATGACTATTTCACCTAGTCATTTAAATAAATAACATCAACAACTACTTATAATTCCACCAGATTTATAAGAAGTTAAACTCAATAACCCATGAAATGCAAATTACAACTCGATGTAATTTTCTCACACTTCATCATTTATAAACACCGGAAATGCGAATTACACCTTAGTATAATTCTCTCACATTTCAATACCTCACCATCCTGAATCACTGGTTCCCAATGGGATTTTATTCAACGGTGATCACAACAACCGGGAACCCTCACAGATGATTCAGAATTCACTCCACCACTAGAATTACATTATAGGTCCCCAGCTAGTATGCGGTTCCCATTAGACCGTACTAAGTTGCCCACTAGACCAAATGTAATTTCTAGCCATTGCAACACAATAAATGTGTATCATCACTCACTCTTTTGTATATCAAAGATATACAATTCAACATAGATTCTATATCTCTAAGTACAGAATATAATTCTCAACTGTTATCCCTACTTTGCCATTTAGCATCGGGGATTATCACCTCAATAGTTAATCGCAACTCCAGACTCATAAATAAGTCCTTACCATTTCTCAATTCAGGATTTTTACATCATTAACAGAGTTATAAACATATAACAGATAGCATATACAGATCAGATAGCATACTACATAACAGCTTCAACATACCACTGGAAGTCATCAACTTTTCGCAAGCCACTGTAGCGAAAACCACACTTTTCGCAACCCTCTATTGCGAAAACTACACTTTTCGTAACCTTCTGTTGCGAAAACTAAAACTTCTCGCAACCAACTATTGCGGAAACTTTACTTTTCGCAACCAACTGTTACGAAAAGTTATACTTTGCGCAATCAACTAAAACGAAAAGTTACTGTTCATCGTCATGTATATCTCATTAAGTTGTTTCTTATCAGATTAAGCATTTAGCACAGAATTGATATTTAAGCTTGATAAACACGTACACATATGTTTACATGATAAGTTTTAAGCAAGAATCAATTAAACTCACCTTAAAATGTCGATTATGCACTTATTCACGTACGAGCTTAATGACAGCTTAATGGCAGTTTCTCACAAATCTGAAATTAAACATACTTTTTAAAAACTATACATCCTAATCACAATCAATTAAGAAATCAATTGCTAACCTCTATTTCACCACAGATTTTCTTCTTTCTTTTCTTCTTCCTTTCTTGCGTCTTCCTCTCTCTCACTATTTTCTCTCTGTCTTTTTCTTTTCTTCGTGAAACACTCCCACACAACAAAATCAGTATTTACTATACTAATTTCTTAAAACTTGACACCTCACACAATTTAGATGAGTCATTAACTCATTTCCCTTTACACCTCAAACTTCCACATAATTACAATTTAACCCTTCATGAAAACTTTCTCAACCAAATTGTACCAAAATACAATTTATCTCTTATTAAATTACAATGGAAATTTCGGGATGTTACAACATCTATCAACAAATGTATGCATACACTTTAAATTAACTTTTCGAACACACACTTTCATATAATATAAACATATCGATTCATATTCAGTTTTCACTTCTGAAATCACGTTTAAAAGGATACGCATTTAGTTAGAAAAACTCACTTGTCGTCTGTGCTCAAAACTTCTCACTTAGACTTCAGATCTCTAGGTGGGACACCTATGATTTTAAAGAAAACGAGAGTAATAAGCCAATTGTCTGACACTCGAGGTTACTCCTGAACCACTCCCTAAAATAATCCCTGTTTAATTCGACCCCCCCAATCCAGACCAGGGTTCCGAATCCCTCTTTTCCGGATCCCATTCCGGACTGCCCAATTCTGGACTTTAAGTTTCCGGATCAATCACTTCCGGATTCTACATTTCCAGACTCACATCCGGACTCCATTTTCGAATCGCATCCGGACTCTTCCTTCCGGAAAACCCATCCAGATTCCCCATTTAGGGAAACACGTCTGGACTCCTTAACTTCCGAAAAACCCATCTGGATTCCTCAAGTTCCGGACTACGAACAACATCTGTTGATTTCTCTCTAAGTGCCCCAAAAATCCAACCCAACCCGATGCACATTATCAGAGAACATTAGGGTCAATTGCAGGAAACATTATGTCATTACTAGGTCACAGAATCAAATTCTTACCAAACATTAACCTTGATTTAGTCCCCTTTTAGTCTGAAACTTCTTAAGCATGAAAAAACAGTCACAACGAAGCAGGAATATGATATTAGGAGTTTACCTTCAAAATTTTGACATTTAACGGGTACGATTGACAATTTGACATACATGATGGTTTAATTTGGTACAAAATTACAATCCATAAAGTATCTCAGATTCCCTATTTTGTAGAAACAAACATTGATTATAATATTAAAATATTCAATTTGTGACACCCCAAAATGAGACATATAAATAAATATGAAAAGAAAGGAAAAAAGATAAATAAAATATAACGAGATTTTATTTTATTGAAAAGAAAAGTGAAGAAAATAAATAAAAAGGGTCAACTCTGCCAATTTAATGAAAGTGGGATGTGAATAAGGGGGTTATATTCACTTGGATCGAAAATGATATAGTTTTATGTAAGCAGGGGTTTAATGTAATTTTAGAAATTTAAGAGGGTAAAGTAGCAAACTATCTAAACATAAGGAACCTGATCGCAACAAATCATAAAATAAGATTTTGGAGATCATCTATTGTACGATAGTCTGCTTAGGCCGTGCGTACCACCATCGGGTACCACGACGGGTTCACCATCGGGTTCATGGCGGGTAGGGCGGGTTGACGGTACGGGTAGGCGGGTTCACATCGGGTTCATGGTCCGCGAGTAAGAGTAGGTTCGGGAACCCGGCGTAACCCGCGTAATTTTTTTTATTTAATTTTTTTAGGGTAAGGAGGGTAGGAAAGATAAAAGCTGATGTGGCAATCGGGTTCAGTGGGTTCGATAGGAAGCGGTACTCCACTTTAGGGTAAGGAGGGTAGGAAAGAGAAAAACTGATGTGGCGCTGAGGTGACAATCGGGTTCAGTGGGTTCGCGGGTTGGTGGTACTCATGGTCTTATGGAGTGATTTTGTTGTTTTCATCAAGATTTTCTTTACAAATACAAAACCTTTACTTATAAATCTTTTATTTTAAGTAAAATAGAGAAATTAATAGTAATTAAGGAAATTAATTAAAATACAAAAGTTTGACTTTAACTTACCAAAATACCCACTTTCTAAACCATTTTACCAAAATACCCATTTTTTCCACGATGGGGTCCATGATCGCGGACAAGGGGGTATTTTGAAAATTTGTCTCCCGCGGTCGCAAGAGGAGCCTGCGGTGCACACTCAAAGTGTGATTTTTGATTTGATATTTACACTTTCAACCCCTATAATTATTTACTTAGTTTACTTTATACCTTTTACTTTTCTAATTTTAATTTTACACCTTCATCATATTAACACATATAATCGTTTATTAACTAAAATACGTTAAAAAATACGTTTTAATTTTAACAAATACACCATTGTAATCGTCTTTTCGATACTTTCGGAATGAGTCTAATATTAAATATTTTTTGATTTAATTATTTAATTATATATCATATATACTACATAAAAATATTTTTAATATTTACAATTCATAACATTATAGTTAATTATTTAACTTATGGTACATCTCTTATTTTTTCAATTTTCGTTTTACACTCTTATCGCATTAACATAATAATCATATATTAACTAAAATATGTTAAAAAATACGTTTTAACATATCACATTAACATACATAATTATGTTAAAATATGTTAAGGGGTTCGATAAATATATATATATATATAAAATAGTTATTTACCCGCTGCAATGCAGCGAAACGTATAATCCAAATAATTTGACGATTTAATCAATTATTAACTAAAATACGTTAAAAATGATTTTTAATTTTAACAAGTTACACCATTAATATCGTCTCGTCGATTCTTTCGAAATGAGCCCAAAATGCTTTGATTTAATTATATTATACTTATTTAGTTAGTTTACTTTATACCTATTAGTTTTTTATTTTTCATTTAGTTGATATAAGATTATTATGTTAATGCGATAAGAGTGTAAAACGAAAATTGAAAAATTAAGAAAATGTACCATAAATTAAATAATTAACTATAAGGGTATGAATTGTAAATATTAAAAATATTTTTATGTAGTTGATATGATATATAATAAAATAAATAAATCCAAAAATATTCAATATTGGGCTCATTTCGAAGGTATCGAAGAGACGAGTACAATGATGTAACTTGTTAAAATTAAAACGTATTTTAGTTAATAAACGATTATATGTGTTAATATGATAAAGGTGTAAAATTAAAATTAGGAAAATAAAAAGTATAAAGTAAACTAAATAAATAATTATAGGGGTTGAAAGTGTAAATATTAAATCAAATTCACCAAATTGAATGTGCCGCATGACTCCTCTCGCAATCGCGAGACTCGCTATTTCCAAATTGAACCTTGGTCCGCGATCGCGAACTCATCGCGGAAAAAATGGGTATTTTGGTAAAATGGTTTAGAAAGCGGGTATTTTGGTAAATCAAAGTCAAACTTTGGGTATTTTAATTAATTTCCCTAGTAATTATCTATATATAGAGTATTATTCATACTCTATTTTTTTTTAACTTTTTAATAATTACAAAATGATCTTTCAATTTTTTTGATCTTGTATTTTTATTTTATGTGAAAAGACTAGAAACAATTTAAACCACATATTAAGGTGCTATTTGTTTACCTCTTAATAGTACCATTAAGAGGCAACCTCTGAATCGTTCAGAGATGAATCTTGTTTGGCAAAAAAAGTCTGCTTCTTAATGGTTCCAAAACCCTCTTAATAGTTTAGCATCTTGGGTCACTCTTAACCATTCAGCATCCTGATTTCATTCTAAAAAAATACCAAACAATCATATTTCATTTTGCACTATATCGTAAAAGCCTCTTAACTATTCTGACGTCTTAATCATTCTACATCAAACCATTCAGCAATTGCCAAACAACCCATAAGCCACATATTTTTAGTACTATATGATGATTTTTTAAAAACAATTACTTGTATCTTTGCATTCACTCTCCTTTGCAGAATGAGAAAAAAGCTAGATTATGTCGATAATTTTAGTTTAGATTTGGTACGATATCAAGTAATTCCAATACCTTGTATTAATTAATTATAATTAATATACAAAATTGTTATATCGTGTACCAACCAACAATACTTGGTACCAACTTAATTGATACCGATTTTTTTTTGGTACTGGTTTTATACCAACTTCAAGTTACAAATATGAAAATGTACTATTTTGTTCAAATTTTAAGCGATATTTTGAGTTTCCAGATAACAATGTTTAAAGATTTTTAATTCCAATCAATAAAACCTGCAAACATTCAAATAGTTAAAATTACAATGTTTAATATTGGATACATAAAAAATACAAAAACTTATAAATAATTAAATAAGTCAGTACCATGGTATGGATTTTCAAATAACGTGTATTACCAATCGAGTATAATTGTTACTAATTAAATTGGTACCTATTTAACTGGTACGGTTGACATACATGATGGTTTAACTTGATACAAAATTACAATCCTTAGAGCATCTCAAATAGATTTCTCAAAATTGCTCCAAAATGGAGAACCGAAATTTAAAATCTCCAAAATACTTAAATTCATCTATGCCAGATTCTCTATCTTGAAGAAACAAATATTGATTATAATATTAAAATATTTAATTTGTGACACCCTAAAATGCGGTAAATAAATAAATATGAAAAAGAAAAAAAAAGATAAATAAAATATAACGAGATTTTATTTTATTGAAAATAAAAGTGAAGAAAATAAATAAAAAGGGCCAACTATGCCATTTAATGAAAGTGGGATGTAAATAAGGAGGTTATATTCACTTGGATCGAAAATTATATAGTTTTATGTAAGGGAAATTAATTAAAATACCCTAAGTCAAACCAACTGTTACCGAAATACCCTAAAATTTTTCAAATTTGCAAAAATACCCAAAATACCCGCGATGGGGTCCCGCGATCGCGGGATACAATGACGTGGCACGTATTTTGGGCACAAATGCCCCGCGAAGCCCCTCAACTTTGGCCGCGGTGCACTTTTGGTCCCTGCCCGCGATCGCAGCCCGCGATGGTCCAAAAATTACACCTTTGGTCCCTGAAATTTTACACTTTTGATCCCTAAAAATTTACACTTTCAGCCCCTATACTTAGACGAATCTTGCATGCTTTTACTGCTTTTTTCCACAATTATTGTACTTTGAAGACCGATTTGTGGTTCAAATTCATTTGCATGTTTGAGATTTCATCCATAAATATCAGTAATATGCAATTCACAATTCACACCATTCCATCCATCCTTCTATCTTGCTTTCTTTCACTTGCTTTCTTTCATCAGTAAACAAATGGCATCGTCATCTAACCCATCGTCTACACCTGAAGGAATGCCACCTAGACTCCAGAAGGCGATAGCAGCAAAGGAAAAGGAGATAGACCAACTGACAGAAGAGTGGAAACAGATTATCGCCAGGAAGAATGTCCACTTGACAAGGATCGAAGTGGAAGAAAAGGAGATCAAAAGGATGAAAGGGGATATAAAAGATAGGGAGGCTCGTATTCGTCGAGAAAAAGAAGAAATTCACCATTGTACGCAAGACTTCGCAATTCTTCAAGCGAAGATAAGCGACAAGCAAAGTTGGATTGATCAAACTAAAGCAATTTTTCAGTAGGTGGTGGTACGGGTGTTGCTTTAGTACTTTGTTGTTTTGTACTTTTTTTACTGTGTTGTTGTTTGTATTTTTTTTGTTTTTTGTATTTTTTTACTGTGTTGTTGTTTTGTATTGTTTTACTGTGTTGTTTGTATTTTTTTTTGTTTTGTATTTTTTTTTTTGTTTGTATTTTTTTTACTGTGTTGTTGTTTGTATTTTTTTGTTGTTGTTAATTTCTCTGAAAAGTAGTTTTTAAGCCGCTGAACCACGGTTAGGTTGGATACATCATGTAAGGTCAAGTCAGAGGTTACCTCATTCGGATAAATATATAATACGAATATATATATCATTTACAAACTATATGTGTTATCAATGTTCATTTAGAAGCATATGTATGTGTGTATATATATCATTTACCGGAAACCACGTGATGGACGTCGGTCGTTCTTTCTCGGTCTCCCGGCCCTGTTCTTATTCATTAAAGGTGGATAGCATGGTGGAAGCGGGTCGGGTGGATACACCCATGCTGCAGGGGGTCCAGCTGGGTTTATTACCTCCACGTATGTTTTCCGGTAATATTCGGACGTGAAGAAAGGTACAGCCAAGTCGCTGCAATCTGTACGACTCATATATCTTGCTGCAGCGATGGCATGGCCGCACGGTAACCCAGATTTATCCCATTCGCGACACGAACAAAGGTGGTCTTCCATATTCACAATCGCGTGAATATAGTCATCATGCACCTCGTACTTCCCATACCCGATTGCTCTTACCGGCCATGTCGCCGCACGACGCGCCCTGTACTGAACGATATTCTCCGCCGTTGGTGTGAGTGCATTTTGTATCTCAGCTCCTTTTAGGCGTCGAATTTGGTACCACTCTTGTTGAAAGACCCGAAAGTAGTCCATAAGATTAACAATCGGACATCTACGCGCAAAACGGGAGAGTGCATTCTCAGACTCTGCACTATTCGAGGTCAGAATGTCATACCGTTGTCCAGGAAAATGGGCCGCGGACCACCTCTCCGGTCCAGCTTCGTCAAAGACTTTGGCTGCTTCGTTGGCACTATATCGTAGCATATTCATGTACTTGTTAAACTCCCGATCTGTATATGCTCTGCATGCCGCCCAATAGACATCCTTGTAGGTGGTAATACGTTTGTCCTTGGATTTGGCGTTCATCTCCAAATGTCGACAGCATATGGCGTGAGGGGCGTTTGGGTAGATGGCAGAGATTGCGGCGCTTATGGAAGGAGCCCTGTCAGACATAAACGCCAACCCTTGCGGGTCTCCGATAGCTTGTCTCAACATGGACATAAACCAAGTCCACTCGTCCCCGGTTTCAGACTTGCCTACGCCGAAAGCTACTGGAACGATGGAGTTATCCCTGTCCATGGCAACCGCCAGGAACATCATACCCAAGTAACGGCCCTTTAAATGAGTTGCGTCTATTATCAGGATACGACGTAGATTTGCCAGAAATGTGCGGATCTGCAAAAACATAGGTTAAAATGTTATAGTTTATAATGTGTAAATGTTATAGTTTATAATGTGTAAACATATGACGTGTTAAAATACGTACCGCGGGTCCAAGGGCCACGAAGCACATCTCAAACCGTCCACGTGAATCGGTCCGTAGCTGCGTGACAGTACCAGGATTCTGCAGCTGCAAATTATATAAATAAGTCGGGAGTCGTTCATACGACTCCTCGAACGTGCCTCTCACCATAAACAGTGCATGGCAGCGCGCACGCCACGCTTGGTGGTAATCAATCGTGACGCCGAACTGCCGGTGAACGTCGTGGACAATGTCCTTTGGACGCAATGACCGGCTAACATCAAGAAATTTGTTTTTCAGGATCGCACCCAAAGTCTTTTTGCCGGCTCCTTTGTGGTGGGGATTAAGTTGCGTCCTCGTACAAGTGTGTACGTCGTGCAACTTTCTAATAACTATCGCCCCTCCTTTGGACCCGTGTGAATCGCGTACAACCTCCACTCACACTTTTCTCTAGCACATTCAACTACGTATTTGCTTTTGTCAGATGCCCGCACGCGACTTTGGAAACCCTCTTCCAAGAACTTGAGTCCGATCTGACTTGCTAAGAGATCCTTCGAATCGAATATCTGACCTACTGTTAACCTTTCACTGCGAATATAAGGTGTAGGTTCGTAGCTTTGTGTCTGGGTATGGGAGTCTGGAAGAATAGGGGGCATATAAAAAAAGTCATTTAGCTGACTACATGATTTTCTACTAGGGGTATTTTCTTCGTGATCATCATTATCGGTGTCTGATCTGTCTATTTCAGAATTACCCGTTCTGAAAACGTGGGTTTCGTCATCAGCAACTCCAGCAGTACGCCCTTCGTGTGGTTGTGGTGGTTGTTGTTGTTGAGAATCAGGCTGCTCTATTTGGAGGTCTTCGTCGTCGTCACCGTCGTCGTCACCGGGATACACAAAGAGTAATGGGGGTCTTTCTGAATCGACTGCAAGGTGCAGAAAAGTAGAGATATCCCCATCGTTGGATAAATCCACAAATGACCCATCGCCATTTTTAAACACTAACTTGCAAACATCAGAAGAGTTAATTCCACATTTTTGCATGGTGTATGCAACAAACTTTTGATAAGTATAGTTTACTGACACTTTTACACAATGCTTAGATTTATAAGCAAAATTCCACTCATTGTTATCTTGCACCCATTCACCATCAAAACAGAAATATAGCTTAGCTTTTGCAACAGATGAACTCATTTTTTCAGTAGTATCTCAAACACAAAATATTGCAGAAAGAAATATTGCAACAATGAAATCGTTGTGTGGATTATGGCTTGAATTTTACGTCTATTTATCAATGAAACAACCAACATATCAGAAAACCAATCTCTCATTTCATCCACAAACTGGTATTCCAAAAACATTGATTTAACATTGATTGAAACATGCAAATGAATTTCAACCACAAATCGGTAATAATTGTGGAAAAAAGCAGTAAAAGCATGCAAGATTCGTCTAAGTATAGGGGCTGAAAGTGTAAATTTTCAGGGATCAAAAGTGTAAAATTTCAGGGACCAAAGGTGTAATTTTTGGACCATCGCGGGCTGCGATCGCGGGCAGGGACCAAAAGTGCACCGCGGCCAAAGTTGAGGGGCTTCGCGGGGCATTTGTGCCCAAAATACGTGCCACGTCATCGTATCCCGCGATCGCGGGACCCCATCGCGGGTATTTTGGGTATTTTTGCAAATTTGAAAAATTTTAGGGTATTTCGGTAACAGTTGGTTTGACTTAGGGTATTTTAATTAATTTCCCTTCATGTAAGCAAGGGTTCAATGTAATTTTTAGAAAGTTATGGAGTAAAGTAGAAAACCATCTAAACATAAGGAACCTGTTCGCAACAAATCATAAAATCAGATTTTGGAGATCATATAGTCTGATTATGCAGTGATTTTGTTGTTTTCATCAATATTCTCTTTTCAAATACAAACCCTTTACTTATAAGACCATCTTCAATTGAACCCTCTATTTTATTCTCTATCTCTATTTTACACTCTAAATTCTCTTCAATAAATACTCTATTTTACTCTATAAAATAGTAAATCTCTCTCTCTATATATATAGAGTTACTATTCATACTCTATTTTTTCTAATTTTTTGATAATTACAAAATGGTCATTCAATTTTTTTGATCTTGTATTTTTATTTTATTTGTTGTCCAATACCAATTTTAATAAACTAGAGTTATATTTATCTTTAAGTTTTAGATCCAATTTAAATTTATCCAACTATTTTAAAAACTAATAAACTTTAACAATTTACAACATAACATATTTAATTAAAACACACCATTAACACATACTTTAACATAAAAGCATTACAAATGATAAAGATAAAAGTACATAACGACGACCATAATAAAAGCATACGTAAGCGAAAACGATTTTTAAATAACATTGATACTAATTTAATAGTCAGTTAAAACAGATCCAGATCCTCCAATATGTAACATTTTTATTTAATGAAATTTGGTTTTTGATAATTATGGGAAATGTTTTCTAATTCCGATTAAATGCTTATGTATTTTAATTTTATATGTGTTTTTAAAATGTAACATTTTTATTTAACGAAATTTGGTTTTTGATAATTTAATGAGAAATTAAATATGAATTACAACGTCGTTAAAATAATATGATAAAGTTAATAAATATAAGGGTATTGTGAAAATAAAAATATAAGGATGCAATTTATAAAGTTAATAAATATAAGAGTATTATTTATATGTACAGAATTTTAAAAAAATATACTTGGAATATTCTTCTTTACAGTAGAAAATAAAGTAATACATCGGAGAACATATAGCACATTCTTTATTTTACTCTCTATAATAGAGAGTAAAATAGAGAAATACATTGGAGATTAGGGTTGGCAACGGATAAGGGTAAACCTGTTACCCGTATGTTTCCACCTGTTGGATAAGGGTATAGGTAAAGAAAATCTTATCCGTTTATCCACTTATCCATTACCTAATTACCAAACTTTTAGTGGGTATGATATGGATAAATGGTCTTTCATTATCCATTACCTGCTTCACGTTACGATATAATATATACATATATAATTAAATATTAGTGTGTGTGTATATATACATAATTATATTAGGTAAATCATTAATATTTTTTATAATGTTGTAGTATATTAATTTGTACTTTGTTTTACTTTATATATTAATCGAGTAAAAGATTTGATGATAATTAAAGTAGAAACAAAACGGGTTTAGGAATATAAATACAATGAAAAGTGTTATCTTACAATTTTTATATTTTTACAAATATTATACTATAATTATATTTTGAAAATAATAAGATACTTACTATACAAATTAGATATAAAATAGTAATTATATTTAGAGTAAATTACACCAGTGGTCCTGTGGTTTGTTCAAATTTTGGATTTGGTCCCTAAAGTAACCTATCTACGTCAATGGTCCCTAACTTTTTATTTTTATAACACTCATGGTCCCTTCACTTAACACCGTTAGTTTGACTACCGTTAAGTGTGATTGTACATGAGGGCAAAATGTCCTTTGCTTTCCTTATTCCCTCCACCCTTCTCTTCTTCCTCCAACGATGAACCCTAACAAAGTTTACATAAATATAAAGAGCCCAAATAAATAACATCGTTTTGTGTTGGTTATTGGTGCATAACAGAGTGGGTTTTCATCAAGTTTAAATCGAAATATATCAAGAAAAAATTCACAAGAACATGTTTACAAAAAGTTAAATTAAAAAACCCTAAAATTATAAAACTTAAATCTAAAAAACTACATATAAACCCTAAAAAAGAAAACCCAGCCTCTGGTAAAGGGCGAGAAAGAAATGGATGGGAATCCTCTAACTCTAAATCAAAATCAAATCATGTGGATCGCGTGGTTGTCGTCGGAGAACACCGGAATATGAACGAGAAAGGGAACGAGAAGAAATGGATGGGTTTTCTGCAAACCACAAGACAGGGCGGAGTTCGTCGTGGTCGTCTGCCGCATGGATCGATTTGCAGGCGTTGATTTCTATCCATCCATTTGCAGGGCCGATTTCAATACTTCCATTCGCAAGCGTTGGTTTCGATCACGATTTTCTGGGTTGAAATCGAGTGTAGTGTGATCTTTATTTGCAACACTTTCTGTTAAAAATAAAAATGTAAAACAAAATACTACTGGACCTTTTAGTTTCATGATGCACTTAGCACCTGAAGCCTTTTTGTTCAGCCAATAAAACAGAGTAAAAGGGATGTGTGGGTTTTCCTCTCTGCTTTGGAGTTTATCAATAGAGAGAAAGAGTAAAAATTGGTATTATTCATTAGATAAATTTGGATATGATTGAGGTTGGAAGAGAAAGAAGCGTGTAACTTGAAATCTGGGTTCAAGGTTGGAGCCTTTGGGGTGGGGACGTGGTGGTGGTGGGGGTGGATTAGAAATTAATATTTTTCTTAGTTATGGAAAGATGTAAATAGACAAAAATACCCATCACATGAGGGGCACATGATAGGTTAACGGTGGTCAAACTAACGGTGTTAAATGGATGGACTATGGACGTTATAAAAATGAAAAGTTAAGGACCGCTAATGTAGATATGTTACTTTAGGGACCAAATCCAAAATTTGAGCAAACCACAAGGACCATCGGTGTAATTCACTCTTATATTTATAAACTTATGTTTTACTTATATATTTAAGATTTAACAATATCAATTAAAGTTTAAAATGAAATTTTGTTTTACCATTTATCCATTACTCGTTTCATTACCCGCTACTTTTAACAGGTATGGTAGGATATGGATAAAAGTTTTATAAGATGAATAATTACTCGTTTCGTTACCCGCTATTTTAAATGGATTGGATAACGGATTAACCCTTACCATACACATACCCTACCCGTTGCCAGCCCTATTGGTGATGCCCTAAGAGCATCGACACCTATCTTGCACAAAGCCTTGCAAGATGTCATGACATGCCATGTGGATTGCAAAGTTTTGTAAGTTTAATTAAAGAGAGGGATTTGATATTTTTCTCTAGTTATTTCTGTCAATTAATGACAAGATATAATTATTTCTTGTTTTATTTATAAGGCTTATGAAGTTACATTGAAAGTTTTGGAGTTTCGAAAATATGACTTCGGCTACACTAACTTTCTGAAAGTTTCAACGTGTTTTCTTTGGATTCATAAAAGAGAAAGTTGACCCAATTTCTATTATTTATGTTTATAAAAATACCAGAATATTCTTTATTACAAAGAAGTGGATTTTTTAAGGCATTACAAAGAAGTGGTTACGATGAATTATTTATCATTTAACGTGTCGTAATAAAGAGGGTTCTCATCAAGCACTTTGATTTTAGAGGATGTATATAAATTGTATGTTCCTTAAGGAGATGTGTTTATAATAAGTCATCTAATGATTTAGATGATTTTTATAACGAGAGTACAGTGTTGTTATCGGATTAAATAATTGTTGGGACACTGTTGGGTCACCAAAGATTTGAAATTGACTCACCGATGTTTTCCCTAACAATCCTACTTAGAATATTTTAGTTTGGTTCTTTACATGACTTGTACACAACAGCAACTGTTCGGTGAAGTCGAAGATCAACCGAAACCAAGCTTGAAGACTCTCTACTTGTGAAAAATAGAAGACTCCTCTCAACAAACAAACAAGTCATCATCCACCGAAGTTGTCCTCACAATTCGGTGGACATCATCTCCACCGATGAAGACATCAAAAATCGGTGGACATCTTACACCGAAGTGTGCTTAAGGAATCGGTGGACATCTTCCACCGAAATGTCCTTAAGGAATCGGTGGACATCATCCCACCGATGAGATACGTAAATCGGTGGGATCTTTGTGAAAATGGTTTTCCTTCAGATGGTTCTTAAAAACTTTGACAATATTATCGGTGGAATTCCTTCGGTGATATTGTCTTGGAGTACTCATCAAGAAGACCATTTACTTCGGGACAAAATCTGCTTACAGGCAAAAGTAATCTTTTGTCTTGTTATCTTTTTAGAAGATGTCCTTTCAGCATGGCTTCTATTCCTTGTTTCAAGAAAAAGGTGATGGTGACTTATCAGCTTTTTAGAAGTCCACTGGTACTTTTCAAAAGTCCTTTGGTATGTTTCAAGTAACTGAAGGATATTCGTACTAAGCATTTAATGCTTAGTACCTTACCTTCACTATAAAAGGAAGAAGACTTCTCCATGCAAACCACGCTTTCTGGATATCTCTCTCAGTGCAAGAAATTTTCATACAGCTCCAAAAACTTGATAGCTTTGTTCTAAGTGTTCTTAGTTGTTGTTGTTATTATACTTTGTGCAAGATTGTTAGAATAGTTTATCTGTTCTTTTCCGCAACAGTCTTAAGTTTTCTATGTGTAATTCTTGTTGAAAGATTTTCAATAATAGAATTAAAATTGTGAAATTTTTGAGTATTGTATTCAACCCCCCCCCCTTTTCTACAATACTTGTTATAGCCATCTGGGACTAACAAGTGGTATCAGAGCAGAAAGTTTAACTCATAAACTTGATCTGCAATGGCTGCCTCTTCTTCTTCAACTGTTGAAAATGCTTTTCAAAACAACTTTTCTGAAAATGGTTCCATTAACAAACCTCCTAAGTTTAACCCAAACAACTTTTCTCTTTGGAAAATCCGTATGATGCTATTCATGGAAGGAGTGGATACTAGATATCCAACCATTCTCAAAGAGGGACCCATTATCCCTCGAGTCTGGGCTCGCTATGAAACGCAGAGGCCTGGTAAGGAAACAGCTGACAAGGAGGACTCTAGTGACTCCGACACTTCTGAGCCTTCCGACAAAGAGAAAGCAAAGGGTACCGGACGTTATATTCTCAAAAATCCTAAGGAATATACTGATGAAGAAAAACGTCTAGTTACTCTTGATTCAAAGCTTAGATCTATCATTGCTCTCTCACTTCCTGATGAAGTCTATCATTCTCTAGTTAACTTTGAAACTGCTAAAGAGATGTGGACCACACTATGTGTTCTGTACGAAGGTACATAGGAAGTGAAGAAATGCAAAAAGATTTCTCTCATAAGAAAATATGAACTCTTTACTCATGAAAAAGGTGAATCTCTTCCTGGCTACTATAATCGTTTTAACTCTCTTCTAAATGATATGAAGTTATTAGGCAGAATCTATGATAACGAGGAAGTTCTAAACAAGTTCATGGATTGTCTCCCTGATTTCTGGGAGAACATATGCACTTGTATCAAAACTTCCAAGGACCTTGAGTACATGCCTCTAACTGTCTTATATGGAACTCTCTTCAACTTTGAACAAACCAAGTTACAAAGAAAAACTTTCTTCAAGGAGATAAAAGGCACCTCTATTGCTCTTGTCAGTGAAAACTCCAGAAAATCTCAAAATGTTCCAAGAATCACCTATCCTTCATCAGATTCTGACAATGAAACCCAAAGCAACTCTTCTCACCAATCGGAGACATATCTAAGTGATGCCGATGATGAAGGTGAAGAAATCTCGGTTAAGCAGTTGTCTGATGAAATTGCTATGTTATCTGGTTTTAAAAACAGATCTCATTTTTCGAACAAATCCAAATCTTTCAGAAAACCCTTCTCTTCTACAAAAGCTTCCTCAACTGATAAGACAAATGAAGAATGTTTTAATTGTGGAAAGAAAGGTCACTTTGCAGCTGAGTGCAGAAGTAAGCGTGTGATGAACTCTAGAAATTCATCTTCAAACAAGTTTCCCTCAAATTATGAAAAACCCAAAAATAACTCTTTCAAATCAATTCTTGCCAAGAAAGAAACTCAGTCTTCAACCAAAGATCATCAAGAAAGGGCTGAGAAATACAAATCCAAGTACAAGAAAGAAAAGGAGAGAAATGAGGGTATCCTTGGAAAAGGAAAGGGTCTCATGGCCGAAATTCATGATTGGGAAGAAGAAACCTCTGACAGTGACAACAACTCTCCCAACAAGTGCTTTATGGCCATCTCAGAAGATGTGGAAGATTCAGAAAAAGCTACCTCTCCAATGGCTCTTGTGTCGTCTGGGTGCTCGACATCATATGCTCAGGTACATCCCTTTAATGATATGACAGATAGGGAAAAGATAGATGCTTATGAATCTTTAACTAAAGACTTTCACTCTGTTAAGGATGGTAAGAAAAGGAAATCTGTTCAGGTTAAAAATCTCACTTCTCAAATTGAAATCTGCTTGACAAAACTTGGAAAGTTTGAGGAAATCAAAGCTGAACTTGAGGATCTGAAAACCATAAATCACATGATTTCCAAAGAGAAAAATAAACTTTTCAAGAAACTAAAAAGAGAACAAGAGGTTGTCAGAAAGTGGACAACTTCTTCAAAAAAATCTTGAGCAACCTTTTCAGGACCAAATCGGTGGCAATAGCAAATATGGACTAGGATTTGGAAAAGACTCTCCCAAAACTTCATCTCATGAACTCACTCATTTCTCAAATGTATGGGATGATGCTTCAGAGTCTAGCTCTTGTGACTCTGTCTCTTTAAACTCTCTTGATCTAGGTGAAGCTTTAAAATATGGAATGTTCATAAAAGCAAAAGAATCTTCTTCAAATCAATCCACTGAGAAACAAGATTTCAATGTTCTTTCAAAACCCATCCATGATCTTCTAAAGGTGTTATCTATTGATGAAACTTCTTCCTCAAACTCTTCAAAGACCAAGTTTCTCAAAAGAGCTCATGACACCGATGTCTCTTCTTTCAGAAAGTCCTCAGATCTTGGAAAAGACCATTTCAAAAATTCTTCTAAAAGTATTTCCAAATTTGCTATCACCTCTGGAAATGGAATTTTAAGCTTTCCTCCTCATATCTCATCTTTTGGTCCTAAAGCAATTCAAATTAATGTCTTAGAAAAGGAAAAAGAAAAGAAAATACTGCTAAAACCTAAAAAGACCTTTTGTCCTAGAGCCATTCAGCTAAACGCCTTAGGAAAAGGAAAAGAAAAGGTTCAAGAACCTAAAAAGACTTTCATCTACAGAAAATGCTATAACTGTGGGGACACTTTTCATCTTGCCAAAGATTGTCCAAAAGATAGAATGGACAGAACCAAACTTAAGGACTCATCATTTTCTAACCCAAAAGTACCCATCTCTAAATGGGTACCAAAGAACTAATCTGTTTGTGCATGCAGGTTTTTGAGCACCATCAAATATGGTATCTGGATAGTGGGTGCTCACGTCACATGACAGGAAATAAATCTCTACTAGTTAACTATGTGTCTGGAAAAGGTCCATCTGTAACTTTTGGAGATAATGCTAAAGGCCACACCAAAGGTTATGGAACTCTCACTAATGGATTTGTCACATTCAATAAAGTGGCATTTATTGAAGGCCTCATGCACAATACTTTAAGCATTAGCCAACTGTGTGATCTTGGATATAAAGTTATCTTTGAACTTTGTATCTGTACTGTTGTGGACAAGAACTTCAAAGTGGTGTTATCTGGAAAAAGGATGGAAAATGTTTATGTCATTGATATGGGACTAAGAAAAAATTCATCCAATGTTTGCTTTGTGTCAGATGACACATCCAAAAGGAACTGGTTGTGGCATAAACGTCCCTCTCATCTAAATTTCAAAACCCTTCATAAAATCTCCAACAAAGAGCTGGTGACGGGTATGCCAAAGTTGAATTTTGTTAAGGAGAAGCTATGTGATGCTTGTGAAAAAGGGAAGCTTACCAAAACTTCTTTCAGATGCTGCACATGGATCTATGTGGACCAGTCAGCACTCCTAGTCTTGGTGGCAAAAGGTACATTCTTGTTATTGTTGATGAATTTACTAGATATACTTGGGTCTCTTTTCTCAGGTATAAAAGTGATGCAACTGAAGAAATCATCAACTTTGTCAAGAAAAATGAAGTTCTGAATGGTCAACTTGTTCGTTCCGTAAGAAGTGATAATGGCACTGAATTCAGAAACAGTGCTCTTGAAGACTTCTTCACTGAGAAAGGAATTTCTCAAAACTTCTCTGCAGTCCGGACTCCTCAGCAAAATGGAGTGGTGGAAAGGAAAACAGAACTCTGTGTGAGGCTGCTAGATCCATGCTAAGTGAATCAAACCTTCCTACCTATTTTTGGGCTGAAGCTGTTAATACTGCCTGCTTTACCCAAAATAGGTCGGTGTTATCCAAAAGACATGATAAAACCCCCTATGAAGTTTTCCATGGCAGAAAACCAAATATTGGTTTTCTTCATGTCTTTGGTTGTGTGTGCTTTATTCTAAATGATCGTGACAATCTTGGGAAGTTTGATCCCAAAGCTGATGAAGGAATCTTTGTTGGATACTCTCTATCCTCCAAAGCATATCGTGTGTACAATCTCAGAAGAAAATGCATTGATGAGTCCATTCATGTCAAATTTGATGATCTAAGACGATCATCTCTTTCAAATGATGATGACGAATTACACAGATGGATCTCCTCATGCATAGGTGATGTTCCCATAGTCAACTCCACCGATACATCTTCCATTCCCTCAAATCCTTCCCCATCAAGTAACCAGGCTGGGTCACCACTCATAACTCCCACCGAATTTGACCATCCCACCGAAATGCTCTCTCCCACCGAAATTCCCTCTTCAACCATCACACATCCCTCTACCGATCCTACCCCTACCACCGAAAATCCAGCCCTCCACCGAACCACTGATCCCACTACTTCGATTCATCTCACTCAAAATAATCCATCACCTTTGCCCCCAACCACAAAATGGACCAAAGATCATCCCATTGATCAAATCATCGGTGATCAACAAGCAGGTGTTCAAACACGTAGAGTAGTTGGAAATATTTGTCTCTATGTAAATTTTCTCTCTCTTATTGAACCCAAAAAGATTGATGAAGCTCTCTCAGATCCCTGTTGGATCACTGCCATGCAAGAAGAGCTTTCTCAATTTGAAAGAAACAAAGTTTGGAGATTGGTTCCCAGACCCCGAAAGAAGACAATCATTGGAACCAAATGGATCTTCAGAAACAAAATGGATGAAGAAGGTACAGTTATCAGAAACAAGGCAAGACTGGTTGCTCAAGGATACAGACAGGAAGAAGGCATTGATTATGATGAAACTTTTGCCCCTGTTGCAAGACTTGAAGCAATAAGAATCTTTCTAGCTCATGCTGCCTACCGAAATTTCAGAGTCTTTCAAATGGATGTCAAAAGTGCCTTTCTCAATGGGGAACTTGCAGAGGAATCTATGTGTAACAACCTCCTAGCTTTGAAGACCCAACTCATCCAGGCTATGTGTACAGACTAGACAAAGCTCTTTATGGTCTCAAGCAAGCTCCACGTGCTTGGTATGACACTCTTGCCAACTTTCTTCTAAAGAATGGATATTCTAGAGGTAAAATTGACAACACTCTCTTCATCAAGGAAACCTCAGGTAATATTATTCTTGTCCAAATCTATGTTGATGATATCATCTTTGGTGCCACTGATGAATCACTTTGTGATGAGTTTGATTCTCTCATGATGAGTGAATATGAGATGAGCATGATGGGAGAGCTTACATTCTTTTTGGGCCTTCAGGTCAAACAATCTTCAGAAGGGATATTTATAAACCAAAGTAAATACATTCGTGACCTTCTGAAGAAATTTAACTTTTCAGATAGCTCTCCTATGAAAACTCCCATGGCACCACCTTTGAAACTCAATGCTGATCTTAACGGTGAATCTGTGGACGTTACCCTTTATCGAGGAATGATTGGTTCTCTTCTGTACTTAACTGCTAGCAGACCGGATATTATGTTTGCTACTTGTCTATGTGCCCGTTATCAAGCCAATCCAAAAGTATCACATTTGAAGGCTGTAAAACGGATTTTTCGGTATCTAAAGGGTACTCTGCACCTGGGTCTTTGGTATCCCAAAGACTTCGGTTTTGAACTAATTGGGTACTCATATTCAGACTTTGCAGGTTCTCAGATTGATAGAAAAAGTACCACAGGTAGCTGCCAACTTCTTGGTGGAAAATTAGTAAGCTGGTCCAGCAAGAAACAGAATTCAGTCTCAACATCAACTGCTGAGGCTGAATATATTGTTGCTGGAAGTTGCAGTGCCCAGATCCTGTGGATGAAAAATCAACTAAGGGACTACAATCAATTCTTTTCAAATGTTCCCATTCTATGTGACAATTCAAGTGCAATATCTATTGCAAACAACCCTGTTCTTCACTCCAGATCTAAACACATAGACATCAGGTATCACTTCATCAGGGACCACATTTCCAAAGGTGACATTGAGCTGCATTTCATTCCCACCGATTTGCAACTTGCTGATTTATTCACAAAACCCCTTGATGAAACCAAGTTCAACTTTCTAATAAGTGAACTTGGAATGTGCAACCTACAAGTCTAAATAAGTGTTTTATTCTCCACCGATCTCACATCGGTGGACAATTTCTTCTGTTTCTTTCTACACCAAAATCTTTCATCTTGTCGGTAGCACTTTCTCTACCGAAATAGCTCACAACTTGGTCAAATACAACCACCGATTGATCATCACCACCGATTCTCTTATATCGGTGGTATGCTCTTCCTTTTGATCCTCACCACCGATTCTCTTCCTTTCACCGAATTATTTCTCCTATCGGTGGTATGCTCTCAACAACATTATCGGTATCACTCTACCCCGAAGCAATCCTTCACCGAAAGCATTTACACCGACACCACAAATCTCGTTGCTTCCACCAATTCTCTTATCGGTGGCACATCGGTACAGATTCCACCGAAATCTTACCGATTTCATTTATGCTTATCAAGTGCGATTTTCTATGCTAAAAACCCTAGTGTCAGGATGATGTGTGACGTTTCCCATTCCAAGCCGTATTTCATCACATATCCCAAAACCTCATCATTACCTTTTCCATATAACTTTATTCATCTTTTAACCGTTCCCTCTCCTTTTTGAAACCCTAAACCTCTCTCTTTCCACTCTATAAATACCCATCTCCTTCAATTTCATTTTCTTTTCACAAACCTGCAACTACTCTAAACCTCTCCATCTCTTTTCTCTCAATCACTCACGATGGCGTCTTCAAGAACTACAGTGCCCACACGATTTGAAGATCTCAAGTTCAACTTATGCAATCACGTTGCTCGTTTCGAATCTGATCCATCTCATCCCGAGTTCTCTACGGTAACTAAATTTCTCACTCGATCCCCTCTCTTCCATGCTTTTACCCACAACCCAAAGATGAGCAAAATGCTCATTGGGAAGTTTTGGTTAACTTGTGTTTACGACCCGTCAAACGAAGCTATACATGCCTCCATTCTCACTGACGACGAAGGTGATCACGACCTTACTTTTGGGGTCGATGATGTTCGCCAAGCTCTCAAGATCCAATCCTTTTCTCAATATGATGACATATATATGGACACCATACATGAAGATGTTGTTCAAACGATTGGTTACGTTCTTGACGATTCATCCAAAAGCTCCAAAGGTCCCGGTACTCTCCTTCGCAACAAAATGGGAGGAGTGTGGAATTTCTTCTTTGCCCATATCATTCACTGCCTCTCTCGTAAAACCAGTGGGCACGATCAATCCCCGTCATACATCACAAAGCTCGCCCATGCCCTCATCTTTCAAAGACAAGTCGACTTTGCTCAATACTTCTTTACTGAACTCGTCGAAGTGATTAAGCACCCCAAGAAATGCCATGTTGCCTATCCGCGTTTCATCTCGATGATCATTCAGCACAAACTTAACAAGGAGTTGGAGATCGATCGAAAATCTCAATCGCCCCGATTCACTTATGATTGGTCTTCCCCGGTCGTTGGTCTCAAAACTTTAAATGTCGGACCTCTCACCACCGATCGCCCTCTACGACAAGGTATGATTTCACTCGCTCACTCTCCCGATCTACATTGGGGTGATACGGAAATTCCCGGATTTAAACACCCGGAAATTTCTGAGATCACTCTAACTGTAGTGGCCCCTTCTCCCAAATCCCGAGTTAGGTCGGGGGGCGCACTAAAGAAAAAATCAAGGGCCCCCGACACCTCCGCCACCGATTTTAGGACTACGTCACCGATAAAACCATCGGTGGCTTCCCCGGTCCGCAAACCTTCTAAGCGGAGGCACTCCTCATCCCCCCCGAAGTCTTCTCTAAAAAGATCTCTGGTACCTTTGACCGAACAATCCCATCCTCGGGACTGTGTTAAACCCACAACCGACTCCTCTGCGGTCTCTCAAAAGACCACGGTTGTAGAAATGGAGCTCCCATCTTTTGCCTCTTCACCCACCTCTTCGGGTAAAAGAGATGACTTCGGGGCCTCTCCCCCCGAAGGAATTGATTTGTCACTTCACGGCCTTTCACCCAATCAGTTTATGATTGAAGAAGATGCACCACCCAATCAGGGTTCCCCCCCACTAAATCCCCCCCCCCCAAGTGATTTCTTTGATTTTCTTTTGAAGGACACTGGTTCTCCCCGAACCATCCCGTCCACCGAGGAAAATCCCACCGAGTCTCCCTCCCCGTCAAGTATCTCCCCGGTGATCTCCTACTCCACATCGATCGCCTACCCCACAACGATCGCCAACACCAAATAGAAAAGCTTCTCCTCCACCAAGAGTTCTCTATTCCGATGAGTTGTCAACTTACCTTCCCACTCTCAACACGGAAATAGATCCACTACGCCTACAATACTCTTTCCTAGAAATCGGTGGTCACTCCTCTACACGCATTGGTCGGCCATCTGCTTTTCTACAATCCACCATTTCCTTAATTTCTCAGGCCAACTCTAGAATCTCGGTGCTAGAGTCTCAATTGCCACAATTACTTGCTGCTGCCCTTGCCGATGCGCTTCGGCCCATAAATACTGCCCTTGTTTCCCTGTCTTCGAAACTGGACTCCTTATTCACTGCTTCTACCACCGAAAACATGCTGACGAAATCCGAATGGGAAATGGACTTGGGTGATTTTTCTCTACTCCCCGATGCCACCACTACAAGCATGGCTTTTCTTCACTCAAAGTTTGACAGTGTATTTACACAGTTGGGCTTTACGATTCCGGCTGCTGCTGAGGGGGAGAAAACCGTTGCTCCACCAAAACTACCCTCCCTCAAAAAATCTATCAGCAACAAGCCTCCACCGAAAACCTCCTCACCACCGAAACATACAGGTACCACCGAATCAATCTCTACACCGATCCAGTCTCCATCGGCCGTGGAACCTAATGCATCAATTGAGGGGGAGCAACCTAATGCATCAACTGAGGGGGAGCAATCTAGCAAAGCTCCCAAAGTCAAAGGCAAGAAAGTCATTTCGGCCGAAGAATTGGGAAAAGAAGAAAAGAAGAAGAAGGATTTGGCTAAGTATGGGGCCCGACCTGAAGGTGCTGAAACTCTTAAACTCAAACCTCCATCCCAAGCAACCACCACCGATCTCGGCCTTTCTCCTCAGGAACTTGAGGAAGCTAAACTTGCTCAAATTGCTTTAGATAAATCTAAAGCCCTCTCTCTGAAAGCTGCCGAAAAAGAAGCCGCAAAAGCAAAATTGTAACACCCCAAAACGGGGGTCAACAAAAACTTCCATAAAATGGAAGAGTGGTACGCATTACTAAAGTAAAAGTATTCATAATTATCTTTACATAACCATTAATACTAAGATTTAGATAATTATAACTACTAATGGACCACTAGCTTATCTAATCTCTACTATAAAAATCAGATTACAAAAGATGTCGGAAAGTTCTATCATAAATCTTCTAATCTTTAGCTCTCCAACAATGATTCCATGCTCACAACCCATGTCTAAACCTTCTTGTGTCCGGAACCACTAATATCTGTAACACATAAAACACATAACAAGTGTTAGGCTTTTAAAGCCTAAGTGAAGTTTACACATAGCACATAGAGTATAATCATAGCATGTAGGAATAACAATTCGATACATTCACAAATTGGATTCCATGGAGAAGGCCCATATTTCTACCCAGTTACATCATAATCGAAGATATACCTTGATCGGTACCCCACGGTATTGTCACAAGGCATAACACAACGGGAAAACCCCACGGTATCCGAAGGTATGAATCAATTACACTTACCCCACGGTGTGTAAGAATATATCCTCCAATGCCTACTAGGTGCTCCTCCAATTATGTGAATACCAAATATGTTAATCCAAATAATATTCAAAGCATAATTAACACTTAACAATGGTCCAACCATTTAACCATATTAATACTACTTCCATGTAGTTCATATACATCCATATGTATCAAATCACATTCTATATAATATCAATAATAAACATCCATGTTTACAATTCAATAATAGATCCATTTTGACCATTAAGCCATCTTTGCTTCATTAAGACATATATTAAGCCATCATCATAATCATATACCAATGATGTATAATCACACCCAAACCTTTAACACTAACATTTATCATAGCATTATGGATAATGAATCACAATTAATCCACCATAACTTACTTGAACTCTTCTTGTTTCCCCCTTAACCATTAAGAGCTTATTAATCAAGATTTCTCATTATCAATACCAAAATCAAGATAAAGAATGGTAGTAAAGTATAATACAACCAATTAGATACAAGTTATTCACCTTAAATCTTCAATTTAGATAACCCTATCTTGATGATTTGAACTCAAACACTCCAAGAAGAAAGATGAATGATGCCAAGCCCTAAATGCAGTTTAATTGGTAAGATTCATCTAATAATTGTTTGAATTGGATTAGGATTGAGAGATATGAGTTTACCTTAAGATTGGATGGAATTTTCGTCTAAGAAGTAGAGAGCCTAAATCTGATTTTAGAGTTCTAAGATGAAAGGATGAATGACTAAGGACCAAGAGGTGGGTTTTAACCCCCTTTTAACACGTCAGGTGCTCGGCGCCGATCACCCGCGCCGATGCATCGGCGCCAAACCATCAGCGCCAGCTTCTGTTTGCTAGTCTCTCAATTTCCACTGTTTTGGCCGTAACTTCTTCGTTAAAACTCCGTTTTTACCCCGGAAAGTACCGTTGGACTCGTATTCAAATTACCCATCCAACTAATCCATAAAATATAATATTTAACTTTATCATCTATTTTTCATCAATTTCCTTAAGGAATAAACTTATAGATTTCTATCGGAAGTTCTCAAATAACAAGTAACAATCACGGAAATTACTTAGGAAATCAATTTTGTAACACCCCAAAATCCGGGCCAATTTAAACCTCAAGTTACAACAGATTATGCTAACAAAACTTCAACTTATATAAATAGCAAGGGTATTAACCATCAAGATTATATTTACAAACAGGATACTTCAAATAACCTATCAATCTAATTTTGTAACTATAATCAGATTAAATAAGGTATCTAAGCTATCCATCAAAATATCCTCTTTGTTAATTGCCACCACTGCTAATTCAAAAACGCTCGTCCCACAACCCTTTATTTTCCCGAGCCTGAATCTGGTAAGAAAACTTTATAGGAAACGATTAGGCCAATGCCTAGTGAGAACATTCGTTTCAATAATAACATTTGCAAAATCAATGTAAACAAGTTATAGCAAACCTGGTTACTCCTTTTCTTACCGCCTAGAGCCACACTACGAGTCATTACTGATTCTAGATTAATGCTCCGTTATCAAATTCCTAGAATATGACTGGCAATATTCCAGCCATCATATCCCGCCTAGAGCCACACTACGAATCATTACTGATTCTAGATTAATGCTCTCAACCTATAAATAACAATTACACATGCATATTTATTACCACACGACTGTTCCTTGGTTCCCCACACACACTGGGATAACAATTAATACCACACGCCTATCCCATGTGATTACCAAACACTAATGCCTATGGATCCATTACACTCAATATAATCCTGCCTAGCATCACACTAGCGCAGTTTATAAACCTAACATACTATACATGAATGTACGTATGTTCGAACTACATAAGTTATATGACAATGCCTAATCGTATCTTTTCACGATTTACCGAACTGTAGTCTCCAAAACAATCAGAAGAGTACAAATAATCCAAGACCTCAGAATGTCTTAACTATCAGAATTACTACTGTTACAGTATACTGACAACTCCCGGTATATACCCCTTCTGGTATATATAATAACTCCCGGTATAAACCCCTCCCGGTATATATAACTCCCGGTATAAACCCCTCCCGGTATATAACAACTCCCGGTATAAACCCCTCCCGGTATATAACAACTTCCGGTATAAACCCCTCCCGGTATATAACAACTCCCGGTATAAACCCCTCCCGGTATATAACAACTCCCAGTATAAACCCCTCCCGGTATATAACAACTCCCGGTATTTACCACATGTACCGGGACTTCAAATGTACCGGGACTGTACCGGTTTTACGTACTGTTAACTCAACCATGTCCACAAATCGATTTAAAACATAAAATCAATTCAACCTATTCATTCTAATCAGTCCTCAATCAATTCATACAGCTATATTAAGGTTAGTATAACTTAAAACACGGATTTGTACAATGAATCGAATGAACTCACCTTAGGTTTGCCAAAACCCACTTTAATCCTCCATCTGATGCTTCAAATCTGATGTTACTGATATGTAAATCAAATCCAAAACATAATTTCGTTCATAATCTAACACATACAATAATCACAACTGAAAACATCAACAAATCCCTTACCAATTTGATGAACAAACCCTTGCTTTCCTTCTTTTTCTCCTTTCTCTCTTTCTTTCAGCCTCCTAAACCGACCCAGCCACAAAATGAGATAAAATATCTGATTTTTCAGCTATTTTATTCATACCCACTTTCCAAAATGACCAACCACACCTCCAAGATTCATTATTTCCATAATTGACACCAAACCTTAGTTCTTTGTATTTTAACCTTATTGAATTATAAAACTTCTATATAATTCAAGGTTACACCAAAATACAAATACATCCCAATTCTCATTAAAACACTATTACTGAAATTTCAGGATGTTACAAATTCTAATCTAAGAAGTCAAAATATAAAGAAATATTAGGACTATTATTACTTACAAGGATTTTCCGGGTGTTACAATTCTCCCCCACTTGAAATAGATTTCGTCCTCGAAATCTTAGATTAAGAAAACAAATGTGGATATCGTCGCTTCATATTCTCTTCCGGCTCCCACGTGATATTAGCTCCACGGTGATGTTTCCATTGCACTTTGACCATATTGATTTCTTTGCGTCGAGTTCCTTTAGTCGAACGCTCCAAAATAGCTTCGGGTTCTTCTATACAATGCTTGTTCTCCACTCTAATTTCTGATAATGGTATCACATTTTCTTCATGACCAAAACACTTTCGCAAATAACAAACGTGAAAAGTCGGATGGATTCCGTTCATCTCTGGAGGTAAGTCTAACTTGTAAGCTTGCAAACCCACACGTTTCAAATTAGTAAACGGGACTAGGAAACGAGGACTCAACTTTCCCCTTTTCCCAAATCGGATTAACCCTTTCCACGGAGATACCTTTAACATTACTCGCTCCCCCACTTGGAATTCAATTGGTTTCCTTTTCTTGTTTGCATAACTCACTTGTCGATCTTGGGCCGCTTTCAATCGTTCTCTAATAATCTTGACCTTGTCCGCCGTTTCTTGAACAATTTCCGGTCCATCAAACTGTTTCTCTCCCGCTTACAACCAACAAGCCGGAGTCCTACACTTTCTCCTATAGAGTGCTTCTAATGGTGCTGCCTTCAAGCTAGAATGGTAACTACGGTTGTAAGCAAACTCTATTAATGGTACACTAATACGAAGATTTAGAGAACAAATGTGGATATTTAATCTTCGTATCTTCTTCCAACTCTAAAGTCACATTAACATTTTATTGATATAATACTATTGTACCTATAACCCGATTCCTCTATTACAATTTCTCAACGATTTCTCTAAGATTGTTTCCCCATTCCTTCACCCAAAAACTCATACCAAACGCTCTCACTTTAACAAGTGAAATCACATCATATCAATACGAAATATTTTGTATACATCTCTTCATTTCAAGTCTTATATACTTATTCACAAATAAAAATCTAGAAGGAACAAGGATTCATCTTTCATATTTCCTGAACCTTACTTCTTTCCCCATTATCCGCTCCCCAACTTAGATTTGTAAGCCTCCTTAGAGTAACCGTTTATCATTAAACCTTTATCCGACTATTGCTTGGTCTTCAATACCGTCATCATCAACATCTCCATCTCCAGGTCTCAAAATAACATTAACGTATACTGCTTGAAAATCCATACTCACTTTAAATTGAGCATACTCACCACTTTTGAATACTTCTATAATTACGGCACCCATCACTACATCTATGACCCACACGTTTCTTCAGTATAAAGTACTACCACTTCCTCACATCAATATCGTACTACGCGACCACATTGCAACCAAGCACTAAAATATTATATATCAAATGTGCTAATTCCATTGAACCTGTAGTATAACTACATTCTTAGGTCCGACCTTTCTATCATTACTTCCTACGTTAGCATGGAGTACTACCCTCCAATCATTATTTGTCTCTTTCTCCTAACTTTTCCACATACCAATAACGCTTTCTCATCTTTATTAGACTTCCTATGATTCAAAATCATAAACTTATTTAACGACTCACACAACCAAAATCACTTTGGATAAACTCACACTACCGCTCGACATTCTATTCCAATTATAGCCAAATCACTACACCATCTTACAACCACATATTCCAACAGCTTTATTGACAACTAGTACTATTCATCTGGAATCCCCGAAAAGACTTTCATCTAATGTTCCCTCTTTATAACTTCTTATTACTGGTTGACACATTTATCTTAACAATTCAAGCCACTACTCGTTCGTACATTCTCCACCCATAACATCTCACAGCAGACTAAATCCCTCATGGGTATTCGTACACAATTCAAATTTACCTTCATGCTCTCCCGCACAATTAACCGAATCTATTTCATTACTTTATTCCTCCCCAAACTTTAGTTTGAACTACAACTCACGAGTCTTTAATTAACTTAAACTTACTCACTTCTTACTAATTCTTTGTGACTCCAAACCATTATATATAGAGTGCACACTCCATCACAAATCGACATAGTCCATACCCTTACCATGTTCGTGCCTAATTCTTCATTCTATATAAACCATCTACATCATAAGTAGAATGTTCATCTACAACAATAGTCTTTCACTATCCTAACACCCCCCACAAGGTGATCCTTCAACTTTTAATCTTCCGATTCTAGCTTAACATTCATACATGATCTCAAAAAAAATCAATGTATTCACATTATGTAAACTTTAATTATAATACAATTCATGTAATTCCAACCCCCAAGCCTATGTCAAGTTAATTAAACCGACGAATACCCTTAAGACTCAACCGAGTCCAAAACCAAGCCATCTGCTCAAAGGGTCTATTGATCATTTATCAATATCAACTTATGCAATTTTAAAATATATCTAATCCCACATCATGCAACACACGCTTCGAGACATGATAATCTCACGACCCCTTCATTGCTACTTTCCCAATGAAGTTAATTCATATATGTATCTATATGTACACGTATATACAACTCTATATACTCCACAATATATATATATATATATATTATTTTGCCAAAATTCATTAGTCCCAAAGGTACTAAGAATACAAGATCATCAAACGGTCCTCATACATCTTACACAACTTCCGACTTCAAAGTTAATAGTCGACCTTTCGATACTTCTTTAATCTATTCATTAACAAGGACTGAACCTAATCCTTTCAATAAAACATAATACAATTTACATCTCATCGTCTTCATTTCAAACTTATTCGTGCACTACTAATATCACAAAATCACCATAAATTCTTATTTAACGTCGAGGGTATTTCCTTACTGTCTCATCACACTACTCATAGCAATTTGCTAATTCCATCACCTTGATGACTACTAATCCTTCCTCGGGACATAACCGTCCCTTGCCAACTGTATTTCTAGTTACCAAACAAGGGTATAGACCTTCTTACAACCGACGCTAAGTCCACTTTCAACTCTCCCATTGTTCACCTTCCTCTTGAACACAATTACCAAAATTACAAACATCCTCCCATGATCTATCCAACACCTCTCCATTCTCAGAGTTCTTTCTTAGCTTATAGTAATATTTTACGACTTAGTTCGTTCATAGCCTTCATACATAACAATGTATTAAATATATTATTTCGCACATTTCCTCATTTTAAAGAACAACACTTGGAGCAACTTGGGTACACATGACCCCAAAATTCTTAAAACTTCAGTGTACTGCACAACGATCACGAGAATCGTTTGCATACTACTTTCTAAAAAATTTAATCTTTTTCAACCAAAACGATGTTGTTATGACCGTAATATATTTAATGAAAATCTTTTCATATGACAAAAGTTGAAAGAAATTACCGACACGAAGTAAGCTAGTCGGTTCTCACACTCATTTATTTTTAACTTTTCTTGTAAATATGAAGTATTTTGCAAATTGCTAAACTCAAAATTTCGCTGCGCGACATAAATGGTATTGCCTTTTTTTTCTCTAAATACCCACGTGCACATACTGACTCATCATCGACTAAATTGCTATTTATGCATTTGTTTTGAAATCACGAAAACCCATGTAACACACACTCGAGGACACCATGCATAAACTCTACTTGCAATTGAAGGCTATTCACCCAAACAAGGTCTATCATTTAACTCACGCAACTTATCATTGACGCTCTATTTCCAGCCAGTGGTTACCCTCTCAGCCTTCTAACACTTGTTATACATGTCTTCCAAGGCTCACTTACTCAACCAATTCATACTATTCCCGTCTTGATCAAACATCTTACATTCTATTTCCACACATTTTAATCCACTTATTTAAGGTTGTCTCGGCGGACTTTCATGAGTCCCGCCAGTTCTAGGTTGTCCTTCCAACCCTCAATCATTTACCGATTTGTCCTCCAAAGAATTGAAAGACCTTGGTGGCGTTTTTACCATCATTATGCTATCCAACAAAAGATAACCCTGAGAAATGGTTATATAAATATAAACACACGAAACGTACTTTACCGATCATTAGTCACTGGAACAATTTAGAAACAAGTATGCTTATGTAACAATATATTCATAATAACAGTAGCTAATTGAGATTGTGAATATATCATACATGAGAATCCTCATTACCGTCGTTACTGAAACACCCTAAAAACAGGGTCAATTTGAACCTTAAAATTTACCACAAGTTATGATCAAAAACTTCAAACTTATATAACCAAAGGATCAAATGTAAGGTTTCTATATACATATGACCAACTTAAACAACTTATTAATCTAATCACATCATAATAATCAGATTAATTAAGTTATCTAAACAACCGTCCCAAAAGTATCCAAGAATAACTAGATCCTTCGTTATTTCTAAGTCTGAATCTTTTCAAAAGTTCTCTTCTCTCATTCCCGCTACTTCTCATAGCTTGTACCTGGTAAGAAGATTCAACTTGAAACATTAGGCTTTCGCCTAGTGAGAATATTCAAATCAAAATAAGATTTAATAATTAAAACATGAACATATAACTCAAACCTGTTCTCACCCATCTTACCGTACGACAACTCCTTCTCAAACCTGTTCTTACCCATCTTACCATACGACAACTCCTTTTCAAATCGGGGAATCTACCCCACTCTCATTCCTACGGCTAACTCATCTATTCGTAACAACAATTCAAGAGTTAACTATGAATCATCCCAGATTCATAGTCAATATTCACACACAAGAAATTACAAGTCAAAACTTGCCTATTTCTTAATCAGGAAGTAGAGATTACAAGTTACTTTATGCCTATCTCTAATCTTCCTCTCATCACTGGGAAATCTCCGATCTTCCCTTAAAACAATGGAAATCTCTGATCTTCCATAAATCGAAATGGGAATTACAAATCAAAATCTGCCTATTCCACATTCCACCTCAGCATCAATGGTCCCAATGGGATTATAATATCGCGATACTCAATCGGGACTCACGATGATTCGAGGTTCACCCAATTACTAAAATTACACCCCTGTGGTCTATGGCGAGTAATCGGTTCCCATTATACCGTACCTAGGTGCCCCCGAAGACCGGGTGCCTATTTTAGTAAAAGCACATAACACAATTCATAATATAATATAATCGATACTGCTATATGCGTCCGACATACAATGTATCATTTCTCTGAACGTATTCTATATATATATATAAAATAAAGAATATTATTATCTCCTCATCTCAATCTCTTAACTATCCCCTCATTACAACTTAGCTCGAGAGTTAATATATATCAGTTGTTAATCCACATTTTTGACTCATAAATAAACCTTCATAATTTATTTCAATAAAGCTTCAAATCATATTTAAAGTTTATGACCATGTAGCAAATTGCATGTAGTAGATAATCAATCTTAGCATACCAGAGTAATAAGTATTAGTTCATCAACTTTATAGCTAATTCATCATAGAAGTTTTAGCATGGAAATCAATCATAGCACATCTTTTAATCGCCCTCTTGGCTTATCTCTTGACTTAATCAATTATTTGTAAACATATTCAAGCATACATATAAAACATCTAATTCAATATTAATTACTGAATTTTAAAAAGAGTTGAATAAACTCACCTGGTGCGTTATCACTCCTTTTAATCATTTTTAACTCGTAAGGGCTCCTTTCTTCACTACCACAGCTTACTGTATTATTCAACTTACATATACTGATATTAATTTTCAAAACAGAACCCTCTACAACTGAGAATCCTTAATTTTCTAAAAATTACATCTCAAGTCGCAGTGAACTGAAGTCGCAGTCGCCTATTGCGATTCCAAATCCAAGTCGCAACCAACTGTTGCGATCTTAACTCCAAGTCGCAACTCACCATTGCGATTCCACCTCAAGTCGCAGTCCACTGTTGCGACTACAGTACGAAGTCGCAACCCTCTATTGCGATTCCAACCCAAGTCGCAACTGTCTACTGCGACTTCACTACTGAGTCGTAACTGCCCATTGCGACAATCATGAATGTCGCAACTCAAGGTTGCGACTTCGATGATATTCAACCAAGTCTCAGTCCACTAAATTTATTCTTAATTCCAGATTTTTATACTTTTAACCCATGTTTGTTTATACAAACTTGCAGATATGTTTAATACACTTATCTTAACATATCCTAAAACTCAGATTCTCATAAACATCAAAATTTACCAAAAACCCAACTAAAACTCCATAGAAAACTTTTAACTAAAAAGATGTAGAAATTAATGATGATTACCTTTGTTTGATTCTTGCTTCCCAATTGAAATACAACTGATTTCTTCTTCTCTTTTCTCAACTCCTTTATCTCTCTCTCGACTTTTCTTTCTTTCAAAACCGAACACACCACAACCCACACTCACACACTTAGTCACACTCTTAGTCTATATTGACTAGAGATTGACACCTCCTCCTTAATTAAACATGAGTCACTTCACATTTTACCAAATAAACCCTCAACTTCATCTAGTTATCACAATAAACCTTCAAACTTTAAAGAAATGACATAACACATCTTATACATAATAGAACACTTCCTAACTCATAAGTTTAACATTCTCAAAAGAAATCTTTAAACTTTCAACATTTGTATCTTAACCCTAATTGAATTATAATACTCTATATAATTCAAGGTTACTCCAAATACAAATGCATTCTATTATTTAAAATAAAAATAACAAAATTTAGGATGTTACCCACTGGCTCACGGCTTTGTTCTTGGCGACCTGGCAAGGACTTCGCAAGGACTTCCCAGGAGGTCACCCATCCTGGTACTACTCCCACCCAAGCACGCTTAACCACAGAGTTCCCAAGGAACCCGCATGCTTGTGGCCCCAAAACGCGTTGTGTCTGGTAAGGCCAAGGTTTACTAATATACCCAGCATCTCTCCTGTCCACGACCGATGTGGGATATGCCTAAGGTGTTACACACACCCCCCCTCAGGGACTCATCGTCCTCGATGAGGTTTGCCCCACTTCTCGAACGGCACAAGAGTGGCTCTGATACCATTTGTAACACCCCCCCTTACCACGACACAATATTGTCCGCTTTGCCCCACTGGCTCACGGCTTTGTTCTTGGCGACCTGGCAAGGACTTCCCAAGGACTTCCCAGGAGGTCACCCATCCTGGTACTACTCCCACCCAAGCACGCTTAACCACAGAGTTCCCAAGGAACCCGCATGCTTGTGGCCCCAAAACGCGTTGTGTCTGGTAAGGCCAAGGTTTACTAATATACCCAGCATCTCTCATGTCCACGACCGATGTGGGATATGCCTAAGGTGTTACAGTTACCGTACTAATTTCACATATTTATGTCGACCCTAAGGCCATCCCGTCTTAATACTTCTACCCAATCTCACGATTCATAACTTAATTCATCTCAGCTTAAGTCTAAGTACCTCCTCATCATACTTAGTTCACTTAAACTAAAGCTCTGATACCAACTTGTAACACCCCAAAAACGGGGGTCAACAAAAACTTCCATAAAACGGAAGAGTGGTACGCATTACTAAAGTAAAAGTATTCATAATTATCTTTACATAACCATTAATACTAAGATTTAGATAATTATAACTACTAATGGACCACTAGCTTATCTAATCTCTACTATAGAAATCAGATTACAAAAGATGTCAGAAAGTTCTATCATAAATCTTCTAATCTTTAGCTCTCCAACAATGATTCCATGCTCACAACCCATGTCTAAACCTTCTTGTGTCCGGAACCACTAATATCTGTAACACATAAAACACATAACAAGTGTTAGGCTTTTAAAGCCTAAGTGAGGTTTACACATAGCACATAGAGTATAATCATAACATGTAGGAATAACAATTCGATACATTCACAAATTGGATTCCATGGAGAAGGCCCATATTGCTACCCAGTTACATCATAATCGAAGATATACCTTGATCGGTACCCCACGGTATTGTCACAAGGCATAACACAACGGGAAAACCCCACGGTATCCGAAGGTATGAATCAATTAAACTTACCCCACGGTGTGTAAGAATATATCCTCCAATGCCTACTAGGTGCTCCTCCAATTATGTGAATACCAAATATGTTAATCCAAATAATATTCAAAGCATAATTAACACTTAACAATGGTCCAACCATTTAACAATATTAATACTACTTCCATGTAGTTCATATACATCCATATGTATCAAATCACATTCTATATAATATCAATAATAAACATCCATGTTTACAATTCAATAATAGATCCATTTTGACCATTAAGCCATATTTGCTTCATTAAGACATATATTAAGCCATCATCATAATCATATACCAATGATGTATAATCACACCCAAACCTTTAACACTAACATTTATCATAACATTATGGATAATGAATCACAATTAATCCACCATAACTTACTTGAACTGTTCTTGTTTCCCCCTTAACCATTAAGAGCTTATTAATCAAGATTTCTTATTATCAATACCAAAATCAAGATAAAGAATGGTAGTAAAGTATAATACAACCAATTAGATACAAGTTACTCACCTTAAATCTTCAATTTAGATAACCCTATCTTGATGATTTGAAATCAAACACTCCAAGAAGAAAGATGAATGATGCCAAGCCCTAAATGCAGTTTAGTTGGTAAGATTCATCTAATAATTGTTTGAATTGGATTAGGATTGAGAGATATGAGTTTACCTTAAGATTGGATGGAATTTTCGTCTGAGAAGGAGAGAGCCTAAATCTGATTTTAGAGTTCTAAGATGAATGACTAAGGACCAAGAGGTGGGTTTTAACCCCCTTTTAACACGTCAGGTGCTCGGCGCCGATCACCCGCGCCGATGCATCGGCGCCAAACCATCGGCGCCAGCTTCTGTTTGCTAGTCTCTCAATTTCCACTGTTTTGGCCGTAACTTCTTCGTTAAAACTCCGTTTTTACCCCGGAAAGTACCGTTGGACTCGTATTAAAATTACCCATCCAACTAATCCATAAAATCTAATATTTAACTTTATCATCTATTTTTCATCAATTTCCTTAAGGAATAAACTTATAGATTTCTATCGGAAGTTCTCAAATAACAAGTAACAATCACGGAAATTACTTAGGAAATCAATTCTAATCTAAGAAGTCAAAATATAAAGAAATATTAGGACTATTATTACTTACAAGGATTTTCCGGGTGTTACAAAAATCCACCTATGCCATCAAAATCCAGAAATCGGTACTGAGTGCCATTGAAGAAGAAAAGAATGACGAAATAAGTTGGTATAAGAAGACCATGCACCACCGAAGTAGCAGAGCCCAAATCTCAAATGTTAAAATTGCTACTTCCAAAGTCAACCCGAAGGATATCAGGCTGATCATCAACATATATGATGGTTCGCTGAAAAGTTTAACAGATGTTCATCTCAAAAATCTTGGCCTCACCGAATGGTATGAGATCTCTCAGCATCTTGTCAAAAGTGCAAACCCGAAGAAAGACACTTTTATCAAATGCATTGAAGGATTGATGGAAAGGATGAAGGAGATTAAAAGAAAACACAACATCATCCTTTCCTCCGATGAAAGGGCGAAACTTCAATCGATGAAAGAAGAAATCCGTCTTCCCAAAGTCAAAAATCCTACCGACAAGGTGTTCAAAGAAATGGCAACGGAAGGGAAGATTCCAAATGTGAGCAACTTAAATCTTTCCCTCCCTACTTCGGTGCCATATCCTACTACGACTTTGAGCCTCTCACCGATTCCCGGGCTGTTCTTCAATGATGGTTACGGTCGTCGTGCTTTCTTCAGATTTGCACAAATTGCCATAGCCGACACTCTGTTTCTTCAAGGCATCTCCAACCTATTTCCAAACATCCCCAAAGCTCAACCTTTCTTCCGAAATGTGTTGGAAGAAATCAAGCGCAGACAAACCACCGAGAAATAGGCCCTCACTCTCAATAGGTACTTGTAAAAGGTTGTTTCTCATTTTTGATAAATGTACGAGAAAACTTATCTTAATACAAGTACCCTTCTATTTGAATTTACTTTCGGTACATAACTTTACTTTCATTTATTTATAAATACTGTACATAGTATACATACTCATACAAAAGAAAAAGATCAAAAAAAAAAGAATGGTCTATGTGAAAAGAACCCAAAAAGAGTAAAAATGGTCAAAATGCATTTTATTTTTTAATACTCTTAAATATTCTAAGAAATGAGCTCAAATTCAAATAGGGGGAGATTGTTGGGTCACCAAAGATTTGAAATTGACTCACCGATGTTTTCCCTAACAATCCTACTTAGAATATTTTAGTTTGGTTCTTTACATGACTTGTACAAAACAGCAACTGTTCGGTGAAGTCGAAGATCAACCGAAACCAAGATTGAAGACTCTCTACTTGTGGAAAATAGAAGACTCCTCTCAACAAACAAACAAGTCATCATCCACCGAAGTTGTCCTCACAATTCGGTGGACATCATCTCCACCGATAAAGACATCAAAAATCGGTGGACATCTTACACCGAAGTGTGCTTAAGGAATCGGTGGACATCTTCCACCGAAATGTCCTTAAGGAATCGGTGGACATCATCCCACCGATGAGATACGTAAATCGGTGGGATCTTTGTGAAAATGGTTTTCCTTCAGATGGTTCTTAAAAACTTTGACAATATTATCGGTGGAATTCCTTCAGTGATATTGTCTTGGAGTACTCATCAAGAAGACCATTTACTTCGGGACAAAATCTGCTTACAGGCAAAAGTAATCTTTTGTCTTGTTATCTTTTTAGAAGATGTCCTTTCAACATGGCTTCTATTCCTTGTTTCAAGAAAAAGGTGATGGTGACTTATCAGCTTTTTAGAAGTCCACTGGTACTTTTCAAAAGTCCTTTGGTATGTTTCAAGTAACTGAAGGATATTCGTACTAAGCATTTAATGCTCAATACCTTACCTTCACTATAAAAAGGAAGAAGACTTCTCCATGAAAACCACGCTTTCTGGATATCTCTCTCAGTGCAAGAAATTTCCATACAGCTCCAAAAACTTGATAGCTTTGTTCTAAGTGTTCTTAGTTGTTGTTGTTAGTATACTTTGTGCAAGATTGTTAGAATAGTTTATCTGTTCTTTTCCGCAACAGTCTTAAGTTTTCTATGTGTAATTCTTGTTGAAAGATTTTCAATAATAGAATTAAAATTGTGAAATTTTTGAGTATTGTATTCAACCCCCCCTTCTACAATACTTGTTATAGCCATCTGGGACTAACAGACACCTTAACTCGGGGTTGAGATTTATAAAATTATAGAAGGGTTAATTTGACCTTTTGAGACGTCATCGAGTTATAGGCTTGGGTTTTGACTAAGGTTGGTCAGGGTTGACCGTGTTGACCAACGATTGACTTCTACCTCGTTTAATCCACAAGTATTTTAACGATTAGGTCTAATAGAGATATTTGAGACATTAAGATGTCAGGTTTTGGAGTTTGACTTTAGGTCGGGTCGAGTTCGACCATGGTTGACCATTGGAGAAATTAAGCCATTAATTATATATTATGGTATGAAATGTGTAGGTTTTCGGTAAAGAGCTAGCAGTAGTCGATCTACACACGATCAGGTGAGTCTTCATGAGACTTACACTGGGATGCATGCATATGTACAAATTTATTTTGAGCATTATATGATTTATATGGTGATGTTACGTATGCATGATGTTTCAGTTTACATACATGATACAATATATTTTATATGTATGTTATTGATCAGTTGCATGCCATGTGTTTATTTTGTTTTCAAATAACTCTAGCATGCTATTGTTAGTGAATGCCCAAAAGGCAAAAACCAATCATCGGGGACAGGCATGGGGATTGAGGTCTCCGCCCCATTCCCATGCCTACTCCGTACGAATTTGGTCGGAAAAGTTCATATTCACACTTCAACTGTGGAAGCCTGATGATAACACTACATGAAGATCCAAGAGTTTGCTTCAAACTTCAACTAGTATGCTTGATTGGGCAAATTCACCCCACCTCTTTGCCAACTGAGTTACACGCCAGAGGCAACTAGTATGCTTGATGATAACACTACATGAAGATCCAAGAGTTTCCTTCAAACACTACATGGAGTTGCTACATACAATAACAAACGGCATACCATGAATTTCAGTAACTATGTTATATATGTGCGGCTTTAATCTTTTTCTCACATACCATGTAATCATTTTACCAAAATATGAAAAAATACCCATATTACAATTTACATATATGTGATAGTGAAGGTCTCTTGTGGTGTGCAGATTATCTAACCCAGTGATTTAGATCGCACTAAAGATCGATTGTATTTCTTATTTAGTATCACATGTAATGAATTATATTATCAATACATGTAATATGAATGTTTTCATATTTTTGTAAAATGTTGATGTTCTGGGTTGAACCCACCCATATTTATATATATATATTAGTTTGTGTATCATATTTGATATCATACTTTTCACCTTCTCACATAAGGTTTACCTTATCGTTTGAACTTGTATATATATATATATATATATATATATATATATATATATATAAAAGTTTGGGTTCAAATAAGAATATGGTCAAATTATGAGAAGACCAGAACACTAATGACATGTGAATATTGTATACTAAACTACACGTGATTAAGAAACAATCGACTCATTGGCGCACGTGTTGGCCCAACGACCTTGGAGGTTTGGTTGTTACTTAATCGCATGTGATATAAGGGATTGTTTGTTTACCTCTTAATAGTTTCATTAAGAGACAACCTCTGAATCGCTAAGAGGTGAATCTTGTTTGGCAAAAAAAGAGTCTACCTCTTAATAGCTCTAAAACCCTCTGAATGACTTTGTATCATGGGCCTCCCTTAACCATTCAGAGTCCTAATTTCATTCTGAATAATTACCAAACAACCGGATTTCATTTTGTAGTATATCATAAGAGCCTCTTAATCATGCTGACCACTTAATCATTCTGCACCAAACCATTCAACAACTACCAAACAACCCCTAAGTGTTTTTATGTTCTTTTACTTTGATCGTGTTCTGGTTCAAACATAGCTATAATTGTCTTGTTTGATATACTAATTTTTAATACTTGACAATTCATGGGCTGAATTTACTTCTATTTAAATCCCTCTTTGGGTCCATTAACTTAATACTAATAATTCATGGGGTAATTTTTTTTAAATGAGTACACCACTACACCATAGACCATACACGTGACTTTGTTTAAAGTCGACTAAAAAAAGAAAGTCTTCAAAATTCCCAACTTTAAGTAGAGTTTTTCTCGATATAGCATTTTTAACTATGAACATTGAGAATAATAGATTGTGCTGGATAAACGATTGCGTTATTTCTTATATTAATAAAGATATTTTTTATTGAGATAGATAATGAAGACATTAGAAATAAGTTTTAGAAAATGAAAACTCGTGGAGGCTACTATTGAAATTGTATAGGTTGGTGTTTCAACAATATACGATCATCACTTTTGCTTGCTACTTTCAGAAGAAAAAAAAATATTTTCTTTCTTTAATTTGTTTTATTTATAATTGTTGCCCCTCCTAGACCAAAATCCTGACTGGGTCTGAATTTACGTGCATCTCAACTATCCAAAAGCCTTATAAGATAACCATATAAATCCCCAATAATCTTACATTATTCAAAATGATAACCTCTAAACACAAGTGTCCTAAAAGTTCATAGTTACGTTAATCCTACAAAAAATTTAATTGCACTTTCTTGAGACAGACAATTAATATTGGTTTGTAAACGTACATGATAATTAAAAAAGTGTGAATTAAAAAAAAATAGCTTATAAGCTATTTTATTAAAACGTTATTTAGAATAGCGTTTTAATAAACTTTAAAATCATTTTATAGATAACAACTATAACAGAAAACACACATACCCAACAGAACTTAATCCAATTCTCATATTTACAACTATAATATAAACTAACTAATAATAATTTAAAAAATATATAAATTAAAAAAATTAATAGAAATTAGTTAGATATTAGATAGTGTACAACTTTGACTACATAGATGTACAAAATAATTTACCTAAATTATAAAATGTGAAAAGGGTACAAGTTCCAACTAGTCGTTATGGAATCTGTTTGGTAGTTGTTGAATGGTTTTGTGTAGGATGATTAAGTGGTCAGAATGATTAAGAGCTTTTTATTTGGGAAAGGGTTAAGAGGTTTTTATGATAGAGTGTAATATGAAATATGGTTGTTTAGTAATTGTTAAGGGAGGCCCAAGATACAAAATCATTCGGATGGTTTTAGAACCATTAAGACACAGTTTTTTTTTGCCAAACAAGATTTATCTCTTAACGATTCAGATGTTGCCTCTTAATTGGAACTATTAAGAGATAAACAAAAGACCCCTAAGAATGTGCCCGAAACCATCCAGAATGGGAGAATAAATAAAGATTGGGAATCTGAACATTTTGTGCAACCTTTATTTGTTCCTATCAACACTCAACACACACATATACATACATTATACATATATATATATATATATATATATAATGAATGGAGGATGAAAGGAGAACATGGTAAGAACATAAGAGAACACAAAAACCGTTAAATCACGTGTAATTTTTTACTAAAATCATATGCGATCATAGAACATGGTTAATGCTGAAATCACATATGATTATAGAACACGGTCAATGCAACGGTTTACAAGTACAGAGAGCAAACTTGATAAGCCATACTTTGTCTGAAAAATGAAGTCAAATAACAAAACTTGGCTAAACTATCATCAAATATATTAATCTTTTAGCCGAACCCAAAAACAAAACCCGAACAAGGAATCAATTGATTCACTCTTTCATGATGAAAACTAATTAAATTGAGTTAAACCGGATTATTTGATCGGAGATATTCGTCACATGATACTGCAAAAGTTGATCCCTTCATAATTATCATACGGATCGTACTCTTGAGGTGGGTATGACGGCACATAGGTCGCCCGTGGGAGGGGAGTTTCATAGTCGTAAAAAGACGGCAGGTATTCAATCGCAGGCGGATGTAGGCGGCCATAAGGGTATTCAAGATTAGCCGTTTGATAACGATAATAAGGACGGTCCATGTACGAAACCCGATTATAAGGTGCAGTAGTGATTGAAGAAGCATAATTGTAGTAATTATGTCTAAGTTGCGGATGATTGAGTTTAACATTGAGGAGCTCTGCATGTTCACCTGTAGACATTACTGCCTTCAACAGATAATTTGGATTAACTTCTCCACGTATTCGAATACTACTTTGTTGAGCATCCCAGCTCACAGAATAAACTCCTAACATTCCATACAAACATATATATATATATATACATCCATTCATCATAAAACTATAACGGGATCAACTTTAATTCAGACACGAAAACACACACACACATATATATATATATATAATACAGAATCTTACCACGAATGGAACGTAAGACTTCAATCGTCTTCATCAAACACGATTCACACTTGGAGTGGACTTTCAGACAACAGTCCTTCAAAAAACGAAACCAAAATCAATTCAAAACATCGTCTTAATACGTATAACACATTAACTAACCACATGCTTTTACCATATCTGCGGATGCTTCCATCGGGAACAAACTGAATCGAAGAAAGAACACGAGACACACAACAATCTTATTAGGCAGAGAAGAAACTAACAAGATATGTAAGTATTAATAGATGTGTTTCTGTTTTAGAAGTTGATTAACCTTCAATTTTATGGACAGATCACAATCTTGCTGCCATTATGACAATGATTTACTTAAATCATTTCCTTGGAAATTGAAATGAAACATTGTATATTTGGAAGATATGATCATGAAGATTTATATCCCAACAGGAAAATAGAAAATTTAAGTTTCCAAATTTAAAAGATAAGATGGTTCTATTTTGATCATAAATTCATACGTGATAACTTATTAATTAAAGATGATTTCACATTTGTTTTCAAGAAAAGGATTCCACTAAATAAATGTCAATCGCAGCATATTGAAAATGAAAGAAAAGTTGCCATGAAATGCACACAAAACACAAGATTTACAATCAAATATATTGTATTTTTACGGTCAATCATCATCTATTTATAACAAAATATCCCAACTCTACCTATCACAACTTCCTCAAGAAACTATAATTACTTCTGAAACCCACCATATTCTTCAAGCTATCAATGGCACCCAAGTCTAAGAAAGCAGAATACCCTGCATTTACGGTTGGAGAATACATCTCAAACATACATGAAAAATCCCTCTTTCTGTAGACCATATCTTCTAATACCTTTTCTATTTATCGCAGAACTTCACCATCAAAGTGGAAGTTAAAGAACGTTCATGGCCAAGAACAGTGACAAGGTTATTGAACAGTGTTGAAGGTATGTTTCTGTGATATGTTTTCAATTCTTGTCCTTAATTTTGAGTAAAGATTGATAACTTAATTGGGTTTTTGTTTTGGCAATTGATCAAAGGGGTAACAAATTTCAAAATGGAGGACAATGGGAAGATAAATATTTCAGGTTACATTGAACCAAAAATCCTTCTGAAGTATTTGAGAAAAGCAGGGAAATCTGCAAGATTAGTGCATTGGCAATATGGAGAATGTTCAAACAATTTGTATGTAAAAGTTGCAGAATCAACCACGAATAATAACGGAAAAGGAAACGGAAACGGAAACGGATCATATGGCTATTGTTTATATCCAGGATATGGAGGGTATAATGGGTATTATGGTTATCCTGGATATGGAAGGAATGATGGCTACAATCATCTAGAATCTGCAGGGAATGCTTGTGACTGTAATGGACAACATATAGAAAAGCCAAAAACTCCAGAGAAATCAGCTTCTTCTTCAAGTCGTTTCCAAAAGCTTAGTAGCATAACATCATGTGTCAATGGTGTCGATTGTTGCACTTTGATGTGATTCAATTTATAGGACACAATGTCTTCAATCTCATTCAATTAATCGAGAATTAGGGTTATGTTTATTTCTCAGATTTTACACGGTCGTAATGATTTGTCTATCTGCATAACTTATGTTTTTGGATCATAACATGATCATTGGTATGTAAGAGTTCTAGATCAATCAGATTCCACTTCCGTATTCTTTGAAAAAAGTTGGAAATCTATAAAACATTGTAACAATATATTCTGAAATTGTTAGATTTAGTAAATTAGAGTTTCAGGTATGATTTCTACTAAGTTGTATATATTTATCAGTATCACCTGATCCTGAAACCGTTTCCGTAGCCCTAATGTTTCCTGAAACCCTCGTCGTCGCCGATAAACCCCACCATCCGCCGTCACCTTGACATTTAGACATGGATTATTGACTTGACTGAGATCCGTCGATTGTAGTGATTTTTTTTTTGGCAAAGCGTTACTGCTTTGTGTGGAGATGAAGCTGGGAAAAGGGATAAAGAAAAGTGGATTGTGTTGCAGGGATGATGCGAAGAAGATGACTCTTTTGAGACATGTGTATTTCACCCCCCCTAAGTTTTCCAATTCACACTTTTGGCACAAATATTTAGTTTTTGTTATATCTATGATTAGAAATGGTCAAAACAGTCCTATGATCCCAAATAGTGACCCTAAAGTCTGTAAGCAGTCTTGGACTCTTGGTATCGACCCAAATACGAATATTCGGTTAACTTTTGGTTCTGGTTCGGGCTCAAATCGATCCCACTTATTTTTTTAAATTGATTTAATTTATATAATGTTTTTTAAAAGAATTTGGCCAATCACATAAACTAACAAATACGTTTTCATATAATTGGATCAATCAAATACACTAAAAAATACTTTTATTATAATTTGGTCAATCACATACACTAACAAATACACAATTAAATTTTAAATAAAAAATGGGGCCGGTCCCGGGCCAGTCTTATTACCGGTTCCATAATAAAAATATATTATATGGTAAATTCAAGTTTAAACATAAGGACGATTAATTTGTGAGAAGACGAGAAACAATTTAAACCAGCATTACATTATGGTTTTTTTTTAAACAATTACTAGTATCTTTGTAATTCACTTTACAAATTAAAAAAAAACTAGATTTTGAATTGATAACTTTAGGTTGGACTTGGTATAATATCAAGTTCTTTTTTTCTAATATCTTGTATTAATCAATTATAATTGATATGCAAAATTATATAACTTGTACTAAACAACAATACTTGGTACCAGCTTTATTTATAACAGTATTTTTGGACGGTACATGTTGTTATTGATTTTGTTCCAACTTCAAGTTACAAATATAAAAACCTACCATTTTGTTCACAATTTGCACCACATTTTGAGTTTCCAGATAACACAAGTAATATTTAAAGATTCTTAATTTCTAGAGATAAAATTTTCAAACATTCAACTATTCAAACAAAATTATTAAATTACAATATTTAATACATAAAACAATACAAAAACTTATAAATAATTAAATAAGTCGATATCATAATAATAATATTTAATAAAAAAACACAAAAACTTATATAAGATCTGTGAATTAATTGACCAAAAGGTATAAAATATTAGCCGTTAAGTGCGGTGTGAGCCATGTCTTTTGCTATCAGAGCATCTCCAATGGAGGTTCCTATAAGAACCTCCTTTTTGCACTTTTTATTGCCAACTCACTTCCACCTCACCAAAATATAAAATGTTTCGATGATAGTTCTTATAAGAACCTCTTTTTATGGATTCCACAAACTTCAACAATCATTATATATATAACAAATAAATAACTATATATGTTAAATATATAATATTAATAATTATAAATTTTGAAGAACCTCCCAATTCCTCCGAGTCATTGTACTTTTTGCTTACAAGCTCTCATAAATGTGTGATATAACATAAAAAAGAAACACTGCCGTCTGAATTTGAACACTGTACAACTAAAATCCGGCTGGTTACGATCACACATCTGGCTACAGTTGACGACTGAATTGATCGCCGGACGAATTTGGTCGGAAAAGTTCGTATTCACACTTCAACTACACTCAACAATGGAAGCCTGATGATAACACTGCATGAAGATCCAAAAGTTTGCTTCAAACTTCAACTAGATTCCTTCTGATCTCATCAGAATCCATTTAACAGGTGAGTTTGATATCTCCATTGATGATTAATAACTCCAATTCCATGGATTGCATCTGGAATAGATCTGAATTTCAGTCCTCATCTTCATAACATTAACATGTTTGATTTTTCCTACTCATGAGTTTACATACTGTGATTGTTGACGCCGGCGAGAGGTTTTAGATTCACTCTCATGTAATAATCAATCAATTAACAACAAAACACTTGCAATCTGTTAGTTTTTGTATTTACTCTTGTAGGTAGCAATAATAGAGCGACTAATTTTATCTTTTAGGTATCTATTGATTCCTTTTCTGAGCCCTTAAAGAGGGAGGTTCCAACATATATAGAGGAGAATTTGTCCAAGTCTAGCCGATGTGGGACTCTAACACGCCCCCTCCAACTGAGGCTAGATGGGCAAAGATGGTAGACCTTGGCTCTGATAACATATTAGAATATGTGGAACCCCTATATTACTCTCCAAAAGAGCCCTTGAAGAGGGAAGGGAGGTTCCCACATATATAGAGGAGAATTTGTCCAAGTCTAGCCGATGTGGGACTCTAACATTCGTTTCTCAACCTAAATCAGAAATAATCTCGCATTTGATTTCATTCAAACCTAATGGAAACCCTGTCAGATATCTGTTGCTGCTTAACGATTTCCGTTTCTGTGGTTACCTGACAGCTTCTTAACACCCATTTGACAACCCCCAAACACCATTTCCCACTTGCTAGTCCCTTAAAACGTTTCCCCTGCTTGTTTGCTGCACCATACCCCTTTGATTGGATTGTTAAATTTGACGATATGTCAACAGGTTAGTCAAACACACTTGTAGTTTCGCTTAGGGCATCTCCAATGTAATTCTTTATTTTAAGTAAAAAAATAAAGAATGTGCTATGTCTTCTCCAATGTATTACTCTATTTTATACTTTAAAAGAGAATATTTCAGGTATATTCTCTTTTCTACTCTAGAAAAAAATAGAGAGTATGAATAGTGTTTCTGTGTATCTAGAGAGTTAGTATTCATTTCTCTAGTATAAAGAGTAAAATAGAGGGTTCATTGGAGATGTTTTAGAGAGTAAAATAGAGGGTTCATTGGAGATTTAGTTTGTGAATTTGATGATGCCCATGAAATGTCTGAGGGAAAAACAAACAAAATTTGATTACATTAACACACATTACAGTTAGCATTCGACTTTTGAAACTGCAAATATAGAAAACAACTTGTATATATGTTACTTTCCAAAATGTGTTGCATGATGCATATATGCTTACATTAATGTTAGTTTACTAAAATAGCACTTGGACTAGCAATATAAAAAGCTTGATACAGTTCCACAAATCTTTTTCTTGATAAACTTTTCCATATTTGTTGAAGCATTGCAATGGCAAGTGATGGTGGAAAAGAGCCATTGCTAACAGGACAACAAAAACCTAAACCTCAGATCAATGATAAGGGTTCATTCAAGAGCAGAAAATTGCGACGCTGTAGAAGCGCCCCCAATGGAGAACCCGTTCCTGAGGACACCAACCCAAAATCTATTTTCGAACAACTCAAGCCAAAATTTTGGAAGGTATCCCTCTACTTGTTTGCATACTTGGGCCTAAGTACATTCTGCTTTTACTTTGTTAGAAACCAAATTTCTGGAGAGAAAACACATAGCATTGTGGACTGTCTTTATTTCTGCATCGTAATAATGACCACCGTTGGGTACGGAGACCTTCTACCCAATAGCACCACCACAAAACTACTCGCGTGTGCTTTTGTATTTTCCGGGATGGCCCTTGTGGGACTTAGTCTAAGTAAAGCCGCCGATTGTTTGGTGGAGAATCAAGAAATCTTGTTGGTGAAAGCATTGCATTTGCGTCAAAAAACTGGTTCGATGGAAATTCTGAAAGAAATGGAAACCAACCGAGTGAGATACAAGTGTATCATCTTCTCAACCTTGCTTTTGATCCTCATAACTTCCGGAACAATCTTCTTAACTACTATTGAGGGAATGGATGTAATCGATGCCTTTTATTGTGTGTGTACCACGATGACAACTTTAGGTTATGGAGATAAAAGCTTCTCTACAACGGCTGGGCGTATTTTCGCGATATTTTGGATATTAATGAGCACTATATGTTTAGCTCAGGTGCTGTTTGCTTTTGCTGAGCTGAATACAGAAAGCAGGCAGAAGGCGTTGGTCAGGTGGGTTCTTACAAGAAGAACAACCGTGGCTGATTTGGAAGCAGCTGATCTTAACGATGATGGGGATGTGGTGTAAGTTCATATTCATTAATGAATATATTTAATGATGATATGAATATGACGTTTTATAATGGTGTTGAATTTGATGAATGGATGCAGGGCTTCTGAATTTGTGATTTATAAGCTGAAAGAGATGGGAAAGATCAATCAAGAAGACATTGAGGTTATCATGGCGGAATTCAAGAAGCTTGATGCTGACGATTCTGGGTCTTTGTCTATTTCCGACATTTTCCAATCCCAATTTTAGGGGCCGTTTACAAAACGGTTACCCGGGTAAGTGCGGTTGGGATAATCTCAATCATCCCTCAAGTACTAGATATGTAAATAGGGCAAAAATGAAAATGTGTGACTTTTTCATGAAAATGTGTGACTTTAACTTTTGATTATGTATTTTCATTGATATGTAAATTTCGGATATATATATATATACACATATAAATAATTCAGTATTTTCATTTGATTCAATATTGTGTGTTACGAATTTCAATTCGTGTATCTAAGGTCTAACAAGTGCTTACCAAGTCACATTAGCTTACAAGTTGTTATCTCACTAAAAAAAATATATATATATATATATAATTTATTAATATTGATTTATAAGTATTTTTAGCTTACTAAAAGAAAAAATATAAACATTGGTATAGATCTTACTAAGAAAATAAAAGAATTTAAATTTTTTGATTTATAATCATTGTTAACTTGTTAAGAAAAAAATGTACGTTATTAAATAAGTTATGATTTATAAATATTGTTAGTTTATCCATAAAAATGTAAATAAATAAAAACATACCATATTAAAAATATTTTTGATTTATTTAGTATTGTTAGCCAACTAAAAAATATATATAACCTATTAAAATAAGTATTTTATTTATAGGCATTGTATTAGAAATATTTTTGATTTATAAGCATTGTTATCCCACTAAAAGAAAAAAAAATATAACCTATTAAAATAAGTATATTAACATTGTTATCTATCTTAATAACCTAAGTCCATGTAATATTTAAATCATGTAAGCCTATGAAATAAATTAAATTAATAAACGCAATATTTATAGTAAATAACCATCGTTATATATATTTTTTTAATTTTTTAGTGAATGTGGGTTTTATTAAATATTGGTTTAATTAAATAAACAAATAAATTTGAGTTAAAATCAATAAAAAAATATAGAAAATGAAATGGTGAACATTGGTATAGATCTTACAAAGAAAATAAAACAATTTAAAAGTTTTGATTTATAATCATTGTTAACTTGTTAAGAAAAAAAATAAAAAGAAATGTATGCTATTAAATAAGTTCTGATTTATAAATATTGTTAGCTTATCCATAAAAATGTAAATAAATAAAAACATATCATATTAAAAATATTTTTGATTTATAATCATTGTTATCCCACTAAAATAAAAAAAATATAACCTATTAAAATAAGTATATAAGCATTGTTATCTATCTTAATAACCTAAGTCCATATAATATTTAAATCATGTAATCCTACGAAATAAATTAAATTAATAAACACAATAATTATAGTAAAATAACCATCGTTATAAAAAAATAATTTTAATTTTTTAGTGAATGTGGGTTTTATTAAATATTGGTTTAATTAAATAAACAAATAAATTTGAGTTAAAATCAATAAAAAAAATATAGAAAATGAAAGGATAAACACATTTAATGCTACTTTTTTATTTAAAAAAAATCAAAACTCTCAAAAAAAATTATGGCCTCAATATAGGCTTCTCCTTAATCTTCCTCTCACTACATTCTCTTTTATATATATATATATATATATATATATTAATTGATACTTTTAGGGTTCGTAAAAAAAGATTTGTAAAATATAAAGAAAATACATTTTGTACCTTTCCACTTTTCGGGTCAAACGGTCAAACCTATTTGTCTCTATCGTTCCTTTTTTGTGTAAAATTCGAAAAAAGTTAGTTATTTTGTGATGGAACCTCTATTAAAATCGCTATTTTTTGGTGATTAACACTTGATCCCACTTCTTTAGATGCTCAACAAACATTTTGGTTGTACATCGTCGGATTATCTTTGTATTCATCAATGTCGTATAATTGTCTAAATCACATCACATGGATATATATATATATAAATCAATTATTAAATCATTTTCATATTTACGGATAGATTAAATACACATCTATATATTTAACAATGCATACCTTTTTACTAATTTCCATCAAACAAACCTTAATATTGAAAGTTACTTTATGCATTTTAGTGAATCGTAACACCCATTATTTGATTTATAACAATGAAAGAAATTGAATCGAACATGATCCCTATTTGTAACCGAAACAACAAATCAAATCCCAAATTAAACCATGGATGTAATGGGATCCCCAACTCTCCCAAGATAGCCGACATTTGATTGATTTCCAATTCATAATTGAAAGAAAAAAACATGTAAGGGGATGTGGCGTACTGGTTAAGGCCATGAGGATGTGCTGGAATATCCTATCTGCACAAGGTTCGAATCCAGACGTACACAACAATTGTTTATACAATTGTTGACGAGTCGGAATGCTATAATGTTAAAAAAATGAGAGTGCTCCAAGAAGAGATCGAGACCCAACTAAATCACAACACTGTACCAACAACGTGGTGCTCAATAATCCCGAAGAAAGTATGTGTGTTCATGTGGAGAGCCAGATTGGGACGTCTACCTAGTAGGGAATACTTAGACAAGATGGGGATCGACATGGATACAAAGTTGTGCCCAAGATGCGGTGACTCGGTGGAAACATTGGACCACGCATTAGTGGCGTGTTCGGCGGTAAAAGACGTGTGGAGGCTAACGGGTAAGTGGTGGAGGGTGAATATGGATCAAGTGGAAACAATCCAAGACGTATTACAAGAAAACAATTCGATAGATGGTAATAGCAACAGCGGCGAAAGGTGGACAGCGGTACGATGGTCAATGCTATATTTCGCTTGGGTCCAACGAAATAACCTGGTTTACAAAGCGGATAAGAGGAATATCACGGACATGTTCTTCGAATTTCAAAGGAAAATCTACGAGTGGGTCACTAAAAGGTCGAGAAATCAGCCGAGGGATTGGAAGGAGTGGCTTACGGACCCGTAAAAAACGTAGTCGCTACTCCTTAAAGAACGCCTGGCCGAGAGCTGTTTGGTTGCTGCTCGCGAACAGCAGCTGCAAGGCTAGGCGGTGGTTTTATTTTTTCTAGTAGTGCAATTGGTAATGTAGTGGATGGTGTCTTGCTTAGTGGATGGTATCTATTTGTAAAACATATGGTTGATGGTAATAATAATATGCCTGTTAAAAAAAAAATTAAATTAATTTTTAATTTATATAGTTTTTTAAAAGAATTTGGTCATCAATATAAACCAACAAATAAGTTTTATTATAATTTGATCAATCAAAAAATACTTTTTATTATTATTTGATGAATCACGTATACTAACAAATACATAAAAACTTATAAGATCTGTGAATTAATTGATCAAAAGGTATAAATTATTAGCCGTTGTATGTGGTGCGTGTGAGCCATGTCTTTTGCTATCATAAACGTGTGGTATAACATAAAAAGAAAGACTACGGTCTGAATTTAAACACGGTACACCCCCAATTTGACATTGACTAAAATCCGGCTGGTTACAGTCACACAACAGCTACGTTGACGACTGAATTCGATCTCCGGACGAATTTGGTCGGAAAAGTTCATATTCACACTTCAACAATGGAAGCCTGATGATAACACTACATGAAGATACAAAAGTTTGCTTCAAACTTCAACTAGATTTCCTTCTGATCTCATCAGAATCCATTTAACAGGTAAGTTAGCTATCTCCATTGATGATTCATAACTCCAATTCCATGTATTGCATCTGGAATAGATCTGAATTTCAGTCCGCATCTTCTTTGTTCGTTTGATTTTCGCACTCCGCTTCTATTTTATGAATGTGAATTTTTCACACTCATGAATTTACCTACTGTGATTATTGACGCCGGCAAAGAGGTTTTAGATTCACTCTCATGTAATAATCAAACAATTAACCACAAAACACTTACAATCTGTTAGTTTTTGTATTTACTCTTGTAGTTATTTATAAATTCCTTTGCTTCATCGTTGTAACTGATCGGTATATACATACAGAAAGCTTTGTGGATCTCTGATAAAATCAATCTAATATCAAATCTAACAGTTGTCAGGAGATATAAGTATGTATGTATAGTTGTTTTTCGTCTGATTTCATTACACAGTTTCTCAACCTAAATCAGAAATAATCTCGCATTTGAATTCATTCAAACCTAACGGAAACCCTGTCAGATATCTGTTGCTGCTTGACGATTTCCGTTTCTGTGGTTACCTGACAGCTCCTTAACACCCATTTGACAACTCCGAACACAATTTCCCACTTGCTAATCCCTTGAAACCTTTTCCCTGCTTGTTTGCTGCACCTTACCCCTTCGATTGGATTGTTAAGTTTGAAATATGTCAACAGGTTAGTCAAACACAGTTGAAATGTCTGAGGGAAAAACAAGGAAATCCCCCGATTACATTAACACACATTACAGTTAACATTAGGCTTTTGAAACTGCATATATAGAAAACAATTTGTATATATGTTACTTTCCAAAATGTGTTTGCATGATGCATATATGCTTACATTAATGTTAGTTTACTAAAATAGCAAATGGACTAGCAATATAATACTAGTTCATCACACTAGTCATATTAGTTTAATAGTTTATAAATGTGCTTATAATGTATAATGATTACATTAGGGATTTTTTTCATATTTGTTGAGGCACTGCAATGGCATCTGATGGTGGAAAAGAGCCATTGCTAACAGGACAACAACAACCTAAACCTCAGATCAATGATAAGGGTTCATTCAAAAGCAGAAAATTGCGACGCTGTAGAAGCGCCCCCTTGGTGGAACCCGTTCCTGAGGATCCCAATAAAGACAACTTTTATAAAGGCCCGACATCTATTTTCGAACAACTCAAACCACAATATTGGAAGGTAGGCCTCTACTTGTTTGCGTACTTGGGCCTAAGTACACTCTGCTTTTACATGGTTCGAAACCAAATTTCTGGAGAGAAAACACATAGCATTGTGGACTGTCTTTATTTCTGTATCGTAACAATGACCACCGTTGGGTATGGAGACCTTCTACCCAATAGCACCACCACGAAACTACTCGCGTGTGCTTTTGTATTTTCTGGAATGGCCCTTGTGGGAGTTAGTCTAAGTAAAGCCGCCGACTGTTTGGTGGAGAATCAAGAAATCTTGTTGGTGAAAGCATTGCATTTGCGTCAAAAAACTGGTTCCATGGAAATTCTGAAAGAAATGGAAACCAACCGAGTGAGATACAGGTGTATAATCTTCTCGACCTTGCTTGTGATCCTCATAACTTCCGGAACAATCTTCTTAACTACAATCGAGGAAATGGATGTTATCGATGCCTTTTATTGTGTGTGTACCACGATGACGACACTAGGTTACGGAGATAAAAGCTTCTCTACAACAGCTGGGCGTATTTTCGCGATATTTTGGATATTAATGAGCACTATATGTTTAGCTCAGGTGCTGTTTGCTTTTGCTGAGCTGTATACAGAAAGCAGGCAGAAGGCGTTGGTCAGGTGGGTTCTTAGAAGAAAAACAACCGTGGCTGATTTGGAAGCAGCTGATCTTAATGATGATGGGGATGTGGTGTAAGTTCATATTCATTAATGAATATATTTAATGAATATGACGTTTTATAATGGTGTTGAATTTGATGAATGGATTGGATGCAGGGCTTCTGAATTTGTGATTTATAAGCTGAAAGAGATGGGAAAGATCAATCAAGAAGACATTGAGGTTATCATGGCGGAATTCGAGAAGCTTGATGCTGACGACTCTGGGTCTTTGTCTATTTCCGACATTTCCCAATCCCAATCTTAGTAATTATATCGCTGGTTAATAGCTAAAATAACCAAATTCGATAAGGTCACGTCGCAAAATAGTCAACTTTTTCGGGTTTTATACAAACCATCATTTTTTTTTCAGGTTTTCTGTACAAATCTCGAATATTTTAAATACTTTTAGGGTTCGTAAAAAAAGATTTGTAAAATATAAAGAAAATGCATTTTGTACCTTTCCACTTTTCGGGTCAAACGGTCAAACCTATTTGTCTCTATCGTTCCTTTTTTGTGTAAAATTCGAAAAAAAGTTGGTTATTTTGTGATGGAACCACTATTAAAACAGCTATTATATGCTCAACAAACATTTTGGTTGTACATCGTCCGATTATCTTTGTATTCATCAATGTCGTATAATTGTTTAAATCACATCACATGGATATATAAATCATTTTCATATTTACGGATAGATTAAATACACATCTATATATTTTTACTAATTTTCATCAAACAAACCTTAATATTACAAGTTACTTTATACATTTTAGTGAATCGTAACACCCATTATTTGATTTATAACAATGAAAGAAATTGAATCAAACATGATCCCTATTTGTAACCGAAACAAGAAATCAAATCCCAATTTAAACCATGGATGTAATGGGATCCCCAACTCTCCCAAGATAGCCGACATTTGATTGATTTCCAATTCATAATTTAAAGAAAAAAACATGTAAGAGGTTGTGCCGTAGTGGTTAAGGCCACGGGGATGTGCTGGAATATCCTATCTGCACAAGGTTCGAATCCAGACGTACACAACGTTAAGGCCATGGGGATGTGCTGGAATATTCTATCTGCACAAGGTTCGAATTCAGACGTACACAACGATTGTTTGTCAAGGGATTAGTCCTTCCAAGAAAAAAAGATTATTGACTTAATTAAACATGATAACCAATAATAATATTATTATTTTTAATTGATAATGAAAAAAGCCTATAACATCTCGGAATGCCATCAAACTACAAAAACAAAATTACATTTGTAGCTCAGATTTACTACTACTACTACTTGCTTCTTCGGATTCGGGTTGTAGTACGGGTTCAGGTCGGCCGGCGACGTAATCCAAGATCCCCTCCCCTGCTTTCTCGCCGGAAACCTGAGCGGAGGGTGGCGAAGTAAGGCCAAAAACGACGACGGCGAGGAGGAAGAGAGCGGTGGATAGCAAAAGTGGCCAAAAGTAGGCGAGAATGTTGAGGAATCTGGGGGCGACGTAGAGGAGCGAGAGGATAATAAAAGCCAAAGTGGCGGCGATGAGGATGTGGAATTTGAACTTGAGAAGCTTTTCCGAGATCTCCATGGCGGTGATGATATTTTTCTGTAAAAGAAATTGAGAGAGAGAGAGAGAGAGTGTGGAGGTGGAAGATGATTGGAGTTTTATGTGAAGAGATTCTCTCTGTTTGCAGGGTTTTCAAAAGATTTATTTCCTTATACTTTTACCACATAATAAAATAATATATTATAATTTATAAATTCCATAAACGAAAGGAATATATGTTTATTATAAACTTTTTATTAATATATAATTTAAACATATATGGTTATTAACTTTGGATCACGAGAGTAGGATTGATGGGTTTAGAAATTTTGTCGAGAGATACTACCTTTAAGGTAGATTAAAGGTCTGTAAAATCGTCATATGTGTTTGTAGTCGAATTCTACTGTTTCAAGGGATTTTTCAAGTTTTTGGTTGATTTCAAGTATTTCTTTGGTTTTTTGGTTGTTTTCGAGGTACTTTTCTTCGGTTTTTTGGTTGATGTTTCTTATACTTTCTGATATCGCGAGTACCCCTGATAGTTTAGCGGGTAAACTTTTCATACCTAAAAACGATAACTTGTGAGAATAAGTTGAGTTGGTGCATCGGAGTCTGTTCGGACATACATACATAGGTCTGCCCCTGCCATTGAGAAAAAAATTTGTTGAGAAGCGTGAGAATTGGTGAAAGTAGTATTTATCTTATGTGAATGTTACGTTATATTTTTGTAATAGTGACAGAAGGTTAAATGACATGAATGTGTATCTTTACTAGTTTTTGTAAAGACATGTCACATTCACACGTCTTCACACAATATAAAGGTACTTTTATATACATTATATAAAAATTACGTTATATCGTATGAATGTTACATTTCTTACAAGAAATTAATTTCTCGCGAAAACCCAACATTGTATAAAGTCATTACTTGATATAAATGATGGTACATAGAGGAACATCTTAGAGCATCTCCAACAGCTTCCCTAAATTTTTTCCAAAATAGGGAAGCAAAAGTCAAAATCCAAAAAAAAAAATTGCTTTCATCTCCAACAGATTCCCCATTTTAGGGATTTCTAATTTTGGGGTATTCTCCAAATATGGATAAAATTTTAGGGAATCTCCAACTTTCTCCAAAATGGGGAAGGGTTTGGGAAAGCTGTTAGAGATGAGTTTAGGACCAAAATCCCCATATTCCCCATTTTCTCCAAAATGAGGAAGCTGTTGAAGATGCTCTTATAATAATAAGTTTGAATAAAATGTTGGTTGTCTTGATTGTGATTTGAAAACAAAGAAACAAAGGACTTTGATTTGGATGGTGGATGTTGTATGATTAAAAAGTTGAAAATGGAAGGTAAAGCAAGTGTTTTGAGGGTGTAATTTGTATATGTTAATGTATATATGAGAGTAGAATTTTGGATTTGGTTCACTATGAAATTGGTTTTTGGAACTTTATTTATTACATAAAAAAATTTAAGATTTGCATTTTCTTTACCAATTGTTTTTCTAACTTTAACATGTCCACTTCCCTCCCTTAAATAAACCCACATGCATAACACATGTGTGTAGTTTGTCCTTTTTTACCTTTCTTGTTATAAGGTTTTTTATTGTACAAGTTTTGAATGCATATGTATAAGTGTTGATTGCATATAAGAAAGAAAGAAAAAACCTCAAATAAAGCCCGACTCCGTCCCCCTTACCACCGCCCCTTCTTCCTTACCCTTTTCTCCTTCTCTCTCTGGAGATCCATCTTCTCGTTTTCTCTGAAGGGTTTTTGCTTTATACGATTTGCAGTATTCGTAGTGCATTTTGACTACATCCTAAAATATATCTTGTTACAATACTCTTACTAATTGACTACGTTCCAATTTGTCTCTCTCTTTCTTTGTGATCAATGTAAGGATTCAATGTTGTCGAGATCAGCGTGGTTCTACAACTTGAGCGAGGTGCCAAAAATATGACATTTAAGATGCCAAAAATATTGGTATAGAAGAATAACAGCCAGGAAATAAATCATAAGATAAAATCGGAGATTTGAACCAAACGTTTGATGTAGATTTTGGTTTTTGATGGTGGTTTAATTTATAACCATATTGTAACACCCGTATTACAATAATGTCCATTTTACCATTTAACCTCCAAATTAATCAAATTTTAAAACCACCAAAATATACGTGATATAATTTTAAATAAATTCCGAAATGTCCGCTTTAAATTGTTACGTTTCATCCAAAACATAAACCAACCCAAAAGTTTAAGATTTACAATCCACAAGTTTACTTATAATCAACCGGGGACATATCTACCCGATATAATACATACATATATATAACCACCAAAAGCAGTACCAAAATATCCAAAAGAGCTAAACTGACACTTGTATCAACACCCGAACTATGCTTCCTTATCTTTCCCTTTGCCTACAATCCTTTTTCCTGAAAAAATTAATCAATAACGGGTAAGCTATAAAGCTTAGTGAGTTTATATGAAATACATGTTTATGTGTTACTCATATGTATATGCATTTTTGTTTGCATTAGTTGTGTTTCATGTTTTCGTAAGGTGTGACATGTGTAAGTCCCTCTGATTCCGGTTTGTATTCCGTATGATCGTTCCGCTATGTTGGTCGAGTCCGGATCCGCGACTGTTTTGTTAATCTCTTGGTAAACCGTGAATACGGGTACTACTTCGTGTGGTACGCTGGAAAGCGGTGTATGTCCACGTATCCCAGGGAGACGGAGGTTGGGTGTGGCATACCGGTTCGTTGTACTCACGTATCTCGTGTGTTAGGAGACGAGTGTGACTACTATTCTGCACGTACCCAGTAGATGAAGGTGGGAGTGGTGCACTATTCTTGATATTTATAATTGATTCATGATATGTTTACGTGATACGGTACTTGAGCCATGTGATAGGGGTTCGTATGGAACGATTGACATTTCGTTGTTGAGTCTGTCGGTAAGGGCGTATGTTTTGATTTAAGTTTTAATGATGTGTGGGCGAGTGAAAACCCACTAGAGATGGTCATGTCGATAACCTATGTGTAGCCAAAAAGTGAAGGAAGAGAGAATAAAGTTAAATTTCTTAATATGTGACGTCACATTTTTTAATAGAAAACTACTATAATACCTGTCGTTAATAAATAAAATAACGAACTTTAGGATAAACGACAAATCCCAGAACATAATATAAATTATGAAGAGTTTTTTTGTAATAAATAAAATTTAAGGACTAATTCTATAATAACCAACAAACAAATCACATGCACCACATCCACAATTTAGTTTAAAAAAATCAGTCACACTCAGAGTCCCACCTTTGGCTAATGTGTGTTCACCTTTTCAACTTTATACCCAAAACTAAGATCATCCACAATCATGGACCTCTTAGACTATCAGCATCCAACCCCATCTAACCCACACTTTTTCACTGCCACATCAGCGCCACATCATTTTTCCCTTTCAACTCATTCTAACCCACAAACCCCACATCCATCCTACACCACCATCCCATCTTTTATTTATTTTTATTTTTATTTTTGTTACCATTAATTTAAATAATTAATATTTTATAAGTAATTTGTAATAATATATAATATTATAATTTATAAATCAAACTAATATTTTAACCTTACATAATAAATTCTAAAAAACTTAAAAATACATAAATTTCAATTAAAAATACTACTCGTTGCCTTGGTTGTTGTGTCTTGGAAGCCGTGAAATGTGTTCGATTAAATCCGCCCGAAGGTTATGATGCGTTTCTCGGTGTCGGACTTCTAACACGTTAGCGTCATATTGTTGGTCGCTAATCTCTTCGTCGTCCTCCTCGTCAACTTGATTAGCGTTTTCATCGAAACGACAAATCGCGTTACATTCGTCTTCCAATATCATATTGTGTAATATGATGCAAGCGTACTGTTGGGAACTGAAGATATGCTAAGTATGGTTAGTACTGCTAAGTCTACATTACTACTGCCAGTTCTTCGTTACTACTGCTGGGCAAGGTTACTGCTGCTAGATGAAGTTAGTACTGCTAGACGAAGTTAGTGCTGCTAGACCAAGTTACTACTGCTTGAAGACTGTGAAGGTTAATACTGCTGAAGGTTGTTAATACTGCTGAGCCAAATCATCATTAATACTGCTGAAGGTTGTTAATGCTGCTGAGCCAAATCATCATTAATACTGCTGAGTTGATAAGTTTGGGATGCGATGCTTTTGGAGACAAATAAGGAATTGATCAAGATATGTTTAACGAAGATTCAGAAGATCAATTTACTTTTGATAGTTATCTTGTAATTACTTTTGTATAAATAGTATTGATAGATAGCTATTAGATGACATGAATAATATACGAGTGAAATAGAATTTGATATTCATTCAAGAGTGAATTAACCTCAAGATCATAGATCCTATTTCTAGAGAAGTAGAAATCGTCTTGTTGAGCCTGTTAAACAAGATTGAGGTTTGGTGTAAAACTTGTGAGTAATAACTGTTTGATATATATACAGTTTATTGAATTTCTATTGATTGTTCTTTAATTGATTTAGAGTTCTATTCCGCAAGATTCTCTAAATTATGTTTCTAAGAAGTTTAATTCTTGTTAAGAATCGATCCTGACAAGTGGTATCAGAGCATTGGTATCTTAGAAGCTATGGACAATTCAATGGATTCTCACAGTACTCTTGTTTCAAAGGTTCCCATGCTCAAACCCAATGAATTTGACATGTGGAAACTAAGAATCAAGCAGTACATTCTTCTTACTGATTATGCCATATGGGACATCATAGAAAATGGCCCATGTAATGAAGGAAAGATTGGAGCAGATGGAAAGAGACCTCCTCCCAAGACAGATGCTGAAAAGAAAGTAAGACAAACAGAGATGAAGGCCTTAAGCACTCTGCTTTTGGCTATTCCTAATGAGTACCAACATCAATTCCAACACTGCACAGATGCACAGATGTTGTGGAATGCTCTGGAGAAAAGATTTACTGGCACAAAGAGCACAAAGAGAAATCAAAAGGCTATTCTCAGGCAACAATATGAAAACTTTATGTCTGCAAAGAATGAGTCTATGACTCAAACTTTTGACAGATTTAACAAGTTAATTGGAGAATTAGCAACTGTGGGTGTACACATGGATGCAGATGATGTCAATAGAAAGTTCCTTAGATCATTGGGAGAAGAATGGACCATGTACACAGTCTCATTCAGACAGAATGACCAATTGGAGGACAAAGAGCTAGATGACCTCTACAATGATCTGAGAGTATTTGAGGCTGAAGTTGAAGCCAAGAAAAGGCCATCAGGATTTGTTTATAATGCTGCTTTATTATCTTCATCCTCTGATACTGCTGCTAATCCTGATTCTGTTAATACTGCAGGTTCTGTTAATACTGCTGGTGGAACCAATCAAGAGAAGACCACAGATTCTGTACTAGAAGCATTCTTTTCTAGTCATGTCCACTCTTCTCTAATCAATGATGATTTAGAGCAGATCAATGCTGATGATCTGGAAGAGATGGACATCAAGTGGCAGATGGCTATGCTATCAATGAGGGTGAAGAAATTCATCAAAAGGACTGGGAGAAACAACTTTTCCCAAAGAAGAGAAGATGGTGCAGGCTTTGACAAGTCCAAGGTTGAATGTTATAAGTGTCACAAGATGGGACACTTTGCCAGAGAATGTAGAAGTGGAGGATCACAGACTCCAAATGGAAACCAAAACAGAAGCTCCTCTCAAGCCCTTGTTTCTCAACAAGGAATGGGATTTGATTGGAGTGATCAAGCTGAAGAAGCCTGTCAGAATCAAGCTCTTATGGCAGAAGTATCTGATATCCCCACTGAGGTACAATCTAAACTCTGTTCTCAAGCTTGCATTGATGCTGTTAAAAGATATAGGGATCACAATCAGAGTATGTGTGATGACCTTAAGAGGCTAGAGAAAGATGTGAAAGATTATGTTAGGATTGTAGAAAGGTTTGAGGAACAGATTAGAGCTTTTCAAGCTAATGAACTTCAACACCACTATGATACTAACTATTGGAAGTGGGAGAAGAATGAGTATGAGATTAAGCTGAAAGTGTCTGGGGAGGAGAGTGAGAAATTAAAAGAAGAGCTTAAAAAGGTTAAACTTGATGTTGAAAAGTTTACCTGTGCTTCTAAAACCATGGACACCATCATTAAAGCACAAATCCATGACAAGATGAAAGTAGGGATAGGGTACAATACCACACCTCCACCCTACAATAACAACTACATACCTCCTAAGTCTGATTTGTTAGAGACCAAGGATAGAAAGGAACCTGAATTAAAGATTAATATAGATCCCTATGAAAAAGAAATAGTTGTTGAGGATGAGACTGACAAAGTAGACTCTGATGAGGAATGTGAGAGTCCATGTGTCAAGAACACTGAGATCAAAAGGAATGAAGAGAAACAGGAAGTTCATTACACACAGCCCAAAGTTGTGAACTCCAATATCTGTAAACAGTGTTCCTGCAGGAAGTCTAAAGAGTACAAGCCCCAAAAACATGATAATCAGAGGGGAAATCAAAGGAACTGGAATAACCAGTGGGCTATGAGACAAGGAGTTGACCTGAACAGAATCAACAGGCCAAAACCTTGTTTCATCTGTGGTAAGCTAAATCACTTAGCCAAACACTGTTATTTCAATCCTGTTAACCAAAGGTTTGATGCTCAAAGATCTTTTCAAAAACCTGGTGGTTACAGAAAGAATGGTGGATATAAGAAGTCTGCAAAGAAAAATGTGGCAAAGAAACAAGATAAACCCAAAAGCCACATAAAGAAAACGACTGAAAAGGAATGTGATACTATGTGGGTTCCAAAAGGCACTAAAAACAATACTGCTGCTAACAGTGTTAGTACTGCTAACACTGTTAGTACTGCTTCAAAAGTTAGTGCTGCTAGCAGTATTAATACTGCTAGTAATCATTCCAAAGTTAGTGCTGCTAGCAGTGTTAATACTGCTAGTAATCAGTCCAATGTTAGTGCTGCTAATACTCTTAGTGCTTCTTCTTCAGATAGTACTGCTGCTAGCAGTATTAACTCTGTTAATACTGCTACCTCTGTTAGTACTTCTGAGGTTAATACTGCTAGCACTGTTAGTACTGCTAGCACTGTTAGTACTGCTGCAAGTGTTGCTACACCAATAATTTTGACAAAGTACTCCAGCACAGCAGTACCCAAATTTAAAAATCTAATCAAAACCAAGTGTAAGTACTTTGATGAGCAAGGGAGACCCAAGACCACTTCGGCTTGGGTTCCAAATAAAACTAACTGATTTATCTTGATGTGCAGGGCAACCAACAGCTCAAGGGGAAGAGCATTTGGCATGTTGATAGTGGTTGCTCCAGGCACATGACAGGTAACATGTCCTGCCTCAAAAATTTCAAAAAGATTGATGGAGGACATGTTGCATTTGGGGATAATCCTGCTGGTGGAAAGATAAGTGGTAAGGGTGATGTTTCAAAGGGTAAGATGACCTTTGAAGATGTATACTATGTTGAACAATTGAGATACAACCTGTTAAGTGTATCACAGGTTTGTGACAAGAAGCATAGTATATTGTTTACTGATTCTGAATGTATTATCCTTGCTCCTGGATACAAAGTGGTTGATGAAAACATGATACTTCTGAGAACTCCTAGGAAGGATAATGTTTATTGTTTAGATTTGGAAAGTGTTTCATCTGATTCATCTCTAAATTGTTTAGTTTCAAAAGCTTCTTTAGATGAATCATCACTATGGCACAGAAGGATGTGTCACATGAACTTTAAAACAATAAATAAACTTGTTAAGAATAACCTTGTAAGGGGTTTGCCATCCAAAGTATATTCATGTGATGATCATTGTGTTGCTTGTCTCAAAGGCAAACAACACAAAACTTCTCATAAGTCCAAAGAGATAAACACTATATCAAATCCTCTTCAACTGTTACATATGGATCTGTTTGGTCCTACCAATGTGATGAGTATTGGCAAGAAATCATACTGCTTAGTTATTGTTGATGATTATTCTAGATTTACTTGGGTATATTTTCTAAGAACTAAAGATGAGACAAGTGGACTGATCAAATCTTTTATTCTCAAAATTGAAAACCAATCAAATCAAAGAGTGAAAGTCATTAGATCAGATAATGGAACTGAGTTTAAAAATTTTGATCTAAACACCTTTTGTGAAGAAAAAGGAATTGAGAGACAATACAGTGCTCCTAGGACTCCACAACAAAATGGTGTTGCTGAGAGAAGGAATAGGACACTGATTGAGGCTGCTAGATCTCTGTTAGCTGACTCAAAGTTACCAATTACTTTTTGGGCAGAAGCAGTTAATACTGCCTGCTATGTTCAAAACAGAGTTTTAGTTGTAAAGCCTAAAAACAAGACACCTTATGAGCTTTTCCATAAAAGGAAACCATATATTGGATTTTTCAAGCCATTTGGATGTCCTTGTACTATTCTCAATACCAAATCTCACTTAGGCAAGTTTGATAGCAAAGCAGATGATGGTTTTCTTGTTGGGTATTCATCTCAAAGTAAGGCCTACAGAGTTTTTAATACCTCTTCTAGAATAATTGAAGAAAGTGACAATGTCAAATGCAATGAGAACACACCAAATCCTATTGGTTCAGGTCCTAATTGGCTATTTGACATTGATTCACTCACTAATTCTTTGGGTTTCAGTGGTGATGTATATGCAGGACAAAGGGATACACCAACATCAGAACACAGAATTCAATCTGTGATATTTCCAATCCCTTCCATTGATCCTGTTGAATTCTGTGAACACCATGAGGAGACTGAACCTATTCAGAATGAAGAAGAGAGGAGAGCAGAGGAAAATCAGTCTTCAGGTTCAAATTCCAGAGAATCTGAGGTGACTGAAGAAGCAGAAACAAATCCAGAATTAAATGAGTCTAATCTGGATGAGGACTTACAAGAGGAAGCTGGTCATCCAACAAGAACTCAGAAAAATCATCCTCCTGAGTTGGTGATTGGAGATATTGCATCTCCCATGATGACTAGAAAGCAAAGCAGACTCCAAGAGTTGCAAGAGCAGCAAAATACAGTTAACACTGTTCTTACTTGCTTTCTGTCCCAGATTGAGCCCAAAAAGGCTTATGATGCTATGAAAGACCCAAGTTGGATAGAGGCAATGCAAGAGGAGCTGCTACAGTTCAAATTACAGGATGTTTGGGACTTGGTAGACCTTCCAAAAGGTCATAGAGCAATTGGCACCAAGTGGATTTTCAGGAACAAGAAGGATGACAGAGGGATTGTGATCAGAAACAAAGCTAGACTGGTTGCACAAGGGTACACTCAGGAAGAAGGAATAGATTATGAGGAAGTCTTTGCTCTTGTGGCAAGGATTGAAGCAATCAGGTTATTTCTAGCCTATGCCTCATACATGAAGTTCAAAGTGTACCAAATGGATGTCAAAAGTGCATTTCTGTATGGAAGCATTGAGGAAGAAGTATATGTCTGTCAACCCCCTGGATTTGAGAATCCATTGCACCCTGACAGAGTATACAAGCTGAATAAGGCTCTTTATGGTTTGCATCAAGCTCCAAGAGCATGGTATGACACTCTGTCTACCTATCTCTTGAAAAATGACTTTGAAAGAGGAGTAATTGACAAGACCCTGTTTATCAAGAGGAGAAAGAGAGGTACTTTACTTGTTCAGATCTATGTGGATGTCATCATCTTTGGATCCACCAATGATCAAATGTGTAAAGAGTTTGAAGAATTGATGCACAAAAGCTTCAAGATGAGCTCCATGGGAGAACTTACATTCTTTCTTGGGCTTCAGGTAAAACAGAGGAAAGATGGAATTTTTATTAGCCAATCCAAGTATGTGAAAGACATCCTGGACAAGTTTGGTTTATCAGACTCAAAGTCAGCAAGCACTCCAATGGAAACACATAAACAGATCACTGCAGATCTTGAGGGGGAGGATGTGGATGTCCATCATTACAGATCAATGATTGGATCTCTCATGTATCTCACAGCCTCTAGACCTGACATTATGTTTTCAGTCTGTGTTTGTGCCAGATTTCAGGTTTCTCCTAAGCAATCACACCTTCATGCTGTCAAGAGAATATTCAGATACTTAAAAGGGCAACCTAGATTAGGTCTCTGGTATCCTCATGAATCCTCTTTTGACTTGCTTGCATATTCAGATAGTGATTTGGGAGGAGCCAACATGGATAGGAAGTCTACTTCAGGTGGATGTCAGTTTTTGGGTACAAGACTAGTATCTTGGCAGTGTAAGAAACAAACCACAGTGTCCTTATCTACCACAGAAGCTGAGTACATAGCTGCTGCAAGCTGCTGCTCTCAGGTTCTATGGATTCAGAATCAGATGTTGGACTATGGGGTAACATTTCTTCACACACCAATCTTCATTGATAACAACAGTGCTATTAGCATTGTTAATAATCCAGTCAAACACTCAAAAACAAAGCATATAGAGATAAGGTATCACTTTATAAGAGATTGCAATGAAAAGAAATTAATTCAGGTTGCTAAAGTTCATACAAATGACCAGTTTGCTGATCTATTCACAAAAGCTTTTGATGTGGGTAGATTCACCTTTTTGGTAACAAGTGTGGGCATGATCAACCTAGAATAAATTTATGACTTTCTGTTTTTATACCTGTATTTCTTCATATATTTGGTGCTACTAACTTTCTTTCTCAGTATCCTCTGTTTCCCTCAGATTACCAAGTGCAGAAAAGTGTAAGTGTGGTTACTACTGCCTGTGCAGCGTTACTACTGCCAGTACAGAAGTTACTACTGCCTGTGTTCTAGTAGTTAATACTGCTCGGTAGTTAATACTGCTCAGCAGTTAATACTGCTAATGCAGTTAATACTGCTGGTACAGTTAATACTGCTAGGTAGTTAATACTGCTAGGTAGTTAATACTGCTTGGTAGTTAATACTGCTTGGTAGTTAATACTGCTCAGTAGTTAATACTGCTCAGTAGTTAATACTGCTAATGCAGTTAATACTGCTAGGTAGTTAATACTGCTAGGTAGTTAATACTGCTTGGTAGTTAATACTGCTCAGTAGTTAATACTGCTAGTGCAGTTAATACTGCTAGTGTAGTTAATACTGCTTGGTCGTTAATACTGCTAGGTAGTTAATACTGCTTGGCAGTTAATACTGCTCGGTAGTTAATACTGCGAGGTAGTTAATACTGCTTCTGATTATCTAGGGCATATAAATACCCCTGTTTGCCCGCCCAAGTTCATAACGACTCTTCGCATTTACTTCTTCTCTCTCGTTCTAACCTAGTCTCCCAGAATCTCTGTGCTTTTCTTTCAAGAATCCTCAGGAATCATGGAGTTTGTGGATGAGCACAATGAAATAGCCATGCTTCAGAAGCCGAAACAAGCTGCGGGATTCCACGATATAGTCGATTTTCTCAAATCCTCGCACATCTCCTATGCCCTAACGGTGAGCCCAACAATCTATATCGAACATCAGACACAATTTTGGGAGAATGCCACTGTTAGTGTCGAAGAAGGGCAGAAAACCATTCGCACAAGGGTCTGTGATAAACCCTTGAAAGTCACTGAAGAGGTTATTCGCATCTCTCTTCAGTTGAATGATGCTTCAGGTATATCTTCTATTCCTAATGAAGAACTCTTTTCTACTTTACAAAGAATGGGGTATGAAGGTCCCATTGGTGTTTTTAAATTCTACAAGTCAAAAATTTTCAACCAATGGAGATTTCTTGTTCATACCCTGATGCACTGTATTTCCAAGAAAACTACTGGATGGAGTGAGTTCAGCAGTCCCATTGCATATGCCTTGGTCTGCTTATCCACTGCCAGAAAGTACAATTTTTCAGCAATGATCTTTAATGATCTTGTATCAAACTTGGAATCTAAAAAGACCTTTTTCATGTATCCAAGGTTTGTGCAAGAAGTTCTTAACAAGGAATTGATGGACTTACCTCAGTTTACTGAGGTATATGTACCCAAATCCCCTAAAGGGAAGGTTTTTTCAAATATGAAAAGACTTCCTAGGGACTCGGAAGGAGTTGACACACCATTGTTCTCTACAATGATGGTTGTGTCCCACCCCTCTGAAGGTATGGCATCAGGATCAAGGCCCTCATTAGATCAACCCACTGATGACCAATCCCAACCTTCCATCTCAAAAGACATCCCTCAGTCCATTCTTGAACAGCCCACTCCCACAATCACCAAAAGGTTTCAAAGAAGAAAGGTGCACAAGGCTCCTTCCCTTGATGTACCTACTCAAAGCCCTAAGCCTTTAAGCCCTCAATTGGAGCATTCTCCAATTGAGAATATCAACAGGGAAACCACAGGGGTGTCTCCCAACCCCAAGAAGGTGGTCTCTAAGGAGAAGGATGACCATATGGGTGCTAAGGCTGCCACTACTTCTGCTAGCACAGAGAAGGACAGTGGTAACATAAATAAGACCTTCCCCATGGCAACTCTAAATGAGAAATCATTAGGAGGACCCAGGTGCCAAGAAACCAAGGGGGCAGGTAGTGCTTCTGCTAGGCAGAAGGCTTCTGCTGAAACTTCCAAGGATCCTTTAAAGAAGGTAAATACTTCTAAACAAGGTGAGGATAGATATAACTATGAGGAATTGATGGAAACCATAGGGAATATCAAATTGGATGTTATTGCACAAAAGAAAGAGATTGAGCAACTTAAGACTGTGGTCACCTACCAACAGTCTCAAATTGAGAAGCTCAAAAAGATGGTCACCAAGTTGCTGAACAAAAAGAAAAAGGCAAGATTTGTGCTAAGAAGAAGAACTTCAACTGATGATGCTCCCAAAAAGGGGGAGTCAGAGTCAGAAGCAGAACTGAAACTGAAGGGTCCACAAATTGAGGGGGAGACTGTTCACATAGAGACTGAGATGGAAATGGACTATGCACAGTTTAAGGGGGAGTCCAGTGAGACAGAAAAGGGGGAAGAGTGTGTTAAAGCAGCAGAAACCAAAGCAGCAGAAACCACAGCAGCAGAAACCACAGCAGCAGAAACTGTTAATGCTGCTGAGTTTGAACAAGCAGCAGAAACAGTTAATGCTGCTGAAGGCCAAACAGTCAAAGCAGCAGAAACTGAGCAGGAAGCAGTAACTACAACTCAAGCTGAAATAGATGAAGAAATTTACTGGATTGTAAAGAACAGTATTGAAGCAGCATCACTACATGTACTAAGAGAAGCAGTAACAGCCATAGCAGCAGAAATGGTTATTGCTGCTGAAAAACTTAAAGCAGCTGAACCAACTCCTGAGGCTGTCAAAACTCTTAAAAGAACCAAGATGATGTCAAAGAAAAGACCAAGAACCCAGCCCATAACTTCAAAGAAAAAAAATGAAAAGAAGCCAAGGGTGGAGTCATCTGCAGAAGAGGCCCAGGAGGAAACAGTGAAAGAAAAATCTGATGGAAAAGTTGCTGAAGAAGAAGTGGCAACTCCATCAGGGCAATCAGGCAATGTGAAATCACAAACGGATGCCCAATGTGATTTGTACATTACTAGTGTTGACTCTAACCCAATTCCACTTCAGGCTGAACCAATATCATCTAAGGCTCCTGAAATCATCTTTTGGGACACTTTGAAAGATGGTAGAAAGGAGTTCATTAGGATAAAAAGAGCTGATGGAAAATTTGAAGTCTTTTCTACTTGGGGAAAAATTGTCAGAACGTGCTCAAGATCAGACTTAGAAGAGATGTTCAAAGTTGGGATGAAGATATATGAAAACATGCTGACTGAGCAAGGGATGTCAATTTCTAAAATGGTACTTGAATTCTTGTGCCAAATGTTCAAACCTGAAGCAGTTCAGCATAGGTTAAACACACAGTTTCAAGCCATTACCAACTGGATGCTCTATGAAAACTGTGGAGTATATGTCATCTCCCTTGACTCTGCAACTCAAGAATACTATCTGGTAGATGAAATATACAATCACAGCATGAAGAGGCTGCAAGGAATGTTACACACTAAGCTGACCTGCAACAAGGATTCAGCAATGGGTAGATTCTTGGTAAAGAGGATTCTAAATCAAAGTCTAGGTCTAAGTCCTAATCTGTGTGTACATGATGACTAAGTTTTGGAAGCATCATCTGAAGAACTTGACTTCTTTTCCTAAAAGTCAAGTTAGGGGGAGATTGTTGGGAACTGAAGATATGCTAAGTATGGTTAGTACTGCTAAGTCTACATTACTACTGCCAGTTCTTCGTTACTACTGCTGGGCAAGGTTACTGCTGCTAGATGAAGTTAGTACTGCTAGACGAAGTTAGTGCTGCTAGACCAAGTTACTATTGCTTGAAGACTGTGAAGGTTAATACTGCTGAAGGTTGTTAATACTGCTGAGCCAAATCATCATTAATACTGCTGAAGGTTGTTAATGCTGCTGAGCCAAATCATCATTAATACTGCTGAGTTGATAAGTTTGGGATGCGATGCTTTTGGAGACAAATAAGGAATTGATCAAGATATGTTTAACGAAGATTCAGAAGATCAATTTACTTTTGATAGTTATCTTGTAATTACTTTTGTATAAATAGTATTGATAGATAGCTATTAGATGACATGAATAATATACGAGTGAAATAGAATTTGATATTCATTCAAGAGTGAATTAACCTCAAGATCATAGATCCTATTTCTAGAGAAGTAGAAATCGTCTTGTTGAGCCTGTTCAACAAGATTGAGGTTTGGTGTAAAACTTGTGAGTAATAACTGTTTGATATATATAAAGTTTATTGAATTTCTATTGATTGTTCTTTAATTGATTTAGAGTTCTATTCCGCAAGATTCTCTAAATTCTGTTTCTAAGAAGTTTAATTCTTGTTAAGAATCGATCCTGACACGTACATTACTTTTTGTATTTTATTCGGGTGCCACGATTTTGCTGGGTGTTATATTATGTGCCAGCGTTGTTTTAGCACACCAAAACAACGTTCTACATCCTTCCTTGCCGCTTCTTGCGCGGCTTTAAACCTTAATCGTCTTTGATCCAGAGGGCATTGGAATGATTTCACAAAGGTAGCCCATTCGGGGTATATCCCATCTGCAAGATAGTAGCCGTGTTTGTATTGTACTCCGTTTACTTGAAACGGGCACTGCGGTGCTTTCCCGTTGTGTACATCGTTAAATAACGGCGACTGGTTTAGCACATTTAGGTCGTTGTTGGACCCGGCAACCCCGAAGTATGCATGCCAAATCCAAAGATCCTGTGATGCCACTGCCTCTAGCATAATAGTCGGCCGACCATGATCACCTCTGACGTACTGCCCGCGCCATGCAGTTGGGCAGTTGTCCCAATCCCAATGCATACAATCTAAGCTTCCTAACATGCCGGGAAACCCGTGCCTAGTTTCATGTGCGGCGTATAAACGTTGAATATCATCATAAGAAGGTTTACGTAAGTAACGCTTACCATAAAGATTGACGATACATTTGCTGAACTTTTGTATGCATAAACGTGCAGTTGACTCCGCCATCTTCAAGTACTCATCAAAGCCGTCAGCGGATATCCCATACGCCATTTGCCGAATTGCCGAGGTACACTTTTGCAAAGGAGATAACCCTTTTTTGCCTCTAGCATCCCAGCCCTGTTGAAAATATTTATACTCTCGCTCAAGATCCTCCACTATTCGTAGGAATAGTCGTCTGCTCATGCGGAACCGTCTCCTAAACAACTCGTCACTGTAATTACAGTTTTTCGCAAAATAATCTGCAAAAAGTCGGTCGTGTGCAGCTTCACGATCTCTAACTTGATCTGGTCCCCTCCGTCTCCGTCTTGGAGGCGAACTTGGTTCTTCATCTTGATCGAAAAGCCTTTCTACAACATTGGTTATTAATCCACGAAAAATATCGTAATCCATTTGACGATACGCGGGTAGATTAATTTCCCCGTCCGACGATGACGAAGACGACTCATAAATTTCCGACGAGTTCACTGATGAAGAAGACATTTTGTTTTTGTAGTAGAGAAAAGTTTGAGAGATTGAGAGAAAATTTAGTGGTGTGAAAAAATAAGTGGGGAAGTATATTAGTATTTATAGGATATAAATAAAAAATAAAAAAATACCCCAACGTTCATATATTAATGGATATATTTCAAAAAAAAAAAAATTTTTTGCAAAATATCTCAACCCAAGCCGGGTTGCCCAACCCGGGAGGACTCCATCCCCATCCAACCCCAAGGGGTGCGATGGTGTTCCATCCCAACCCCAGCCAACCCACACTCCCGATGCGCATGGTCTTAGAAGTTCATGGTTTAGTCGCATCATCTTTCTTTCATTGCTACATCAGTTTTTTCCTACACATTTTATAAACTTTTCAATCTCAATCATGAACCGGACCATAATTTATATAATAAAAAAAATATAATGATAAAAAACTACTTATTATAATACCAATAATAATAACTATAAATTATAAATAGTTAAAATTCAATTGTTATATATAAAAATCAAAATAAAATAAAATCAATAATGATAAATATAAAATATGGTTTTATAAAATGAAAATAATAACTAATTAAATTGGACTATATTTTATTAATAAATTTAACAAATAATACATAACAAATAAAAAGGAAGTAAATTATTATCAGCTATTACAATGCATTTAATGTAAAAACCTTAAGTAAGAAAACTTTTTGATGGCATGGACCACTCCATGCAGATGGAGCGGTTTGCCATGTCAGTTGCTTCCCGATGATAACATTTTTTGAAGGACCGGTTTATGGGAGAGCCACGTGGGGTAAGAACCTACCGCTGCGGATGCTCTAACTACTATGTGATTTATATTCAAAAGAGTAAACTACATATTTGGTCTTGTCATTCATGCAGTTTTGAAGTCACAAGATGATTATCATAGTTTATAAAATTATTCGGATTTTGTTCCTTCCTTAACATCCTTTACAAAATTGTGTTATATGAGAGACATATTTGTCAATTTATCATTTTTTGTCTTTTCACAATCAAAATTGATTTTATAATTTTGGTTCACTTGTTGATGAGAAAAGGTGGAACGCACCTGCCTCGCGCCAAGTAGAAGTTGGATTTTTCCGTTATAATACTCTATCTGAGACCTTTTATGATGAAGAATCCAATAGTTCATGTGGTTTTAATTGGGTAAAAAGCAAAAAATCGATAAAAGAACTAAAATTTATTTCGTTTAACAGAATTTTTTTTCACACTAATCAGAGGAGTCAAATCCGGACATTTTACAAACCACACCTTGAAAGCACTTTCCGTATGAGATCGGTTGAAGTTGTCGTTAATCAATTTTTTACCCATATATTATAATTTATCCAAAATAACCTTTTACTTTATGTTCTCTCTCTCACACACACACACACATATATATATATATATATATATATATTGTAATTTATTCACTTCCCCAATCCCACATTTTCCTATTTATATTGTTTATATACCCTCTCTCTCTCGTATTCTCTCTCTAAAAAGATCACCTTATCGGAGTTACGAGTCAAAAGTTATGACCTTTCGAAGTTTACTTCGAAACTGGCTACAAACAAATTACGAAATAAATGGATCTCCAAATATATCTAGTATTTATATCTAGGGTTGTAAACGAACCGAACGTTCAGTGAACCGTTCGTGAACCGTTCGGCGGGAAGTTTGTTTATGTTCGTTTATTTAATAAATGAACGAACATGAACACAATTTCTTGTTCGTTTAGTTAAATGAACGAACATGAACAATGGTCTCGTTCGTTCATTTACGTTTGTGAACGTTCGTTCATCTATGTTCGTTAATGTTCGTTCGTTTACGTTCGTTTAAGTTCGTTAATGTTCGTTCATTTATGTTCGTTTACGTTCGTTTACATTTGTTTATATATATAAATATGTTTATGTAGTATGACGTTAATATGTATATTCATTAAGTAATTAATTCTTAAGAATTCTTTTTTATTCCTCCTAAGTTAACCCGATTTTTCATTTTCTTATGATATTTTTTATGAAAGAAATGATGAGTAACAGTGGTTATTTTTTGTTCATTTGCGTTCGTTCATTTATGTTCATTTAAGTTCGTTCGTTTACGTTCATTTAAGTTCGTTCGTTTATGTTCATTTAAGTTCGTTTACGTTCGTTTAACGCTTAATGAACGAACATAAACGAACACAAACAAACAAAATTTCTTAACGAACGAACATGAACACAAAAACTTTCGTTCTTTTACCGTTCGTGTTCGTTCGTTTGTTCGGTTAAGTTAAATGAACGAACACGAACAAGCCCCCGTTCGTGTTCGTTCGGTTCGTTTACAGCCCTATTTATATCTATAAAAATAAGCAACTGTAAAAAGTCATGTTCAGAGAGTTTTTGAAATTTGAATAAATTTATCAACTTTTATTTATTTATTTTTTATTTTGGAGAAAATCTCTTGAAGCAGAAAAAAGCCTAAAATTCTAAAAATATCTATTTTGAATAATATATTAAAGTTGCTTTGATTAAATTATATATTAAAAATATAAAAAAGTAAAAGCAATTAATATTTAGGTTTTTGTTAAACGCACTGAAATTTTCTTAAATACACCACATCCCATCCTACCATCTCTATTACATTACACCTCATTAATTAATTATTATATACTTATATTTTAACTTTTATATTAATATGTCAACTAATATTTATATATACTTATATTTTGTTTTTGATAAACATTTTAAAATATGATGTTATACCAATTTTAAAACATACTTATAAAAAAATATAATTGTTTTTTCTAAAAATTATATAAATTCTAAATAAATTAAAAATTGTAAATAATTCTGACTTACTTAGATTAAAAAATAATTTTTTTCTTTATATTTTGCTAGTTTTTAACTTTTTATTATTAATTACTTTTATTTTATGTTTTCTTATATGTCGCCTTTTAGTAAAAATGTATTAAATTTTCAACTATAAATATATTATTATTTAAAAAAATATTACTTTCTTTTGATAGTTATATAAGTTACAAATAAATTAAAATTTATATACAATAATAATATAAAAGTAAATAATATATAATTTATGTATATATATGTACACTGACAATATATATATATATAGGGTCCGGTTATTTTACAAACCAGTGAAATATAACAAACCGTACAAATCACGTTCAACCAATCATTTTTCTATTTTTCTTCGCTCTTTCTTTATTATTGGGGTTGATTAGTCAATAATATATGAAACAGTTTCATCAAAAATAAAAATATATGAAAGTTGATTAATCAAGAATATATGAAACAAATTTCATCAAAGTAAGAAATACATGAAACAATTTCATGTTTACATAGAAACAAAAGTATATGAAATAAGGAAACAATTTCATCATAAAAAGAATTATATGACACAATTTCATTCAATTAAACATTGAAAACAAGGGTTTGTCCGGTTTGCTAGATTTCACTGGTTTATAAAATAGTTTTGGCCTATATATAGGGTCTATATATATATAAAAGGTTAGGTTCAGGGGAAAATCTCAAATAAACGCGAAACTAATGAACACTCTGGTAACCATTTATCTGAATGACATGCACTTGTGCATACATATAACTTATAACATGCACACGTGCATATGCATAATGCAGAAGTGCATAAAAAACTTAATTGACCTGCATGCACAAATGCATACCGCATAGATGAAAGACTATCAAGGTGTTCCTTAGTTTTTCATTTTTTTGAGGTTTTTCCTTGAAACTCCCTCTATATATATAATAGTTATATAATATATAATAATAACAACAATAATAATTATTACTAAACAAACATTATTTTCTCTAATAATTATTATTAAAAGGGATTACATATTTTCTCCCGTTAAGTATTATAAAAAAAACTTATATTATAGTACAAAAATTACATTTTTAGTTCAAGAGATTGAAAAGATTTCCTGACCAATCCATAAATTTATGAAAAACTTTTAAAAAACAATCCATAAAGTCTTATGTACTGCTATTTAATATTGATTACTTAAAATCTTTTAAAAGTAACTAGTGAAGCTCTACGTACAACTGTTAATGTTAATTACTTAATTAGTCTTTATCTCTAACTACTTCCTTTTAGTCTTTATCTCTAACTCCCTACAAATTCTCAAATGGTAAACCCCTAAAAATCATCATTCTTAATCCTCATTAGCTACCTAATTAACTCTTATCTCTTAACCTCTTTCAAATCTTTAAATCATGAAGCCCTCAAAAAAGCGTCATTCTTTGTACAAATTTATAAAAAAAAATATGATTTTTCAAAACTACATAAAACTGTTTTATAAAATCAACAATGATAAAAAGTAAAATAAAACATTATAATCCAGATATATCACGCTGCATTATACGAGACTATTCTAGTTTTAAATAAATTCATTTAGAATAACTGAATAATAAACAACTGTAGTTTGATGAATTTAAGGCACCTCTCAACGGCACTATAAGTCTATAATAAATAATATGTTTATTTTAAATAATCATGTGAGTTTGGGTCAAATCGCATCTATCAGATATTCCCTTTCAAGAACCACCTATAGGACAAATATGCCCTACAACTATTCAATTGGCTTAGGATACAAACGTGTTGTGTCGGGTTTAAAGTTAAACGGATTGAGAATTTTAACTCTAACCCGACCCGTTTAATAAATGGATCAGAAAATCTCAACCATAACCCGACCTGCCTAACCAGTTTAACATTTGTATATCCAAAGTTCAAATGAAAACATTAGAAATCTAACTTTTATAGTTCAAACTTATAAATTCTAACCAAATCCAAAACATTAAAAATGTAACAACCCAATCCAAAAGATGCCAAAACAGGACATCAATTAAAATAAACTGCCAAACATGGCCCAAAATTACAACGTCAAAATTCAAAACTTAGGTTCGCGGAATAAACCCTAAATACAACTGAGAATATCTAAATGTAACGTCCAAAAATTACAAGGAATTTAACATTAAAAATAGGCATTTTAATAAATAAAACCTTATTAAATATCCAACACCGTTTCGTTTGCAATTCATTAATAAATAATCTCAGTAATAATAAACAGCGGAAAATAAATTATTTAATAATAACTCTAATCTCATGATTATAAAAACTCTTCACGTGCGCCAGTGTGTACCCGTCACGCATTGGAGCCACAATCACCTGAAACCACATTAAAATAGGAAAGGGTAAGCACAAGGCTTAGTGAATTCAAACCATATATAGGATCGCAATTATATCAGCATCACCCTTAAACAGCTAGTTATCACAACCAACTCATACCATGCAATCACGTCTTGCACCCAAATTTATATATACCAAATATACCAGCACATATATTTCTTGGAACATCCATCAAGAAAATATATCACAATTAATAATAAGCCTTATACTTCTTGGAACGACCATCAAGAAAATATAATCGCAACTCATTATACAAACACATATACTTCTTGGAACAACCATCAAGAAAATATATCACAATTAATAATAAGTCTTATACTTCTTGGAACGACCATCAAGAAAATATAATCGCAACTCATTATAAGCCATATACTTCTTGGAACACCCATCAAGAAGTACATCAATCACAGTTCAATATATCTACACAATTATATATACCCCATAATACAATAATATCAACAAACAATCATAACTATCACACTCGAGCTATAGTAACACAAATATAATTCTCATCCTATATAGTGAGAGAACTCACCTCAAAAGCAAAGCTTATGTCCTCAACAGCAACACGAACCGGCCAACACCAGCTCACCTTTTTCCACCTAAATAAGTGATATCAAACGTCACCACGAAGTCCTAGCCCAAATTCACAACTACTAGATTACAAGTTACAAATTCCAGCTTTTACTCTAAAAACACAGGTCTGTTCGGGACCTGTTTAACCCCTTATAAACTGATAAACCCAGAAATATTATTCCATAATCACAAAGTCCCATGTCTTAGGGTTCCAGGGACATATCGCACGCGCTCTAACGATTTTTCTACAATCTACTATGGATTTTACAAAACCGACTTGCAGAACAGTGAAAAACAGGACCTTTCAGTACAAAACAACAATTTGACACCAGCTATGGTCCGAACTGGTTTTTCCGTAAAACATATAAAACTTACTAGACTCAGAATGGGAGATTTTGGCACTGATTTCACCCCAATACGATATTCCTAGAATAAGTTATGGCTTTTACAAAACAGAGGCAGAAACTATGATTTTTTTAAAAAAAAAACGGAACGCGAAACTGTCAATTCCGGACCTGCTGTATAAACAGCCAATTTACGCCTATTTAGAGGCCGAACCGGACTTCCGCTAAAACATGAAAAGTGTGCCCGGCACAGAATGTGAACCGTGGGCACCGGATTCGCCTCAATCCGAGCTACGACGGAAAAGTTATGGTCGTCGCAAAACTGTGACAGATTCATACTTCCACATAAAATGACGATTTTATAAAAACGGTTTAAACGATTCGGGTTTGCAACTAGGGTTCACCCGATCAGGGTTTTAGGTTACAAGGGTCTGGGCTCACACGTGCACCGCCCACTGCCACCTCCGGCAATGGTGGTCGCCGGCGGCGGCGGCGATCGTGGTGGTTTTCCGGTTGATCGATGACGACGAGAAAGAAAAGAAAACATCAACAAGAAGAAGATGATTACCTCTCGACGACGACAACGACGCCGCAGCAGCCGCCCCTCGGAGGTCCGATCACCGCTGCTCCTCCTCCTCCACCGTTAATAAACAATTATAAAAAAAATATTGGACTAAATAATTAATTCAAAAAATGTATATCGGGACACGGGTTTTACAACTCTCCCCCACTTGAATTAGACTTCGTCCTCGAAGTCTATGCCCGTGAATAGCTATAGATGGTTCTCCCTTATCTCAACTCAGGTTCCCAAGTTCACACGGAACCCTTTCGGTGTTTCCACTGGACCTTCACTAACTGGAATCTAATTTCTCTATACGCTTGGCGACATCCCTAACTGGAATCTAAATTTCTCACACCGTCTAAAAATTTCTCGAATACTTTTCTTACCAACAAAACTCCTTCAAGAACACTGAAATTACGATCGAAGGAACACTCCAACAACTGGAATCATTCCTAGTCAAACGGCTTCGGTTGTCTCCCAACCTTAGGTATTTCATACATCCTGATTCAAATTTCAAGCTCTAACCATTCTAAAGGTGCTCACCAATATACTATACATGATACTCGAATCCGATCATTCCTACCATTAACTGTCGATTAACTTCCACGAGTTCTAATAGACTCCCAAAATTTATTTCACCCGAATCATCAAACCAGCAAATTTATAATCACCCACGAAGGTTATTCCACCATAACCATTCATCACAAGTGAGCATTTCAAAGTTACTACTACCATCACCATAAATATCTTAAAATCGGCTACAAATCTCCAATTACACTAAAGGTGTTTGGCCCCAAGCCCAAAAGTCGACACCTAAATATACCACTTACCCCAAAAAGGTTACTGCGCATTTATTCTCTTAATTACAAAAGGCATCATTCCCTTAACCGATACTATTCGGCCTACAGTACCAACACACGTGGAATACCCAACCTTCCACCGTCGACGTATCTTCCACACTTGTTCTACGAAGCTAAGTTACACCGTATCGAGGATACACCTTGACGTCTACCTCCCAGGTAACGCCTCAAGGCCCAGCACATCGGAACTACCTCCCAGGTAAGTGCCACGACTATATCCTCCTAGTACCTACTGGAAAGTCAAGGTCATAAAACCTAAATATCGGGGTTCCACCCCGAGATACCCAACCGACCATTACTAACGAATGACTATCATGCCTATGGATCCAATGCAATACAGTCTACCAACAACATGCCTATCCCGGGATGACTCACTCACCCAAGCATGTAAAAACTCAACGTGCAATAAGTGCAAAACTGTGCAACAAAACAACCCATCAACAAAACTCCACATCGAGCCATTAAAAACCGTGCAATTGACCCATGACTATCTCAAAGTCAAAACCGAGCAAAACGCTCCACGCTTGCTAGACCCATAAGTCGGTCAAAAACGCGTTTAAATAAAGTTTAAGCAAGCAAATACTCTAAAATCAACATTAGTCCCAAACTTGACACGGGTTAAACAAAAGAGTTTTCCAAAAGGACTCACACCCTTAAAATTTTCAAAATGACACATAACACTTATAAGCGCACTTCCCAAATGGTTTACAAAATCATTTACAAAATATTTTCAACGTCAAGATTTTTCATTTCAAAAAGACCGTAAGCAATAAAACTACTATTACCAGGTCGGTAGTTACGCAAAAATGGACACGCTCGTCCCACATATGAAAATCATGTTGAAAATCATTTCATTGCAGCTTAGTTTACTCACAAAACGTAAAGCGAAATAAATAATTTCTTTGAAAATGAACCGTCACGGTTCTAGTATGAATTGACTCATGACATGTATTTAAAGTAACCACTCGACCTTACACCGGGTGCGACAAAAGTGTGTACATAATTTCAAAATCAGTTCCACGACATTTGACCCCAAAATTTCTCTTTTTCAACATAAAATGTCGTGGCACAGGGTTCACCAACAAATCTTACGCGCGCCGGCTAGTCATACAAAACGATGAAACGGTTTACAAATATATTTTTGTTAAAACACAAATGTCTCGTGTAAGTTTCAAACTTAAAGATAAAAACCAATCCGTTTCCATCATTTGAAAATATCGACTAAAATCTCATAAAATCTCAAAAGGTGGGGTTCTTTAAATTGATTTCCAAGATTTTCCCCAAATGGTCACATAAACAAATGAGATATGCACCTCGTGAAATTAACCCACACGACTCAACATGCCGTAAAACAGAACTTATTTTAACCAAATCACTCAAATAGCTTTATACAGATATCGTGGAATGTAACTTTCCGTCTCAACTCTAACATATGTGGAGGAGTTCCAATGTTAAAGTCACAAGCCGTAGTCACTTGCCCAACATTTTAAACACCACAAAACACGGATATCATCTTACCCGAAAAAAAACCGTTGGAAAATAACAAAATGAGACAAATTCTAACAAAGTTTGCACTCCCGTGATAAAACGATTTCATACACTTTCAAAACTATATTTCAAAATCTTGTGTGTGCTGAACATTTCCCAAAATTCCAAAACACCATCCATAAAATGATTTGAAACACAAGAATTTGTTAATGCAATCTATTTCAAATCAAACTTTGTGCATGACTTAGTCGGCATTCTACGCCTCGACTCCTACTCCTCCAAATCTCTCCGGTCCACTAACGTCATCCGGATATTTAAACCTCTTAGGCAAGTTGGGAAATTACGTCAAATAATCCCTACGATTTTTCCTCAAATCAAAGTCGGCTCTATAAGCCTATGATTCTAGCACAATCATCCATCTTGGCCCGAAACAAACATCATCCTCATCGTCGCTCCAAGTGATTAATACTAGAATCGTCCTTTTATCCCAACGACTACTAATTTATAACCTTCGTCACTACCCCAACGATCATCCCATCAAAGCAAATCAAGTACACACCTGTACTAGTAGGTTTACTATAGTCGTTCCTCCTTGTGATGGCTATTCAGGGTAGATATTACAATGAGTTATTAGCACATAATAACTCACACTAACAACGCTCACGCTCAACTCCTTGGATTTCTCATGACTTTCCCCGACTCGAGCACGGATCCTGTGCTTCAGATAGTAGGAGCTCTACTACTACCTTCCACACCTATCCTCACTCGTTTCGAGTCCCGTCCCGAAGTGCCCAAGTAGTTCCTTGCCTTAAAACTATACACATATGCCCGCACCGGCATAGGTACACACTCTTCCTAGCTCCCTAGGAATTCCACCCAACTCCAGATCCGCTTTGTCCACACACCTGGACTCAGGGTTTTAAAACGCGTCTGATAGGGGAGGTATCAAGTCCCTCTTATAAGGCAACCTTAGTTCTCCTCCCCAACCAATGTGGGATCTTACAATCCACCCCCCTTGGGAGCCCAGCGTCCTCGCTGGCACACCAGTCTGGTTCCCGACTCTGATACCATCTGTAACATCCCAGACCAACCGTACCAAATATTGTCCGCTTTGTCCACACACCTGGACTCACGGTTTTAAAACGCGTCTGATAGGGGAGGTATCAAGTCCCTCTTATAAGGCAACCTTAGTTCCCCTCCCCAACCAATGTGGGATCTTACACTAAATAATAACTGCAAAAGGGAAAGTCCTCTAATGCCATTAATTTACGCCTGCGCTCACACCTTCTCTTTCCCACTAGTGGAACTCCCTCTAACCTGCTTACCTGAAAAGGATTTCAGTTTTGAAAATGCGAGGGTTAGACCACAAGGTCTAGTGAGATTCCTCAGTTAACTTTCACACCACAAATATTATTTAAAAGAATTTGCGAAAACATTAAACAATAATTAGTTTTGGCAAATTATCATCCACACACATATAACTGCAATTCCTGCCCGGTCACACACACCCGCCCTTTAGAACAGACCAAGTCCGTTCGGATAATTCATATGGGACACACACCCCATATACATCACACCATGCATAAATAAGTCATATGCAAACACACCATGAACAAGCATACACGTACGAGTAAATAAACAAGTACCATCAAGTTTGGTTTAGAAAAACTCACCTGGAGTCCTTGCTAAGAATTCCTTACTCGCAACCAATTGTCTTTACTCGCACCTACAGTTGGACCCAACACACATTACCCGGTAAGACTCTGATACACTCAAATTTCTACTATTTGAACAGTCTCAACCGGATAAATAATGGCTCCTAAGTCGCGGTCTAAAAAATAAATGAATTCCGGATCCAATACTTAACTCTGGTTCTGGGCCCAAACATCAAAGGAATTCCGGATTATTAAGAACGATACCGAATCATGGATAATAAAATTAAATTCCGGATCTCAATGGAATACCGGATCCACTGGCCACACTATAACTTCTGGATTCCAATCTTTAAATCCCAAGACAATTAAATCTCGGGGCCCACAACACAATAAAGTTCCGGATCCACAAAGAGATTCCGGATCAGCCCAAGCTAACTAGGATTCCGGTTCACAATTTAAAAGTCCATTTCGGTTCACAAATGAAGTTCCGGATCACCTTTTAATTTCCAATAGGCCCATCAATTAATTCCGGTTTTCCTTGACTTCCGGGCTTTCAGCCCAAATAAAAAAAACAATCCGGATCCCAATTCAAATGGGAGGACTTCTGGTCTCTTTATCGTGTAGGCCCAAATCCGGTTCCAATTGTCGGTCCACATGGAAAGCATTCCGGATCCAATGAATGGATTCCGGATCCGATGCAACATCAAACCAATTCCGGATCATTCTTTAAAATTCCCGTATCTTTTAATTTTTAAGGCCCAATACCGGAACTTAATAAGTTCTGGATCCTCTTTTAAAATATTTCCGGATCCATCCTTTTTAAGCCCAACTCCGGAACTATGGTTCCGGATCTAATTTCGGTCCAATACCGGAACTATGGGTTCCGGACTCTCTACAAACAGTTTCGGACTTGGTGACTCCGGGACTACTGGGTTTTCCTTAACGAGCTACGCAACCTCGCACACCCTAATCGTCCATTTCACACAGTCCCAAATTGATGTCAAATTATCAGGATTAAGGGAACACCACTTTACCAACCAATTAATTTAACTACACATCGATTCTTTACTTTTACCGATTAGAAAATCATCCAAACTCTTTTTTCTTCATTCTTAACAGGAGATAACAAAATACCAAACTCCACATTCTAAACTTTTGATTTCAACAAGATAACAATAAACAAAGAGTGATGATTACCTTGCAAGATGATTCCACACACCCAAATGAAGAACTCTGAATCGATTTGACCTTCTTGATTTACACCCTCAATCGTACCTAGCCGCACACACACCAATTCCTGAGAGATATTGAGAATCCCTAGGGTTTTTCACTCTTTTATACCTTATCACAAACACACTAAACTTTTCTCTTTTTCACACTTTCCACACCAAACTACCATTTATTATAAAAGGAACACAATTATTACAAAAAATTCAATGCATTAAAAAGAAAACTTATAATATATATATATATATATATATATATATATACATATAATAAATGAGTAACTAACATGCCACGTGTCGTCTTCTGGTGAGCCGACTTCAGCATTTTACCGCCTAAACATGTGTCTGGACGCATTTACATTATAGGTTCAATTATCATACACACATTCACTCCTCCTTAAATCTCTCATTAATTCAATTTTTAATATTTATACCTTACATTTACTACCCTTATAATTACTTATGTAGTTTACTTTTAATCCCTTACTTTTTTATTTTTCATTTTAGACTCTTATCATATAAATATAAATAATGTATATGAACTAAAATGCATTAAAAAACATTTCAATTTTTTATAAATTATACCATTGTAATCGTTTCGTCAATATCTTCGAAATGAGCCCAATATTGAATATTTTTGGATTTAATTATGTTATTAAATATCATAAATATATACGAATTAATGTGTCGTGATTAGAGTTAACTTCATTTTGACTAATATTGAATATCTTTAGATACATACGTACATATTTATACTTGTAATAAATTTCAAAAAAAAATCGTACGTGATTTATTTCTAAGTTTAAATGCAAATTATTGATATAGTTTGATTTTTTAAATTCAATTTTATTATAGAGTTAACTTCATTTTGACTAATTAATGTTAATTATTCAGTTCTAATTCAAAAAATATTATCCTTATTTTATACCAAAATAAACTTATTTTATCCATAATAAACGTATATCCTAAAAATAAACTTATTTTACCCCTAATAAAATTGAACTCGTCTCCTTCTCTGCTCTCGTGTCCTTCTCTGCTGCAAATTAATTGATCAATTTGCCTCTCCTCTCATCACCTGCTTCGTGCTCCTCTCACGGGTACAATCAAATTGAGTCCTCAAATTTTGTGAAGATTCCTAATTGGAAAAGTTAAATCTTGATATATATCCACCTAAACCCATTTTCCATATTCTATTATCCAACAATCTTTTGTAGACCCCAAAAGATTCAAGGGTTTTTGTTTTGGTTGAGAAGAACCCTATTGGGGTTCGCTGTACACAACAATCCAACTGAGGTGGGATACAATCAGAACCTTAATGTTTTTTGCCAAGAAAAAAACTTTAAATTAAATGGATTTCTTCTCAATGTTCATAATTGATTATTTTATGAATTTATGTTGTGTCGATTTCTTTCACCAAAAAACAATCAAAACTACTGTTTTTGGACCAATTTGGGGAATTGGGATTTGACTGAAACTAATTTGGGTTTGTTTTATTTTTTGAAATCATCTTTTCTTTTTTGGGTTGATTTTGATTTCTAAAAATATTTTACAATTTTACTATCTCTTTAGTAATCAAGCTATGTTTTATTGTTAATATGAGCAGGTTTCTATTTCTGTTGTTGAAGAATAATAGGATTTTGAGATATATAATTTTGCTCCAAATGCTTTCTTAAAACTATGTTTAAAATGAAGAATGTAGAAGAGATAAATAGTTTTCCTCTAAATATGGAAATAACCCAAAAAATGATTACTGGATGATAGCACCAATAGAAATGTTTGAAAATAAATATTTATAAAATAAATTATTTTAATATATGAATGAAATATTTTTATATTATAGCTTGTAACGACCCAGACCTTTTCGAAATGTTTTTGTGGTTAGAGTGGAGTTGTAAATAAAAGTAGAAGTCGAGGGGCCATTTGGTAAATGAGAGAGGGGGTATAAAAGGGCACAAAACCCTAGGTGTCATTTCAATTTTCCTGATTTGGTGTATGTGTGTGTCGGCTGGGAATTTAGAGAGAAAGAAGAAGGCATTTGAGTTTTGAGGGTTTTGGTGCAAGAGAGGAGGAGGATCATCAAGTGTTGGAAGCAGAAGAAGGTTTTGGATTCGAAATTCGTTTCTTGCAGCCATCAACCAGGTAATCCTTAATCCATAACCTCATTTAAGAATTCGTCTGATGATCTGTAGTCTTGAGAGTTTTTCTTGCAAAAAAATGTTTAAGACCATTAAGGGGAATTTAAACATCTTTGGGTTGTGTTTAGTCAGTAAAACTTTGTGGGATTTGGTAATAGGTCGGTATGTAGTTAATCGTCGCATTTTATTGCTGTTTAATGAGCGTTTAGCACGATTTCGAGCATTAAACTCGAAACAGCGCTCTATCCGGAAACCTTCTTGTGACGCAGGTGTCCGGACATGTGTCCGGAAAACTTCTTGCGATGCAGGTGTCCGGGAAGGGTAAGTGTCCGGAAAGGTTAGGTGTCCGGAAAGGTTAAGTATCCGGAAAGGTTAAGCGTCCGGAGAGGTTAAGCGTCCGGAAAACTGATGTGTTCGGACACTGTGGTGTCCGGTAAGTAGGAACTTCCGGAAAAGCAAGAGTGTCCGGTAAGTGGTATTCGGACGGTTTGGTTAGTCAGCTTATGTGTTTATCCTTTAACTCAGGTAGATCGTTTGGGGAGTACAGAGCAAGGTAGGAAGAAAGTAAGCATATCAGGTGAGTTTTCTAAACTAAAACGTGTGGTTTTAATATATTTTTCTAAAGCGGATATATGATGAGAAATGCCATGCTTTATGCTTATGATTTATTTGCATGAATTGATGTTTAAAACTTTATGTGGGGTGTATGCATACATTGATTTTGATGTAAATTGACTAAGTCGGGAAGGGCCCGCCAGCTCGTGCCGGGAGGGTGTTCCCGTTTATGCCAAGGGCGGTGTGACCCTGCAAGGTAGCATGAGACTGACTCGTTGTCACCTTAGGGCGACTTCAGGGTGTCAACTTATGAGGGGCGGATTTATATCCGAAACGAATTCATCTAAACTGTTTTATGAACGATTCATACTGAAATGGTATTATGTTTAAATGTTTGATAACTATTTGAGGGACTCACTAGACCTCATGGTCTAACCCTCGCTTTCTTTTAAATTAAAAACCTTTTCAGGAAAGCAGGTAGTGAAGGGCTCTGGCAAGTGAGCAGGGCGTAGCAGGAAGACTTGACCTCTTAGTAACACTATAGTCTTTTGGTTATTTCTCAGTTGTGTAGGTTGATTCCGCCAACCAGATTTTGAATTGATGTAAGAAATTTTGGGACCCGTTTTGGGGATAATCTAATTATTATGATTTGAAATGTTTATTTTGTTTGGGTTGTTATAGTTGGTATCAGAGCCATAGTTTAAGGGATTTAGGTGACCGGATGGGCATAAACTTAAACTTGGGAAGTAGAAATCACAACTGAGAAATCAGGAATGCGTTAGGAGGGCACTAATATAGAAATAGGACTAATGAGGTATCGAGGACGGTCATGTAAGGTAAGTTTGGAGTTACACCTGGCCAGTGTAATTGTGAACTTACATGTACATGTATGTGCTTAGATTACCTTATTACCCCGTTGCTATAGTACTTTATGGTCTGTGGTATTAAATTAGTCGTTCACTGTTGTTGTTGTGTATCAGAATGTCTGCGAGAACCTTGAGGAGTAGGTCAATCCCTGTAGAGGAGGATGCACAAACAAAGAGTACTACACTGCGGGAGGAGGCAGTAAGAGTCGGAGGAATTGCTGAAGATGAACCAGTGAATCAGCCAAGAGTGGCGGTTCCTCGTGGGCGAGGCAAAGGCCGTGGGAGACCCAGAGGAGCAGTACCGAGAAAGGCTGCTACTGAAGTGGGGGCGACAACCACCAAGGGCAAGGGTAAGAAAAAGAAAGCGCCGGTTAAGCGCAAGACAAGAAGTGTGGAGGAACCCGAGATCCAATTGACGTCCGAGCAAGAGAGTTCAGCACCGGTGAAGAAAACGAATGCTAAGAAAGGGGGTAAACCCGAAGCTACACCGGCTTTCGTGACAGAGGATAAGTTTGCAGCAGAGATGGATAAGTTGCAAAAGACTCTTCAAGCGGTGTTAGACAACCAGATCAAGACTACGTCTGGGGAAAGAACCAAGAGCAGTACCGGGAAGAAGACCGAGGAGGAATGTTCACCACGAACTGAAATAAGGAACAACTCGGTGACAACTCCGATTGTTGTTTTCGAACCAAAGGCAGTGAAGGGGTGCTCGTTTAAGACCTTCGTTTCGTGTAAGCCCCCAACGTTCAACGGTGAGCGAAATCCTGTTCTAGCTGTGAAATGGGTTCGTGAGATGGAGTTGGCGTTTGATACTAGTAAGTGCGCCGAGAAGGATAAAGTACTGTTTTCCAGGTCGATGCTGAAATCTGAAGCAATCTTTTGGTGGGATGTGGAAACCGGAGGAAAGGGGTCAGAGGTTGCTAAGAGCATGTCGTGGGGGACGTTTGTTGGAAGGTTCAAAGCACAGTTTTGCCCCCTTGCAGCAATTAAGAAATTGGAGGAAGAGTTTCTGAGTTTGGAGCAAGGGTCAATGTCAGTTCAGGAGTACACGTCGAAGTTCATCGAGAAAGCTCGGTTTGCTGAATTGTACGTGCCTACTGAAGAAAGGCGTATCGAGAGGTACATTTATGGACTGTAGAGCAGTATAAGAGAATTGGTGCAAGCGAAGGACCCAGTTACTTTTCAGGCAGCCGTAGATAAAGCCGAACTTACTGAAAAAGATAAGAGCAGGCAGATGAACGAGAGAGTGGGAGATAAGCGTAAATGGGATGGACCGAATCGAGACAGTAAGAGGCCGAGTTCAGTTAGACCCGATCTGCGGGTGGGATTTAAGTCAGTGGATAAACCGTGTGCAAAGTGTAATAAAATGCACAGGGGAGAATGCTGGGCTGAAAGAGAGGGATGCCTTAGGTGCGGAAAAGTGGGACATCTAGCTCGAGATTGTTGCAATCCGAAGGTCTGTTATCAGTGCGGACTGTCGGGTCATGTCAAGTGGGATTGTCCGCAATTAAAGAAAGGTTATGCAAGGGGTGAGAGTGGGAGTAGCGGAGGAAAGAGCAATGAGAAGAATGTGGAGCCGGCTCGCGCCAGAGCTAGGGCTTTCCACATGTCAGCTGAGGAGGCGGAGAACACGCCTGATGTGGTGACAGGTACCTTCCCTATAGACTCGATGTTTGCTAAAGTGATGTTTGATTCGGGGGCCAATCGTTCGTTTGTGTCGCCCATTTTTGCTCAAAAATTGCATGTGAAACCCAAGAGGTTGAACTTTGGGTTTGAGGTAGAAATAGCTGGCGATTGTCGAGTCTGGGTAAAGGAGGTCTTTAAGGGTTGTAAAATAGAGGTGGATGGCCACTTTTTCCCGTTAAAATTATATCCAATGGGGATGGGGGAGTTTGATGTAGTCCTAGGGATGGACTGGTTAGCGGATAATGATGCTAGTATTGTGTGCAATAAGAAACTGATCCGTATTCCTTTGACCGATAAGAAAGAAGTGGTAATATATGGGGATCAACGAAATAGGAAGTCGTGCCTAATTTCGTTGATCAAAGCTAGACGATGTATATGAAAGGGTTGTGCGGGGTATCTAGCGTATGTGATAGATGCTAAGAAGGAAAAGAAGAGTGTGGAGGACGTGCCAGTAGTGGGCGAGTATCCGAAAGTGTTTCCTGATGATTTGACGAGTCTGCCTCCAGATCGTCAAGTGGAGTTTAAAATTGAACTGTTACCTGGGGCGGCACCGATTGCCCGTGCGCCCTATCGGTTAGCACCAGCGGAAATGAAGGAGATGATGACTCAGCTGCAGGAATTGCTCGACAAAGGTTTCATTCGTCCGAGCTCATCGCCTTGGGGAGCACCGGTACTTTTTGTTAAGAAGAAGGATGGATCCATGCGGATGTGCATAGATTACCGCGAGCTCAATAAAGTAACCGTGAAGAACAAGTACCCGTTCCCGAGGATCGATGACCTTTTCGATCAATTGCAAGGTGCGAGTTATTTCTCCAAAATAGACTTGAGGTCGGGTTATCACCAATTGAAAGTTAGAGAAGAAGATGTGCCGAAGACAGCTTTCCGTACGAGGTATGGACATTACGAGTTCTTAGTCATGCCTTTTGGGTTGACTAATGCGCCAGCGGTGATCATGGACTTGATGAATAGAGTGTGAAGCTCGTTGCTGGATAAATGTGTGATCGTCTTCATTGACGATATCTTAATTTATTCTCAAACACGAGAAGACCACGAGAGGCATCTTCGAGCCGCGCTGGAATTGCTAAAGCATGAGAAGTTATACGCGAAGTTTTCGAAGTGTGAGTTTTGGTTAAGGGAAGTCCAGTTCTTGGGTCATGTGGTGTCGGCGGACGGTATCAAGGTAGATCCTGCTAAAATTGAAGCCATTAAAGATTGGGAGGTGCCAAGAACCCCATCGGAGGTGAGAAGCTTTCTTGGTTTAGCAGGATATTACCGGAAGTTCATTCAAGACTTCTCTCGAATAGCTTCGCCACTGACCTCTTTGACAAGGAAGAACGTCAAATTTATGTGGGCTGAAGCACAAGAATCTGCGTTTGAAAAGCTGAAAGAAAGTTTAAGTAGTGCTCCGATTCTATCTTTACCTGATGGATCGGAGGGTTTTGTGATATACAGTGACGCTTCTAAGCTTGGGCTGGGGTGTGTGCTAATGCAGCACGGGAAGGTAATTGCCTACGCTTCCCGGCAGCTGAAGGATCACGAGAAGAACTACCTTACTCATGACATGGAGCTAGCGGCGGTGGTGTTCGATCTAAAAATCTGGCGACACTACCTAATTGGAGTAAAGTGTCAGATTTACACCGATCACAAAAGTCTGAAACACCTGTTTGACCAGAAGGAACTTAATATGAGACAAAGGAGATGGATGGAGCTGCTGAACGACTATGACTGCGAGATTCTGTATCACCCAGGCAAAGCTAATGTGGTGGCCGACGCGTTGAGTCGGAAGGAGCGGAGAGAACAGACCAAGGTCATAGCTTTCCGAGTCGAGGCAACCTCGAACCTTCTGGAGGAAGTTAAGAAATTTCAAGAGGAAGCGTTGTTGGAAGAAAACGTCAAGAGCGAAAGAGTAGTCGGGATTACATCGTTGTTCGAAATTAATAATGAGGGGCTGAAGTGTATAAAAGCCCGAGTGTGGGTTCCTAAGCTGGGAAACCTGAGGGTGAGCATCTTAGAAGAAGCACACAAGTCACGATATTCCATACACCCGGGGGCGAGTAAAATGTATAGAGATTTGAGACAGTTTTACTGGTGGCCGGGGATGAAGAAGGATATTGCGCACTTTATGGAGCGGTGTGTGACGTGTTTAAAGGTTAAGGCAGAACACCAACGACCTTATGGGGAAATCCAGTCTTCAGTGATACCGGTGTGGAAGTGGGATAACATTACAATGGATTTCGTCACTAAGTTACCGAGGACTCCAAAAGGGAATGACGCAATTTGGGTGATCGTTGATATTCTCACCAAGTCAGCACATTTCTTACCTATTAAAGAGTCGGATTCGTTGGAGAATCTAGCTCGATTGTATATTAACGAGATAGTGTCTAGGCATGGAGTGCCGCGATCCATTGTGTCCGACCGCGATAGTCGATTCACCTCGAAGTTTTGGAGAAGCTTGCAACGGGAAATGCGTTCGCAATTAAAGTTAAGCACGGCGTATCATCCTCAAACGGATGGTCAGAGCGAGGGCACCATTCAAACGTTGGAGGACATGCTTCGGGCGTGCGTGATCGACTTCAAAGGATCGTGGGAAGTGCATTTACCGTTGATAGAATTCTCCTATAATAATAGTTATCACGCTAGCATCCAGGCAGCACCATTTGAAGCCTTGTATGGGCGAAAGTGTCGTACGCCGTTGTGTTGGAATGAGGTAGGAGAAAGGCAGTTGGCCGGACCGGAAATTGTGCAATTAACGGCGGACAAGATTGAGGTAATCCGGGAACGGATGAGGATCGCGCAAGATCGACAGAAGAAGTATGCAGATAGACGAAGGAAACCGGTTGAATTTCAAGTAGGTGACAAGGTAATGCTTAAAGTGTCGCCTTGGAAGGGCGTGGTACGTTTTGGGAAAAAGGGGAAATTGAGACCGAGGTATGTTGGTCCTTTTGCTATCACTGAACGAGTGGGCGTAGTAGCTTACAGGCTAGAATTGCCGGAAGAATTAAAAGGGGTCCATCCGACCTTTCATGTGTCGAACCTGAAGAAGTGTTTGGCCGAGACCGATGTGGCTATTCCATTGGAAGACGTCAGCATTGATGAGAAATTGATGTTCGAAGAAGAGCCAACCGAGATCGTAGATAGTAAGGTACGGAAGACTAGGAACAAGGAAGTTCGCTTAGTGAAAGTTCATTGGAGGTACCACAAGGGACGAGAAGCTACGTGGGAGTTGGAATCTGATATGAGGTCCAAGTACCCTCACCTTTTCGAAAATGGAATTCTTTTGAGGGGGGAGTGTTGTAACGACCCAGACCTTTTCGAAATGTTTTTGTGGTTAGAGTGGAGTTGTAAATAAAAGTAGAAGTCGAGGGGCCATTTGGTAAATGAGAGAGGGGGTATAAAAGGGCACAAAACCCTAGGTGTCATTTCAATTTTCCTGATTTGGTGTATGTGTGTGTCGGCTGGGAATTTAGAGAGAAAGAAGAAGGCATTTGAGTTTTGAGGGTTTTGGTGCAAGAGAGGAGGAGGATCATCAAGTGTTGGAAGCAGAAGAAGGTTTTGGATTCGAAATTCGTTTCTTGCAGCCATCAACCAGGTAATCCTTAATCCATAACCTCATTTAAGAATTCGTCTGATGATCTGTAGTCTTGAGAGTTTTTCTTGCAAAAAAATGTTTAAGACCATTAAGGGGAATTTAAACATCTTTGGGTTGTGTTTAGTCAGTAAAACTTTGTGGGATTTGGTAATAGGTCGGTATGTAGTTAATCGTCGCATTTTATTGCTGTTTAATGAGCGTTTAGCACGATTTCGAGCATTAAACTCGAAACAGCGCTCTATTCGGAAACCTTCTTGTGACGCAGGTGTCCGAACATGTGTCCGGAAAACTTCTTGCGATGCAGGTGTCCGGGAAGGGTAAGTGTCCGGAAAGGTTAGGTGTCCGAAAAGGTTAAGTATCCGGAAAGGTTAAGCGTCCGGAGAGGTTAAGCGTCCGGAAAACTGATGTGTTCGGACACTGTGGTGTCCGGTAAGTAGGAACTTCCGGAAAAGCAAGAGTGTCCGGTAAGTGGTATCCGGACGGTTTGGTTAGTCAGCTTATGTGTTTATCCTTTAACTCAGGTAGATCGTTTGGGGAGTACAGAGCAAGGTAGGAAGAAAGTAAGCATATCAGGTGAGTTTTCTAAACTAAAACGTGTGGTTTTAATATATTTTTCTAAAGCGGATATATGATGAGAAATGTCATGCTTTATGCTTATGCTTTATTTGCATGAATTGATGTTTAAAACTTTATGTGGGTGTATGCATACATTGATTTTGATGTAAATTGACTAAGTCGGGAAGGGTTCGCCAGCTCGTGCCGGGAGGGTGTTCCCGTTTATGCCAAGGGCGGTGTGACCCTGCAAGGTAGCATGAGACTGACTCGTTGTCACCTTAGGGCGACTTCAGGGTGTCAACTTATGAGGGGCGGATTTATATCCGAAACGAATTCATCTAAACTGTTTTATGAACGATTCATACTGAAATGGTATTATGTTTAAATGTTTGATAACTATTTGAGGGACTCACTAGACCTCATGGTCTAACCCTCGCTTTCTTTTAAATTAAAAACCTTTTCAGGAAAGCAGGTAGTGAAGGGCTCTGACAAGTGAGCAGGGCGTAGCAGGAAGACTTGACCTCTTAGTAACACTATAGTCTTTTAGTTATTTCTCAGTTGTGTAGGTTGATTCCGCCAACCAGATTTTGAATTGATGTAAGAAATTTTGGGACCCGTTTTGGGGATAATCTAATTATTATGATTTGAAATGTTTATTTTGTTTGGGTTGTTATATAGCTAATGTTTGTTTCTCTAAAATGGGGAATTTGTTGGATATAAATGTAATTTTTTTTTTGTAGATTTTAACGTTTGATTCTTTATTTTGAAGAAATTTTGGTAAATCTGTTAGAGATGCTCTTATATTATATATATTTTTGTTTATATTATAATCATGCTAAACGAGAATGTAAAAAATAAAATTTAATATTAATACATATGAAAAAAAATAAGTAGTAGGTAGAAGTGAATTTAATAATATATGGGGTGTATTTAACACGTCCATTTTTTAATTGTATTTATCTACATTTTTAGTGTTATAACTTGGTGGGTTTAAATAATAATATCCATAAGTGAATAATATCATCTATGCACAACTTCAAATTGATATGCTTGAAGTGTATTTATTTGATATGTAAACTTTTAAACCATGTATCAACCAAATATATACTTTGTAAAACATTCAAATAACCTGCAAAGTTCATATAATACAAGCATCCACTAAGAAGCGATGAAGGACCGTGGAGGTGTGAACGAGTTATTAAGGGTATTAGGACTAGACGAATTAATTAATTCAATCAAGTTATGTATATATACCCGTATTATAATTTAACATGACTGAAATAAGATTTAAAAATTAAAGTATTTTGTATCATTGATTAAACTTTAATTAACTAATAATTAAAAATAAGTTGATATGGTACGATATCAATGATATGATATTAGACTTTGAATACCAAGTGTTATCATAGGGGCGGATATATATGAAGCTTAGTGGGGGGATGCCCCCATGGAAATAGAAAAAAATGAAAATTTTAGGGTAAAATTTTGTTGTTTTTTTAGTTTTCTACCTTAACGCCCCCCTCCCCCAACAAGTAAATTTTCGTCTGGGACCCCATCAACAAAAAAAGTGTCTCGAAATCAACCAGAAAACCAAAATTAACTTTTCAATGTTGTACCACTGCTCGGTACTTTCTATGAACAATTGAATCACAATAATAATCACACTAATTTTATTGGTAAACAATCGTTGGTTTACAAAGTAGTTTACATGGGTATTTATACTTTCCCAATAGACACATACGAACCATCATACCGATTCACTAATTGGTATGACTTTTCTAACAGACACAACTATTCTAAACGACATGTCCCTTCACAAACTTAACTGCCTTAACTTATATACATACATAAATATTTGACTTACATGGATTAATAAGTTAGTATTCAACACTCCCCCCTAATTTATTAATCCATGCCTTCAATATCTTCAAGCTCCATCATCCTTATCTTGGGCAGGTTGTAGGAAGTCTTGCTCTCTGAACTTTGGCTTGTTTCCACTTCCTTTGTTTTTGTCTTTAACACGAACTATGTTCTGAACTTCCTCTTTGATTTGACTTCTTTCTTCCTTGTCTTCAATCTCATCTCGATCATCTTTGTCAGCTTTGTCACTATCTTTCTTCATTCGTATCATTTCATAATCTTGAATCTTCAACAATTTGTTTGTAGTACTTGTATCATGATCTTCTGGTTCAATTTTCTTGTTGCTTGATTTTATGTGTTTCTCAACTTGGCTTTCCAATGCTTGCTTTCTTGATAGTGTTTCATGATGCTTCTTGCATTTGCCCTTTTCAATGCTTGGTTCATTTTCTTGATGTTTCTTATCTAAAACAACTTCATGATTCTCTTTCTCAAAATGTTCTGCTTTTGACTCTTTCATGTCTTTGCTTGTGCAATTTCTCAACTTCTCCAGGTTCTCTAACTTTCTCTGCATTTGTTTCTCAAATGCTATCTCTCTATTCCTCATTTTCTTCTCAAACTCTTGTCTCTCCATTTCTATGTCTTGAAGTATTTCTAACTTCCAAAACTCTAGTTTACTCCTTAAATCAATTTCCAATTTTGACCTCATGTCTTCTAACTTGTCTTTTGGAATTTCATCCTTCTCAATGACAATTCCATTCCATCTTGGTTCTTCTTCTAAAAATGCCATCTCGTTTTCATCCTTGCTCATAGCCATTAACAACGTTGGTTCTAAATCTTCTTCCACAAGGTTTGAAATTTCTTTTCTATGGTCTGGTTTTGGACAATCTGCAGCATAGTGTCCAAACTCATGACAATTATAACATTCTATTTCTCTAATATCTCTTCTATGGTAGTTTTGATCTCCAGAGTTTTTCTTTCTTTTATCATAACTATCTTCATACTTACTATCTCTTGCAAATCTTCCTCGGCCTCTTCCTCGTGTCTGATTACCACCTCCTCGTCTACCATTTCCATAGTTGTGTTCATAATTTCCGTCATTCCCTTGACGTGTGAATAGCAACTTCTCACTATTATCTTCCTCACTTCCTTTTCTGAACTTAAGTCTTTCTTCATAAGTCTTGAGTTTCCCAATAATTTCCTCTAATTTTACTTTCTAAAAATCAACAACCATTTCAATGGTTGCTACTACTGGTACAAACTTATCTGGCACTGCATTAAGTAATTTCCGTACTTTTGTTTGTTCATCAAACGTCAATCCACACGTAGCGGCCTTTGTAATAATACTCATCAACTTCCCGGCAAATGAATCTATTGATTCATCTTCTTTCATTACGAGTCTCTCAAATTCTGATTTTAGTTGTTGCGAGTGTGCCTGTTGGACGTCTTCTGTTCCAATAAATCTGGCCTTTAGTGAGTCCCAAATTTCTTTTGCTGTTTCACATCCCGCAACTTGCATTTGTAAATCTTCTGGTAATCCTTGAAATAGATATGTTGATGCAGAACTATCCTTTCTTACATCAATCTCTTTTGATGTACCCGTTCCTTCTATCAAATCCCATAATTCATTTGCCACTAATATCTTCTTTATTCTTAATGCCCATAATGTATAATTGTTATTGTTTAAAAATGGACATTGATATGATGATAACGGGGTAGCAACAACATGATTGTTGTTTTTGTTTTTATCTCCCGACATATCTTTCGATTTGGTTTTCTTCTAAAAACAATATAATTCTAATAACAGTCGAACTTAAATCTTTCTGTCTAATCCACAATAGTAATATGCAAATTCTAAATTTTTCTAATTTATTCCTCTAATAGAAAAAAAAACAAGTATTGGAAATATAAAACCTGTTAATTTTCCCTTGGGCCTTTTGAATTCTTGTGGGCTTTATAAAGTGGCGTTCTTTTATTCCCAAATCCCAAATGATAAACTGCGTTCCTTTCTATTCCTAAATAAAACACGCTTCTGCTTCCTTCCTTCTTCCTTCTACACGCAATTAGGGCAACACTGCAATCGTCCCTAGTTCTTCTTCTGGTTTTCTTTCTAATCAAACGGTGGTGGTGGTTAATCTTGTCTGTTCTCTTCTCCGGCAAGCACACGGCGGCGGTTTCTCCTTCGCACAACCGGGTACGTCTTTTTCTCTCTTTTTTTTACTTCTCTTGATTGATCTGTCTCTCTCTTTCTGGTTCGAACCTTCGGCTCTGATACCACTGTTGTACCACTGCTCGGTACTTTCTATGAACAATTGAATCACAATAATAATCACACTAATTTTATTGGTAAACAATCGTTGGTTTACAAAGTAGTTTACATGGGTATTTATACTTTCCTAATAGACACATACGAACCATCATGCCGGTTCACTAATTGGTATGACTTTTCTAACAGACACAACTATTCTAAACGACATGTCCCTTCACAAACTTAATTGCCTTAACTTATATACATACATAAATATTTGACTTACATGGATTAATAAGTTAGTATTCAACATTCAAATCGACTAAAAAACTAAAAAAGTCTTTCAAAATCGACAAAAAAAAACTTTAAAAAACCCTCGAAACATTGGATTTAGGCTAAAAATATATCGGACAACTTTACAAAAATTTAAGCTACCTTAAAAGTGCCCCAACCAGAAAAAAAATCCTAGATCCGCTACTGTGTTATCATGTGTTATATGTCCTTTTATAGATTAATTTTAAATGGTTGAGATTGAAAGTCAGAAGAATCTAAAGACAAATGGGGCACCACCGTGTACCGCCACAACGGCCTTCTTTGACTGTTTGGAGACATCACCACATTGCGCTCTGCGGGCCCAACCTTCAAATTATGCCCTTCATAAATTTACGCATCATTGTACCTTGTGTCTTATTTTTATCAACTTTTTACTCCTTATTATCTACATTCCACTTATAATACTTTTAATAAGTGATACATTTTCGTACTAGTTTTTATATACATCAGAACATCCACAATTATCAGGATTTCATTTGGATTGCAAAAGTGCCATGTATGATTGCTAAATTAGAAATTGTAGTGGTTGTGAGTATGATTACTAAATTAAAAATTGGTTTTGGTAATTTACAAATGTCAAATCAGTACTTTTTGCTGATATGACAGTGAATAGTATAAGAAATTGTAGGGAATAATTTCTAAATTAGAAATTGTTTTATGTCAAATCATGTTTTGTGATGTTTTGTAGAGAGTATTTAATTGTAGTTTTGTAGAGAGTATTTAATTATAGTTATTTAATTAATAAAATATTTCATATTAAATTATAGTAAAGAGTATTTAATTGTAGTTTTATTGTTATTTGATTAAAATATAGTTTTTTATGATGAGGTGTCACTTTAGAAAGTGGGTGAAATTTCATTGCTGTGGGGGATAATTTCAAAATAATTGCAAAACTGATGTGGCTCATTTGCAATTGGAATGAAATTTCATTGTTGTGGATGCTCTCAGTGTCTGGATTAGTTTATATACATTTCGATTAATAGCATAGATTTTAGAGAACAGTTAGGAAAATCTTTAGTACTTTACTAGTTTTGTAGGAATCGAACCATGACCTCTGAGGAGGATATCCAAATGCCAAGTCTTAGGGGTTGTTTGGCAATTGCTGAATGGTTTGGTGCAGAATGATTAAGTGGTCAGAATGATTAAGAGGCTCTTATGATATAGTTCAAAGGGAAATATGGTTGTTTTGTAATTGTTCAGAATGAAATTATAACGCTTAATGGTTAAGGGAGGTTCAGGATACAAAATCATTGAGAGGGTTTTAGAACCATTAAGTGACAGACTATTTTTTTTGCCAAACAAGATTCACCTCTTAGCGATTCAGAGGTTGCCTCTTAATGGCTTAATGGTAAACAAACAACCCTTATTATCAATTTTCATACATTTGGTTTAATTTTCTTGAGTTATGAAGTTAACTGTTAGCAAAACCTTTAACAATTATGAGAGAATTCAAAATGATAATCTTGTCCACTTAAACTATTATTAAAAATTCATAACTTTATGATTTTTTTTCAACCAGATTTAGATCAACTGTTAAAGTTTGAAGTCTATTAGAGCATCTCCAACAGCATTCCTAAAAATGTTCTAAAGTAGAGAAAAAAAGTCAAAATTGCTAAAAAAAATCCATTCAACTCCAATAGCATTGCTAAAAAAAATTCTAAAGTAGAGACTTCTCTATATTTAGCAAACCATAGAGAATTTTTTGGAGAATTTCTATTTTAGCAAAATTTATAGCAAAGCTGTTGGAGATCAAAATTGCTAAAAAAATGAAATTTTCCTATTATAGCAATGCTATTGAAGATGCTCTTACCATTTCTTTAAAATTGTTTTTGTAACATAGAAATTTGGATTAGAGTAAAAATATGTTTTTTCTATTAATATTTATGACTAACACTTGAGAAAACTAATAAATGTTTTATAATCAATTCACCATTAACAATTAAAAAATCATATGATTTTCTTAAATGTTTTTTATCTAAAAACAAGAGGTAAAAAGAAATATATAATATTAATTTTTCATAAATAGAAAAGTACAACTAAAAGAATATTTTTCTAGATTTCATGAGTATTGCCATTGATATTAAAAATCGAAATCCAAGCAATCAAAAAACAAGATTCAAATAACAATATAATAATAATAATAATAATAATAATAATAATAATGTGAATAAATAACATGCACGTTAATTATAGAAACTAAATAGTAAATGTCAATTATTAGAGCATCTCCGATGCATAACCTTTATATAGGTTTTTACTTTTTACTATTAAAAAGAGTCTTTCAAAAGTTTTTTAGCATTGGAATGAAATACTTATTAATTAAAGGGTTGTTGTATTTCAACCTTTTGAAGCAAAAGATTTTTACGATAAATATTTCATTTTGCACCCTTCTTTGTCATATTTTCATTTTATACCTTACCACATTCGATTAATTAATTAAACATGTCCTATTTATTTATAATAAAACCAATATATTTTATAACAAAATACATTTTAAAAAAGCTTTCGCTAAGACGATCAAAAAGACATAAACATCGAATATATTTATCGTCTTTCATTTTTTAAATTAAGTCATTTTTGTTTTTGAAAAATACGACGTAGACCGTAAAACAACAAATTAAAGAGGGGCTTTTACAAAACATTTTAAATAGATGATGATACATTATTATAATGTAATTGATGAAAAAGCTTTTGAAAACATTTTTGCATTGAAGATGGTTTTTAGTGATAGGTTTTTGTTAGCAAAAATTAGTGAAAAGCTGACGTGAAGAAAACAATAAGTCATTGAATAAATTATGCATTGTGGATGCTCTTACACCCGCAACCAAATAATCATAATGAGAGTAACTTTTTTTCCCCTCCAATTATCAAAGTTGCCATTAATATAAAAAAGCTTGTAACGAAGTGAATACTTTTTAAGCATTATATTAAACACTATGTCTTAATCTCAGTGATTTGTCGACATATCGTTTTGTAACAAAATAAATTAACGGTTTTACATTTTAAAAAGCAATCCAACCAATATTACGAACAGTGATGTTTCAATCTTTTTGGAGACCCTGTTATATCTAAACCTTTTGATTACAAATGTAAAGTGAGATAAAATATACACATATATATATATATATATACAAATTATCGTGTCGATGATACAACATATTACTTTGTTTGCTGATAGAAATTAGTGAGGCACTAAGTTGGGCTGTAGTTTTACATTCGTTGATTAAAGACTCTAACAACGTAAAATTGGGCTCCAAAATTTTGGGGGGGCCTGTTCAAAATCACACATTTAACATGCTAAAGAACGTCACTGATTACGAAATAAATTAAAGCTTATTAAAACTACGAGGGTGTTTGGGAGTGCTTTTTGAGTCAAAAAGTGCTTTTGGCCAAAAGTGCTTATTGACTTATGGTGGTGGGAAAATGAGTTTTTAAAAAAGTGTTTGGATTAGCTTTTGTGGTAGGAAAAGCCAATAAGTCAATAAGTTATTTTTTAAAAAGTGTTTGGCTTAGCTTATACATGTAAAATGACCAAAAAGGACATGCCTACATATTTAACCATTTTTTCCTACTTTTACATACAATTTTGTATACTTTTATCAAATTTTTAATACTTTACTACTTTTAACCTTTTTTAGACAAAAAAAAAATTTAGACAAAAAATTGGGTTACCTGAAGGGAGTTGTGGAGGGTGGCGACGATGGAGCTGTGGAGGAGGAGATCGATGGCGGCGATGGAGGCTGCAGACGTGATCGATGGCGGCGATGGAGGGTGGCGACGATGGAGCTGCATATCGAGATCGAGATGGAGGCTGCAGATCGACGATGGAGCTGTGGATGAGAGATCGATGGAGGCTGCAGATAAGGTTGCAGATATGAGAATTTTAGGTTTAAAAATTGAGGGTATTTTTGTAATTTGGTATCAAAAAGCTCTTTTCCAGTAAAAAAAAAGTCAAGAATTTGTAACTTCTTCAAAATAGCTTTTCCTAGTTAATCAAAAAGCAGTTTGAAAAGTGCTTTTCAGTTTCCCAAACACTATTTTTAACTTATTGGCTTTTCAAGAAGCCAATAAGTCAATAAGCAGTTTTAAAACACACATCCAAACACCCTCTACATTCAAGGATATGAGTGATTCGGTCAACACGACTAAAGGTCACGGGAAAGATCATCCGCTATATGATCGATCAACGCAACATGTTTTGAATCAAATGTGATAACGTGCATTCTATCACATGTGATCTTGGAGCTTATCGTCTTCTCGCAATTTATCCTCTTCTCATTTGATTTTGTCTCGTTAGTTAATCGTTATTAATATTGCTATTAATCTCACAAGTTTTTCGATAATCCAAGCCTGGTTTCTTTGCTTTCTTTCATTTCAAGTATGCTTTTTGATCTTTCAATTTTGTATAGTACCTTGGCTTTCTACCCTGTTTTGCGTTGTTTGATCATTTTTCACGTAATTGTTTTTGTTCATGATTTACTAGTCATCGTGCCCGCGCAATGCGGCGGGATATCAATCTTCTCTGCTGCCATTGATCGCGGGGTTAGAAAAAACTGAAAGGAGCAGTAATCTTGAAAAAACAATTTCGATGCTGCAGAAAGTTGTACATCAAGCTTAAACAATTGTAAGCTTGAAAAACTGTTTTCTTGAAAAAAAACTGTCACTATTCTTTTAATAAGATAGAATAGATATGCATTTAGAGAATAGAGTTCATGGTTCTTTAAAACCAGATTTAATAACACTTCATTTCTAAAAGAAATGGTGTATTTTTCCACAACTTAACCGCTCTAAGGCAAACTTTACCAGAGAAATTACAGTTTCCATATTCAATTTCATCCATTTTTTGTGTAATCACGATAAGAATTAAAAATATGAAAATACATATGCAAATTAAAAAAAACATGTGTTACAACTCACACATCAAAGGGGTGTGGTCCATGCCAATCTTACAATTAAGATGCTATAATTAAAATATTAAACTATTATGAAAAAGCCCAATAGTAGTAAATGAACAAACCCACATTCAACTGCTTCTATATCCATATGAAATAAGTTCTCCCAACCACAATAACATAATAAATGCAACTCTACTTCATTTTGTATAGTTACATCAAGAAAGAAACTTACAACACGCTTAACGTGTGATGTTTTACCCGGAAACAAAAGAATTAAACCCACTAAATTTCAAGTCAATAGCACCTATTAGTCAAAAACAAAAGAAATATTAAGGCTTTATGTGGTGGTTTTTGCCAGGAAACTTACCACCAAACAGGAAGGTTCACCAAACAAACATTTAAAGTTGCATACAGTTTATTAGAACTTGGTAAAACAGAAAACAGCAAGAGACTTACAATTGAAAACTGAAGGATGAAGGCGCATACATCTGAAGAAGACAACATTTTATCACCAAGATTTGATACCATCTCACATGCCCTTGAAATCTAAACTTTCTTTAAGGATTTTTCCAACACAGTCAAGCTTTTTCATCAATGTCTCCAAACTCCTTTCTTCTGCACAAGACTAAAAAACATAATGAATACACCAGGTTCCACATACCCAATTGCAAACCATAAATTATATGGTTTGAGATCTTGTGCGCCTAACTGGGCCATGGGAGTTTTTTAGACTATGCCCGACCAATAAACCATGATTAAAGCCAAATCAAGTATAACATTGTTACATGAGCTCAATATAACCATGGTTACATACATAAGCAAAGAAGTAGAAAACAATGGAAAAGGGATCGAAACCCATAAACGAAAATTTCATAAATCGATATAGACCATGAATTGAAACCCATAAAAAGAATTCGTGACACAAACCTTAGGCCAGAATCGATCAGAATCAAATCGATAAAAGAAATCAAAAGACCATGTTATGGTTTAAATCCATACAGACCATAAAATCAATCAAGCAACCAGAAGCATTCGAGCTTACCTTGAAAGAAGCAATCGAAGTTTAGCACGTTTATTGCATTGATCCATATTATCAACAAGAGTAAGCTAGACGATCAATTACAACCAATAAATTAATCCTGTACAAAGTTAAGCAATTCAAGATTGAAACAACAATAAGATTTGTTGCTGGCACTTTATACCTCATAGGAACAGCACATAATAAGCAACCATCCCTTTTCTATTTCTCAAAAAAATTCTAAAAACTAATTTTGTGTATATATGCTAGAGGGTGCAACCACACGAATGCGAATTGGATTGACGTACTAACCGAGGTTGTATCCACAGGTACTCCCACATCAAAACTATGATCAACCCAAAGGCCAGATACTAATATCTTTCCATCTCGCCTAGCAGCAACACATATCGGATCATCCTGCAACATAAAACACACAATGTAATGAAACAAACATAAACAAACAAGAACCACTTGAACACAACGCATGAAGCCTAAAGTTGACAAGTAAAAACATGAAAATACAAAATGAAGTAATCAAGAAATTAGATTTACATAGGCAATCTTATCAACAATAACATGAGTGCAATTGGGACCATAGTGACAAGCATCAACCCCACTGCCATCAACAAGCTTCCGGAAAACCTGCAAATATAATTCAAAAATAAACCAAGCGTTAGGTTCAGGTATGAATTTCTCCAGATACACATTCATGATCAGTTAAACTTCAATCAAACGAACAATAGTGTGCTAAAAGGGGTAAAATCCAACAACAAAAGCATCATACAATTATAAGCTACAAAACACATTAATCGATTATCAAAATACGCAGAAAACAATAAACAAAAATTAAAAATTGAACATCCGGCTTTTTGATTGGATCGAAGCCAAGAAGAACAAAGCGGATGTTAGGGTTTAAATCGATACAGACCAAATCGATAAAAGAAATCAAAAGACGATGTTAGGGTTTAAATCCATACAGACCATAAAATCAATCAAGCAACCAGAAGCATTCGAGCTTACCTTGAAAGAAGCAATCGAACTTTCAGGAAATAAGAAAATAATCGATTAAACCAAAAATCGATCAGAGCGAAAATTGATTAGACCAAAATCGATCAAACCAAAATCCAACAGAAACCAAAATCGTTTTCTGAGAAGAAGAAACTGATTTGAGTCCATCTGCGTTCGCCTTGGAGGAGCCTTGGAGGGCGGTGCGTAGGCAAAGAGTCGTAGTGTAGAGGAGTGAACGGGGTTTGAGAGAAAAGCAGAAGCCATTTGAGGATTAACAGAAGCGAGACACTTGATTTTGTGGAGAAGAAGACGGGAGGGAGAGGGCGTGTCATGAGCCAGGGGGAACTGCTGCCATTGATCGTGGGGTTAGAAAAAACTGAATGTTTAGAAAGTAGTGGTTTAGAAAAAAAACTGTAGTTTAGAAAAACCGTATGTTGAAAATAACTACTCACTATTCTTTTTATAAAGGAATATAGATAATAGATAAATATAGATAAGATCGTAAAATGTACAAATTTTAAAAAAATCTCAGTACGTAATTCTTGAAAAATCTTGATACGTATTTATGATATTTCACAATATTATTAAGTTAAAAAATATTCAATAATAAATTTATTTTGAAATTATTGACGAGAATATTGTAATATTATAATTTGTAAAAAATGCATTTATTAATATGTTTTAGTTAAATTATGATTATGCATTTTTAATATTATAAGAGTGTAAAATGAAAATAAATAATGTAAGAGATATAAAACAAATTAATTTGTACATGTTCATGATATTTAATAGTATGATTAAATTCAAAAATATTCAATATTGGGCTCATTTCGAAGGTATTGACGAGACGATTACAATGGCATAATTTGTAAAAAGAGAAAAAAAATTAATGCATTATTGTTCATATACAATTATTAGTGTTAATATGATAAGGGTGTAAAAAATGAAAAAGTAAAGGATTAAAAATAATTGGATAACTAATTCTAAGGGTATAAAGTGTAACTTAATATTATAAGAGTGTAAAATGAAAATGAATAATGTAAATGATATAAAACAAATTAATTTGTACATGTTCATGATATTTAATAATATGATTAAATCAAAAAATATTCAATATTGGGCTCATTTCGAAGGTATTGACGAGACGATTACAATGGTGTAATTTGTAAAAAAAGAAATGTATTTTTTTAATGCATTATTGTTCATATACGATTATTTATGTTAATATGATAAGGATGTAAAATAAAAAATGAAAAAGTAAGAGATTAAAAGTAAATTGGATAACTAATTCTAAGGGTATTAAGTGTAACTTAGAATTTGAAAATTGTTTGATTTTGAGAAAACGTGGGAGAGAGGGGCTATAAAAGTTGTACAACAAGCTAAAACAATTGAACGTTTAGAAAGTGAAATTGTTGAAAAACGGTTTCCTTATTCTTTTTATAAAGGAGAATAGATATATATATATGCCTTCTACTATTATGTGTTTTTAACCAATGTACTAAATGGCGTGAGTCGTGACGTGGCGACGAGGCCGAACCTCAAGCTTAGGAGCCACGGCGAGGCCATGCGTTTATCGAGATGTGATGTGACTTATGACGGCAAATCTCTATATCATATAAAATATTATATATAAAAACATATGTTTTATACTAGTAATCGACGAGTCAAGGATAACAACCAAATTAAATTAAGTTATATATAAAAAAACTAGCAAATTAGACATTAAAAACGTAAAGAAAAATCAAATATCGCGTTACAAAAGACTGCACATTAGGCCTTGGCGTGCCACAAGCATAACGTGGCGTAGGACACAAGCTTTGAGCCACGGCACGCCATGACGGCTGTGAGCGTTTTAGAATAGTGGGTTTAATGATATCTTGCCTTTCAAAAATATTACTACTAAACTTACATTTTTTTTCACACACCCTCAGATTTCCTTCTTTCTCCCAAATAAATTGAAAATAATTTGACAAATTTTCTTTCTTTAAAAAAAATTAGACAAATTTCTTATGAAGAATAAAATAAATTGTAAATAACTAAAATACACAATAATAGTTTTTTAACCATGCATGTGTTACAATTATGTGCATTATTTTTTATAATAATTAAAAAAAACTTAATGCAAATTTAATGATGCATTAATGTGAATGGTATAATAAATCAACAAATAAAATATTAAACACTTAAAATTAAAAAAAAATACTTACAAAATAAATCCTTATAATATACGTATATAACCGTTACATATATTTTTGTTGACCCGCTCCCGCTCTGATTCTAATAAAATAAAACCGACCCATCTCTGTTTCTAACCGTTTGAAACCCATTTTCCCCCACCTCCATAGATTCCCTCCATAACCCCCCCACCTTCTTCACTCCATTTTCATCTTCTAAAACTGAATCAATCTTTGATTTGTATCATCATCTTCATCATGAATCCAAGAAACCACCTTGTTTTCTTGATGATTTTCTTCTTCATATTCATTTCGGTATCATCTCAAGATATCACCTTCCACTTTTCATCTCTATCTCTTCGGAACCTCACTCTCCTCGGTGATTCCTACCTCCGAAACGGCGTCGTCGGCCTCACTCGTGAATCCGGCGTTCCGTCGTCCTCCTCTGGCACCGTCATCTACAACACCCCAATCCCGTTCTTCGACCGGACCACCAACTCCACCGCCTCTTTCTCCACCAAATTCTCTTTCACGGTCAACAATGTCAACCGCGAAGCGTCGTCGTTTGGTGACGGACTCTCTTTCTTCCTCTCACCCGACAGCGAAACCCTCGGGTCACCCGGTGGGTATTTGGGTCTTGTTAATTCCTCACAGTTAACAAAAAACAAATTCATCGCAATCGAATTCGATACCCGACTTGATTTACACTTCAATGACCCGAATGATAACCATATCGGGTTGGATATCGATAGTTTGACATCAATCAAAACCGCCGACTGTACTTCAATCGGAATCGATTTAAAATCCGAAAGTTTAATTACAGCGTGGATCGATTACTGGAATGATTTAAAGAATCTCAAGGTGTTCTTGAGCGATTCGGGTTACAAACCCACTAACCCGCTTTTAGATGTGGATACGGATCTTTCCGGGTATTTTCAAGAATTTATGTATCTAGGGTTTTCAGCATCAACAGAAGGAAGCACAGAAACCCATTTTATCCAAAATTGGAGCTTCACATCATTCGGGATCCGACATCGAATCATTAACCCTCACAATGTAACAGATAACACAGTCTCCAAGAACCCATCAATTGGGGTTCCTGAAGATAATCACAACAACAACAGTCGCCACAAAAAAATCGGGTTCACAATCGGAGTCTTGGGTCCGGTTTTCTTCTGTGGCGTTCTCATAATTTTCGGCTACATTTCTTTCAAGAAATGGAAACGAACCAAAACCGATATGAACATTCAAGCGGAGCTTCTAACCGGCCCGAAACAATTCAGTTACAAAGAGCTCAAAACCGCCACAAACGGGTTCCACCCGACCCGGATCATCGGGCACGGCGCATTCGGGTCGGTTTACAAAGCCCATTTAGCATCCTCGGGTACCATGTGTGCTGTGAAACGCTCAAAACATTCTCACGAGGGTAAAACGGAGTTTTTAGCCGAGTTATCAATCATCGCGTGCTTACGTCACAAAAACCTCGTACCACTCCAAGGTTGGTGCGTCGAAAAGGGCGAATTATTACTCGTTTACGAGTACATGCCACGTGGCAGCATCGATAAAATATTATATCAAGACTCGGAGCATTCGGGTTTTTTAAAATGGAGCCATCGGTATAATATCGCAACCGGGTTAGCTTCGGTTTTGACTTATCTTCACCAAGAATGCGAGCAACAAGTGATTCACCGCGACATAAAAGCGAGCAACGTGATGTTGGACGCGAACTTTAAAGCCCGGTTAGGCGATTTCGGGTTAGCCCGACTCATGGACCATGATAAAAGCCCGGTTTCGACCCTAACTGCTGGAACCATGGGCTATTTAGCACCCGAGTATCTTCAATACGGAAAAGCCACGGATAAAACCGATGTTTTTAGCTACGGCGTGGTGGTGTTGGAAGTGTGTTGTGGGCGGCGGCCGATTGAGAGGGAGTCGAACGGTCATAAGACGATTAATTTGGTTGATTGGGTGTGGGAGTTGTACGGAAAAGGTGCGATTTGTGATGCAGTGGATAAGCGGCTTAATAATGAGTTTGATTTGGAGGAGGTACGGAAGCTTTTGGTGGTGGGGTTGAGTTGTGCGAATCCGGATAGTGAGAAGAGGCCGTCGATGAGGAGAGTGTTTCAGATACTGAATAACGAGGCTGAGGAAACTAAGGTGCCGAAAGTGAAACCAATGTTGAGTTTTTCGAGTGGTTTGCCGTTGAGTCTTGAGGACATTGTTTCATCTTCTGAGGATGATGAAGAAGAAGATGGGAGTCGTGTGGTGCCGGAGATTAAGATTGATCGATCGAAAGCGTAGTGATTTGGGTTTTTTGGGTAGTATTTTGGTTGTTTGATCGATGTGTTTTGTTGCAATGTGTATATAATATTTGTTATACATGTATACGACTCTTATACTTGATTTTTATTGAAACTACGAAGAATCGATAAGATTGTAAATTGTACGATAAAATCCATATTTTATCATCAAATCCCTTATGATTACAACATACTCTTATCATTAAAAGGTCCTCCTTAATTGGGTTTATATATTTTGTTTGTAGCGCAAGGATTTGTGAAAAACATGAGAAAAATGTAGATTTGTGCATCAAATGGTTGTAGGGTACAAGCATATGCAACATACATTTTTTTTTCTGGTAACCGTGGGTTTTCGGGACAGCTTACGCGCACCAACTAATCCCCGGACGAGAAGGTTAGAACATCCTTCAAGATATTTTAGGTCAAATACGTTGTTTAAACATGTTTTGTGACACTTTGTGTTATTTGCTAGTTTTCGTTTTTTGGGGCTTTTATGGTTGGACATGGCCTATTTTTTAAGCCATATCTTTTTAGACTCCTTAATTCCTTGTTTATAAGTTAAATGTGTAATTTGGAATTTTGGATGGTTACCTATTGAAAAATAGAAAGTTATTTTTCCATCCATATATAAGTTTGATCAAATTAACAAACTTTTAAAAGAGGTGATTTTTAGGTATTTATTCAATAAACAAGTTTAACCTTGGGTTTAATTATCATATGTTGCATCAAATTTTGAGGGTAGATAATTAGGGGTGAAAATGGTGCGGTATCATGTTTTTTTTTAATACCGTGTACCAACCAATTATAGTTGGTACGCAAATATTTATACCATGTACCAACCAATTCTAATTGGTACCAACTTAAGTGGTACCAACTTTTTCGGTTGGTACGGTTTTGTACCAACATCTTAAAAGTTTACAAACATGTCGTTCAAAACCCGATGTCCGTAAAACTTTTAGTTGTAAAATAATAAAATATTTGAGTTGAGGTCTTTGAGTTTGAGGGCCGGATAAAAATTTATAGTCTTTTACTGTAAATTGTAAAACTATGTTAATTTACTAAATAATTAAATCTCTTTAGAAAGCAATCAGGTTACTTATCGCCAAATTGCCAAATGCATAAATAATAAATTAATAATCAAATATATTTCATTTCATTGAACTTTTAGTTAATAAATACTTAAAAACACTAATATATATAAGTTGGTATGACACGGTATTACCGTGATATACGATTTTCAATACCACGTACCAACCAAGTTTGTGAAGTTGGTACAATAGTACCAACCAATTTAATTGGTATCAATTGAATTGATACGGTTGACAATAAATTGGTTGGTTTGTCATGATACAAATTTAACACCCACCCCTAGATAGATTGATATGTTTTGGATTATACACACAATGCATACTTTTCTCATACTATTTTTACCACCTATTAAAGGTTGTATGGTTCAAAGAAGTGTAAATAAGAATAAAAATAAATGTAACAGGGAATTAAAATGAGAATAAATTCATATTTGATTGAAAGAAAACTTTTCAAGTAATAAATTTTTACCATAATCAACGTTCCTTTTTTCATTGTAAATTCATTCTAATTTAAATGACTTATAAATAATGAGAAATATAAATTCATTCTCTCTGTTTCATAATTGTTCTATTTTGTTTTTTCTATAACAAGTCTTCTTTAATTTTCAATCCTATTAATTACCGGTTAACACTTGAGATGCTCAAAAACCCGACCAATGCAACCAAAATAGCCCAAAAGAAATCAACTCGAGGTAACCCAACATATAGTTGGTACAAAATTAGAGTAAACCGAATCTATTGGTTTGAAATTGACTTAGGCCCAAAATAACACAACCAACCCAATAACCCGATGTAATTTTTTTTTACCGGTTTCTCTTTAATATTTGTAAGAGCATCTTCAACAGTTTCTCCATTTTAGAGAAAACGAATAATATAAGGATTTTGAGCCATAATTTTGATTCAACAGCTTCTCTAAAAACTATCTCTAAAATAGAGAAAGTATGAGAGAGAGGAGTGAAGTCTTTGAAATTAAATATTCAGAGAGACGAATTAATAATATTTTAATAATTGAATGAAATATTTTAATATTATAATCAATGTTTGTTTTTTTTAAAATGAAGAATCCACTAGAGACGAATGTAATTTTTTTTGAACATTTTGATATTTGTTTCTTAATTTCAGAGAAATTTTAGGAAATCTGTTGAAAATGCTCTACGTTACCAAAATCAACTTGGCAACCACGGGTAATGAAATTTATAAAAGAACATCATTGGAAATTTATATGTCATAATAAACTATTATATATTCCACAACTTTGGACTAACAAATTGGTCAAAAAAATTGTACTTTTTATATGTTGGATCAAATTTTTAGGCTATTGATAAATATGGAAGAAGATCAGTTGATGATAAATACATAAATTACAAATAACTAAATTCTTCTTGTTGAAGAGCTTCTTCCAACAAAAACTGGGACTGCTCCATTAAGTCAGGGCTTAATCTGAACATAAGAACACAAAACTCCATCTGATTGAGAGCACCATCTCCATCAAAATCGCCTTCTTTCAACATACTCCGCAGATCATCATCGGTCAAATCTTGAAGACCCAAAAGGGAAGCGTTGTTCTTAAGGCTGTCAAAAGTGATGACACCTTTGTCGGCGTCCATAAGCAGACGGAATCCGTTGCATAATTCTCCGATCAGACCTTCGCCTCCCAACTTATCCGCCATTAAAGGCAAGAAATCTTGAAACCCAGATTGATTCATTGTGAATTTAGAGAGAAATGTATGTATGTATGAATGAATGATGTAATGAGAAAGTTGAGGATGGATGGATGGATTATATAATAAAAGGATTGGTTGGAGGGAGTTTCGAGGAGGGTAGCCATTGGAGAACAACTGGCAAATGCCTCTCGGGTACGGCGAAGGTGTTGGAGGGAGGAAGGGTGTATAGGGGTAAACTTGTCATTTGCATTTGAAGGTCCATTTTCGAAAAATCCAAACATCTCATAAACTTTGGTTTGGTATAGATATAATTAGCGGTGCTCAAAAACCCGATCAACCCGACCAATCCGATCAATCTAACCCAATCCGACGTGAAATAACCCAAATCGAAGCAACCCGATGTCCAATCGAGTTGTAAAATTCTCAAACCGTATATATTGGGTTGATATCGGGTTAGGAGAATTTAAACCCAACCAAACCCGATGAACCCGATATATATATATAGGGAATGGTTCAATAGAGAAGTCCAAATATTTAGAGAAATAGAGAAGTGATCTTGACCATGCATTCGGTCAAGATCGGCGGCTTTGACCGAGAAGCAGAGGATAATTCCTCGCGTGGTCTGCACAAGATAGAGGGGTAGTTTGGTAATAAATACGCGGGACAGGTTCATATATGAATTTGTGTGATTCATATATAAACCTTTGTGTTCATATATGAAGCTTTGTAATTCACATATAAAATATTTTTAACTACTTCATATATAAACCTTTGTGATCCATATATGAATCAGTTAATTTGTTCATATGAGAATTAGTTAAAAAAAATTCATATATAAATCATAAAGATTCATATATAAATCATAAAGGTTCATATATGAACACAAATGTTCATATATAAATTAGTTAAAAAAAGTTTATATGTAAATTACAAAGGTTCATATATGAACACAAAGATTCATATATGAATCAGTTAATTGGTTCAACTGATTCATATATGAACCTACAGTTAATTAGTTTCATATATGAAACACAAAGGTTCATATATGAATCACAAGATTCATATATGAATTAGTTATAAAGAGTTCATATGTGAATTACAAAGGTTCATATATGAACGTATAGTTCATATGTGAATCACACAGATTCATATATGAACGCAGCCCGTGTTTTTGTAAAAGTTACGAAATTGTCCTTCTATTTTTGGAACAGCCGCAACTTTTGACCGGTCAAAGCCGCAACTTTTGACCAATAATAACCGATCTTTACCGAATGAATGGTCAAGATCACTTCTCTATTTCTCTAAATATTTGGACTTCTCTATTCAACCTATGACTATATATATATATATAAATATATATTGTAAATTGAAGTTGGCTTATATATTTAGACCTCTATTATTCACGATTTTTCAAAAAAAATGTGTGTAAAAGACATTTAGAGTTTTATGTTTTAATTTGTGGTTGGAAAAGTTTTATGTTTTAAATTGAATGGAGATGTGCCCACATTTTAGTGTTTTTCTTGTAGACTTGTGGATTGGAAATGGTCTATCCCGTCACTAAAATATAAATATAGAACTCTTGTGTTACTCCAACCAACTATTTAAAAAAAAATACTTTGTGTAAAGTGAAAAGGCCTCCATATTTGTAGGACTAATGTGTGTGATTGCTTCTAGAGTTTTGTGTTTCAGTGTCTCGTTAGAAGTTTCTGTGTTTTAGTAGGACGAACTCACTTAGTTTTTCAGAAGTATACGTTGGAGATGGTTTAAGTAGAGCTTCTACTTCTGTTGGATACTGTTATGTTCTTAAAAAGAGTACTTCTGTTAAATGCCTTTATCTTCTTAAAAAGGTTTGGAGAGACTTGAGGTAAACAAAAACTTGGACTATATTTTTGAAGTTTTCAAGGATTATGAAAAAGAATTGAAGAGCATGAGATGTAGAAAACTAAAACTAAAACAAAAGTATGTACAAAGAGACAACAATGGATGTAAACAATTACACCAATAATGACATGTGAGAAAAGGATTGGTACCAACCACATGACTTAAATGAGATAATGTACCAAGGGACCAAATGACTTAAAAATAAGTACTAGGACACCCTTTTATGCATGTCCATTAATTTTTCGGACGACCACGAATGGTCTGGAGTCATCGAAGCTGAACCTCCATGGCTACAAGGACTTTGACAATGTCTGGATTCGAACCCGAGAAAGATGAGATTTTCACTACATTCCTCTGAACCTAACCACACACCACAACCCAAGTGGTTAACTATGTCAGTCACCATGTTGCTATCATAGTTGTCAGCATTTCCATGACGACTATAGTTACAACTAGTCCCTATCGAATTATATAATTATGTTTGTTTACTCCATGTTCGGTTAAAATAACGTGAAAAATTTATCATTTTAAAATTCAGATTTACGACTTTTAGGCTACCACTTGGACAAAATAACTCTTATAAGGAGGTGTTGCTAGCAATATAGCTTTACGTGACACTTGTATTCAAGAGATAAACGGAAATGATACGTCAATAATAAAAATACAAAAATATTGAAACAACTGGTTGAATATTAGACTTCCGGAATTAATTGAGAGTAGATGCAGATAGAGATTGATATATTGGTGTGTTTTACTCGGATCACAAAATTATATCTGATACTTTATGCGACCATATGAGCATTGAAATGATATTTACGGTAAACACGGATATGAAAACATAACGTGGTCTCCTTAGAATCACAATAAGTGTCGAAAATACTCAAAAAAAACTATTAACAAGTAGTTTTTCTATCGAGCCTTTAACTCTGTTATAGTTAAATCATTGAGCGAACCTCCGGGATACGAACTTGAAGAGAAGTCCGCAACCGTATGTAACTCCCTTTCCATGAAAAATGCCGGCTGCTTCGGTTGCGGCAATGCACCTTCACCACTCAACATCATAACCACATACGGCATATTTGGCCTATCTCCGGCATTTTGTTGAACACATAACAATCCCACTTCGATCGATCTTAAAACTTGGAAAGAATCGCAAGATTCGGCTAAACATGCATCAATCAATTCCATTGATTTTCCCTCATTATATACACTCCATGCCTGAATGTAATTATGTAGAAATTAATAGTCGTTAATTAGTTGGTAGTAACGCGCTAAAGTAGATTATTGTTGAGAACCGACCAGGGAATTACTTACATGCCCGATAAGATTATTGTCGTGCCCGGGGTGGACGAATCCCCTATTTCTCTTCCCACTCACGATCTCCAGCACCAAAACTCCGAAGCTAAATACATCTGACTTTATTGAGAAAAGACCATCTAGTGCGTACTCTGGGGACATGTAGCCACTGCATGCAACCGAATATTGCTTATAATGAATTCAAGAAAAACTAAAACAAATTTTACGCTAATTGGTCTTAGTATCAGGTTGGCCCAATAACCTCCAAATTAACTTTAAAATTAAACCGTGGGAAAAGTTATTGGTAACCCATAACTTTGAGCTTATAACCAACTCACAAATCTACTTTTCCATCCATGTGTGGGATGTTTTAACAAACTCCCCGATGGTAAAGTAGCTAGCAGATTGGCCCAATAACCTACGTGTGGGACGGGTTGTTATACTTACTATGTGCCAACGACTCTTTCTGTGTTTGCTTCGGTCTCATTTCCTCCAAATCTTCTAGCTATGCCAAAGTCAGATATCTTGGGGTTCATATCTAGATCGAGTAGAATGTTGCTGGCTTTAAGATCTCGATGGATGATTCTTAATCGCGAATCTTGATGCAGATAAACAAGTCCTCTAGCGATTCCGTTGATGATGTTGAAGCGCTTCGTCCAATTAAGGAGCAGTCTCTTCCCATTATCTGCCCATGCCAACATGTTATTTAAACAAGATCAGATATGGCGGTTATATTATATGATCGGATTAATTGATATATATGATCGATGATCTGACCAAATATAAACGAATCTAAGCTTCTATTCGGCATGTACTCATAAATCAACATCTTTTCATCTCCATGAATGCAACAACCAAGGAGCTTCACAAGATTTCTGTGCTGAAGTTTCGAAATGCAGATGACTTCGTTCTTGAACTCATCGACTCCTTGGCTGGAAGTCTTGGAGAGACGCTTAACCGCAATCTCGAGCCCTTCCTCTTCTAGGATACCCTGATCAATTAAGGTCATTAATTACCATTTGCGATATGCATGATAACTATACAAACTTCAATGGTGACTTCCATTCTCTGATAATTACAACAAAATCGGGTTTATAGGACACCGAACATATCTGAGGGTCCTAATAGACTGTTTTATAAGACTTAAGTTTATAGGATCAATCACTTGTGTAGTGTCCTATCTAAAGGTGTTGTTAATAAGTTTATATTACACTTTTGCCGCATTAAAAAGCTTTTTAGTACACTTTTGAAACAAATTATCTTATTAGCCATTTTATATGACATTATTTGAAAAAATGTCTTAATTATAAAACAAGTTTCCTATAAAAATATGTGTTTATATATAGGGCACCTTTTAACCGTGTCCAGTAAACGGCCTAATAAGACACTTTGTTTAAAAAATGTCCTAAAAAGTTTGTTAAAGATGCTCAAAAACATTATATAAAGTTATTACAACACTTTTAGATAGAAAAAAAAACGATTTGGTCATATAAAATAATCTACTGGAACAATTAAAACTTGGTTTCCTATTATATAAATTATACTCGATTTTGTCGTAGTGAATACTATTATTACCTTATAAACGGGTCCAAATCCACCTTGGCCAAGCTTATTGTCGATTGAAAAACTTGCAGTTGCAGTAGCTATTTTAGAGAAGCTAAACAATGGTAGCTGATCAATGTCTACTTCCTTGCTTTCATGCAACAATTTCCCTATATTATGTATTTTTAGATTACAACAAAAACTCCAAACTTATAGTCTTATACTATATGTTACAAGATATGCATCGATCTATTCACATGTGAATATTGTGCAAGTTTCTTACCTTTCCCTTTTGGTTCGGCTTGATTCCTTTTTACCCTTCTATACCATAGCCATGCAGAGATGAAGCCGATTAGAAGAACCCCCGAAAAGAGCACGAGTAAAATGATTCTAACGTTTACTCCTTTCTTCGTTTTGGAATTTGATGGAACAACTATATATGTTCATATTAACATAGCAATCACGTTATTTTGCGAACATAATATGGTAAGAACCTGTTGGAAAAAAGAAGATACGTAGGTTTATAGAAAAAAGTTCAATTGCGAATGTGTTTTCCATTGTGAACTGAGGGACAAAGGAGAATGCGACACATACATATCCCCATTTGTTCCCATTCGTCATGAATAATGAATGTGAGTTTTTCACACCATTCATGATGAATATCCCGTGAATGTCTGGGTCTGGGACACGTGGCGTACTCTCTTTTGACCCCTGGTTCACAACGAAACTTAAGTTTGCAACCGAACGGACCAGCCTGGTCCCTGTGTCTATATATATATATATAAATGGAGGTTTAGAAGAAAAACTCAAAAAAATACATTGGTAACCGTTCATCCGAATGGTTTGCACATATGCATGCAAGTAACTAAGTTTTTTTTCCGGTTTTATGCACATATGCATATTATAAATAACTTCTATGCACAACTGCATAGCGTCTAGATGAACAATTATCAGGAGGTTTTTCAGTTTTTCATTTTTTTACGGTTTTTCTCTTAACCTGACCCTATATATAGTTTGTACGAATTGTATGGTTTGCAAATGAAACGCACCCTATATATATGAGACGTTATAATTACCAAGAGACAGTTGTATAGTAATTACCCAATTCAGAGGAAGCCACTCTTACAAAGATATCACGACCACCCATGCTTGCTGAAACCTCTGTAATATCAATAAGATCATCAAACCAAACCAAACAGCCACCTCCACCAATCGAGTCTGTATTTGAATAAGCCACACAACTACAATTCTTTAAGCATTTCGTTTCACATTCTTTCAACGTCATACTCCTGTTAAACCAACAACTCTGTGTATCTGGCAACTTCACATTCGAATACTTAATAAACTCATCTGATCCATCTTCACAATTCAACGGCATTCGTCGCACACACCCACCAGACCAATCCAAAACCTCCCAACTCTTGGGGTTTCTAGGCACAAATCTTGTTTCATCCAAACAAACACATCTTTGTGAAGTCACAATTCTACAACTTCCATAAGAACTACAAATGTTATATGTATCACAGATATCTCTTGGTAATGCCGATAAAAGGTGCCATTTTTTACCATCTTCAACCCACATCAAGTTTTCTAGCTTCCCATAAGAACTCAAGGTGGATCTTAATGTGATCGAATTGTTTACAACGTTATAAGTGAAAGTTACCACGGTTGAATTGATGACTAGGTTGTATGTAGTTAACGAGTTACTGACTGTTGGATCGCCACTAAGTGCTTCACGAAACATGACCATTTCTCCTTGTTTTAGTTGGTTTTGTGGGTAACTTCGTGTGTCGAATCTCCATGAGTATTCACCTGGGTTTGGATCTTGTTTAGTTCTCGAGATAAATAAAAAGTAAGATGTAAGTGACAGAATTAAATTTATAAATATTTAGGGTTTAAAATAAAAATATATAAAATAAGAATTAAAAATAGTAGCCGCTCAAAACACCCCTATTTCTACTTTTTTTTTTTGAACGCCAAGTTAACATACACACGTTCTCGGGATATCCGGGCTCCCACTTAAGGGTGCCACCCGACTAATCCCCTTTGACCCGGCCGACCCAATGGGTCGACCCGACCGGTCAGGCATAAGGGCCCTATGGACCACCCAACCGGCCCAGACCCCGGCCCCAAAGGACCCGGCCCAAAGTCTGGATATCGCGTCATGGTCACCGCGGGGTTCGAACTCTGGTAGTTAGGCCTTCCAGCACTAACCCCAGGGATGTTACCTTGCCACCGATCAGGCATAAGGGCCCTATTTCTACATTTTTGAAACAACTTATTTCATGTCGCCTTGTTTTAGTTGGTTTTGTGGATAACTTCGTGTGTCGAATCTCCATGAGTATTCACCTGGGTTTGGATCTTGATTAGTTCTCCATGAAATTAAATACCATTCTTTGTTGGTTGAGAGATCTCTCCCAAACTTCATGCCGGGTAGAAAGGTGTCTGTTGGGTGATCAAAACTCTGCCAGATATTGTTGTTGTGTTCATCGATCACGCCTAGGTTTCCGGTGTCTTGAAGCTTTGCGGTTGCGTTTGGTGATGTTGTGATCGTTGTGTTGGATGACCACACGACGGTGATATTGTTCATGAGGACGAGGATTCCGGTGTCGGTGATCTTTACGACGTCGTTTGATGGTGCACCGGTGAGTGGGAAGTCTCGGTTGGCAACCCAAACCACTGTTTGAAGTGAGATTCTCTTGTACCATATACCAAGGTACCTGTGTTCAGGCTCACCAGCTGGCCGGAAAAATCCCAGTTCGAAAATTCCGGTCGGCGAGACCAACGTGTCTCCGTTTGTCAAAAACTGTGAGTTTGAAATGGTGTCGAGTTCAGCTGCGTAGGTTTTGTGAAAGTGGAGTAAAGAAAGGAGAAAAAGAAATGTGGTTGTTGCTGCTGATGATGATGATCCCTGCTTCATTGAAATCCTGCTTAATTTTCATTTATTTTGCCATCATTTTTATAGGAGTAATCAAGTACGAGCATAACCGGGTACCCAGCTAAATTTCATGGAATCAAAACCGGAACCGGCAGTTCCTAGAATGAAGGAAGCGGATCCAGAACCGCTTATATCAATTCTCTATATTTTGGAACCGGTCCTAGAACCGGAGGCGGTACTGGTTCCGGTTCCGGATACCCACTATCATTTTTAATTTTTTTTAATATTTCACACGATAAAAATGTAATTTTAAGTCTATTGCACACTACAAAGTACCAACTTAAAGTAATAAATACAACAAATGATGAAAAATTATCAGATAAAAACTAATTATTACATAAATAAACTAGAAACTCTCGCATATTGAGTTTTGAAATAGGCAAATTGCATGAAAATGCAACGTATTTTAGTCTGGTTCCTATTTTGGGTAACGTATTTTCAAAATCTCCATTTTGGTACCTAAGTTGTAAAATCTCAAACTTTTAAGTACGTGAGTAACTGATTTAACCATATTTTACACTTTTTGAAATCAATATTTTACACCTTTTGAAAATAATGACGTGGTATAATTTTGCCTACTTGATATTTAAAAAATAAATAAGTAATGACACGTCAATAAAAACCCGATCATAATCAACATTTGTAGGTCATTAAGTAAATCGGATACTTAAAAGTTTGAGATTTTACAACTTAGGTACCAAAACGAAGGTTTTGAAAGTATGTTACCCAAAATAGGAATCAGACTAAAGTACGTTGAATTTTCATGCAATTTGCTCTTTTGAAATCAACAAAACGACTTACATAACACATAACGCATTTATTTCAAGACCTAACAAATAAAACATTTGGATCAAAAAAAAATATAAAAATAATTTTTATTAAAAAATAGCGGGTACCCGTCGGTTCCGGTTCTAGGTACAAGATCGGTTCGGGTACTCGATCTCAGAATCAGTCCCGACGGGTACCCAACGGGTAACGGTTCCCAAAAAATAAGAAGCAGAACCGGAACAATTATTAATCGGTTCCGTATTTAAGGAACCGACAATTTCGAAGCGGTTATGATTCCAAAGACGGGCACCCAGTTCCGTTGCTTACCGGTGGGAGTAATTAGTTAAGGTACAAATATGGTGGGGAATGTGTTATTAATTGAGTAATTAATGATTTATATCTAAATCTTTGACAATTTCATATAAGCTTGTCCTCTAGCTAGCATTTGGGTTGGTGGTCTCCAAATATATAAGACCATCCACATCCCTGCAATTAATTTACACTTTCAATTGTGTCATCTCAGCATTTGCAATTACCTTTCACACACGTGCAATCCACATACACTTTCAAAAGTGGTCCTCACTATAACATTTATTAATTACTTTATAAATTATTATATACATTTTATTTTTTAATTAATATAACATAATATATAAAATTCTTTATTTTAATTTAATGTTAATTAAAATATAAACATTAATTTCAAATAAACGATTAATATATGATGGTTAACGTTAATTTAATTAATTAAAAATAAATTCATATTAATATTTATAAAGTTTATTGTTTTCAATAACCATTTAATATATAATTTATTAAATATTAAACATAATAAATGAAAACCATTTAATAAACCATTTAATATATAATTTATAATTTAATCAAATTAAATAAATAAAAAATGAAAACAATTACTTACGTGTGACTTGCAATATGGATTGCAAATGTTGAAACCCAAATCCAACGTGGCTTTCATTGTCTGACATTTATTCCAATTGCAATTCAATTTGCAACCCCCATGTGGGTGCCCTAAGGCCATGCGTAACGCTGCGGGTATACGCTCGGGCTCGGGCTCCTGCGGGCTCCGCAGGGTTGTGGTACGGGGCGAGCGGGCTTGAGGCTCGGGCTCGGGTAGCGGGTTTGAAAACCCGAGAAACCCGAGTCTTATTTGTTTTTTTTTCAATTTTTTATAAATAAATTAAAAATAAAGCCGTTGCAACGACTACTTTTATAAAAAAAAAAAAAATTTCCAATTTAATCCCACTATATATATTAATCCAGACCTCTTTATTTTTTCACACCAAAATCTCTCAAAATCTCTCAAACTCTCTCAAATTTCATCATGAATCCAAACAAAACACCTACATCCCGTCGTAACCGACCGGATACACCACAACCGCAAGAAGACCCGGAGCTTGGTTTCCAAGCGTTTACACAACAAGGTTATCATCCACAATTTTCGCAACAATATCCGCCACAATTTTCGCAACAATATCCGCCACAATTTTTGCAACAATTTCCCCAACAATTTCACCAACAATTTCCTTACCAATTTACACGTCCCGGTTTGATTGAACAAGATTTTACTCCGGCCAACTACAATCTTCCTTCACCCGCAATCAATCTCGACGACGACATTGTTCCGGAAACCCAACATTATAGCCCGCACACACCACAATCCATCTACACACAACCATCAAACCCGGAACCATCAAACGCGACACCAACGAGGAAAGGAAAAAACAAAAAATATGAAAATAGAGCCCCCAAACAGATGTGGAGTAAAGAGGAGGAACTCGCGTTAGTGTCGGCGTGGGTTGACGTTTCGGAGGACCCCGTTGTCGGTAACGCACAAACCAGTGGTAATATTTTTATTGTTATTATTATTATTATTGTTATTATTATTATTATTAATATTATTATTATTCTTGTTAATATTCTTATACTTGAATTTACATAAATGTAGAAAGTTTTTGGACCCGAATCGGGCAAGTGTTCTTTAGTTTGATGGGTCGCGCCAATTATAGAACAACTCATCAACTCAACACCAAGTTCAACGACCTCAATAAAAAAATAAATGTTTTTGGCGGCATCTACAACAACTTGGTCACTAATAGATCAAGCGGAATGAGTGAGGCCGACATTTCACGAACGGCACACGAACGGTACCAAGCACAACAAGGGTTTGCTTTCACTCAAGAACAAGCTTGGGAAGTCCTAAAAAAATGTCCAAAATGGGGAGTCGTTCCAACGATGACGACAACTTCATCGCGGGGTTCAAAACGTTCCAAACCTTCCGATGATGACGATGACGACAACTTCATCGAGCAACTTCAACGACCCATCGGGAGAAACAAGGCAAAAAAAACATCAATGAGTAATACGAGCGGGTCGAATACGAACGAAAGTGTTACTCAGTTGTTCACGACGTTCAACGAGAAGATTGATGATACAATGGAGTACAAAATGAAAAAACTCGAACTCGAACGAGATAGGTTGGAACACGAACGAGAAATCGAACGAGAAAAACGATTTGAAAAAGACTTCGAGTTTTTCATAACCCCGCATGATCACCTTACGGGAGACGTTTTGAGGGTTACTTTAGCGAGAAAAGAGCAAATTAAAAAATTTCATAATTGGTAGTGTTTTGTATTTTGTAATTTTTATTTTTAAATAATGATATGAATTTTTATTTTTATTATTTATCTTATTTTTATTTATTAAAAAATATATAAATATTTTTATGTTGTTAAATAATTAAATGTATAAATAAAATAATTTAAAAAATGAGGTGGCAAGAGGGCTTGAGAGTAGCGCTACGGGTCTTTAGGGCTTGAGGGCTTGAGGAGAGGGTTAGGAGAAAAGCCGATTTGGCGCTGATGTGGCATTGAGGGTTTGAGGGCTTGCGGTACTCATGGCCTAACAAGCCAAGTACTCAAGTGGATGGACATCCAATCTTTAATGTTTGATTGGTATGGGCATTAAAGTATATGTTAACTTTGAGTATTCATAGATGCTCTTGTTATTCCCAATAAGACGGCTCGGTAACTTCATGGTATACCCATGGATTGGCCAGTTCCTATTTGGAAGGCTGCAATTTCTTAACTGCCGCAGTTTCTACTCCTGCTAATAGTTTGATCATTGAGTCTCTGCCGGCCGGAAATGGTCAATCGTCCGAAATTCTGCCGGAAAAGTGTGTTTCCGGCGAGGTTTACTCTCGCAGCCAAATCCATCAGAAAATATAATTTTGGCGGATTTTTCACTTAGAAAAAGTCACTTGTTTAGCAGTGACAGTGGCAACGTAGGATTTTTTTGATCCGGTGTACCTTTAATTAAGATCAATCGAAAGCCAATCGCAGTTTAACCCATAAAAAATTAACACCGTTTGATCCAAGGAATATTCAATTGTGTCTTTGATAATTGATACAATACATTTTTACACATGACTTTTTGCGTTTGACCCATTCTCTCCCTCCCTTTTTTTACTCTTTTTTTTGTTCCTATTCTTGCAACGTTGCTTTCTTAATTGTTGTATATTAATTATTGGGAAATTAATTAAAATACCCAAAGTTTGACCAACAGTTATCAAAATGCCACAAAAATTTCCCAGTTTACCAAAATGCCCTAAATACCCGCGATGGAGCCTGCGATCGCGGGATAGGGCTGACGTGGCACGAACTTTGGCCACAAATGCCCCGCGGAGCCCCTCAACTTTGGCCGCGGTGCATATTTGGCCCCTGCCCGCGATCGCAGCCCGCGATGGAACAAATTTTTTCAGTTTTGGCCCCTGAAAATTTACGCTTTTGGTCCCTGTACTTAGACGAATCTTGCATGCTTTTACTGTTTTTTCCACAATTATTGTACGTTGAAAACCGATTTGTGGTTGAAATTCATTTGCATGTTTGAATCAATGTTAAATCAGTGTTTTTGGAATACCAGTTTGTGGATGAAATGAGAGATTGGTTGTCATCAATGTTGGCTGTTTCATTGATAAATAGATGTAAAATGCAATCCATAATCCACACACCGATTTCATACTTCTTTCTTGATTTCTTTCTGCAATATTTTATGTTTGAGATACTACTGAAAAAATGAGTTCATCTGTTGCAAAAGCTAAGCTATATTTCTGTTTTGATGGTGAATGGGAGCAAGATAACAATGAGTGGAATTTTGCTTATAAATCTAAGCATGGTGTAAAATTGCCAGTAAACTATACTTATCAGAAATTTCTTGCATACGCCATGCAAAAATGTGGAATCAACCCTTCTGCTGTTTGCAAGTTAGTGTTTAAAAATGGCGATGGGTCATTTGTGGATTTATCCAACGATGGGGATATCTCTAATTTTCTGCACTTTGCACTCGATTCAGAAAGGCCCCCATTACTTTTTGTGTATCCCGCCGTATCCGACGAAAACGACGACGACGGTGACGACGAAGACCTCCAAATAGAGCAGCCTGATTCTCAATTTCAGGCGTCTGACGCCCCAACAGTTCATTTAGATCATTAACGACTGTATTCCGGAGACACAACAACAACAACCACCACAACCACACGAAGGGCGTACTGCTGGAGTTGCTGATGACGAAACCCACGTTTTCAGAACGGGTAATTCTGAAATAGACAGATCAGACACCGATAGTGATGACCACGAAGAATATACCCCTAGTAGAAAATCATGTAGTCAGATAAATGACTTTTTTGATATGCCCCCTATTCTTCCAGACTCCCATACCCAGACACAAACCTACGAACCTACACCTTATATTCGCAGTGAAAGGTTAAAAGCAGGTCAGATATTCGATTCGAAGGATCTCTTGGCAAGTCAGATCGGACTCAAGTTCTTGGAAGAGGGTTTCCAAAGTCACGCGTGGAAATCTGACAAAAGCAGATACGTAGTTGAATGTGCCAGAGAAAAGTGTGAGTGGAGGTTGTACGCGATTCACACGGGTCCCAAAGGAGGGGCGATAATGATTAGAAAGTTGCACGACGTACACACTTGTACGAGGACGCAACTTAATCCTCACCACAAACAAGCCGGCAAAAAGACTTTGGGTGCGATGCTGAAAAACAAATTTCTTGATATTAGCAGGTCATTGCGTCCAAAGGACATCGTCCACGATATTCACCAGCAGTTCGGCGTCACGATTGATTACCACCAAGCTTGGCGTGCGCGATGCCATGCACTGTTTATGGTGAGAGGCACGTTCGAGGAGTCGTATGAACGACTCCCGACATATTTATATAATTTGCAGCTGCAGAACCCTGGTACTGTCACGCAGCTACGGACCGATTCACGTCGACGGTTTGAGATGTGCTTCGTGGCCCTTGGACCCGCGGTACGTATTTTAACACGTCATATGTTTACACATTATAAACTATACCATTTACAAAGGAAAACCACCTATGTTTTTGCAGATCCGCACATTTCTGGCAAATCTACGTCGTGTCCTGATAATAGACGCAGCCCATTTAAAGGGTCGTTACTTGGGTATGATGTTCCTGGCGGTTGCCATGGACGGGGATAACTCCATCGTTCCAGTAGCTTTCGGCGTAGGCAAGTCTGAAACCGGGGACGAGTGGACTTGGTTTATGTCCATGTTGAGACAAGCTATCGGAGACCCGCAAGGGTTGGTGTTTATGTCTGACAGGGCTCCTTCCATAAGCGCCGCAATCTCTGCCATGTACCCAAACGCCCCTCACGCCATATGCTGTCGACATTTGGAGATGAACGCCAAATCCAAGGACAAACGTATTACCACCTACAAGGATGTCTATTGGGCGGCATGCAGAGCATATACGGATCAGGAGTTTAACAAGTACATGAATATGCTACGATATAGTGCCGACGAAGCAGCCAAAGTCTTTGACGATGCTGGACCGGAGAGGTGGTCCGCGGCCCATTTTCCTGGACAACGGTATGACATTCTGACCTCGAATAGTGCAGAGTCTGTGAATGCACTCTCCCGTTTTGCGCGTAGATGTCCGATTGTTAATCTTATGGACTACTTTCGGGCCTTTAAACAAGAGTGGTACCAAATTCGACGCCTAAAAGGAGCTGAGATGCAAAATGCACTCACACCAACGGCGGAGAATATCGTTCAGTACAGGGCGCGTCGTGCGGCGACATGGCCGGTAAGAGCAATCGGGTATGGGAAGTACGAGGTGCATGATGACTATATTAACGCGATTGTGAATATGGAAGACCACTTTTGTTCGTGTCGCGAATGGGATAAATCTGGGTTACCGTGCGGCCATGCCATCGCTGCAGCAAGATATATGGGTCGTACAGATTGCAGCGACTTGGCTGTACCTTTCTTCACGTCCGAATATTACCGGAAAACATACGTGGAGGTAATAAACCCAGCTGGACCCCCTGCAGCATGGGTGTATCCACCCGACCCGCTTCCGCCATGCTATCCACCTTTAATGGATAAGAACAGAGCCGGGAGACCGAGAAAGAACGACCGACGTCCATCACGTGGTGAAAGTTCGATACAACGAAGATGTACTCGGTGCCAATGCGTAGGACACACTCGTGGAGAGTGTCCAAATCCCGCCCCTTCAACCGTGCCAAGGAAACATTCAGTCAGTCACACCCCGGGCCCGTCACAGCTTGAACCATATGGAACAAACACATATGATACTGTTGATCTGAACGCTGATTTGTAAAATATATATATACATATATATATATTCATATTATATATATATATATATTCATATTATATATACACACATACATATGCTTTTAAATGAACATTGATAACACAGCTAGTTTGTAAATGATATATATTCATATTATATATACACACATACATATGCTTCTAAATGAACATTGATAACACAGCTAGTTTGTAAATGATATATATATTCATATTATATATACACACATACATATGCTTCTAAATGAACATTGATAACACAGCTAGTTTGTAAATGATATATATATTCATATTATATATACACACATACATATGCTTCTAAATGAACATTGATAACACAGCTAGTTTGTAAATGATATATATATTCATATTATATATACACACATACATATGCTTCTAAATGAACATTGATAACACAGCTAGTTTGTAAATGATATATATATTCATATTATATATACACACATACATATGCTTTTAAATGAACATTGATAACACAGCTAGTTTGTAAATGATATATATATTCATATTATATATACACACATACATATGCTTCTAAATGAACATTGATAACACAACTAGTTTGTAAATGATATATATATATATTCATATTATATATACACACATACATATGCTTTTAAATGAACATTGATAACACAGCTAGTTTGTATTCCATCCAACATGCTCTTCATCTTCAATCTTTCTGACCCTTCTTCAACGGCTTCTGCTTTTGCAACCACGTATGGCCATTGTGTACCACAACCCGGACACACTTTAGCAAATGAGTTGAGGGTTGTCATATATTCTACAAGAGGAGTAGGCCCACGTGGATAGAGTACGACTACCAAAATCTAGCATCATTAACAAACAAAACCCCATGTTTGTTTATCCGAATGAGGTAACCTCTGACTTGACCTTGCATGATGTATCCAACCTAACCGTGGTTCAGCGGCTTAAAAACTACGTTTCAGAGAAATTAACAACAACAAAAAAATACAAAACAACAACACAGTAAAAAAAAATACAAACAACAACACAGTAAAAAAAATACAAAACAACAAAAAAAATACAAAACAACTAAAACAACCACCACCTACTTAAAATTTGATTTAGTTTCATCAATCCAAGCTTGCTTCTCGTTTACATTCGCTTGAATAATTGCGAAGTCTTGCAGAATATGGTGAATTGCTTCTAGTTCTCGACGAACACGAGCCTCCCGAGCTTTTATATCCCCTTTCATCCTTTTGATCTCCCTGTCTTCCCCTTCGATCTTTCTCAAATGGACTGCCTTCATGTCCATCGTTTTTTTCCACTCCTGTTAGTTCATCTATCTCCTTTTCCTTTTTTGCTATGGCGACCTCGATTTGAGGTGGCATTTTTTCAGGAGTAGACTTAGGGTTTGATGACGATGCCATTTGTGGATGAAATGAGAGAAGAGAAATTAAGAGAGAAAGCAATTCAAAGAAAGAAAGCAAGAGAGAAATCAAGAAAGAAAGCAATAAACAAGTGTGAATTGTGAATTGCATATTACTGATATTTATGGATGAAATCTCAAACATGCAAATGAATTTCAACCACAAATCGGTCTTCAAAGTACAATAATTGTGGAAAAAAACAGTAAAAGCATGCAAGATTCGTCTAAGTACAGGGACCAAAAGTGTAAATTTCCAGGGACCAAAACTGAAAAATTTTGGTCCATCGCGGGCTGCGATCGCGGGCAGGGGCCAAATATGCACTGCGGCTAAAGTTGAGGGGCTCCGCGGGGCATTTGTGGCCAAAGTTCGTGCCACGTCAGCCCTATCCCGCGATCGCGGGCTCCATCGCGGGTATTTAGGGCATTTTGGTAAACTGAGAAGTTTCTGTGGCATTTTGGTAACTCAATGTTTGACTTTTGGCATTTTAATTAATTTCCCTTAATTATTTATATCAATTAATGTTATTCAAGATTTTTAACATCTTAAAAGAGTGTACGTGTGAAATTGTGTTATTTGTACAGATTATTAATTAGGGAAATTAATTAAAATACCATAAGTCCAAGTCAAACTTACCAAAATGCCATAAATTTCTTTCAGTTTGCAAAAATGCCCCAAATACCCGCGATAGAAGCCCGCGATCGCGGCCAATGGCATTTTCGTAATTTTATTATCCCGCGATCACGGGGAAGCCGCACAAATACCCGCGGTGGACCATTTTGTTTGTATTTGATAATTTTAAAATGAAATTTTACACTTTCACCCCCTATACTTATTTATAAACTTTACTTTATACCTTTTACTTTTATTATTTTAATTTTACATTTAACACATATAATCGTTTATTAACTAAAACACGTTAAAAAATTACGTTTTAATTTTAACAAGTTACACTATTATAATCGTCTCTTCGATACGTTCGAAATGAGCTCAATCTTGAATTTTTTTTATTTATATATTTTAATATATATCATATATACTACATAAAAATATTTTTAATATTTACAATTTATACCTTTATAGTTAATTATTTAATTTATAGTACTCTTATAGGTAATGCGATAGGAGTGTACAACAAAATTGAGAATACGTTAAAAAAATGAATTTTCGCAGATAAAAAATATTTTTTAGGTAGTGTATATGATATATATTAAAATATATAAATAAAAAAAATTCAAGATTGGGCTCATTTCGAACGTATCGAAGAGACGATTATAATGGTGTAACTTGTTAAAATTAAAACGTATTTTTTTAACGTATTTTAGTTAATAAACGATTATATGTGTTAAATGTAAAATTTAAATTATGAAAGTAAAAGGTATAAAGTAAAGTAATTAAATAAGTATAGGGGTTGAAAGTGTAACATTTCAATTTTTCCGACAAAATTGTGATTTGATTTGATATTTACACTTTCACCCCTTATACTTATTTACTTACTTTACTTTATACCTTTTACTTTCATAATTTAAATTTTACATTTAACACATATAATCGTTTATTAACTAAAATACGTTAAAAATTTACGTTTTAATTTTAACAAGTTACACCATTATAATCGTCTATTCGATACGTTCGAAATGAGCTCAATCTTGAATTTTTTTATTTATATATTTTAATATATATCATATACACTACCTAAAAAATATTTTTTATCTGCGAAAATTCATTTTTTTAACGTATTCTCAATTTTGTTTTACACTCCTATCGCATTAACTATAAGAGTACCATAAATTAAATAATTAACTATAAATGTATAAATTGTAAATATTAAAAATATTTTTATGTAGTATATATGATATATATTAAAATATATAAATCAAAAAAATTCAAGATTGAGCCCATTTCGAACGTATCGAAGAGACGATTATAATGGTGTAACTTGTTAAAATTAAAACGTAATTTTTAACGTGTTTTAGTTAATAAACGATTATATATGTTAAATGTAAAATTAAAATAATGAAAGTAAAATGTATAAAATAAGTTTATAAATAAGTATAGGGGGTGAAAGTGTAAAATTTCATTTAAAAATCATCAAATACAAACAAAGTGGTCCATCGCGGGTATTTGTGCGGCTTCCCCGTGATCGCGGGATAACTAATTACGAAAATGCCACTGGCCGCGATCGCGGGCTCCTATCGCGGGTATTTGGGGCATTTTTGCAAACTGGAAGAGATTTGTGGCATTTTGGTAAATTTGACTTGGACTTATGGCATTTTAATTAATTTCCCTATTAATTATTCATATTAAATAATTTATTTCAAAAATTAAAATAAGACAAAATACACATATACTTTTTAAAAATTATGTAAATTTATACCATTTGTAACATCCCAGGTCAACCGTATCAGATATTGTCCGCTTTGTCCACACACCCGGACTCACGGTTTTAAAACACGTCTGATAGGGGAGGTATCAAGTTCCTCTTATAAGACAATCTTTGTTCCCCTCCCCAACCAATGTGGGATCTTACAATCCACCCCCCTTGGGAGCCCAACGTCCTCGCTGGCACACCAGTCCGGTTCCCGGCTCTGATACCATCTGTAACATCCCAGACCAACCGTATCAGATATTGTCCGCTTTGTCCACACCTGAACTCACGGATTTAAAACGCGTCTGATAGGGGAGGTATCAAGTCTCTTATAAGGCAACATGTGTTCCCCTCCCCAACCAATGTGGGATCTTACAATCCACCCCCCTTGGGAGCGTGCGAAGATGCGAGTATGTCGGAATGCGGTGATATAGGAGTTCAGTGGGCGTTTTATTGTTGATAGTGGAGGTGGGTAGTATATTGAGGAGATAGGTCGAGATGGCAAGGGCGTAATTCCAATATGATGGAGGTAGAGAGGCTTGAAGAAGAGAGGTTCAGATCATATTGTTGATGGTGCAGAGACCTTTAGCCCAGTCGTTAAACCCGCCACCATCCGCACAGTTCTCAGCCTTGCCATAGGACGAAAGTGGCTGGTTCACCAGCTTGATGTCAAAAGTGCATTCTTGCATGGGGATTTACACGAAACTGTATATATGCATCAACCGCCCGGATTCTATGACACCTCTCGTCCCGGACATGTTTGCAAACTTCGGAAGTCCTTATACGGACTAAAACAGGCTCCCCGGGCCTGGTACCAGCGGTTCGCCCAACACCTCCTCCATCTCGGTTTCACATGCAGCAAAAGCGATACTTCGTTGTTCATTCTCCGTCGGGAAACTGGTTGTGCTTACCTCCTTCTCTACGTGGATAACATCATTCTTACAGCATCATCTACGACCCTTAAATCCGAAATCATCAACGCTCTCAAACGAGAGTTCGACATGACCGATCTTGGCACCCTTAGTCACTTCTTGGGCATCTCCGTTAAATGCTCGGCGAGCAGTATGTTCCTCACCCAATGCAAATACACGGAAGACATTCTCAAACGGGCCAACATGGAAAATTGCAAACCCACCTCTACACCGGTTGACACGGCCTCTAAGTTAAGCGCGTCCGTCGGTTCCCCGGTTGACGACCCTACCCTCTACCGCAGCCTCGCTGGTGCACTGCAGTATCTCACTTTCACTCGACCCGACATAGCCTATGCAGTGCAACATGTATGCTTGTTTATGCATGCTCCTAGAGAACCGCATTTCAACGCCCTTAAACGCATATTACGCTATCTCCGAGGTACCGTGGATCTCGGCCTACATATTTACCCCACCGCTCCGTCTCAACTAATCGCGTATACGGACACGGATTGGGGTGGTTGCCCGGACACTCGCCGCTCCACCTTGGGTTATTGCATTTTTTTGGGAGACAATTTAATATCATGGTCCGCTAAACGCCAACCTACGATTTCGCGCTTTAGTGCTGAAGCCGAATACCGAGGCGTTGCAAATAGTGTGGCCGAATCCTGCTGGCTTCGAAACCTCTTGCTTGAGCTTCATCTACCTCTCCGACGAGCCACATTGGTGTTTTGTGATAACGTCTCCGCGGTATACCTCTCGGGCAACCCCGCTCAGCATCAACGGACGAAACACGTTGAAATGGACATCCATTTCGTTCGCGAAAAAGTCGCCCTCGGACACATTCGGGTTTTGAACGTTCCGTCTGCTTATCAGTATGCTGACATCTTCACCAAAGGCCTTCCTCGCCAGTTGTTTCTCGACTTCAGATCCAGTTTGAGCATCCGTCCACCTCCTGCTCCAACTGAGGGTAACTATTAGGAATCATTATCTAGATAGGAAACTATCTTTTGTATTTATCTAGTTTCCTTATACTTATCAGTTTCCTAAATTGTAGGACCATTCTTTGTGTATATATTCTGTAAAATCAATGAGAAAGGCATCAAGAATTTTGGCCATCTTACACTTTATGAACAATTATACTAGTTTTAATGCCTCTGGCGTATAGCTCAGTTGGCAAATGGGTGGGGTGATTTTTCCCTATACATAACAAATACTGGGTTCGAGCCCCCTCCGCTAGCCTCAGTCGCCCTGAGTGAGCCAAAAAATGCCCCCTCACATTGGTGTCCTTGGAGGCAGGTTCCGTGTGGGACCGATTAAGGTTGCCGGTAATCAACTTTTTGCCCAATTATACTAGTTGTAATGTGTCATTTGAATGTCTAATTTTAATATAAATCAATAATAAAAAAATTAAAATATTATTTGTTAAAACCCCGCTAGTTTAGGGTTAAAAGTGGTGGGTCGGGACTGGACCCAGAGTTTGCGTATTATGACTATGAGTCTTAGAACATCTCCAACATGTATGCTATATTATCTCTCTTTTATGCTATATTATCTGAAGAAACTTGTAGCTTTTGGTTTTGCTGGCCAGAAAATCTTATGGGTCGTTTATCAATTATCATGTTGAACCAATTGTTCTGGACTGGGCCGCAAATATTATTTAGGTTTGGTCAATGCTATTGGTTTAAACCCTGGGCTGTTAGCCTGTTAATACGGACAATTTTTTAATGGGACTAGTTCACTTATAATTAAATACCCTTCCATTAAGGGTGACTGAGAAGGGAATAATCCGGTGTATTTTTGTGCATCTTATCTCGGTGTCTATCATTTTAATGTTCGTTCATTTCTCATCGACGATTATAACCACTTCTCAAGCTTCTCATAATATTTGACATTTTTTACCAGAACCCAACCCTGAGAATCAAAACGGTAAATGTAATATTAAGTGTGTAGCTTTTTACATGAAATGTAATATTGATACCAAACGATTATTTGGATTACCGACCCTTTGTTCGCATTTTAAATTTTTAATTGATTAACCAACGTCGTCGAATTATAGATTTTATAATATCTCATTAGGTAACTTTTTGATTGTGTATTGAGTCACTTATCTTACTCGGTAATTGTTGCAACTGGAAAGTTCGTGTGAAAAAATGTAACATCTCAAGCCAATGGTATTAGATATTGTCCGATTTGTCCACACCTGAACTTACGGTTTTAAAATGCGTATGACAGAGGAGGTATCGAATCCCTTATAAGAAAACAATTTTCCCCTCCCCAACCGATATGTGATCTTACAATCTATCCCCTTAGGAGTCCAGCGTCCTCGCTGACACATCAGTCTGGTTCATGTATCTGATACCCTTTGTAACATTTCAGGTTAACCGTATCAGAAATTTTCACTTTATCCACACTTGGACTCAACGGTTTTAAAATGCGTCTATAAGAGGAGGTATTCGGCCCATTATATAATAACCTTTATTGTTTTAACTTTATATACTTCATTTTTTTTAACGGCAACATTTATTAACGCAAAACTAGCAAAATGCTAGACGCAAAGGGAATCACCTTATATACTTTATGGATTGTATTTGCAATTGTGGTCATGAGTGGTGTTTGATGGTGGTCTTGAGAGTGGTGGGTGGTAGTGATGAATAGTTGTGGTGGTGGTGACTCTATATAACACACTTCAGTTAACACTGTTAAATGCAAGGACCAATTTGTTATGCGAAACATAAAGTAAGGAGAGACGGTGTATTTTTTTAATGCCTCTTAGGGACAAAATCCAAAATATGGGCTTAAAACAAGGACCAACCATGTAATTCTTTAGTGGAACTTAAGAATTAAGGGGCTGTTTACCAAAGTTTTTGATTAAGCGCTGATTCGGGTAAGAGTTCTGACTAAGGTAAGAGGTCTGTCTGAGATAAGTGCTGACTGAAATTGTTGTTTACCAAAATATTTTATTTCATGTGCTGACTTGGTAAAAATGATTGTTATACCCTTGTATAGAATAGAGTTGTTATTATATATTATATGCCACTTAAAAATTATTATTTACCAAAGTTTTGATTATATTATCGAATTCCTTTATGTTTTTAAACTTCATAATACAATACTGACAAATTCCCTTAAATCAAGTAGCAATTTTAAATTTTAAGCATTCAACCCAATATGTGATATCTATTGCATCCCAGTTGGCATTATTAATGTCTTCTTCCCCAATTAATCAAAACCTCTCATTTTCCAGAAAATTTTGAAATATTCTACTCTCCTCCTACAATTCTCAGAAAACCTTTCATCAATCACCCATGTTTGAATCATTTTGGCCTCTGAGGTGCGTTCAAGAAGAATAGAGCATTAGAGGTGGATTTTTCTACGGGTGGGGAAGCCCTAAATCCTTGATAACTGTGCAAGACAGGTGGGTTTTCGGAAATGAGAGGAGAAACGAAGAGTTCGATGATGGAGATAGAAGATATGGATTAGGTTGGATTCTTATAGTTGCTCCCATTTTTTCAGAAATTTACTGGAGATTCTTGTAGATTGGTGCCCGTTCATGGGTTGGTGATTGTAAGGGTAAAACATGGAAACTTCATCTCTATCTCTGGAAAGAGTCATTTCTAACTCTGTCTCCGGACAGAACACGGTCAGAGCATGGTACACGGTCAGAGCTGTGTTTTTTCATTTGGTAAACAACCCACCTCTTACTTGGGTAAGAACATCCTATCGGTAAGAGGTGGCCAGACACATGTAAACAGCCCCTAAGATGGTTTGTTCATCCCAATTTTAGAGTAAACTGCAATTTTGGTCCCTATGGTATGTTGTTTTTCTCAGTTTTGGTCCTTAGAAAATTTTTATTGTAAGAAAAACCTTGTGGTATGTAAAAGTGCCCCTAAGACTAACAACCGTTAATTATAGCTGTTAAATGCCCCCCATGTGCCTTGCACATAAGAGTATATATGTCCTTTTACAAATACAGACCACAAGGACCAAAATTGCAATTTAACTTTTTGCTATTATATTATTTATTTAAAATATAATAATTATATTATATAACAAATAAATAAATATCACTTGATTTAAAAATAACAAATTTAATAAAATGACAAAATTTTAATTATGTAATAATTTGTTTACGTTTTGTTAACTAAAACTAATAAATTTTGTACTCTTAAATAATTAATTAATAATTTGTTTACTCTAAAAAAATCCAAAATTTAATTTCAATATATTTTTTATTTTTCAGATTACAACATTAATTATATAATAAAAATATTATATAAGGGATATTCAACCCATTTTTTGTGTTTTTATTACTGATTCTCTTTCTCAAATATTTATAATAAAATTCTTATAAAAAACTTCATGTTCTTATAATAATTTTATTGAATAATTTATTTTATATTAAAAGTGAATTTAATACTAACAAAAATATAAATTATTTTAGAATAATTTTGCAATTAACTAATTAATATCACTTGAGAGTAAACAAATTATTAATCAATTAATAGTTATTTTAGAGTAAACTAATTATTTTAGAGTAACAGATTTATTAGTTTTGGTTGGCGACACGTAAACAAATGATTACTTAATTAAAATTTTGTCATTTTACTAAATATGTTATTTTTAAATCATGTGATATATACTACATATGCTCATTGGATTTATCATTTTTATTATGTTATATATATATATATATATAGAGAGAGAGAGAGAGAGAGAGAGAGAGACGAGTTCAAACGAGAAGCGTAACAATTTAAAAAAACGCGAGAAACACCGCTCATGTACTGAATCACATGTGATTCACGTACAAAATCACATGTGATTCACACCTGATCGAAGGGCTTCCGCCCATGTAGTGGATCACATGTGATTCACGCCTAAAATCACATGTGATCCGGGCGACTTCCACGCGACTCGCGAACCAGGTCGCCCGCTACCCGATTTTTTCGGGAGTAGTGGATCACATGTGATCCAGTACATGGAAGACGCTCCTCGCGTTTCTCGTAAATTGGTACGCTACTCGTTTGAACCTTCCTCTATATATATATATAAACATACTATATATAAAAACTTATATTAAATATTCGGGGTCGGGCAGGGGTCGGGTTTGAGAGGTATCCCCATCCCCAGTCAATTCGGGGATTCCCCGGTCAAATCGGGTTCGGGTGTCGGATCCCTTGTTGGGGACGGGGTTTTTTGCCACCCCTAAAAGTACCCACTTTTGTTTTTCTCGACAAAAAATTGGCTGGTAGTTTCTGTTGGACCAATTTATGTGAACTGGGCCGCAAATATATTTTGGGTCTGTGATTTGAACCCTGGGCTATTATTATAGATTTTTTTTTATGGAACTGGAATATTATATTTGGTCCAATAAATGATTCTGTTTAATTCAAGTTAACCAGTAACGGGAATTAAATCTGTAAATGATTAATAATTTAATATTGACGTGTTAGCATTTTACATAAAAACGTAAGAATGAATACCAAATGATTTTTGGAATACTTAGCCTTTGTTGGTATTTCAATGGATTAACAAACATCCTCGAATTATTACAATATTTTTAATATTTAATGATTAAAATACGTATATGAATAATAAGATATTTAACATGTATTTGATCCATAATTTGCCGTGAATATTAGACCGAAAATATATATTCACTTCTTAGCATCAAATTATGGCAATATCATATTCTTTGCAAATACCATCAAACTTGTAACGATTAGAATTCAATGTCATACATCTGTTCAGGGGCGAAGTCATAAATTTATACAAGAGGAGCACCAATTGAACTTGAATTTTTTATTTTCTTTTGAAAATAATTCTCTTAGACGAACGTAATTTATTCCACATCGCCTGATGTTGATTTAGTCTAATTCCACCGTTTCAAGGGATTTTAAAGTTTTTTTTCTTGATTTCGAGAGATTTTTAAGTTTTTTTTTTATCGATTTTTTCGGTTTTTTGGTATATTTCACGAGTTTTTTCGATTTTTTTGGTTGATTTCAATAGTTTTTTTTGGTTTTTTGGTTGTTACGGTTGCACCTTCTTAAATAATACGGTTGCAAATTCTAAAACGATAAGGCTGCACCTTTCACGATCCAAATTTTTTTATTTTACGACGGATAGATAATACGATATGAATTATTGATTAAAGGTTTAGGAGGCCTATTATCCAATAGATAAAAGATAATGGTTTGCCTTTCAAGAAAATGTCTTCCTATATATTTTTTATTTCTTAAACACAACAAGGACCTATAGACTTTTTCTCTATATTTTTTTTAAAACTCAGATTACTTCATGATTCATAAATACATTATACATAATCAACATAAATTCATCAAGTATTATACACAACAAGGACATGTGGACGTGAATTGAGAGGTTAGTCTGGTGAGGTGGAGCTCAATACTTAAAGAACTAAGGGGCCGTTTACCAACTCTTTTCGGGTAAGTGCTGTCCGGGTAAGAGTGCTATCTCGGGTAAGTGCTGTCCCCGGTAAGTGCTATCCGGGTAAGAGTGTTTACGAAGTCTTTTTTGGTAAGTGCTTACCGACAAAAAATGACCATTTTAACTCTTTTATAATTATATTCTAAATTAAATTTAATTATTTCTATTACAAATCATTTAATGGAAGAAAAAAGCAAACTTCATACTTTAAATAATTTTTTTAACAAAAATATACTCATTTCCATGAAAAAAGCAATCATTTATTGGCCACTGTTTGTTTTGGTGAGTGGCTTTGGTTTGTAATGTGAGCTCTTTTTAATAATATTATCTCCTTGCTGTGCAAAAAAAACGATTGGCTGTAGAAAACCCTAATCGCAAAAAGGGCAAAGTGTGTAGAAACGAAATCTGACCCGGGTAAGCATGATTTTGGTGCTGGCTCGGTAAGATCACAGTCAGCTTCTCGGTCAGATCCAGAACTTGGTAAACGCTCTGACTGCTGACCGGGTCAGATGTGCTGACCGAGTCAGCCCGGTCAGCAGCTAGTAAACAGGCCCTAAATTGTGCAATATATGTTTTTTTAAATAGTGAGGAATGCACCTTCTGATGCTAAGGTGCCTCCGCCACTACACCTGTTACAACCCGATTCGAGATGGACAACCATTGGCAGATGCACAACATATGGGTAGGGGGCATAGGCCCCCAACAAACCCCATGAATCACCTACTATAAAACACAACTTTTAGGTTTAGTTACTTTTTTTTAACCAAAATATATTACTAGGCCCCCCAATAAAATAAAGAAATGTTTCAAATCTAGCTCCTGTCATCTAATTTATAATATTTACTTCAATAAATAATTACTTTAAAAATTAAATTAAACTCTAATTCCCTGGACATTTAAGTCTCAATATGTTGAAAATTGTTTTTCTTTCATTTTGTTTGCTATAATGCCAATGATTTGATTTAATGATTGATTTGTCTTTTATTTTTGAATTTTTGCATTTCGTTATTTGATTTTTTTTCTAACTAAATCTAAGTAATTGATCTCTTGCCACTGAACCGTTTAAGCCAAAAACCGAATAAACAAAAATCTTATTGGTTCGAAACAGTTATTTGGTTTTAAAAAAATTGAGACCTTTAATTGTGCCCCCAACAATATAAGTTTCTAGATCCGCCACTGTGGACAACCTCCAAGAAAAGAGAGAAGAGAAGAGGAAGAAGAAACTGAACCTTTTTTTTCTGCATTTTCCCAAATGATAACCGTAAAGAAATATGTAAAGACACGTCACTACATCAATTTAGGACCACTATCCATTAATTACTCCTAAATATTGATGGATGAGAAGGTTAGGCCTTCCGTAACCAGGGCGGGATGGGTAGCGGGAATGGGCGGGGTCGATGCGGGATGGGCTACGGCCCGGGCGTGGTTGGCGGGGCGGGATGGTATCCGGGGATGGGATCCCGATCCATCCCGAAGGGTTTTTTAAAAAAAAAATTTAATTAAATTTTAAAAAATGTAACCGTTGAACGGCTCTTTGTAAAAAAAAAATATTTTTCTCAATTTAATCCCACTATATATTTAACCCTCAACCTCTTATTTCTCACACATCTCAACCTCTTATTTCTCACACCTCTCAACCTCTTATTTCTCACACCTCTCAACCTCTTATTTTTCACACCTCTCAAATTCTCTCAACCTCTTATTTCTCACACCTCTCAAACTCTCTCAAATTCTCTCAACCTCTTATTTCTCACACCTCTCAACCTCTCTCAAACACTCTTCCATTCTCTATATTTTAAACAATATGGATTCGCCACAACCCGGTTCACCAACCGCATCATCATCATCCGTAGACACCGACGATGACGACGAGTAGATTTTTAAATTTATTTTGTAATTTTTATTTTTAATGAATGATATGAATTTTAATTTTTATTATTTATCTTATTTTTATTTATTAAAAAATATATAAATATTTTTATTTTGTTAAATAATTAAATGTATAAATAAAAGAATTAAAATAAATGAGGTGGCAAAAGGGTTTGAGGGAATGGGGTACGGGTGTTTAGGGATTGTTAGGGATTGAGTGAGGGATGAGAGAAAAGCTGATGTGGCGCTGATGTGGAGTGGAATATTTGAAAGATTCCCTCCATGGGGTACTGATGGCCTTACCAGATAAATAGAAAATGGTGACTTTTGCCAACATGAATATAAGACTTGTATGTAGGGGTGTGCAGAAAGTCAACCGATCTAATAAGAACCGACCGATCCAATTAAAATTGACTAACATTGATTGGATATCCGATTAGAACTGGATCAGATCGGATCAAAATTTTCAACATCCAATTTGGATCGGTCGGTTCTTGGATGACAGTCCAGAACCGACAAAAACCGAACCGAAAGGAACCGATTCACCATCCATCCAATTATCATCCAACCACTCATTCGGTTATCATCCAATCCCATACATTATAATTCAAATTTTCAAAAGTAAAATGTTTTTATTTTTAAAACGTTGTTATTTAAAAACATTTTTAAAAAATAAAAAGTAAATTTTTTTAGAAAGAAACATAAAAACATTGAATGGATCTAATCCGATCATCCATTGGATGTTGGATGGATCCGATCCGATCCGATGGATATCCAATGAGAATATCCGATAGATGAAACCGAACCGATCCAATCATCCAATTGATTGGAAAAATCCAACATCCAATGGATGATTGGATCGGTTCGATTGAAAAAATCGGACATCCAATAGATGATTGAATCGGTTCCCCTCACATCAATTGAATGTCAACCGATAAACATCCCTACTTGTGTGGACATAATTAAAACCAGCTTATACTATCCAGTGCCGTAGAACAAAGGATACGCTGATCCTGACTCCCATGTTACCTTGTTCCAATCATTTATAAAAACACTGGCACCATATATATATATATATATATATATATATATGCTAGACGAAAGGAAAACCTCCATTAGAGGAGACACGTTAATTGGTCTCACAGTAGTTGAGTAATTATGCATATTTTGTTGGTTAAAATATAAATAAACAATGACATCATATCACTACTAGACAAATGGAAATTTCCGACCATAATATCCCTGACGGATGCCAGCCGTCGGAAATTACGGACCGATATTACCAATGTTTTTAAATTTAATTTAATTTTTTCGAAAAATAATTAAATTATTTGATTTTAACTTCCGACGGATTAACCGTCGCTAATAGTGTCTGTCGGTAATCCGTCGCTAAATACGCCGTCGGTCGGAAATCTTGTCTGTCGGAAAATCATTGTCCTACCAAATAATTGCGACAGCCAATCACCGACGTATTCCTGACGGAAATATCCGTGAGTGATTAGCCTTTGTTTTGTAGTTCATGTTAAATTGTGTTATGACTTGAAATTCAAATCAACATGTTACATTGTAATAACTAGTAGCATTTTTAAATTATAATATTTTAATAATAAATAAATAATTTAAAAATATAACGATATATATATATATATATATATATATATATATATATATGCTGGGTATCAAATACAAACCAACTACTTTGTACAAACTCGTACAAACCATACATAGCTTCATGATTTTGTAAATTTGGCTTCATGAATGTATATATATATATTTTGGCTTCATGAATATATAATTTGGCATTTTTAACTAATTTTTTTACAAAAATACCCTAAAATACCCTTATTTTTGTAAAAAAATTAGTTAAAAATGCCAAATGATATATTCATGAAGCCAAATTATATATTCATGAAGCCAAAATATATATATATACATTCATGAAGCCAAATTTACAAAATCATGAAGCTAGCTATGGTTTGTACGAGTTTGTACAAACTAGTTGGTTTGTACCCGATACCACCCCTATATATATATATATATATGTATGTATGGTTGGGTTCACGTGATACCAACCTGTTTTCGTGAGACGTGAGACCAAAAAATTAACACTAAACATTCACAGTGATTCATTGTAAAGGTAAGAAAAAAAGAACCTTCACAACAAAAACACTGTGAAAGTTTACCATCACAGTACCTTCACGGTTTTTTGCTGTGAAGGTTTAGTGTTAATTTTTTGGTCTCACGCCCTCACGAAAATAGTCTGGTCTCACATGATCTCAAACCTATATATATATATATATAGGGAGGTTCATGGGAAAATCTTAAAAAAATGAAAAACTAAGGAACACCCAGGTAGCCCTTCATCTGGACGGTATGCACTTGTGCATACAAATAAATTAAGTTGTTTTTTTTGGTTTATATGCACAAGTGCATTATGCACGTGTGCATGTTACAAATTACCCGTCCAAATGAAGGGTTACCAAAATGTTCCTTAGTTTTCCGGTTTTGTAAGATTTTCCCTCTAAGGCCCTTACCCTATATATATAGCAGAAAGAATGCCCGTGAAACTCCAGATCGCGATAGCAGAAAGGGAAAAGGAGATAGACTAACTGACACAAGAGTGGAAACAAATAATAGCCAGGAAGGAAGCCCACATGAAAATGATCGAAGTGGAAGAAAATGAGACCAAAAGGATGAAAGGGGATATAAAAGATAGGGAGACTCGTATTCGTCGAGAAAAAGAAGGCATTCACCACATTATGCAACACTTCGCAATTCTTCAAGCGAAGGTAAGCAACAAGCAAAGTTGGATTGATCAAACTAAGACAATTTTTCAGTAGGTGGTGGTACGTGTGTTGCTTTAGTACTTTGTTGTTTATGTGTTGTTGTTTTGTACTTTTCCATGTTGAAGCTTGCCCATGAATAAATGTCTTTCATTAGGCTGAAAAGTAGTCTGAAAAGTAGTCTGAAATATGGTTCATATTAAAAATACAACTCCTAGATGTTATACAAGATTATTTCAAAACAAACACATACTATGATATTAATCAGTACAATACAAAATTATCCAAATCTGAGACTACGACTAGACGATGATTTGGTTTTTGACAATCCGGGTCGACTTCTTACATGCTCTGGCGAGACGAGTCTCAAAGTGTTAAGTCCCCACATATCCGGGTCGACTTCTTACATGCTCTGGCAGGGGAATCACAAGGATTGCTTAAGTCCCCACATATCTTAGGGCTATTTACACCCGTTTGACAAAATCCAAATAGATATGTTGCGGTTTATTTTATTTCAATATAACATTGTTATATATAGATGCTTTTGGCAAGAGGCCAAAATTAATTTGAGTGTGACATGTGAAGCCAATTTAAATGTTTTTATATATTCAAAAGAAAGATAAACAATTAAATAATTTAGCAAAGTTTAGGGACGTTAGTTGTCATTTAGCAAAGTTAGGGGACCTAAGTTGTCATTCACCAAAATTTAGGGACCTAAGTTGTAATTTAGCAAAGTTTAGGGATCTAAGTTGTCATTCAACAAAGTTTAAGGACCTAAGTTGTAATTTAGCAAAGTTTAGGGACCCAAGTTGTCATTCAACAAAGTTTAGGGACTTAAGTTGTCACTCATCAAAGTTAAGGGACCTAAGTTGTCATTCACCAAAATTTAGGGACCTAAGTTGTAATTCAGCAAAGTTTAGGGACCTAAGTTGTCATTCAACAAAGTTTGAAACAATTGTTACTCTATCTCTCACTAGTTTCTTTCATGTGCTAATGTTTGAGTTCCGTCATTTGTCAAAAAATGTTGTACTCTTTAGAATAGATGTCAGGTATGTATACTGCCTAGCTTTGTACTAGGTTCCAAAAACCTTTAAAAATTTCTTTGATTAGGAGCATAATTTCCACTCCTCGTCGTCCAGGATACCCAAAATCATAGGACCGACCCTGGCCCTATTTATAGATTAAACTACTAACAGATAACTATGAAATCTAAATTCAGACTCTATATTAATCATAAACCAACTATGAAATCGAATAAAAATATTAAAGATAAATCCTAAAGCTATAAGGAAACATAAATTAATTAGTAAAGCATCAAATAATAATATAATAATAATAAATAATAATAGAAATGATTGAATCTCAATACCCTCGCTCAGCCGCACACGAGCAACTAGCCTCTCGGTTTACAGTTGGTAGCGGGATCCTCTGTCTCACCCTCCAAAGACTTGCACGACCTTTTTTTTCTTTTTCTTGTATTGGTTTGACCGTAGTCGTCATTCCTTTTGTTATTTTGTAGCCAAAACTCCCTGTATTAATTTAAAGACCTAAGTTGTCATTTATCAAAGTTTAGAGACCTAATAGTTAATCTTTTTTTGGTTAATTTGTTTCGTTCCAATTTTTTAAATTATATTTCGCACCCTATTTCGTTTTAAAAATAGGGAAGATCTTTTTTTTAAAGGTGATATGACTACCTTTTTAACCACATTTTTGCGTAATTGTTCGATTATATATTCTTCAATTTTTTTTGAATATTCTTTTCCGTATATATATATACATATATATATATATATATTTATTTCCCCATTAAATTGTGATGGCGTACCCGTCATGCAACATTAAAGCGTTTGGGTCCCATCCAAAATGGTTCCCCACATAAGGTTTTTAGTAGGAGATATTGAGTCAACGAAGAATTTTCCTCTTAAAAATAAGGGACTTTTTAGGGGCGGGGCCAGAAAATAATGTGAGTGGATCACCAATTGAACTTGAACTCTGTTTTTCTTTTATAAAGAATTCTCTTTGATAAACCTAAATTTTTTTCATATCGTCCGATGTCTAACCTATTTTTTCTCGATTTCAAAGGATTTTTAAGTTCTTTTTATTGATATCGCGAGATTTTTTCGGTTTTTTGGTTGATTTCAAGAGTTTTTTTTTTTGGTTTTTTGGTTGATTACGAGGTACGGTTGCATATTTCACAAATCTATTTTTTTTACTTTACGGCGAATAAATAATATGACAAAAATTATGGATAAAAGGTTTTTAGGAGAACCATTATTCAATACATAAAAATAATGGTTTAAGCTTTCAATAGATAAAGAAATAATAGTTTAGGAGGCACCTTTCTATATATATATATACATATATATATATATATATATATATATATATATATATATATATATATATATATTATATGTGTGTTAACCATTGATTAGTTTTAACCATTGATTAGTTTTTCAAATCTTGATCAATGGTTGTGACTTGTTCTCGTGTTTACAATTGAATTTGAGTTTTCATTTGAACCCACCCCTATATATATATATTATATGTGTGTATATATATAAAGTTAGAAGGATACAATATATATTATATGTGTGTATATATATATATATATATATATGGCAAATCTTTAGTTACTAATGTAATAAATTATATTCAAAGGATAAATATTTAAAACTTTCATACTACAAGGACCAAATAGTAATTTCTTAAATAGTCCTTTTGAACTTTTTAACGGCTCTCCAGTAACGCCGTTGGTCAGAGGAACGAAAATAGAAGCAAATAGAAAAGTAGGGACGATAAAAGTAGTTTTTAAACCACAGGGACGAAAACCGTTAAAACCACTAAATCACAAGAACGAAAATGTTAGTTTACTCTTGACAAAATTAAAAAAGTTTGTTGTTGCTAAAATTAAAACATATTTTTAACGTATTTTAGTTAATAAACGATTATATGTGTTAATATGATGAAGGTGTAAAATTAAAATTATGAAAGTAAAATATATAAAATAAAATAAGTAAATAAGTAAATAAGTATAGGGTTTGAAAGTGTACATTTCAATTACAAATCACAAATTTAAGTGGTAACGAATTTGTATGAACGAATGACCCAAGTAAACCTATAAACAAATAGGACCCATTAGATAATGATTTAGAAAATGTCGTTGACAACAACATATTTCATGTAGAAGTCTCGTGTGACCGTTATGCCGGTCTCAAAGGGGGTTTTTAATAGATATATTTGTTGTATTCAAGTCTATTTATAAATGGAAGGTAAATATTGGTGAAAATAAATGGAATTTAATTAAAATATCCAAAGTTTGATTTTGACTTACTAAAATACTCATTTTCTAAACCATTTTACTAAAATACTCATTTTTTCTGCGATTGGGTTCGCAATCACTGACCAGGGTCCATTTTGAAAATATTTTATCCTGCGATCGAGGAAGTGTCCCGCGAAAAGCTGATGTGGTGCTTGAGGGCTTGAGGGTTGTGATACAGATGGCCTTACAAGTTTATAACATTATTTCGATTTAAAAAACAAGTGGCCTATACTTCGTTTATAGTCTTCATCCTCCATTTTCCACAAACCCGACTTCTTAAATATTGGACCCACCCACTTAAGTATTGAACTCGTCTAAAGGGACGACACTCCCGGCAAAATATAGAACTCTCCAGTCAATTTGTCCATAACAAAAAAACTCTAATGGAGGCAATTTCTTTATTCATAGCGTCTTTCATTACACTACTTGTTTGTATCATGGCAATAGATACGATCGTCGTCAATCAAACCATTAGAGATGGCCAAACCATCGTTTCTGCCCAACAAACATTCGAACTCGGGTTCTTTAGCCCCGGAAACGTCTCCGAAAATCGATACTTAGGCATATGGTACAAAAAACGGCATGCGACAGCCACCGTTGTTGTTTGGGTTGCCAATAGAGAGACTCCCATTAGGAACAAATCCGGTGAGTTAACTTTCGATCCCAGCGGTATCTTGGTGCTCCGTAGCTCCCCCACCGAAACAACCACCATTTGGTCTTCAAAACTGTTTCACACCACGAGAAACCCGGTGGCCCAATTACTCGAAACCGGGAATCTTATGGTCGTTGACCGTGAGGATGGACCGGAAGATTACGTTTGGCAAAGTTTCGATCATCCTGGAGATACCGTTTTACCCGGAATGAAGTTCGGAAGGAATTTGGAAAGGGGTATAGTGACAAATTTTACATCATGGAGAAGTGCTAATGATCCATCTCAAGGCCAATACATGCTTTATATGGATTTTAATGGACTCCCACAAGTTTATCAGAAGAATGGAGAGGTGATTCAATATAGAGCTGGATCATGGAATGGTATTAGCTACATCGGCAATCCGAATTTCAAGCCTAATCCGGTATTCACATATGAATATGTTGAAAATGAAAGAGAGACCTATGCGGTATTTGAATTGAGTAAAAATTCGGTTCTTACCAGGGAAACTCTATCTCCAGAAGGCCATTTGATCGGCTGGAATTGGATCGACAAAAGCAAAGGATGGTTTCCTAATTGGAAACGTGTAGTAGATAACTGTTTTGGGTACGCGGTGTGTGGAGCTTACGGAAGTTGTGACACGATGCGGTCCCCATTGTGCGGGTGTCTCAAAGGGTTTACGCCTAAAAGGTGGGACGAGTGGGACATGTCAAATTGGACGAGTGGGTGTCGAAGGGAAGTAGCGTTGGATTGTGGTGTTGGGGAGGGGTTTCGAAAGTATTCATCGTTGAAATTACCCGACACGCGACGTTCATGGTTCAACAAGTACAACATGAGCTTGGATGAATGTGAGATCAAGTGTCGAAATGAGTGTAATTGTACGGCATATACGACGTTGGACATCAGTTATAACATCGGATGTTTGTTATGGTACGATGAATTGATCGATATGAGACAATTTACGGAAAATGGACAAGATATATACATTCGAATGGCTGCTGCTGAATTAGGTAATTAACGGGATGTTTGGTTCAAGTATGGGAATGAAAATGAAAATGAAAATGAAAATGACACGTGGAATGAAAATTCGGGCTTATAGGGAATGAACCCATTATATATATATATATAGGAAAGATCATGCAAGAAGTTAAACATCATGCGAAAAGACAAGAAGCTTCTTGCCTTCTCGCATAAGGTTTAGCTTCTCATTTGAATCTCCATATATATATATATAGATGTTCCGTAAAATGCAAACCTTGTATTTGTTGCACACTTACAAACCACAAGGTGCATATGCATATTGGTTTGTAAGGGGTGCAACAAATACATGGTTTGTATTTGATTTGTATCCTATATATATATATATAAATATATAAATTAAACAGACTTTTTCATTTTCAATCATGTTAATTACTGTTTAATACCTCTAACTAAACATCCTGTAACGTTGTTTACAGAGAAAGATAAAAGGGTGAGCAAGGGGAAGAAAAAAGCAAGGATGAGCATTTTGATACCAGTTATTCTAGGATTAATCATTCTTCTACTTGGACTATGTTTGTTGATCATTAAAAACAGGAAAAATGCACGAGGTAATAAGCGATGAGACGGTTTCTTTTTCTGTTTCATCGGGTATTAATTTTGATTTTGTTGTAGCAAGACGTATTCCGATTCAACAAACGAGCGATCTACATCTACCGTTGTTCAGTTTATCTACATTAGTTATTGCGACCAATAACTTTTCACTCGAGAACAAGCTTGGAGGAGGTGGTTTTGGACCGGTATACAAGGTAATGTTCAATCTTAAAAACTAATTTAAATGTTCATTCACTATGCATATGCTATACTTTCCACCCTTTACAACCTTAGGTTTCACGTTATCAGTATTGAGAGAATGTGTGTCCTACCGTTGAACACGGCAATGAACCTTAAGGATGTCTGTGAGTCACCCATCGATTTCAAGGATAATAACAATAATAATAATAATAATAATAATAATAATAATATTTAAATGAAAATAACAAGTCTTATTTAAATAGTTTTTTGGGTAATTATTAACAACTCAACAACATAAGACCATCAGAGTCTCTTTCAGGTACCGATGCAATTGTATAAAGGTGGGGCCCATCTTCCAACTAAAATAAAAAAAGCATGATTTTTTTAGTTTTAAAACAATTTTCTTTAACGTTCTTTATGATTCCTTCAGTTATTTTCTGTCTGTCCCTCCATCAACAAAAAAAAAACAAAGAAATTAACTCAAAATCAATCAAAAAACAAAACAAAAAAACTTTTGAAATCAACCAAAAAATCGAAAAAAAGTCCCTCGAAATCAACCGAAAAACTTCAAAAATCTGTCGAAACCGTAGAATTAGGCTACAAGCACATCGAACGACTTTGCGGACCTTTTAACCTCTCTTAAAAGTGTTTCCACTATGCAAAAATCTTGGACGCGCCACTAATGTCTTCCAACTCAATCTCAATTAAAATATTACTTTTTGTCTCATCCACCTACATGTACAATATTCAACTTCAAGTCTTCAACCCAATTTCATCTTTCATCATACCTTTTTTAAGCATAAAAATCTTGTGGATATTTTTCATATGAGTAAATAAATGGCTTGCAAGGGATGCCTGGAGGACGAACGAGAGGTTGCAGTGAAGCGTCTCTCTACGTGTTCGTTACAAGGAGCCGAGGAATTCACAAATGAAGTTATCTTTATTTCCAAGCTTCAACATCGAAATCTCGTCAAGATTCTAGGATGTTGCAATGAAGGGCAAGAAAAGATGTTGGTTTACGAGTACTTGCCTAATAAAGGCCTCGATTCATTTATATTTCGTAAGTTCAACATCAATTATATTATATAAAGCCAATTTAAATCATTCAATTAACATCCCATCTTTTTCATGTAGACGAAACCAAGAGTAAAATACTCGATTGGTCACAACGATTTCACATTATTAATGGGATTGCTCGGGGACTACTCTATCTTCATCAAGATTCCCGGTTACGAATCATCCATCGAGATCTCAAAGCTGCCAACATTTTGCTGGATCATGACATGAACCCAAAGATATCAGATTTCGGAATGGCAAGATGCTTTAGAGGAAATGAGACCGAAACAAATACTGAAAGAGTGGTTGGAACATAGTAAGAATTCATTAAAATTCTGTATCTAACAGTTTGCTACATATGTTGATATGCATGTTCTCACATACAGAGATGCACGCAAACCGGTGTTCAGTTCGGTCCTTAACTGGTCCTAGATCATTTTGACTGGACCGATTTGGTTTCGTTGTGTTTCTTTAAGATGGTTATTGCTTCTGTAGAAGCAAGTTCGAACCTTCACAAATCTGGGCCTGACCCAATTCGATCCTGGACCAGGCCCAATATACGGTCCTTTAACTGCTTAGATTAGATCGGTCCTTATCTAATCATTGAATCAGGCCCGAATGACTAAGTCGGGCCCATAACTCATCCTTGAAGTCCCTTTTAATATATCTAACTTTAGACATGGAGACTATACCAAGAAGGAAAAGGTTTAGAACTACGAGATGCGTGTTTGATCGAGTCACATGACTACAATCTTGAAATGTTACGGTCAATCCATGTGGGTTTACTATGCGTTCAACATAACCCTGATGACAGACCAAACATGTCTACGGTTATAATGATGTTAAGCAGCGAGAGTAAACTCCCGGAACCCCAACAACCAGGATTTTATAACGAAAGAAACAATTTTGGATGTGAGACTTGTTCTAGCAGTACGCAAACAGTACAAGGTTCAAATAACAATGTCACAGTTACACTTCTGGAGCCTAGGTAGACAAAAACCATCTGAATTTGTATCAACTACACATATTGTTACTCTTCTGTTATTAATTTTCGAATGGATGAGAGCAAGAGTAGAGCGTAGATAGATTATGTTACTTTGCTATGCACGTATACGGTGATAAGACTTCGTTTTGGAGAATTTATCGATGGATATTGTAAGTAAGACTTCCGTTGTGGTTTGTGTTGTAAGTTACTATTTAACTGTTACGTTTGACAATAATGTTCTATAAATTGGAGAAAATGGTGTGATATTGCCCATATATAAGAAAAGTGAGGGTGTTACAATTTTAATGGTTATATCGGACTTGATAGAATTTGTTGAAAGTACTTCTTTGAAATATTTGTTGTAATAATTTGTATAAAATTTCTGGAATTTATATAGTTATATAAGATAGACACAGACTAAGGCCATCCGTACCCCATTCGGGATGGGGCTCGGGATGGCATGCGGGATGGCGGGGATGGGCTACGGGTGTTGCGGTATCAGCGGGGCGGGATGGAATCCGGGTTCCCCATCCCGGTTCATCCCGAAGGGTTTTTAAAATAAAAAAAAATTAATTTAATTTTTAAAAATCATGCCGTTGAACGGCTCTTTGTAAAAAAAAAATCTCAATTTAATCCCACTATATATTTAACCCTCAACCTCTTATTTCTCACACCTCTCAACCTCTTATTTTTCACACCTCTCAAACTCTCTCAAATTCTCTCAACCTCTTATTTCTCACACCTCTCAAACTCTCTCAAATTCTCTCAACCTCTTATTTTTCACACCTCTCTCATCATGAATCCAAACAGAACACCTACATCCCGTCGTAACCGACCGAATACACCACAATCGCAAGAAGATCAAGAGCTTGGTTTCCAAGCGTTTACACAACAAGGTTATCATCCGCAATTTTCGCAACAATTTCTGCCACAATTTCCGCAACAATTTCCGCCACAATTTTCGCAACAATTTCCCCAACAATTTCACCAACAATTTTCGCAACAATTTCCTTACCAATTTACACGTCCCGGTTTGATTGAACAAGGTTTTACTCCGGCCAACTACAATCATCCTTCACCCGCAATCAATCTCGACGACGACATTGTTCCGGAAACCCAACCTTCTACCCCGAACACACCACAATCTATCCCGACACAACAATCTAACCCGGAACCATCAAATCCGAGACCAACGAAAGCCGCCAAACAAACGTGGAGTAAAGCCGAGGAACTCGCGTTAGTGTCGGCGTGGGTTGACGTTTCGGAAGACCCCGTGGTCGGTAACGCACAAAGCGGTGGTAATTATTTTTATTGTTATTATTATTATTATTATTATTATTATTATTATTCTTATACTTAATTTTACATAAATGTAGGAAGTTTTTGGGCCCGAATCGGGCATGTGTTCTTTACTCGCATGGGTCGTCAACCAGGTTATAGATCAACCCATCAACTCAATAGCAAGTTCAACGACCTCAATAAAAAAGTTAATTCGTTTGGCGGCATCTACAACAACTTGCTCAATAATAGATCAAGCGGGATGAGTGAGGCCGATATATCCCGAACGGCATACGAACGGTATCTAGCACGCCATAAAGTTGCTTTCACTCACGAACAAGCTTGGGACGTCCTAAAAAAATGTCCAAAATGGGGAGCCGTTCCAACGATGATGACAACTTCATCGCGGGGTTCAAAACGTACCCAACCTTCCGATGATGACGATGACGAGCAAATTCAACGACCCATCGGGAGAAACAAGGCAAAAAAAACATCAACGAGTAATACGTCCGGGACGAATACGGACGAAAGTGTTACTCAGTTGTTGACGACGTTCAACGGCAAGATTGATGATACAATGAAATACAAAATGAAAAAACTCGATCTCGAAATCGAACGCTCAAAACTCGAACGACATAGGTTGGAACAAGAACTCGAAATCGAACGCTCAAACTGATTTGAGACAGACTTCGAGTTTTTCATGACCCCGCATGATCACCTTACGGGAAACGCTTTGAGGGTTACTTTAGCGAGAAAAGAGCAAATTCAAAAATTTCATAATTGGTAGTGTTTTGTATTTTGTAATTTTTATTTTTAATGAATGGTATGAATTTTTATTTTTATTATTTATCTTATTTTTATTTATTAAAAAGTATATAAATATTTTTATTTTGTTAAATAATTAAATGTATAAATAAAAGAATTAAAATAAATGAGGTGGCAAAATGATTTGAGGGAATGGGGTAAGGGTGTTTAGGCCATCCGTACCCCATTCGGGATGGGGCTCGGGATGGCGCGGGAAGGCTGCGGGATGGGCTACGGCTGGAGCGGGGTTGGCGGGGCGGGATGGAATCCGGGTTCCCCATCCCGGTTCATCCCGAAGAGTTTTAAAAAAAATTTAATTTAATTTTTAAAAATCAAGCCGTTCAACGGCTCTTTGTAAAAAAAAATTCTCAATTTAATCCCACTATATATTTAACCCTCAACCGCTTATTTCTCACACATCTCAACCTCTTATTTCTCACACCTCTCAACCTCTTATTTTTCACACCTCTCAAATTCTCTCAACCTCTTATTTCTCACACCTCTCAAACTCTCTAAAATTCTCTCAACCTCTTATTTCTCACACCTCTCAAACTCTCTCAAATTCTCTCAACCTCTTATTTCTCACACCTCTCAAACTCTCTCAAACACTCTTCCATTCTCTATATTTTAAACAATATGGATTCGCCACAAGCCGGTTCACCAACCGCATCATCATCATCCGTAGACACCGACGAGTTGTTGAATCTACAAAGAGAAATTTTTCGACATACTGCACAATCGCTGTATGGTAGCACCGCCTCATCGTCAACAAGAGAGAGGGCCGCAAACATTGAAAGAGGTCGAGTAACTGCAAACGAGCGGCTTATGCGGGACTACTTTGGCGTCAACCCGATTTATACACCGAATATGTTTAGGCGGCGGTTCAGGATGAGCAGACAACTATTCGAACGAATAGTTGAAGATTTAGAAGTAGGGTATCGGTATTTTAGACTTCGGTTTGACGGGTTAGGCAAACAAGGTTTTTCTCCGATACAAAAGTGTACTTCCGCTATTCGGCAATTGGCGTATGGAGTAGCTGCTGACGCACTTGACGAGTACATCCGTATGGGAGAGAAAACGTCACGAGATTGTCTGTACAAATTCTGCACAGGTATTATTGAACTGTATGGTCAAAAATATTTATGCAAGCCTACTTTTATTGATATTCAGAAGTTGTACGCCGCGCATGAAGCTAAACACGGATTTCCCGGCATGCTCGGCAGCATAGACTGTACTCATTGGGTGTGGGCAAATTGTCCGAATGCATGGCGAGGTCAATTCATGAGAGGTGATCATGAGCACCCGACAATCATGCTAGAAGCAGTGGCCTCTCAAGATCTATGGATCTGGCACGCATACTTTGGTGTTGCCGGTTCCAACAACGACATCAATGTTCTCAATCAGTCGCCCATCTTCAACGATGTATATGATGGAAAAGCACCCGAGTGCCCTTTTGAGGTGAATGGAGCCACCTACAAGCACGGATATTATCTAACGGATGGGATATATCCGGAATGGGCTACTTTCGTAAAATCATTTACGTGCCCACAAGACCTTAAACGACAAAAGTTCAAGTCCGCGCAAGAATCCGCACGTAAAGATGTTGAACGAGCTTTTGGCGTGCTTAAACAACGTTGGCATATACTTCATAACCCGGCACGCGGATGGGAACCGACAATATTGAGAAACATTATGTACGCTTGTGTCATATTACACAATATGATACTGAAGATGAAAACCATGCTATTTGTGGTGACGTGGAAAACGACTTTTTCACGAATGATATCGAAAGCCAAATCAGTGAGACACAACGCGCGACAAATGTTCAAGAAGTCATAAACCGGGACACTCATAATAACCTTCGGTCGGATTTGGTCGAACATATTTGGCGTATCCAAGTTCCCAACAATGACGACGAGTAGATTTTTAAATTTATTTTGTAATTTTTATTTTTAATGAATGATATGAATTTTAATTTTTATTATTTATCTTATTTTTATTTATTAAAAAATATATAAATATTTTTATTTTGTTAAATAAATAAATGTATAAATAAAAGAATTAAAATAAATGAGGTGGCAAAAGGGTTTGAGGGAATGGGGTAAGGGTGTTTAGGGATTGTTAGGGATTGAGTGAGTGATGTGAGAAAATCTGATGTGGCGCTGATGTGGAGCTGGAATATTTGAAAGATTCTTCCATGGGGTAGTGATGGCCTTAGGCCATCCGTACCCCAAGCGGGATGGGGCTCGGGATGGCCAGCGGGATCAGCGGGATGGGCTACGGCCCATGCGGGGTTGGCGGGGCGGGATTGATTCCGAGGATGGGATCCCGGATCATCCCGAAGAGTTTAAAAAAAAAATTTAATTAAATTTTTAAAAATCAAGCCGTTCAACGGCTCTTTGTAAAAAAAAATCTCAATTTAATCCCACTATATATTTAACCCTCAACCTCTTATTTCTCACACCTCTCAACCTCTTATTTTTCACACCTCTCAAATTCTCTCAACCTCTTATTTCTCACACCTCTCAAACTCTCTCAAATTCTCTCAACCTATTATTTCTCACACCTCTCAAACTCTCTCAAACACTCTTCCATTCTCTATATTTTAAATAATATGGATTCGCCACAACCCGGTTCACCAACCACATCATCATCATCCGTAGACACCGACGAGTTGTTGAATCTACAAAGGGAAATTTTTTTGACATACTGCACAATCGCTGTATGGTAGCACCGCCTCATCGTCAACAAGAGAGAGGGCCGCAAACATTGAAAGAGGTCGAGTAACTGCAAACGAGCGGCTTATGCGGGACTACTTTGGCGTCAACCCGATTTATACACCGGATATGTTTAGGCGGCGGTTCAGGATGAGCAGACAACTATTCGAACGAATAGTTGAAGATTTAGAAGTAGGGTATCTGTATTTTAGACTTCGGTTTGACGGGTTAGGCAAACAAAGTTTTTCTCCGATACAAAAGTGTACTTCCGCTATTCGGCAATTGGCGTATGGAGTAGCTGCTGACGCATTTGACGAGTACATCCGTATGGGAGAGAAAACGTCACGAGATTGTCTGTACAAATTCTGCACAGGTATTATTGAACTGTATGGTCAAAAATATTTACGCAAGCCTACTTTTATTGATATTCAGAAGTTGTACGCCGCGCATGAAGCTAAACACGGATTTCCCGGCATGCTCGGTAGCATAGACTGTACTCATTGGGCGTGGGCAAATTGTCCGAATGCATGGCGAGGTCAATTCATGAGAGGTGATCATGAGCACCCGACAATCATGCTAGAAGCAGTGGCCTCTCAAGATCTATGGATCTGGCACGCATACTTTGGTGTTGCCGGTTCCAACAACGACATCAATGTTCTCAATCAGTCGCCCATCTTCAACGATGTATATGATGGAAAAGCACCCGAGTGCCCTTTTGAGGTGAATGGAGCCACCTACAAGCACAGATATTATCTAACGGATGGGATATATCCGGAATGGGCTACTTTCGTAAAATCATTTACGTGCCCACAAGACCTTAAACGACAAAAGTTCAAGTCCGCGCAAGAATCCGCACGTAAAGATGTTGAACGAGCTTTTGGCGTGCTTAAACAACGTTGGCATATACTTCATAACCCGGCACGCGGATGGAACCGGCAATATTGAGAAACATTATGTACGCTTGTGGTGACGTGGAAAACGACCTTTTCACGAATGATATCGAAAGCCAAATCAGTGAGACACAACGCGCGGCAAATGTTCAAGAAGTCATAAACCGGGACACTCATAATAACCTTCGGTCGGATTTGGTCGAACATATTTGGCGTATCCAAGTTCCCAACAATGACGACGAGTAGATTTTTAAATTTATTTTGTAATTTTTATTTTTAATGAATGATATGAATTTTAATTTTTATTATTTATCTTAGTTTTATTTATTAAAAAATATATAAATATAAATATTTTTATTTTGTTAAATAATTAAATGTATAAATAAAAGAATTAAAATAAATGAGGTGGCAAAAGGGTTTGAGGGAATGGGGTACGGGTGTTTAGGGATTGTTAGGGATTGAGTGAGGGATGGGAGAAAAGCTGATGTGGCGCTGATGTGGAGCTGGAATATTTGAAAGATTCTCTTATGGGGTACGGATGGCCTTAGGGATTGTTAGGGATTGAGTAAGGGACGGGAGAAAAACTGATGTAGCGCTGATGTGGAGCTGGAATATTTGAAAGATTCCCGAATGGGGTACGGATGGCCTAATAAGAAGTAAAGATAATGGTATAATTTATTAAAAAAAATGTGTTTTTATATATATATTTACATGTAACGGTAACAATCTAAAAAATAACACATAGGAAAAAATGGAAGTTAAAGTCTATCTAGGCTTCAAAAGTGTAACTGTTATTTCATTACTCGACTTTTCTGTTTGCATGCTACCAGAATTCTCAGGTCCAAATTTAGCGTCCTCTGTATAAAAACCGGGTTGTCTCGGTTCTGGAAGTTGACCATCGCTGCTCAACATCATAATCACCGTATACATGGTTGGTCTGTCGCCCGGACTATTCTGAACACATAATAAACCCACATGGATCGATCTCAAAACTTCAAACGTTGACCCATCGAGAGAAGGATCAACAAGTTCCAAAGCATTTCCTTCTTTATAGAGTCTCCATGCCTAGATATCGAAAAGTCAACATAAGTCAACCGTTTTCCAATATCAAAGGGTAGGCAAGTTATTTCATAAAATAATCGTTTTTTATCTTACATGTCCAAGGAGGTTGTGATGGTGCTCTTGATGAAAGAATCCTCTATTCTTTTGTCCACTTACAATCTCCAACACAAAGCTATATACGTCTGATTTCTCGTCTCCGGCATACTCCGGGGACATGTATCCACTGCGTATTTGATTATAAGTGTTATTGAGAAGCAAATAATAGCAGCTATAAATAATTAAGGGAATAGTAGACATATATTAACTTCTTACTATGTTCCGACCACTCTGTTGGTATTTGTTTCGTTGTCATTTCCTCCAAAACTTCTTGCCATGCCAAAATCTGATATCTTCGGATTCATGTCATGATCAAGCAAAATGTTGGCCGCTTTGAGGTCTCTATGGATGATTCGTAATCTAGAATCTTGATGAAGATAAAGTAGACCACGCGTAATCCCATTAATTATATGGAATCGTTGTGTCCAATCGAGTGTTTTTCTCTTGGCTTCTTCTGCACACAACAAAAAAAGAAGGAATTATGGTACTTAGTTATGTTTTTTTGAATACTCGAATTGCCTACGTTATCATATATTTCATGACGTTATACTTACTAAATAGAAACAAGTCGAGTCCTTTGTTAGGCATGTACTCGTAAACCAACATCTTTTCTTGCCCTTCGACGCAACATCCTAGAATCTTGACAAGATTTCGGTGTTGAAGCTTGGAAATGAAGATAACTTCGTTCTTGAACTCTTCAACTCCTTGTGTGGAACTCTCCGAGAGCCACTTTACTGCAATTTCTCGTCCACCGTCTAGAGAACCCTTCACAAGTTTGTTTTTCACATATCATAAACAAAATTAAACAATAGGAATAAATAAAGTAAATTCCAAATGTAGGCCTAATCTTGACTTAATTAATGTTACCTTATATACGGGTCCAAAACCACCCTCGCCGAGCTTGTTATTAAATGAGAAGTTGTTGGTCGCACTCAGCAGCGTCGACAAACTAAACAACGGTAGGGCGAGATCGTTGTCTCGGGATTCGTATATTTGACTTGCCTCTCTATCTTTAGCAATTGAATCACGTCGCCCTATTGATTTTTTTATTTATAAAAGATCGAATTCATATGACAACCCAAGTAAAACAAACAACGTTTAAAAAATATCTCATATAGAGAGGTAAATGAATGATCATACAAGAGTTAAAATTATGAGAGAAGACGAGAAGTCTCAATATTATATATGATTACACTTACTTTGGTGTGTTTAATCATCTATGATTAAGCGTTTATGTGTTGTCAATGTAACAAGTGTTTAATCATATATAATTAAGCTTGTGTATCATGTGCCTAATCATATATGATACTGAGATTTCTTGTAAAATGTTTAACTTCTCGTTTGAACTAAGAAGGAAAATTATGGTGAGAAGGTTAAGAAGGGATCCCCATCCTTAGGATGAGATGCATCAGATCAATTCTCCATCAAACGCAACTCATGGGATGAGTTTGATATTAAAAGTGGTCAAAACAAACTAGATAGTTTGTACAAACCCGTACAAACTCAATTTACCTTAATGAATTTGCAATTTTTTTAATTTGGCTTCATGAATCTATATTTTGGCTTCATGAATATAAAATTTGGCTTCATGTATATATATATATATATATATATCTATACTATATTATAAAGCATGAAGCCCACAAACTCTTAAAAACAACCATTTAAGCACTATGTACTACAACTTAAAGCATATTTACTTAATTTTTTAGAGAGAGAAACATAAATTCTTTGTCCATAAATATGTCCATAACATTAATGATTTCAATTAATATGTCCATAAATACGTCCATAACATTAATGATTTCAATTAATACGTCCCTTGTTAATTTTGGTTATACATATTTATTAAAGGCAACTGAATAATCAAAATTTATTAATGTTTGCATTAGTTTTGAAATTGATTAATACATATAAAAAATTAGCCCCAAAAATAAAGGAAACTGAATAATCAAAATTGATTAATTTTTGCATTAATTTCGAAATTGATTAATTTTGCCCCAAAAATAACACCCTTCTTCCTCCTATATATTTTGGCTAAAACAATATTTTGGTTTGTGAGAATTCTGGAAATCCGGTAAGCACCTCCATCAAAACTCCAACGGATTCTGAAAATCTGATTTGCTTCACAACAGGTAAGTTTTCTTATCTCAATTTTAAATTCCAACTTCAAAACCGTTTACATTTTTTTGCTCCATCCTGCATGTTCTTTATGGTATACGCTATAACAATCTTGTGTTTTAACTGTATGTGTTATAACTTCTATGAACTGTTTAGCTTGCTTTTAAATGAATGATTGATTAACCATTTATTTAATTAATCTTTTATGAATTACAGAATAATGGATGAGAATAATATTACTCTTCTTTTACACATTATCAGCACGTGCTTCCCAAAAGCTCTTTGAAGAACCAAACTGGTCAGTTATGATTCTCCTTCTCTCTCAGTTTTTTATAATCATATGATGTATGTAAATATTGCTATGTTACATGTTGATTTCGACCTATGGGTGTATAAATGCATACTTGATATCTATATTGATCTTTTTACGCAATGATATCCATCAACAAAACCACATGTGCATGCATCTTAAACTGTTTTTCTTTACATTTTGATAATTTTATTTACATAAAATTTTATTGGATTTCATTAATTTGGGTTTATACATTCAAATCATTGTAGTTTTAGTTTTCTACCATTACTATATTGTTTATATGTAAGCTTTATCGGTTATGAAGATTAAAATAGGAATTATATTATTGATTAATCAAGAATGATTATTGTTTTCAAACATGTATATTGTAACGTCCCAAATTTCATAACAGGCAAACAATCGTAAATAAGCATTCGAATTACATAAAACCTTGTCTTTACAAAATCAAATTTTCTTACTAAACAAAATTGACAGCGGAAGTCTCTAAATCCACAGCCGAGAGCTATTCTATAGTCATCATTTAATCAAGGAAACAAAACATAATCTGGAGCCTCTCTAAGCTCTAAGTTCTCTTTGCCTCCTCCCCTAGTTCTTATTAGAAGAACTTGCTGTACGCTTACCTGAAAATGGTTTAGTTTTGAAAGCGAGGGTTAGACCAAAAGGTCTAGTGAATTCCCTCCAAAAACAACATATTTAAACAGTTGGAAAACATTTAAAAGATTTATAAATAGTCTGTAACACATCATCAATCATGGTGCTGCACTGTGTTGTGGATTACATAACATATGGCGATCAGGGCCCCAGCAAACTCCCTTCTCGCCACTTGGAATCCCCGCGGATTCCCCTCTACCGAATAGGATGAAAACAAATTCCATCCTACCGGTCTATCATACATAACCAAGAGTCCTAAGACCCCGAGAACCTCTCTTCGATCCCACAGTGCAGACCGACTCCACATAGTGTACACATATGTTCATGCAAACATGTAAAATATGCTTTTCATAAATCATATCTTTCACAATGTCATGCTAAACATCTCTTTCAATTAAGATAAGATCATTCGTGAAAGTCATGCAAATCAATTCATACTTTTCATGCTCGGTAAACCATACTCAGTAAAAGAAACGTTTATCACTTCGCGTCGTAAAAAGGGTTTAGGGGACTCACCTGAAAAGCAAACTTCTTCTTAGCCTCTTGTCTCGTTACGATGGCACACCTAAGAATTAATTCATAATCCAATTAGGCACGTCTCCAATTCTAGTCCTAAGTCCCTCTCTTAATTTGGTCGCAAATAACTCATTTAGGCACATCTATAACATATTGGATCCCTTTTTCTCAAGAGACTTAGGCTAAATTCTAAACACGTCGGTCAAATGGCTAGACATTACGGGCCTGACAAACGGAGCCCAAACCAACACTCCCGGTACCCCAGACTCCCGGTACCCCGAACTCCCGGTACCTCGAACTCCCGGTACCCCGAACTCCCGGTACCCCGAACTCCCGGTATCCCAAACTCCCGGTACCCCAAACTCCCGGTACTTTACAAACCAGCGGCGAAACCTTCGATCGCTATTACTCGATTCCTTTCTAACCACAAGCTAGTGAAGGTTAATAACCAAAACATTCTTACCCCAAACAGTTACCAATTCGCTCTTCACAAACAGGACCCTTAGTCTATTAAATTTCTTTGATTAGCAATCCCGATACTCAATTAAAACCCTTCAGAGTATTCTTAGAACCCATACAGTTACAAAATCAGAAATACAAATTGGAATCTATCTTATCTATCTCTGTGAGTGCATAAAAATAACAACAATGGATGGATTTGTTACCAGCTTAGGGGTTCTTTACAGAAATCAACACTGAAGCTCCTTCCTCGTCGTTCCCTTCTTCTTTTCCAGCCGCAATCACTGAGAGGAGAATGATCTGCCTTTTCCAACCCTAGGGAATTGGTCCCTTTTATATTCCCTAAAATTGTAATTAAGTCCTCTATTTAAAACTTCCATTTCTCACATATTGGCCACTGAACTTACCATTTTACTAGAAACTAGGGTTGCTACATATATATATATATATATATATATATATATATATATATATATATATATATATCAAGAATATTTGAATAATTATGACCAAGTCTTTTATGAAAATTCTTATGATACATGTATTTTGGCATTCATGATGTTAATATGCTTTTACTTAATTATTAAGTTCATAAATAATATTTTATTATTATTGATTAATAAACATCTAATTAAGAATCATATTTCATAAAACGTGATTTTCTTATAAAATAATATTTACATATTTGAACATGTTTTTTTTTGCAAATTGATTTGTGTCAATGCTATTTACTTATTTAAGCCAATTTTAGGATCTTTTAATCTTTGAATGATTAATTACTTACCTTGTTCGATATTTTCATTCTCAACTTAATTTTGTTATGGGTATACTTTTAATAAATTAGCTAATTTCCTTTTGCATTAATTTTGAAACGTAATTTTCTTAAAAACATTCCTGATTTCAATTAAAAAACATTAATTTCCTTTTGCATTAAGTTTGAAACGTAATTTCATTAAAAAAACATTTCTGATTTCAATTAGAAAACATTAATTTCGTTTCGCGATAATTTTGAAACGTAATTTACTTAAATAACATTTTTGCTTTCAATTAAAAACATTAATTTCCTTTTGCATTAATTTTGAAACGTAATTTCCTTAATAAACATTTCTGATTTCTATTAAAAAAATAATTTCTTTTTGCATTAATTTTGAAACGTAATTTCTTTAATAAACATTTCTGATTTCAATTAAAAAAATAATTTATTTTTGCATTAATTTTGAAACTTAATTTTCTTAAAAAACATTTCCTTAACTCGAGTTAATCAGCTGAAAGATTTGGGTTAGTCATTCAATTAATCCGTTCTTATTGGATTTTTTTACTCCTGTTATAAAGAAAGAGATTATGAGTAGGTTTTATTTGCATTAATATTGAAACGTGATTTTCTTTTGCATTAATTTTGAGTTTGATTTTGCATTAATTTTGAGTTTGATTTTGCATCAATTTTGAGTTTTTTTTACTTTTAGTAACTATTAAGCCCAAAAAATAAGCGCATTATTAAAACAAACTGAATATTCAACCCCTTCTTCCTCCTATATATTTTGACTATTACGAATTCTGGCTATTAAAAACAATATTTTGGCTAGAAATTAGAAACAATATTTTGGCTATTAAAAACTATTAAGCCCTAAAAATAAGCCCATTATTAAAGAAAACTGAATAAAACTATTGAGCATGTAAGTTCTTCGTCAGGGGCTTTTGATTTGTATGTTACTTAGCTATTGAAATGAAAGTTTCTTTGTACGTATGTGGACTGGTGGTTGCAGTACATGGTTTTGATAGTTGATATTGCAGAAAAATTGCAAAACACATGTTTCTCCCTCACTACAGCAACAAAAGAATACGAGACCAAAAATAGCATTTTGGCCTTAGTGTGTGATATGGAGGAGATATGTATGTAAGATAAACGAGAAAGTTTCAACTGTGGCTTACGTTACCTTTTGTAGATGTTGGTAATTGATGACATTGTGGATATCTGAATAAGAAAAAGGATTTCATGTATGTTATTTTGTCTTGTAGGATGATTGTGACTCATCTATTTGCAGGTGATAAGTTATTTTGATAATCTATTTTATATTATAAAATATTTAATTAGAAGTGTTAAAAACAAAAAATTGTTATTAGTCATATATAATTCCATAGATTTCAATACATATTTTTAAATGTGTTTGAATGTCATGTAATAAACAATTGATTACTAAAGTTATAAATGATGTGAGCCTCAAGCCGTAGGCTTCAAGATAAGCCACCACGTTTTTTAAAGTGTTATTTATGATTATAAATCTCTATATCATGTATATCTATACCACCATTGGTAAAAGTTGTATATCATCGACTGAGTACATTGGGTAATACCACTCGATCCAATCCACGAATCAATTTGGTTTATATGGCAAAAACACATTTGCATTTTATATTATTTCTTATATTTATTTGAATATTACATCCCGCCGTATTGCGCGGGTACTCGGCTAGTATATATATATATATATATATATATGAAGGATCAAAAGAGAACCATCCATATAATATAAAAATATTACCTTGTGCCTTTGAATTCCTTCTCTTTAAGATCATCAATAGGCATGCTCCTAGTACAACGGTTAATCCCACCATTACTGGGATCACAATCATCCTCACTTTTCTCTTACTTCTCCTTTTATCTTTTTCTATAAAATTAAAAAAAATAAAAAAGTAATGTGAACAATTTTTTACAATTTCTAACAAAAACGAGACACGGTTTTAACAAAAAAAAAATCAAACCGTATCTATTTGTTTTATATTTACTAGAAGAGTAATAGTCAGATAAACCAGGCTGCCAACTATAGTACGGTACAAGGTAGGGTCTTTGAGGGGAGAACCATCTGTTGGTGAATACTCGACATTCAATTCAGAAGGAGAGTCCACAACACGAGTATCAGTGAGGCGAGCTCGATCAATAATTTCAGCAGTATATTTAGATTGAGAAAGCAGATAACCTCTGGGAGAAGAAGCAACCTCAATACCTAAGAAATATTAAAGATGACCCAAATCTTTCATCTCAAACTGTGCAACTAATTCTGACTTTAAGGTATGAATTCCTTGAAGATCATCACCGGTGATAATCATGTCATCAACGTATAACGAAAGCAATATACGACCTGCAGAAGTATGTTTGACAAAGAGAGCAAAATCATGTTCACTAGTAGAGAATCCAAGAGACATAATAACATCAGATAACTTTTCAAACCAAGCTCGTGGGGCCTGTTTAAGCCCATATAGAGCTTTTCTAAGCTTGCAAACTTCACCCATTTTATGAAGAACACCGGGAGGAGGAGCCATGTATACTTTCTCATTCAAGTCACCATTCAAAAAGGCATTCCTAACATCCATTTGTGAAATATTCCACTTGCGAACAGCAACAACGACAATAAGAGTGCGAATTGTAGTCATTTTGGCTACCGGGGCAAATGTCTCCTAAAAGTCCAAACCATATTCCTGAGTAAAGCCATTAGCTACAAGCCTGGCTTTGTAACGTTCAACAGATCCATCAGATTTTGTCTTGATTTTATATACCTATCGGGAACCAATGGCACGCTTACCTTCCGGAAGTGGAACCAAATCCCAAGTATGGGTCTTTTGCAAAGCCTCAAGTTCCTCACTCATGGCATGCTGCCAAAGAGGATTAGTAACTGCTTCTTTATAAGACGAAGGTTCAGAAAGGGAGTGTATAGAAGCTAAGAACGAAGTAAAAGAGGGAGAATAGGTAGAGTAAGCAAATTCTGGTAGACGAGTAGACTTACGAGGACGTTGAGATTGTCGAGGTGGATCCACATTCTCAGGTGCATCTTGAGTGACAGTAGGAGGAGGGGCAGCAATGTCAGGCATTGAAGTACCAGTAGCATGTTCGTCCGTTGGAAGAGTATCTGAAGTCTTAGTAGAGTTTACTTGCTCAACGAACGGATCAAGATTAATGACATCTTACTTTGTCAAGTTGTGTTCATTTTTGGGAATGGAATAGAAAGGAAAATGCTCAAGAAACACAACATGCCGAGATACATATAATTTTTGAAAGGTAGGGTCAAAGCAACGATAACCTTTTTGTCCTTCACCATAACCAAGAAAGACACAGACAATAGATTTAGAAGATAATTTGTCACGTTCTACATGTGGACGAAGTACAAGGCAAGTGCAACCAAAGACACGTAGAGAGGAGTAATCAGGGCAACGACCATAAAGTTTCTGAAAGGAAGATATACCTGAGGTGATTGAGGATGGAATTTTGTTGATCAGATTGACAGCAGTAAGAACGGCTTCACCCCAGAATTGGTTAGGAACCGAAGAAGACAACAAGAGAGATCCAGCAGTTTCAAGGATATGTCTATGTTTTCTTTCAGCAACACCATTCTGCCCGGGAGTGTCTGTACAGGATGTCTGGTAACTAGTTCCATCTAAAGCAAGTAATTCACAGAATTTATTGGAAGTATATTCTCCTCCCAAATCACACCGAAAACATTTAATCACATAATTATGCTGGGTTTTAACATATGCACGAAAACGACAATAAACATCAAAGAATTCTGAACGATGTTTCATGAGAAAAATCCAACAAAAACGAGTACAATCATCAATGAAAGAAACATAATATCGAGACCCTCCTTTTGTAGGAAAAGGAGATGGTCCCTACACATCAGAATGAATCAAATCAAAAGGTGCAACAGACAGAGATTTGCTTAATTTAAAAGGCAAAGCTGAAAATTTTGCAAGTTTACAACCACTGCAATTAGAAATATCATGAGTTTGCAAATTTCCCAAATTTCCAGAAGAAGCCAAGTATTTTAAACGAGAAGCAGAAACATGTCCAAGGCGTGAATGCAACAAATAAAAATAAGATGACTTAGACGACAAACGAAAAGAAGATAGATCTGCGGTATGAGCAACTGCTACTGGTAACCGCAACTCATCCAACACATATAAGCCCCCACGCCTACGGCCGGTCCCAATCAGCTTCTGAGTACATGGATCCTGCACACAACAAGAGTCAAGAGAAAAGAATACTTTATAACCAGAATCAAATATTGACCAACAGACACAAGATTCAATGAGAGTTTTGGAATATGATAAACATTAGGAAGAGAGAATTTTGAACCCATAATAGGACCAATGTCTGCTAATGGCATAGGAGTACCATCAGCAGTCATGACAGGCAAGGATGGCATAGGATTTACAGAAGCAAATAATTTTGCATTCGGAGACATGTGAAAAGAAACACAAGAATCTAAAATCCATGTAGTTGGATTCATACATGATTCGTTATCAATCGACTGACCTGTGGGAGAAGAGACGGACATGGCATGAGACTTAACATCAAGAAGCTTATGGAGTTGTTCAGTTATGGATGCAAGAGTAGGATTAGTAGTTGACCGAGATGGAGGAACGGCGACAACAGTGCTAACTTGAGGAGAGAAGCGATGTGGTTGTCGCGGATGGCCGGACTGCATAGAAGAATTTCGACCCATAAGCTCTGGACATTGAGACTTCCAATGGCCCTTTTTCTTACAAAAGTTGCATTCATCAAATCCGACTCTCGGATGACTCTTATTCTGATTTTAAGCAGGATGCCTATAAGGAACAACCAAAACAGAAGGGCTTGGAATTGGAAGAATACCCTTTCCTGTTTGTGTCTTTAGACGAGTTTCATCAGCCAACAATTCACTTACTACCGAATCAACTGAGGGAAGTGGGGTGCGATGCAAGATGTTACTACGAAGTCCTTCAAAGTCGCTTCTTAGTGCCATGAGAAACTGCACCAATCTTTGTTCTTCCCTACGGGCAATGTAGGGTCCAAATGCACGCAATTCAGCTAATTCAGTAAGAGCTAACTGATCCCACAAATCTGTCATTGTTGAGTAAAAATCCTGAATACTCATCTCTCTCTGTTCAAGTGCTCGGATATCAGCTTCTAACTGGTACTGTTTTGCAAAATTAGACTGTGTATACAATCTCTCAAGTTGGTCCCATACTTCCTTGACTGTTTCATATTTTGCCAACTGAAAACCAATTGAAGGTTCAACAGAATTGTTTATCCAAGTGATAATTTTCGAATTCTCAACTTCCCAAGGTTCAAGTTCTTTTGCTTCCTTTGGTTTCACAATGGTGCCAGAACATAACCCCACATTTTCTTTCCCTTCAGAAAGTTTTTCAAGACATAACTCCAATAGGAGTAATTTTTCCCATCTAAACCAATACTAATGGCTTGGAGAGAATCGTTTCCAGCCATTGCAAACGAGAAATAGCAAGCAAAAATCGAAAGAAAAATAGAGATTATAAAGATATTGTATACCAAAGACGATTCTCGAGCAGAAGACAGCGTACCAGAAGAAATCCGAACCAGAAGAAAATGATTTTCGAACCAGAAGACGAACGCCAAAACTATATACAAAACATGAGTGCTTGAGATTAACAGTACTTGAGAGAAGAAACAAGATTAACCAAACTCTGATACCATGATAACTTTGATAGATGAAGGAGAAATGCAAGAAATGGTTTAGGGTTTCATTAGCAAGCTGTGTTCTTACAAAGATACAAAGAGAGATATCATGAAGTATACTAATAACCTAAACTATATACAAAACCTAACCTAAGCTAAAATATACAAGAGCCCATAACTAAACCAAAGAGCAAGGCCCGTCCCAAAGGTATCTATATTATCTAACACACTTCACCTCACATTGTTTCAGCGTCATATTCGGGTCAAACCACGATTTACGGGTGTCCGGTAATTTCACCCACGAATACTTCCGAAACCCGTCTCCGACCCGACAATCCAACGGTATTTCCCTTTCACACCCACTCGTCCAATCCGATACACCCCACTCCACCGGATTCTTCGGCGTAAACCCTCTCAAACACGCACACGAAGGAGACTGCTCAATATCACAACTCCCGTAGGGCCCACATAATTTGTACCGTACACAGTTATCAACGGTGGGCGTTGAAAACAAAAACCAACCTCCGGTTCGATTAATTCAATTGAACCGGACCATATCGTCGGCCGGAGTTAACCTCATTCGCGTCAGAACAGACCGGTTAATCAGTTCGAATTTGTAGTAAGGGGCCGTTTACCTAATCACTTACTTGGGTAAGTGTTTACCGGTAAAATTCAACACTATTACTTTCTTCCCAGGTAAGATTTTAGTCCGTCAAATCGGTTTCGTATGCAACAATTCACACGGTAAGTGCTAACCCTAGTAAGAGTCGTCGCACTCACTTATCGGGTAAGACTCTCGGTCATTGCATAAGTTGAATTCGCTCTTATCGGGTAAGATTTTTGGTCTTTGCCATATAATTCGGTAGGTAATGTGACTTGGTAAATGCTTACTCGGGTAAGTGTTTGGTAAACGGCCCTAAATCTCGTTTTCATTTGAAACATGTGAATATGTGAAAATGGAATTAGGTTTCAAACTTGCCATTCCAGTGAATCCAATTCCATTCCATGATCCAAGTCGATATTGAGGGGGTGTTTGGGAGTGCGGTAGAAAACGCCGTTTCTCCTTATTGTGTTTCCACGCCGGAGATCAGTGTTTGGATTAACAAAAAAAACTCATTATCACGTTTCCAGGAAGGAGAAACGGAGTTTTTTGAGAAGCGATTGGAGACCTACTTTTCTGGGCCGGAGAAAAGCGATAAGGAGATAAGCAGACGTGATTTCAAAACGCAATCCCAAACACCCCCTGAATCTCGTTTCCCCTTTTTTGATAAACTTGTGGAAGACCATTGAAATCCATATAAACCATATACTCACCTTCAGAAGGATCATCATCGGCTTTCCACGATGTGAAATTCGTCACTACACCTTTCTCCAGATTCCTCCCAAATTTCAAATCCGGTAGAAATGTATCCGTCGGATGATCGAAACTCTGCCAAACGTAATTCTCCAAATCAATTGAATCACCGTCGCCAACAACCATCAGATTTCCGGTACCTAGTAACCTAGCGACTGGATTTTGTGAATTTGTTGTTGAATTAGACGACCAAATGATTCTATTGTTGTTTGAATCACGAAGCACCAAAACTCCATCGGGATTTAGGGTTAACTCACCGGATTTGTTCGTAATTGGGGTTTCTCTGTTGGCAACCCAAACGACGGTGCCGGCTGCTAGGCGTTTGTACCAGATACCTAAGTAGCGGTTGTCGGTGGTGTTGTCGGGGGTAAAGAAGCCGAGCTCGAAGGTTTGTTGGGGTGAGACGATGGTTTGATTGACGGCCATGGTGTCGGTTGCCGTGGTAAATAAAGCATAGTAGGAGAAGATGAAAGAAATGAAGAAGAAAAGGTGGGTGCCGCCATTGATGCACAGTAGTGGTGATCCTGTGAAGGGGATCATGATGTATGATTGTGGGATTATAGGTTTAAATACAAAAGAAAGAGAAAGAGAGACGGTTGATTGAGCCGTCACTTGTTATGCCACCCGTAGCGCCCTCGGGTACGCAGGCGGGTTCGGCCGAAGTGGCAATCGGGTTAGCGGGTAAGGGGGTATGGGGGCGGGTAGGAGTGGGTAAGGGGAGCGGGTTCATGAACCCGATGAAGATTTTTTTTTAATTGAAACTGAATGTATTTAACGGGTAGTGGGTTCAGCGGGTAAGATGGATAGGCGGTACTCCACTTTAGGGTAGGAAAGAGAAAAGACGATGTGACACTGAGGTGACAATTGGGTATCAATAGGTAGCCGGTACTCATGGTTTTATTGTGAAGTGGAGCCCAGTGGGTGTGACTTCCGTTGAATGCCATAAAACCTTCATTTATTTCATTGTTGGTGGATTTAAGAGGTTACCATATCGAAAATTTACCACACAATTCGTCACCAATTATGTCATCTAAATTGAAATTTTAATTTAATTTAGTATTAAAAAGTTATATCTGAAAAGTATATTTAAACAAAATACAAAATCACAAATGGTAATTAAACATGACTTGTTCGAGATTTTTGATTGAGATATCCGAAAGTATATATGGATATAGTTGTTTTAGTTATTTAAAATCTAAGAGTAAGGGGCCGTTTACAAAATTCTTACCCGATTAAGTGTCTATTAAGTCTTATTAGCTTACCGGATGAATATGTTAAAACTAAGAATCTTACCTGGTAAGGGCGGAAGCAAGGACCGAGAGTCTTACCCGGTAAGTGAGTGCGACGGCTTTTACCACGGTTAGCTTTTACCGGCTAAATTCGGCTAAATTGTTGCATACGATTCCATTTTGGTGGATTAAAATATCACCCGGGAAGTAAATGATAGTGTTGAATTTTACCCGTAAGCACTTACCCGGTTAAGTGATTAGGTAAACGACCCCTAAATTATAAATTTAGTCCCTATAATCCATACTTTTTTTTATTTACTTTAGTCTCAAAATCTTTATATATTTAAACGGAAAACCACAAGAAATGAGGTGGCATCCATAGAATTGAGAATCACCCATTTCTTGAATTGTGGTTGATTTGAAGTTGTCCCACATTGGTAAAAAGTTGAAAAGTTGTGTAATAACCAGGTATTGTATTTAATTGTTTAAATTATATTATTATAGTTTAAAATGGATTTAGGATAGTTTATGAAGTTTACAAGTCTTTATTGTAGTATTATATTTGGGATTAGAAGTTTGGGGTAAGTTGTAATGATTTGTTGGAAATTAAGGGATATGTTTTTGTCGATTAGGATAAGTTTAGGGTTGATTGGTGAAAATTGGTAACACATGTCATCACCAAATGTCTCTAGTCATCTTTATATGATATCAATAATCACTTTAGACATAAACTCAATTTAAGAAAGTGTGTGTGTTTCTTTGTTCACGACAGAAAGAGAGAAGAGAGACTAGAGAGTGATTTTTGGAAGAGAGTAAAGAAGAAGAAGGATTTCTGCAGTTTGGGTAGGATTCTAATCAAGAAGAACTAAGGTATTAATACTTACAAAACCTCTTGTTCTATGTTTCTTAATTTTCTATGAGTTTTGAAGTGAGTTTTGATCAAATCAGTAAGAAACTCCATCCTCTTTGCTTGGCAATCTCCATTTTTCTATGACTTGAGTTTTGAGCTTTTGGGTTTTGAAATCATGAATCATTGGATGGATTTTAGATGGATTTTGTTAGATTAAATGGTGTTTTGTGGTTGGGTATTTGTGGGGAAAGGTTTAGAACATCCATTATTTCATTTTGGAGGCTTAAAATCGATTTGGAATGAAATGGGTTTGAGAAAAGGGCCATTTTTGGCTGAATTGGATGTGCAGGTTTTCCGTGCTAGTTTGGTGCTAGTTAACTAGCGCGGGAAGTAGCGCCATCCTCTGGTCCAGTGTTCCGCGCCCCTTTTGGCGCGAGTTTTCTAGCGCGGAAAGTGGCGCCGGGCACTGTTTCGCGTTTTCGGATTTTATTTCGCGTACGGTTTGAGGATATGTTTATGGTATCAACTAAGGGTTGTTTTTAGGGCTTATTAGGAATGGATTTGGGACATAATTAGATGGTTTAACATCATTCTTATGGCGCCAATTCAGGTGTTCGGGTTGAGCTAAAGTGTGTCCCAGAACGTGTATCGTTGTGCTAAGGTTAAGGTGAGTTTTACTTCGAAAATATTTTTACTGGAATACATATATATGTGGAATGGATATGTGATCAATGTGTGAACAGTATGTGTTTATAATATAGTAAGATATTATATTCCTATGTGCATTACACTACACAAGTGCACATTAGTCGGGTTCCGGTGTGCGGACCGATGGGTAGTCGGGTTCCGGTGTGCGGACCGATGAGTAGCCGGGTTCCGGTGTGCGGACCGGTAACGTTGATTATTTATTAGTTGGCTTGCTACCAATTAATATGGCCAGTTGTGGAGGAATAAGGTGGGATGAGATGTACGAGTCTTGAATGGTATTGATATACGTGTAATATATGGATGTATATGAAAACTCTTATATAAATGGTTTTGATACAAAGGTTTACTAAACTAACAGGGATTTTCTCACTAGACCATTAGGTCTAACCCTCATTTCTGTTTAAAAAATATGTATTCCAGGTGGTGGATCGGGTAAGAGCAAGTAAATAGTACTCTTGATGGATAGCTTTTGTGAAGATGTGGGTTATGAAGTTGTGGATGAATTTTGTACTTATGACTTTGTTATTAGTCAACATGTAATTTAAATTGAATTTGCAAAAATGTTGTACTGATTTACTTATTATGTTTTGAAAGACTATGGGACCGAATGTGAAATACGATGTATCTTTTGATGATTTTATAATATAAAATGTATGTTATTTGTATATATGGAAACCGGGTTGTTACAGATGGTATCAGAGCCCTAGTTTAAGGGATTTAGGTATTAGTATCTGTACCTAGACTTAAACTGCATGTGAAGTAGGATGTCCCTATTATTGTAGAACCTTGGGATGTTAAATATAAAAAGGTAGAAGGAACATCATGTAAGGTAATTTCAGATTTACACCTGGCCAGTGTAATTGTGATTTTACATGTACATGTTTGAACTGGAATTCCTTATTATGTGGGGTATGTGCTTATGTGTATAATAACATTGTTTGAATCTACAGAATGGCAAGTGGCACTAGACAAAAGAATCAAAGGGGAGGAAGGAATTCGAGTGGAGAGAACCCACCAGTAGGAACAGGGGGAAGAGGAGGAGATCGTGGTGGAGGCAGAACCGGAGGTAGAATCGGGGGCCGAACTGGGGGTAGAACACAACCACAAGGTACAGAGTTTGTTACACGGGATGACCTGACGGCTGAAATGGGGAGATTACAGGCTAGCATACAAGCCATGTTTGAACGAAGTCGTCGTAATGAAACTGATACACGAGATCCGGAACATGAAGTCGAAATGCCAATCACCCCTGTTGTATTACCGGTAATGAAAAAGTGTGATTATAAAATGTTTCTTAGTTGTAAGCCCCCTACGTACTCAGGAGATCGGGATCCAGTAAAAGCGATGAGATGGCTGAAAGAAATAGAAGCTATCTTCAAGACGAGTAAATGTGCTAAAGAGGATAGAGTACTTTATGGAACTGCAATGTTAAAGGGCGATGCTTTATACTGGTGGGAGGCTCATATTGAATTGGGAGGATCGAACATATATTCTACTTTTTCGTGGGAAGAATTCGTTTTAGCTTTCACAAAACAATTATGTCCACAAGCAGCCGTCAAATAATTGGAGGAAGAATTTATGAGTCTACAACAAGGGAATTTGTCAGTTAGAGACTATACTGCTCGTTTCTTAGAAAAATCTCGTTTTGCGGGATATTACGTTGCTACGGAGAAACTGAAGATGGATAAATTTATCTATGGGCTAAAATCAGAAGTCAGAAGATTAGTGACTGCAACAAGGCCAGATACCTTTACAGCCGCAGTAGACGCTGCTGAAAATGTAGAACGAGACAACAGAAGGGATGCCGGGGATAAGAGTACGGGGAAAAGGAAATGGGAAGGTCCACCACATGATTTGAAGAAGTCTAGATTTCAGAGATTCGATAATCGTCCACCTTTCCGACCAATGGAAAGACCTTGTCCGAAGTGCCACCGTATCCATCAAGGAAACTATCATATTGAATCGCGGGTTTGTTATAGGTATGGGAAGACCGGGCATGTTATTAAAGATTGTCGATTAACGCGGTTTTGTTTCTTGTGTAATTCTCCGGATCACCTTCAGTCAGATTGTCCGCGAGGTAGAATACAACAGGGGGGCACATCAGGGAAACCAGCAATTGCTAGACCAGTAGTTCCAAGAATAGAACCGCCGAGAACAAGGGGTCGTACATTTCAAATGACAGCTAAAGAGGCGGAGGAGACTCCGGATGTGGTTACAGGTGCATTTTTCATAAACTCTACACGTGCTAAAGTGTTGTTTAACTCCGGTGCAAACCGATCTTTTGTGTCTCCTTCATTTGCTGCTCACTTGCATTTAGAGCCTAAATTGTTAGAACATGCCTTACTGGTAGACACTGCAAATGATAATCAAGTGTCAGTTAAAGAAGTTTTTGATTGTTGTGTGATAAATATAGAGGGGTGTGAAGTACCGATACAACTATTTCCTATAGCCTTGATCGAGTTTGGTATGGTAGTAGGGATGGATTGGTTAGCTGAGAATTAGGCTAACATAGTTTGTGATAAGAAAATAATCAATGTCGTTTTACCTGATAAGAGGTCAGTAGTGATTTATGGTGATCGTAAGAATCATCAGTCTAGCCTAATATCTATGATAAAAGCCAGTAAATGTGTCAGCAAGGGTTGCCCGAGTTACTTAGCCTATGTGATAGACAGTAGGCCTGAAAAGATTAAGTTGGAAGATATTCCTATTGTTAATGAATTTCCAGAAGTTTTTCCTGAAGACTTGAATAGTCTTCCTCCTGTTAGACAAGTAGAATTTGGTATAGACTTAGTTCCTGGAGCCACTCCTATTGCTCGAGCACCTTATCGACTAGCACCTCCAGAGATGAAAGAGATGATGGCACAACTACATGATCTATCCGATAAGGGCTTCATCAGACCCACCTCTTCGCCGTGGGGTGCACCAGTGTTATTCGTGAAAAAGAAGGACGGTTCAATGAGAATGTGTATTGATTACCGGGAGTTGAATAAGCGCACGATCAAGAACAAGTATCCACTTCCAAGAATTGATGATCCCTTCGATGAATTAGTTGGAGCTTGTTATTTCTCCAAGATTGATCTCAGATCTGGCTACCATCAGTTGAAGGTTAAAGAAGAAGACGTTCTAAAGACTGCTTTTCGTACAAGGTACGACCACTAAGAATTCTTGGTGATGCCATTCGGACGGACGAATGCTCCAACCGCTTTTATGGATCTAATGAATCGGGTATGTAAGCCTTATCTTGATAAATTTGTCATTGTATTTATCGATGATATACTTATCTATTCCCGATCCAAAAAGGATCACGCACAACACCTTCGCTTGATTCTGGAGTTGTTGAAGAAAGAAAAGTTGTATGCTAAATTCTCGAAGTGTGAATTCTGGCTTCGAGAAGTTCAGTTTCTGGGGCATGTAGTTTCCGAGAAAGGTATACAAGTTGATCCAACAAAGGTGGAAGCGATTGAAAAGTGGGAACCGCCGAAGACGCCAACGGAAGTACGCAGTTTTCTGGGCTTAGCCGGGTATTATCGAAAGTTTATAAAAGACTTATCTCGTATCACGACACCTTTGACTAAACTGACTCGGAAGAATCTAAAGTTTGAATGGAAAGTAGAACAAGATGAAGCATTCAGAATATTGAAAGAGAAACTCTGCAGCACGCCAATTTTAGCATTGCCAGAAGGTTCTGATGATTTTGTTGTCTACATCGATGCTTCCAAACTAGGATTAGGATGTGTACTTATGCAACGTGGAAAGGTGATTGCTTATGTTTCTCGTCAACTAAAGGACCATGAAAGACAATATCCTACACATGATATGGAGCTTGCAGCAGTTGTATTCGCGTTGAAAATTTGGAGACATTATCTTTACGGTTCTAAGTGCCAAATATTTACCGATCATAAGAGTCTCCAACATCTTTTCGATCAGAAGGAATTGAATATGAGGCAAAGAAGATGGATGGAATTGGTGAATGATTACGACTGTGAAATCCTTTATCATCCGGGAAAGGCGAACGTGGTAGCAGATGCACTGAGTCGTCAGGAAAGAAGTGGAACAATAAGAGCTATTTCACTACGGGCTGAACTGTTACCGAACATCTTTAATGATTTGCAAAAGTGTCAAATAGAAGCATTTCAAGAAGAACATTTGAAGTCAGAACGATTAGTGGGGATTTCAGCATTACTAGAAAAAGATGATCGTGGGTTATTATGTTTGGGAAGCAGAATTTGGGTGCCTCGTATGGGTGGGTTACGTGATCGGGTACTACAAGAAGCTCATCAATCTTGTTTTTCTATTCATCCGGGTACGAACAAGATGTATAAGGATCTGAAACAATTTTATTGGTGGTCGGGGATAAAAAGAAGCATTGCTCAGTATGTGGAAAGTTGTGATACTTGTAAGAAAGTAAAGATTGAACATCAAAGACCGTTTGGTCAGTTACAACGTCTGGAAATACCAATGTGGAAGTGGGATCAAATTACTACTGATTTTATTACAAAGCTACCAAGGACTCCGAAAGGATTTGATTCTATTTGGGTGATTGTGATAGATTGACGAAGTCTGCTCATTTCTTGCCGATAAAAGAAACTGATTCAATGGAACGCTTAGCCAAATTGTACATTGATGAAATAGTAACTCGACATGGAGTTCCAATCTCGATTATTTCTGATCGAGATAGTCGTTTTACTTCAAGATTCTGGAGAAGTTTCCAAAAGGAGATGGGGACGTAGATAAAGTTGAGTACAACCTACCATCCTCAAACTGAACGAACAATTCAGACATTAGAAGATATGCTCCGGGCTTGTATTATTGACTTTGGGGGATCATGGGATAAACATCTACCGCTGATTGAATTTGCTTACAACAACAGTTATCTGTAACAGCCCGGTTACCCATATCATACAAAAGTTACATAGCAAACCAAGTACGGTCTCTTTTAGTCTCGAAACTACAAATTACATAAAACTTCCTAATCATCAATGGTCCACGAAGACAGTCTACACCTTATTCTTTCCTTTGCCGCTATCAAATCCTCGACCTGGAATACATATTTTTAAAACAGAAATGAGGGTTAGACCAACGGTCTAGTGATATAATCCCTAACATTTCAAAATCATTATAAGACCATTTCACATAATATTTTGTATCAAAATAGTTTATATAAATCTTTCGTCAAAACACCCATATACCATAATTATACAAATACCACATCAAGATTCGTGCACCGTGTAATTCCCCTCCTTCTCGTTTTCATGGCCAAATTAGTTGGTAGCAAGCCAACTAATCATCGTTACTGTACCCAAATACAGTCAACTTCGCTGCAATCACACACAGCCCCGCTGCAATTACCTACAGCTCCACTGTAATTCCATACAGCTCCGCTGCATTTCCATACAGCTCCGCCGACTAATAGAACGGCTAACATATCCTCGTGTAGTGCAGTGCTCATATAAATACAATATATCTCAATATATCATATTGTCATTTATATACACATAATCATATTACTACCATATAATCGTCTTATATATATACACATATATATGTATCCCGGTTTAAAAACGTTTTAAAGTAAACTCACCTTGAATGCTTAAAAATACTCTTCCAAGCCTTTCTCCGAGCTATTCGATCCTTTATCCAAAATTCTCATAATCTGAAACCATTTACATACAAATATCTCCTTACCAATTTATGTATAAGATTTACTAGCAGGCTATGGACTCTAGATACATCTACATAACTCTTATCCTCAAAAATTGACCAAACAGCCAAAATATCCGGAAACCACAAAAGTATCCGGACAACTTTCCGGACAACATGAGGAATCCGGATACCATCCGGTATCCCATTCCATCCGGAAAAGTATAACAAGAGGAACTTACCCGGATACTTGAATCGTCCGGACAACATCATCAGAGCTACCCGGACACTACCAACAAAAGTATCCGGACACGTTCATTCTATCCGGAAACTACTGACTGTTCATCCCCATTTCACCCAGAATTCGACAGAATTATTATCATATGTGTAAATGATGTTTCTACTCCTATAGGACCCTTCTAAAAGTAATTACAAACACAATATACAAAGGAACATACCTTAATTCACTTCCAAAGCTCACCAATTTGAACCCTTTAGCACAAACCCTTCTTTTCTCTTCTTGCTTTCTCTCAACACACACACACACACACACTAGACTGAAATATCTGATTTCTGAGTTGTGAATAATATCTGATTTCTAAGATGATAATATCAACTTAATTTACCACTTTGGTCCTTGAACTTATCAATAATAACCCAAACACCCTTAACTTATAAATCAACCCAATCTTACCCTAAAATCCAACTTTAAAATTAACTAAACTTAACGGAAAGATATTTTTAACTAACGAACTTACCCGGGGTATTACATTATCATTCCAGCATACAAGCGACACCGTTTGAAGTTCTGTATGGTAGAAAATGTCGAACACCTTTATGTTGGAACGAAGTGGGGGAGAAACAGTTAGCGGGGCCAGATATAGTACAGTTAATAGCAGATAAGATTACTCAGATTCGGGACAGATAGAAAATGGCTCAAGACAGACAGAAAAGCTATGCTGACCGACGTCGGAAACCGTTAGAGTTTCAAGTTGGAGATTTTGTAATGTTGAAAGTATCGCCATGGAAAGGAGTTATACGTTTTGGGAAACAAGGAAAACTTAGTCTGCGGTACATTGGACCCTTTGCAATAACAGAAAAGATTGATGAAGTAGCTTACAGGTTAGATCTTCCGTCAGAGTTAAGCAGGATTCACAACGCGTTTCATGTATCGAATCTTCGAAAGTGTTTGGTTGCACCAGATCAAGCCGTCTCTCTACCAGATATACAAGTGGATGAAAAGCTGAATTATGTAGAAGAACCGGAAGCCATTTTAGACAACAAAGTTAAAATCTTACGTAGTGGGAAGGAGATCAGACAGGTGAAAGTTCAGTGGAGACACCACAGAGGTCAGGATGCTACATGGGAATCAGAGTTGGATATGAGATCCAAATACCCTTAACTTTTCGCTTAACTGAATTCCGGGACAGAATTCTTTTAAGGGGGAGATGTTGTAATAACCAGGTATTGTATTTAATTGTTTAAATTATATTATTATAGTTTAAAATGGATTTAGGATAGTTTATGAAGTTTATAAGTCTTTATTGTAGTATTATATTTGGGATTAGAAGTTTGGGGTAAGTTGTAATGATTTGTTGGAAATTAAGGGATATATTTTTGTCAATTAGGATAAGTTTAGGGTTGATTGGTGAAAATTGGTAACACATGTCATCACCAAATGTCTCTAGTCATCTTAATATGATATCAGTAATCACTTTAGACATAAACTCAATTTAAGAAAGTGTGTGTGTGTGTTTCTTTGTTCACGACAGAAAGAGAGAAGAGAGACTAGAGTGATTTTTGGAAGAGAGTAAAGAAGAAGAAGGATTTCTGCAGTTTGGGTAGGATTCTAATCAAGAAGAACTAAGGTATTATAACTTACAAATCCTCTTGTTCTATGTTTCTTAGTTTTCTATGAGTTTTGAAGTGAGTTTTGATCAAATCAGTAAGAAACTCCATCCTCTTTGCTTGGCAATCTCCATTTTTCTATGATTTGAGTTTTGAGCTTTTGGATTTTGAAATCATGAATCATTGGATGGATTTTAGATGGATTTTGTTAGATTAAATGGTGTTTTGTGGTTGGGTATTTGTGGGAAAAGGTTTAGAACATCCATTGTTTCATTTTGGAGGCTTAAAATCGATTTGGAATGAAATGGGTTTGAGAAAAGGGCCATTTTCGGCTGAATTGGAAGTGCAGGTTTTCCGTGCTAGTTTGGTGCTAGTTAACTAGAGCGGGAAGTAGCGCCATCCTCTGGTCCAGTGTTCCGTGCCTCTTTTGGCGCGAGTTTTCTAGCGCGGGAAGTGGCGCCGGGCACTGTTTCGCGTTTTCGGGTTTTGTTTCGCGTACGGTTTGAGGATATGTTTATGGTATCAACTAAGGGTTGTTTTTAGGGCTTATTAGGAATGGATTTGGGACATAATTAGATGGTTTAACATCATTCTTATGGCGCCAATTCAGGTGTTAGGGTTGAGCTAAAGTGTGTCCCGGAACATGTATCGTTGTGCTAAGGTTAAGGTGAGTTTTACTTCGAAAATATTTTTACTGGAATACATATATATGTGGAATGGATATGTGATCAATGTGTGAACAATATGTGTTTATAATATAGTAAGATATTATATTCCTATATGCATTACACTACACAAGTGCACATTAGTCGGGTTCCAGTGTGCGGATCGATGGGTAGTCGGGTTCCGGTGTGCGGACCGATGAGTAACCGGGTTCTGGTGTGCGGACCGGTAACGTTGATTATTTATTAGTTGGCTTGCTACCAATTAATATGGCCAGTTGTGGAGGAATAAGGTGGGATGAGATATACGAGTCTTGAATGGTATTGATATACGTGTAATATATGGATGTATATGAAAACTCTTATATAAATGGTTTTGATACAAAGGTTTACTAAACTAACATGGATTTTCTCACTAGACCATTAGGTCTAACCCTCATTTCTGTTTAAAAAATATGTATTCCAGGTGGTGGATCAGGTAAGAGCAAGTAAATAGGACTCTTGATGGATAGCTTTTGTGAAGATGTGGGTTATGAAGTTGTGGATGAATTTTGTACTTATGACTTTGTTATTAGTCAACATGTAATTTAAATTGAATTTGCAAAAATTTTGTACTGATTTACTTATTATGTTTTGAAAGACTATGAGACCGAATGTGAAATACGGTGTATCTTTTGATGATTTTATAATATAAAATGTATGTTATTTGTATATATGGAAACCGGGTTGTTACAAGTTGGAGCAATGTGATGTGTATAAAAAAGGTAGATGCGTGAGATTGACTTATAGGGTTGTCTATTTTAGATGACTCTCTTTTAAAAAACACAAATAAAATAGTATTTATATTTATAAAAGAAAAAAACCTTAGAGTATTGAGGTGACATCATGAGAATTGAATATTCTCCAATGGTGAGTTGTGGTTGATTTGGAGTTGTTCCACATTTGTAAAATGTTGAAAAGTTGGAGCAATGTGGTGTGTATAAGAAATGTGGATGCATGAGATGCATTTTGACTTTTGACTTATAGGGTTGTCTATTGTAGATGATCCTCTTTTTTAAAAATAACAAATAAAATAAAAAATTATCTTATATTGAATGATTATCCTTTGCAAATAAATCATAGTAATCATTATATATATATATATATAGAGGTGGGTTCAAACGAGAATAGAACCTATTTAAAAGAATAAAGGGATGAATCTCATCCATTGATCTCATTCAATCAATGGTTAAAAAACGGAATGGCATATTCTGTAAATATGAAGGATATTAAACCATTTTACATACAAGGACAAATTATTTTAAGGGTAATTTCGGAAGAAAAAAAATAACATAACTGGTATATTTTATGCAAGCGAGATCCATGGGATTTGAGTATCCCATCAAATATGGCAACTCAAACAATTTCCTATTTTCTCTCAATAAGCATCTGCAGTGGGTTAAAGATGTGATCATGTGTGATTTATAGTTGTGATCACGTATAACATTCTTAAACCTCTGTTCTACATTTCTTAAAGATGTGATCATGTGTGATTTATAGTTGTGATCAAAGGTGATTTATACCTGGTTGAAAAATTGTGATTTATACCTGATCAAAGATGATTTATAGTTGTGATTTATACCTGATCAAAGGTGATTTATAGTTGTGATCAAAGGTGATTTAGTTGTGATCAAAGCAAACAATGATTATACAAAAGTAAGTTTGTCATATGTGATCACATATGATTCTGCACTTTAAATATTGCACAATACGTACTAAACAACAACACCGTCATCACTAATGATTATGCACTTCACTATTTAACATAAGGTGTACTCACATCTGTCATCACTAATGATTCTGTACTTTCACTATTTAACAAAAACTTGTAATCACATATGATTATGCACTTTAACTATATAACAAATTACAATGCATTCACCACCATCGAATTTATCATCCACCACCGATTTCTCCAGGTTTTGTTACGAGGGCCTGGAAATGGTGGTGATCGGAGAAAGGCCTAGAAATGGCGGTGGCTATTTTTTGTTTATAGATCTGGATATACAAGGGTACGAAGTACGATATCGGATAGGGAAAGGGGGCCAAAGTGGTGGTCGGAGAAATCGAGCTTACCCTTCCCCTCATGTTCCGGCCTACACTGTCGTGGTCTTCGTTGGAGAACCACCCCACCGTAACCATCCCATTCGTTTTATTTTCCCAGAGCATCGCCACACCATCTCCATCTCGCATCACGTTATTGTCCCGCCCAAGATCTTCATCTTCATGGACTTCGTCTTCTCCAAAAAAACCAATTTCTCCAGAAAATCGAGACCCCTGGATGTAGAATATCGTTGTTGTTGTTGTTGCCGGATCAGCTGTGGAGTCGTCGAAGATTAGGATGGCTGGAAATGACCGGTTATGTTGGGGGTGGAGAGCTTGAAGAGTAAGAAGAAGATAATGGTTATAATCTATAAAATAGGAGAAGATCCGTTGTTTTGGTAAAACAATGGGTGATGACACCTGTGAAATATATAATCCATTGTTTTGGTAGGTGATTGACACCTGTGAAATCTATAAAATAGGAGATCACACCTAATTTTGCAAAAATAGAGATTATCCTAAATTAAATAGGATGTTAATTTACATTGCTACCCTTTTAATTATACTAATCTAAAAAATTAAAAAAATATTAATTTTATAATTATGATTGGTTGACATTTATTTCTTTATTCCTTTAAATAGTTATCATTCTCGTATGATCCTCCCTCTCTATATATATATATAGATATATATATATAGGGTTAGGTTATTTTGTTAACAAAAAAAAGTATTAATTTTGTTAACCTATTTGTAGTCGTTGATCAAATATATGAGTGGTTGTGATGAAATCTTGGTTTGACATTTATTACAATATTGGTCAAAAAATAAAAAATCAAAGGAACACTTGTGATAAGGGTTAAGTTGGTATTTCATAAATAGTTTTTTCGTTTTTTTCTAAGATTTTTAAGTGGGGAGTTACAAAAATCAATAATTAATGGGAGAGTTATAATATTGATATAGGTTTGCATGAAAAAACTCAAATTTCTAGTTTTTTTAGTTTGCTCTCGTTCATCTAAGTTCGTGTTTGCAAGAAGATGGATGTTCGTATGCAAGAAGATGGGTCTAAGTTCATCTAAGTTCGTGTTTTCTAGTCATATTTGTTGTTCACGAATGTTCATAACACACAAACGTTTACGTTCAAGTTTGGCAAAATAAAAGGTTGTCGTGTTTGGGCTATTATTGAATCTATAACTTTGGGTTAGTATGTGTTTGCATGCTACTTTGTTTTTTCGTATGGTAAGGGTGTTTGTGTGTCTGTGTCATACTTCAAGGTCTTATCTTCATTTAACCAAGCCGGAAAGTCAATGTTCATGGTTGTTCGTTTCGTCATTGAACCAAAACATTTTTAATGTCATGAATGAACAAATGTGTTCGTACACAAATGTTCACGAACATGCATGAAGATCAAGGTCCTACGTTCATATTAAAGAACCCACATGAACATTCATGAACAAAACATTAACAAAATATGAAACGTCTGTCAAATTAGCACAATTTGGTTACTTGTAGATGTTTGATTTGGTACTTGTAGATAGGTTGTATTAAAATATTCCATTAAAAAAATACTCCATTAAAAAAATACTCCATAATAATTAGTGGGACAAACAATCATAGCATACAAACTCATATTAAACTACTCCGTTAAAAAATGTTAGACGTGTTCTTGTGATGATCGTCGTCATGCATGTGTTATGAACATTCGTGAACAACAAATATGTTGAACATGTATGAAACAAATTATACTCTTATGGTAACAATAGTAAAAAACATTCAACCAGGATATACGTTGAACATGTATGAAACAACTAAAAAATAATAAATGGTTTGTGTTAATGAAAGTTGAACACGTGAGAAAATTGAACATGTGAGAAAATTGAACGTGTATGTGTATAAAAAAAACAATATGGATATGAAAACTAATATACATTCTTATTGCCTATAATTGTGCACAGTTACGAATAAATTATACTCTTATGGTAACAATAGTAAAAAAAACATTTAACCCGGATATACGTTGAACATGTATGAAACAACTAAAAAACAATAAATGATTTGTGTTAATGAAAGTTGAACACGTGAGAAAATTGAACACGTATGAAACAAGTATGTGTATCAAAAAATAATATGGATATGAAAACTAATATACATTCTTATTGTTCATAATTGTGCACAATTGACCATTAGATCAACTCTGCACAAACTATTAATAATGGTTTTGCAAAAACGCCCCTCATTAACAAAATATCAAGTGAGAAATGAATCAACAAACTCCAACGGCAACGTCGAACTTTGTGGAATTAGTAGAATAGTCCAACATATCGGGTTGAATATATTCTTGATGATGATGAAAATCCATTTTCATGCAAACCAAACTATGATGAACGAGAGCTCCCTGAAACCAACAACTTATTTTTTTTAAATTAAAATTACCTATATCAAATTCGCAACTCATCAATGTAATGACCAATTAATATTTGCTTTTGTAACTCCAATTTTAAAAGTCAACCAAAAACCCCCTTTTACAAAATACCAAATGTACCATTTGACAATAATTAATATGTTGACACTAACCAATTAGAAAGGTGAAATCCTATTGGTCTAAAGTGGTTAGTAAAGTTAACACCATTTGGGAGGTTAACAAAATAACCTCCCTCTATATATATATATATATATATGTATATGTATATATTAAAAGAAACAATGTGTATTAAATCAGTGTCATTAGAATTGAGTACTCTCAAAGGATAAATTGTGGTTGATTTGATTTGTAGGTGTCCCACATTGATGGAAAGTTGAAATATTGGAACAAAGTGATGTGCATAAAGAAATGTGGTTGATAGGCATTTGTGTCAAATTATAGCATTTGACTCTAAGGGGGCATTTGGTTCACGGATTCTGATGAAATATGATGGAGTTGGAATGTAGAATTCCATTGACCGAATTTCATTACTTCGTTTGGTTCATTCTTTTCGACGGAAAGGAATGTTCAATTCCATCAGATTCCATAAATAAGTGAATTTGAAATTCCTTAGCAATCTTGAAAGATTTTGATGGAATTGGAATTGATGGAATGTTGTATTTTCATAATTCCAAATATACCTTTTAACTTAAATATAACATAATTTAATTTAATACTTTAGGTTTTTATTTTATATTTTATACTTTGATTTTATTTTTATATTTATACTTATATTCATATTTTATTTTTATATTTTATATTTTTATTTTTATTTTTATTTTATTTTAATTTTATATAATATAATTTAATACATTTTTTTATTTTCTCGAAATATATTTTATTTTTTCAAAATATAATTTTGTTTGTTTGACAATATATTTTATCTGGGTTTTGTATATTATATTTTTTTGCGCATTCAAGTATTTAAAAATTATTTTATTAAAGTATTTTTAGTGAAAAAATTATATATAATGATTATTTTAATAAATAATTTTTTGTTTTAAAAAATTAAAACTTATCAAAAAGGGTATTTTGGTCATTTATAATAAATTCATTCCAATTTCAAAGCTACATTTTGTGAACCAAACAGACAAATTCCAATTCTGTCAACCAAACAAGTGGTTAAACCTGACAACATTCCATTCCAATTCCTTCAAAGTCAAATTCTTTTGACATATTCTATTTCATCCAAAAACATTCTACGAACCAAACGCCACCTAAGGGTGTCTTATTTTCGATGACCCTGCTCTTGCAAAAGAAATTTGTAGTTTGATCTAAAGAATTGTCTTAGGCTATCAGTATCGCCTTCGGGCTCGCATGCGGGCTTGCATGTGGGCTTTGAGGGCTCCAGCGGGTAGTGGTAGAGGGGTTGCGGGCTTGAGGCTCGGGCTTGGCAATCGGGTTTGAAAACCCGAGAAACCCGAATGGTTTTTCCTTTTTTTTTTTGTTAATAATTTAAAAATAAAGCCGTTGCAACGGCTACTTTTAAAAAAAATCCAATTTAATCACACTATATATATAATCCTAAAACCCATTTTATTTTTCACACAAAACAACTCTCTCATTCTCTATATTTTAAACAATATGGATTCGCCACAACCCGGTTCACCGACCGCATCATCATCATCCGTAGACACCGACGAGTTGTTGAATCTACAAAGGGAAGTTTTTCGACAGGCTGCACAATGGATTTATGGTAGCACCGCCTCATCGTCAACAAGAGAGAGGGCCGCGAACATAGAAAGAAGTCGAGTAGCTGCAAACGAGCGGCTTATGCGGGACTACTTTGGCAACAACCCGGTTTATACACCGGATATGTTTAGGCGGCGGTTCAGGATGAGCAGACAACTATTCGAACGAATAGTTGAAGATTTAGAAGGAGAGTATCCATATTTTACACTTCGGTTGGACGGCAGACGCAAACAAGGTTTTTCTCCGATACAAAAATGTATTTCCGCTATTCGGCAATTGGCGTATGGAGTAGCTGCTGACGCACTTGACGAGTACTTGAGGATGGGAGACAAAACGTCACGAGATTGTCTGCACGCATTCTGCACAGGTATTATTGAACTGTATGGTCAAAAATATTTACGCAAGCCTACTTTTATTGATATTCAGAAGTTGTACGCCTCGCATGAAGCTAAACACGGATTTCCCGGCATGCTCGGAAGCATAGACTGTACTCACTGGGCGTGGGCAAATTGTCCGGTAGCATGGCGAGGTCAATTTATTTGAGGTGATCATGAGCACCCGACAATCATGCTAGAAGCAGTGACCTCTCAAGATCTATGGATCTGGCACGCATACTTTGGTGTTGCCGGTTCCAACAACGACATCAATGTTCTCAATCAGTCGCCCATCTTGAACGATGTATATGATGGAAAAGCACCCGACTGCCCTTTTGAGATGAATGGAGCCACCTACAAGCACGGATATTATCTAGCGGATGGGATATATCCGGAATGGGCTACTTTCGTAAAATCATTTACGTGCCCACAGGACCCTAAACGACAAAAGTTCAAGTCCGCGCAAAAATCGGCACGTAAAGATGTTGAACGAGCTTTTGGCGTGCTTAAACAACGTTCGCATATACTTCATAACCCGGCACGCAGATGGGAACCGACAAGATTGGCAAACATTATGTACGCTTGTGTCATATTACACAATATGATACTCGAAGACGAATACCATGCTATTTGTGGTGGCGATGAAAACGACCTTTTCACGGATGATATCGAAACCCAAATCAGTGAGGAACAACGTGCGGCAAATGTTCGAGAAGTCAAAAACCGGGGCACTCATAATAACCTTCGGTCGGATTTGGTCGAACATATTTGGCGTATCCAAGTTCCCAACAATGACGACGAGTAGATTTTTAAATTTATTTTGTAATTTTTATTTTTAATGAATGATATGAATTTTTATTTTTATTATTTATCTTATTTTTATTTATTAAAAAATATATAAATATTTTTATGTTGTTAAATAATTAAATGTATAAATAAAATAATTAAAAAAATGAGGTGGCAAGAGGGCTTGAGGGTAGCGCTACGGGTCTTTAGGGCTTGAGGGCTTGAGGAGAGGGTTAGGAGAAAAGCTGATGTGGCGCTGATGTGGCATTGAGGGCTTGAGGGCTTGCGGTACTCATGGCCTTATATATAAGCAACAAACAATGAAAGTTAACGTGACACCATGAGAAGCGAGTATTTTCAAATGCTATATCTTTATATCTATAAAAGAAAAAACCTTGGGGTATTAAGATGGCACCATGAGATTTGAGTATTCTCCGATAGTGAATTGTTGTTGATTTGGAGTTGTCCTACATTGGTAAAAGATTGAAAAGTTGGAGCAATGTGGTGTGTATAAGAAAGGTAGATGAATGAGATGCATTTGTGTCGATTCATGAGTTTGACTTATAGTGTTGTCTATTTTAGATGACCATCTTAAAAAAAATACTCTCTATATGTATAAAAGAAAAAAACCTTGGGGTACTGAGGTGACACCATGAGAATTGAATATTCTCCAATGGTGAGTTGTGGTTGATTTGGAGTTGTCCCATATCGGTAAAAGGTTGAAAATTTGGAACAATGTGGTGTGTATAAGAAAGGTGGATGCATTAGATGCATTTGTGTCAATTCATTAGTTTGACTTATAGAGTTGTCTATTTTAGATGACCCTCTTTAAAAAAACAAATAAAATAATTTGTCTTAAAAGTTATCTTATATTGAATGATTTTCCTTTGCAAAAAAATCATAGCAATCATTATATGTATATATATATACACATTAAAAGAAGCAATGTGTATTGAATCGGTGTCATTAGAATTGAGTACTCCCAAAGGGTAAATTATGGTTGATTGTAGGTGTCCCACATTGATGGAAAGTTGAAATATTAGAACAAAGTGATGTGCATAAAGAAATGTGGTTGAAAGGCATTTGTGTCAAATTATAACATTTGACTCTACGGGTTTCTTATTTTCGATTACCCTCCTCTTGCAAAAGAAATTTGTAGCTTGACTTAAAGAATTGTCTTGTATATATATATATATATATATATATATATATATATATATATATATATATATATATATATATAAGCAGCAAACAATGAAAATTGAGGTGACACCATGAGAATCGAGTATTTTCAAATGCTATATTGTAGTTAAATATTGAGTATCCCACATTGATAAGAAAAGTGATACATTAATAAAATAGTTGAGTATATAAAGGATGAGAAAAAGCCTTTGAAAGCTAAATAGTTCATCCGCTACTCATGTCATTTTTAACTTTCAATTTTTAATGAAAAATAGTTCTTTTTAGTATACATGTTGAAACAACAATATATCAATATACATTGATGAGAAAAGCGATATATCAATAGAAGAGTAGGATATATAAAAGATGAGTAGAAACCTTTAAAAACTAAAAGGGTCATTTGATTACTAACCTTCAAATGCCCTCCTATGAATCACAGTTTAGAAGGAATTGATTCAGTGCATCTTATCTCATCCAACAGTTGATAACCACTTTACTCGCTTCTCACGTTAAGATCAATTTCTCACTGAACCCGACCCATATACACATATAGTCTATCTTACATATTAATTAACTAATTTGCACACATATATATATATATACTATTTTCAATAATAGTGATATTGTTGTGGGACATGTTTTTTGGATTATAATAACATAAAAGCATAATCATTACTGGTGCATTTTAAACTTTTCGTAACAAAAAGCTATTATTGATATATGCAAAATTAATCACATTTGAAAATAGATTATTATTTTATATTACGTTCATTTAAAAAACAATAATCGTATCGCGCAACGTGCGATGACCAACACTAGTTAAAATAAATTAAAGATGAGACCGTGGTTTACATTTTTGTAAACCGTAAATCCTTTCCTCTAAGGCCATCCGTACCCATACCCTCAAACCCTCTTGCCACCTCAGCACCAAATCAGTTTTTCTCCTTACCCTCTCCTTACCTAAAAGTGGAGTACCAATATCCTCAAACCCTCTTGCCACCTCATTTTTTTTAATTCTTTTATTTATATATTTAATTATTTAACAAAATAAAAATATTTATATATTTTTTAATAAATAAAAATAAGATAAATAATAAAAATAAAAATTCATATCATTCATTAAAAATAAAAATTACAAAATAAATTTCAAAATTTCAAAATAAATTTAAATATCTACTCGTCGTCATTGTTGAGAACTTGGATACGCCAAATATGTTCGACCAAATCCGACCGAAGGTTATTATGAGTGTCCCGGTTTTTGACTTCTCGAACATTTGTCGCGCGTTGTTCCTCACTGAACCGCCACCTAAACATATCCGGTGTATAAACCGGGTTGTTGCCAAAGTAGTCCCGCATAAGCCGCTCGTTTGCAACTACCCGACCTCTTTCTATGTTCGCGACCCTCTCTCTTCTTGACGATGAGGCGGTGCTACCATAAATTAATTGTGCAGTCTCTCGAACCAAGCCTACAAAAATTTTCCTTTGTAGATGCAAGAGTTCGTCGGTGTCTACGGATGATGATGATGCGGTCGGTGAACCGGGTTGTGGCGAATTCATATTGTTTAAAATATAGAGAATGGAAGAGAATGAGAGAGTTGTTTTGTGTGAAAAATAAAATGGGTTAGGATTATATATATAGTGTGATTAAATTGAAAAAATAAAATAATTTTTTTTAAAAGTAACCTTTTGGCAACGTTCATATTGAATTTATTTAAAATAAAATAAAATGTATCGGGTATCTCGGGTTGGGGAACCCGCCCTAAAGCCCGAGCCCCCCGTACCCATTCCCACTCGAACCCGCACGAAGCCCGGGTGAGCCCGCCTCTCCGCTACGGATGGTCTAATAAAGTAAAAAAGATTTCGTCTACTCAATTAATTCGAATGAGATTTTGGTCAATTTTTTTTCTTATTTAATAACTTTTTACTCTTTTTGACTATTTTGTTTATTTTTCCTTTTTTTATATTAAAAGAAAATAAAACCTAAAATCAAAGTTATAAAACGTGGTGTGTTTTTGTGTGGTTTGAACATGTACAAAGAACGTGCAAACGTTCATGGGTTGTATCCGAAGATTTGAAAACTGATGTTTTTATGTAAGCAATAGAGGACAAGCCTGGATTTCTAAATACATATTTTAAATTGCATAATTAAAAATAGTCTAAAAAATAAAAAATAAATAAACTTCAAAATAAAGTTAATTTATCAAAGTTCAAAAATAAAATATTACGTAAATACTAAATTATTATATATATATATATATAATATACGTTATATATAAAATAAAAAAATGTGGTGAAGTGGGTTTGAACCACGGTTTAATAACTCAAAACCGCAAATTGCATAGTACGGTTTGATAAAAATGCAAACCGCACGACGAAAGTTCTAAATCACACTTTACGATGTGGACGGTTTGTACGGTTTGACGGTTTGAATGAACACACCTATATAAAAGTAAACAAAAAAACCAAAGCATCATGAATGCCACCATGGAAGTGCTTCAACTACAGAGGGACTAAGCATCTCTATCTCCATCTTCAATGAAACCTACCGGATCAATGGCATGAGAGGGAGACCAAAGCAACATCTTCACGGTCAAAATCTTCTTCAAGGCCTCCATCTTCCACCGACCTCCACCTTCTTCTATCATGAACTGTAGTCGACCTCCATCTCCACCCTCCGTCACCATCGTTGCTCCACATCCGGATCAAACAACCACAACGATATTTGGGTTTATATCTTGTTTCAATTTTGTTTCTAGTTTTGAATTTGATTTTCAATTTCGTTCCCGATTTGAAAATGGGTTTCATTTTTTGGACTTGAATCTTGTTTTGATTTCAATTCTAATTTTGAATCTGGGTTTCAATTTCATTCCCAGATTGAACATGGGTTAATATTTCGTTTCTAGATTAAGAGGGTTTCTTTATTTGAATACGTGTGTATGTTACGGAGAGAGCTATAAAAGACAGCACGTTAGGCCATGGCGTGTCACAGCAATAACGTGGCGTGTGACACAATCCTTGACGATATTATGTAAAAATGATATGGTAAATAATACTATTAGTTTATAAATAATTATTGATTGATCTTGTGCTAGGAATACAGGGAAAAACGATTTTATATAAATTTTTATTTTCTTGAATTCAATGTTATTTTTTATGATATAAACAATATATTGAAAAAAGTTGTAGTTATTGAGGACCTATTTTTACATCTCGCACATGGCCCATAAAATGTTAGGAACCAGCCCGGAGAAATGGTGTATCTTATTGTTTTTTAGGGACCAAATCTAAAATATAGGCATAAAACAAGGAGTAACCATGTAATTCGCTCGTAGTGGAACTTAAAAACATTTCCAACAGATTTTCCATAATTTCTCCAAAATAGAGAACCAAAAGCCAAAATTTCCCTGAAAAATACATTCATCTCCAACAGTTTTCCCATTTTGGAGAATCCAACGGTAATTAAAATATTAAAATATTTCATTCATCTATTAAAATATTATTTTTCTCTACATATTTATTGTCAAAGTTTTCTATTGGTTCTCTCACTTGGTAATCATTTTTGAAGTGATCTCCATATTTAAAGAAAAAACCTTCTGTCTCTGACTTTTCCCATTTTGAAGATGTTTTAGAGAAACTTTTGGAGCAAAATATTAATCCAAAATCCCCAATTTTTTTTAAGGAACTGTTGAAGATGCTCTTGGGTTTACTTATCAATCCCAAATTTTATTAATGAGTAAATTACATTTTTGGTCCTATGGTTTACATGAAATCATATTCTACATCCCTAAATTGAAATAAAAAAAAAAACCATCCATTGACCCATTTCATGAAGCACAAGTCTTCACACGGGTCATTCAGTTTGACCATTGGTGAAGAAGCTTCATCACACCATCCCCATTATCTATTCCCCAATCACTTTTACTATATTTAACCATAATATCATCATCAACCGATCGACTGAACCAGCCATAATATGGAGCCACAGCCACCCTTCTTATTATTCCCAATTTCTTTCATCCTTTCTTTCTGCTCATTATTATTTACTTACTCCATGGCCGCAAACACCATGGCCGTGAATCAAACCATTCGAGATGGCCAAACCATTGTTTCACCTCAACAATCCTTCGAACTCGGCTTCTTTACCCCTGGAAACACCTCCCAAAACCGATACTTGGGCATCTGGTACAAACGACTAGCAACCGGCACCGTTGCATGGGTTGCCAATAGAGATCTTCCGATCAGAAACAACTCCGGCGAGCTAACTCTCCGCTCCGATGGAGTTTTGGTGCTTCGTGACTCCACCACCAACACAATCGTTTGGTCTTCAGGTAAGGGGCGGACCCAATTTTTTATTCAAACGGTGACACTATTTAACTATAAAAAACAAATATATGTTTGTTTTTCACAGAATTAATATTTGTCTGCCCATGCTTCAGGTACAAGTACAACGAAAACCGCTCCAAATCCAACCGCTCAGCTATTGGATTCTGGGAATCTTATGGTCGTAGATCGTGACGAAGGTGGCAACGATGATCCAGAAGATTATATATGGCAAAGTTTCGATCATCCCGGAAATACCTATCTTCCGGGTATAAAGTTTGAGAGGAACTTGCAAAAAGGTGTTATCACAAACTTCACTTCATGGAAAACTGATGATGATCCTTCTGTCGGTGAGCATATGGTTTATATGGATTTCAATGGCTTACCACAAATTTTTCAGAATAAAGGAGATGTGATTTACATGAGAATTGGATCATGGAATGGTCTTGGTCATACTGGCATGCCAACTTTGAAACCCAATTCAATTTTCACATTTGAACAGGTTTTAAATGAAAGAGAGATTTACTACAAATTCGAACTCGTTAACAGCTTTAACTTGACGAAGATGGTGTTAACTTCGGGTGGGGATTTAGCTCGACGGAATTGGAACAATCAATCCCAAGAATGGTCTGTATTTTCGACAATTAAAATAGACAAGTGTTCCGAATACGCGTTATGTGGGCCTTACGCGAGTTGCAACACCGAGCAATTCATTACCTGCGGGTGTTTGAAAGGGTTTATTCCTAAGAATCCACAACAGTGGGATGCAGCGGATTGGACGAGCGGGTGCCAACGGGAAATACCGTTGGGTTGCGGTGTTGGAGAAGGGTTTCGACGGTATTCGTGGATGAAATTGCCCGACACCCGAAAATCGTGGTTTGATCAGAAAATGAATCTTGAAGAATGTCGGATGAGATGTAAAAACGAGTGTAATTGTTCGGCTTATTCGAGTTTGGATATCAAAGTGAATCTTGGGTGTATATTATGGTACGGTGAACTGATAGATATCAGATCGTTTTCTAATATCGGACAAGATATATACATACGGATGACAGCTACGGAATTAGGTACAAACTTTACATTTTTAAGGCATGATTTGATCTGATTTTGATATAAACTAACACTTTTGTTGCCATAAACTAGAAAAATTCAACATTACTTTAGACTTTTATGCCTAAAAGTCCACAAAGCCAAATTGCCTCTTGGGGTGCTTAACATTTTTTGTTACCTTAAGCGAGGAAAATTCAAAGTACTTTTGACTTTTATGTCTAAAAGTCTGCAAAATACATTTAAATAATCTAACCTAATGTTTGCAGTTTGGAAAATTTTAATCCAACCCAACTTAACATGTATGGGTTGATCGAGTTGATACTTTGGTACAAAATAATATTTTCCTAACCTTAAATTGGTTGTTTTCTCTACAAATAATTTCTTTTTCGTCATCAATCATTTGGTACAACTTATCCTTCTTAAATCTTAAGTACATCATATTCAACTATTTTTCTTAACGTGCATATATATGTTTAGAGTTACTGAACATATATATATAGAGAGAGAGAGAAAGGTTCAAACGAGAACGCTAACTATTTACGAGAACACGAGAACGGCCGCCCATGTACAAAATCACATATGATTTTACACTACCTGGATTTTGTACGTGATTTTACACTACCTGGATTTTGTACAAAATCACATGTGATTCACGTCCAGATTTCATTTATTATTTTTCGTCTTTTTCAAATAAAAAATAGAGGGGTGAGGTTTTTTTAATTTAATTAATATTGTTGTAACCGCTTGTTTAATCACATCCATCAGATCATCTAATCTAACGGTTGATAAGGTGTTTTTTAGTTTTTCATTTATTTGAGGTTTTCTCCTGAACCTCCCACCACTATATATATATACACACACGAAAGAGTTATATAGGGATGAAGAAGAAATTAAAAATATATGTATCTCTTGTATCAAGAGAGTACGTGATGGTGTAATCGTCTAAAGTACATGTTAATAGGAATTTAACAATCATATTAAATCCAAAAAATCAAAATCATACCGGGTTCATTGGGTTGGGTTGGGTTCAAATGACCGTAACCCGATTCCAACCCAATACCTATAGTTTGAAGATTTTACAACTCGATTAGATATTGGGTTGCTTCGATTGGGTTATTTTACGTTGGGTTGGATTAGTCGGGTCTTTAAGCACCCGTAATTGCTTCTGTTACGGTCAATTTGTACACAATCAGCGTAGAAATTTTTTGGTGGCCATAAAAAAACTAAAACTTAAGAAATCTTTGAATGTGTAAAATTAGCTGACATTTCTATTAAATTTTGCAAGAGAAAGATAAAAAGACATCGAGTAGTAGCAAGAAATTGAAGATCATCGTCATCCCTGCAACGGTAGGATTAACCGTTCTGCTAGGATTACTCGTGTTGATGATCATTAGGAAGAGGAAGTTGAAGCCACAAGGTAATGTGCGTTTCCTAAGTATTCTTCGTTTATTTAGTGTTGTCACAGGGACCGGTTTCTATATATATTTTTTTGCAGGACTACATAGTCCGATTGCAAAAGATAGAGAAGAAAGCCAAATATATGAATCGCAAAAGGACAACTTATGCGACCTACCGTTGTTTAGTTTGTCCACGCTATTGGGGGCGACAAACAACTTCTCAAATGACAACAAGATCGGGGAGGGTGGTTTTGGACCGGTATACAAGGTAATATAAGGTCTTATGACGTACGTTATGTCTTTAGAGTCATATTCTCTTACAAATCCAATAATTTAGACAAATTTGCAAACCAATTTTCATGTGTTGTTTCATATATGGAACAAGTGTGAAAATGCAATATTTATACAGAGTTGTTTCATATGTGAAACGTCCATGACTGTTTTTTTCCACATGCAAAACAGTCATGAATGTTTCACATATGAAACAACACTATATAAGCACTGCATTTTCACACGTGAAATAACACAATGAAAAAAGATTTGTAAGTGCATCTCCAACAGATTCCCCAAAATCTCTCCAAAATGGAGAACCAAAAGTTAAAAACTCTCCAAAAAATTACATTCCCTCCCCAATAGATTCCTCATTTTGGAGAAGAAATATTGATTATAATATTAAAATATTACATTCATCTATTAAAATACTATTTCTCTCTCTAAATAATTTTTTTCAAAGATTTCTATTGGTCCTCGTATATAGTAATCATTTTTTGGGTTATCTCCATATTTGAAGAAAAACTCATTCTCTCTCCTACTTTCTCCATTTTGGGGAAGCCGTTGGAGCAAAAATTCAGCCCAAAATCCCCATATTCTCCAAAATGAGGAAGTTGTTGGAGATGCTCTAAGGCCGTACGAGTTACTGGGTTTGTGAAAGATTATGCATCTATGTATTTATTCATACGGTTTTTTTAAAGTCAAACCAAACGAACTCAGTAAATCCCACAATGGTCCGGGGAGGCTAAAAATCTCATGGATTGCTTAGAATCATCTATATAAACAAACTTTTCAAGGGATTCCTAGAGGATGGACGAGAAATTGCAGTGAAACGGCTTTCCGATAGTTCCACACAAGGAGTTGAAGAGTTCAAAAATGAAGTTGTTTTCATTTCCAAGCTTCAACATCGAAATCTTGTCAAGATTCTAGGATGTTGCATTGAAGGGGAAGAAAAGACATTGGTTTACGAGTACATGCCTAACAAAGGACTCGACTTGTTTCTATTTCGTAAGTATAAATATCTAGATAACAAAGCCAACGACTCAACCATTCAAGAAAACAAAAACCAACATAAAACCTTTTTTTGCAGAAGAAGCCAAGAGAAAAACACTCAATTGGACACAAAGATTTCACATTATCAATGGGGTCGCTCGGGGTCTACTTTATCTTCATCAAGATTCTCGATTACGAATCATTCACAGAGACCTTAAAGCAAGCAATATTTTGCTTGATGATGAAATGAACCCGAAGATATCAGATTTTGGAATGGCAAGAAGCTTTAGAGGCAATGACACCGAAACAAATACTAAAAGAGTGGTTGGAACATAGTAAGAATTCATTATCAACATATTCAATATCTATTTTTTTCTTCTATTCGTTTTTTGTTGCACCAAGTATGAAATGCTCACAATCATAGGGTTTGGGTTCCGGTGAGAAATTGAGGTTAACGTGAGAAGCGTAAGAATAGGGTTGGATGAAAAATGGACGTACATAAGGATGAGATGCACCGAATGTACTAGATTAATTCTCTTTTATGCCGCAATTCATGGGAGGGAGTTTGATTAAAAGTGATCAACGGTTCAGATCCATTCTCACATTAACCTCCACTTCTCACGCGATCCTTCGCCCACAATCGTACACTTATCTATTTAAGACCCACACAAAAATATGTCATGAAGTTGACCAATTTGATGCAGTGGATACATGTCTCCGGAGTATGCTGGGAACGGGATTTTTTCAGTTAAATCGGACGTATTCAGCTTTGGTGTTTTGGTGCTAGAGATTGTGAGTGGAAAGAAAAACAAAGGGTTCTTTCATCTGACTCAAAGCCACAACCTTCTTGAACACGTAAGTAGAATAAAATAACAAATGTATGACTTTAGCGTATCAAAAGATTTATAATCTTAATGAGTTAATGTATCTTTATTAATTGATCTTTAGGCATGGAGACTCTACAATGAAGGGAATATCTCGAAACTAGTTGAAGCATCTTTGATCGAGTCAAGTTATACAATTGAAGTCATGTTAAGATCGATCCGTGTGGGTTTATTATGTGTTCAAAACAACCCCGACGATAGACCAACCATGTCTACTGTGGTTATGATGTTAAGTAGCGATGGTCAACTTCAAGAGCCGAAACAACCTGGTTTTTACATTGAAAATGATAAATTTGGACCTGAGAATTCTTCTAGCATGCAAACACAAGAGTCAAACAGCGATATCACAATTACAGTTTTGGAGCCTAGATAGATCGAACTTCCATATTTCCCCGCTACAACAAATGTAGTCTATTGCCACCACTTGTTATGTCCAAAAATCAATATTGATCTTTAGCGACAAAAAAGTCGTCGCAATAGACTACATTTGTTAGTTTTTTTTAAGAAAAAACTTGATGTCATAACATGCTAAATTGCTAATAGTAAGCCATTAGATTATGGGTAATTCAGCTTCATAATTTGGTTCATTTTCTCATCTTTGTAATTAAATGAAATTTCCGTTTCATTATATATACAATATTTTTGTGACACAAACGTATTTTTTGGTCTCTAATAGGAGTAGCAAGTTCAAGATTAATTGGGTCGGTTGGCTTCAAAACCCTCACTTGATTATTTCTTGTATGTAAATGTTGTAATATAAAGAATTGATTATGTGAAAATAAGAACACACAGAATTAGGGGAAAACTCTTATTATAACAGAGTAAATAACTCAAAACTCTATTACAATCGTTCCCTTCTCTCGATATCTAGGCATCTATTCATACTAGACGTAATTATGTGGATAGCCACAAACTAGGACTTTGAGTTCTATTATAATACCAACTTGTATTAAGAGATAGCTTATCTCAAACCCCTTTAATCTCGGAAATTACCAACAAATGTATCGTTCTAGAGCGTCTTGCTAGTTTTTTTTTAATAAAGTTTCGTTGTCGTTCAAAAAAAAAATGAACTTTTGATTTCATTATGCAATAGGCGTTAAAGGGTGTGATTTCCAAGGTCGAAGACAGAACAACTCATGATATATTACTGATTGAACTTGTCATCTTACTAATTTTGAAAAGAAAAAAAACGCATGTAACTTGATAGAAAGCAAGTTATCGACATTTCATATAGAAGAAGACCGTCTTCTTGATTAAATGAAATTTTACTGATTTATATAACGTTTCACATGATTCTTGTGTATAAAGATTTCAACGTTAGGTTACAAATGGAACTTTCAAGTTCAAATTGTTTTTTGCTACTACATGAGAGAGAGAGACTAAAAAAACAACAATTAAGGAACACTCTAGTAACCGTTCATGTAGACTGTATACACATGTGCATAAAATATTTGGTTTACAGATTGATTTGATTGGATTCCGTCGATTCTACGGTTGAGGGATTTAATCATTCTTTAACGTATATGAATTATTTGAATTTCATTTCTTGGCAGATGTAACGAATTTTATGATTTGATTTTAAAAAAATCAAAAATAAAATTTTTGGATCAAATTTAAATGTGAGTTTATTTGTATATAATAATAATTTTTATTAAATAAAATATATGAAAATATCATGTACTAAAAAATCAATGTAATAATACATAATCTAGAATTTTATTTCAATTAAGTCATAAATAAAATAAAACAAATCCGCACGAACTATGTCTTCGATCTTACATATAAATAAATAAAAATTTATTTATCAAGTGGGGCAATTGATGTTGATATCACAAACACGTAAACTTGAATTGGTTCTTATATAAACGTTTATAAACGGCGTCATTGTAGAAATTATAACTGATAAAACTAAACCAGACAAAAAAAATCGAATCTAAGAATGATTTGCTACTTGACCATTGACTTATACTACCATAAGAAAAAACGATTTCAACATTGTCATATCGACATCTATTGTATCCCGTTTGGTCTCCTCTTATTTGTTACCACATATTGCATTTTTTGGATGATCATTTTATCTAATTTGTAACCGATTAAATTCACAAATTAAACTAAAGTCTACAATCATACTTATTTTAATCGAGCAAATTTTTTTCTATAACTAAGGATAAATTCAGGCACTGTCAAAGCCCTTGTGGCCATGGAGGTTCACCTGCGATGACTCCACGCCATTCGTGATCGTCCAAAGATTAGTCGGTGTGCGAAAGCTAGCCCGAAAATCCACGGCTACCAAAAAAAAATTATAAACATTTATTTCATAACGAATGAAGTAATATTTATTGGGAAATTAATTAAAATACCCTAAGTCAAACCAAGTGTTACCAAAATGCCCTAAATCTCTCCCAATTTGCAAAAATACCCTTTTTTCCGCGATGGAAGCCCGCGATCGCGGGCCAGGGACCATTTCAGGCACTTTTTTAAACTTGCAGGGACCATTTTTGAAAAATGGAATCCCGCGATCGCGGGCTTATCCCGCGATGTTATACTTTTTGTGACTTTTCAATTGCAATGGACCATTTTTGAAAATTTGAACCGCGATCGCGAAGAAATCCCACTGTTCACCCCGGCTTTCTTTCAATTTTATGAATTTAAAATAAAATGTTACACTTTCAACCCCTATACTTATTTACTAAATTTACTTTATACCTTTTACTTTCATTATTTTAATTTTACATTTAACACATATAATCGTTTATTAACTAAAATACGTTAACAAAATACGTTTTAATTATAACAAATTACACCATTATAATCGTCTCTTCGATACGTTCGAAATGAGCCCAATCTTGAATTTTTTTTGATTTATATATTTTAATATATATCATATACAATTATACACTACATAAAAAAAATATTTTTTATATTTAAAATTCATACCCTTATAGTTAATTGTTTAATTTATGGTACATCTCTTATTTTTTTTTCAATTTTTTTTACACTCCTATCGCATTAACATAATAATCATATATTGACTAATTCATTAAATCGTTTTAAATTATTATTATTTGAATGTGTTTATAGATATCGTGAATGGCAATAGGAGAAGGTTTCACGAGAAGAATATTAAATGGGGTTTTGACAAGTCGGTATCACTGGACTCATTTAAGAATTGTGAAAATGGGTATTTGGCGAATGATGATTCATGTGTGTTTGGAGCTGAAGTATTTGCAGTTACAGAGTATGCACAAAATGATCGATGTATTTCCAACGTAACTTAGATTAAAATTATCTCCTTCAGTTCAGTCCCGTCCCGTCCAGTTCAGTCCCGTCCAGTTCCGTCCCGTTCCATCTAGTATGCGTACCAAACGCTACCTAAGAGTACCGTAAATTAAATAATTAACTATAAAGGTATAAATTGTAAATATTAAAAATATTTTGATGTAGTGTATATGATATATATTAAAATATATAAATTCAAAAAAATTCAAGATTGGGCTCATTTCGAACGTATTACGATTACAATGGTGTAACTTGTTAAAATTAAAACGTATTTTTTTAACGTATTTTAGTTGATAAACGATTATATGTGTTAAATGTAAATTTAAATTATGAAAGTAAAAGGTATAAAGTAAAATAAGTAAATAAGTATAGGGGTTGAAAGTGTAAATATCAAATCAAAATCACAATTTCACCCCCTATACTTATTTACTTATTTTACTTTATACCTTTTACTTTCATAATTTAAATTTACATTTAACACATATAATCGTTTATCAACTAAAATACGTTAAAAAATACGTTTTAATTTTAACAAGTTACACCATTGTAATCGTCTCTTCGATACGTTCGAAATGAACCCAATCTTGAATTTTTTTTGAATTTATATATTTTAATATATATCATATACACTACATCAAAATATTTTTAATATTTACAATTTATACCTTTATAGTTAATTATTTAATTTACGGTACTCTTAGGTAGCGTTTGGTACGCATACTAGATGGGACGGGACGGAACTGGACGGGACTGAACTGGATGGGACGGGACGAGACTGAACTGAAGGAGATAATTTTAATCTAAGTTACGTTGGAAATACATCGATCATTTTGTGCATACTCTGTAACTGCAAATACTTCAGCTCCAAACACACATGAATCATCATTCACCAAATACCCATTTTCACAATTCTTAAATGAGTCAAGTGATACCAACTTGTCAAAACCTCATTTAATATTCTTCTCGTGAAACCTTCTCCTATTGCCATTCACGATATCTATAAACACATTCAAATAATAATAATTTAAAACGATTTAATGAATTAGTTAATATATGATTATTATGTTAATGCGATAGGAATGTAAAAAAAAAATTGAAAAAAAAATAAGAGATGTACCATAAATTAAATAATTAACTATAAGGGTATGAATTTTAAATATAAAAAATATTTTTTTATGTAGTGTATATAATATATATTAAAATATATAAATCCAAAAAAATTCAAGATTGGGCTCATTTCGAACGTATCGAAGAGACGATTATAATGTTGTAATTTGTTAAAATTAAAACGTATTTTTAACGTATTTTAGTTAATAAACGATTATATGTGTTAAATGTAAAATTAAAATAATGAAAGTAAAAGTTATAAAGTAAATTTAGTAAATAAGTATAGGGGTTGAAAGTGAAACATTTTATTTTAAATTCATAAAATTGAAAGAAAGCGGTGGTGAACAGTGGGATTCCTTCGCGATCGCGGTTTAAATTTTAAAAAATGGTCCCTGGAATTTTTCAAAAATGGTCCCTTGCAATTGAAAAGTCACAAAAAGTATATACCATCGCGGGATGAGCCCGCGATCGCGGGATTCCATTTTTCAAAAATGGTCCCTGCAAGTTTAAAAAAGTGTCAGAAATGGTCCCTGGCCCGCGATCGCAGGCTCCCATCGCGGAAAAAAAGGGTATTTTTGCAAACTGTGAGAGATTTAGGGCATTTTACTAACACTTGGTCAAACTTAGGGTATTTTAATTAATTTCCCATATTTATTTGCCTGTTAGACTTTTATGTGAACAATATTTTGTGGTGGAGACTTTTGGGTGTGGTTGGAAGATGGCACACCCTCACCTGATAACACCCATTTTTATGTTGAATGGATCAATGTTATTCTATTTCCAAGTTGGTGTTTAAAATTGCAAGAAAAACAATAACGCAATCTATTAAGGGAAATTAATTAAAATGCCAAAAGTCCAACTTCAAGTTACCAAAACTCCACAAATCTCTCTCAGTTTGCAAAAATGCCATTTTTCCACGATGGGAGCCCGCAATCGCGGGCTCAGGGACCAATTTTGACACTTTTTAAAACTTGCAGGGACCAATTTTGAAACTTTTGGCCCGCGTTTCAGCCGCGTCGACCACTGTTCACCTCCAAATTTATGAATTTAAAATGAAATGTTACACTTTCAACCCCTATACTTATTTACTAAATTTACTTTATAACTTTTACTTTCATTATTTTAATTTTACATTTAACACATATAATCGTTTATTAACTAAAATACGTTAAAAATACGTTTTAATTTTAACAAATTACACCATTATAATCGTCTCTTCGATACGTTCGAAATGAGCCCAATCTTGAATTTTTTTGGATTTATATATTTTAATATATATCATATACACTACATAAAAAAATATTTTTTATATTTAAAATTCATACCCTTATAGTTAATTATTTAATTTATGGTATATCTCTTATTTTTTTTTCAATTTTGTTTTACATTCCTATCGCATTAACATAATAATCATATATTAACTAATTCATTAAATCGTTTTAAATTATTATTATTTGAATGTGTTTATAGATATCGTGAATGGCAATAGGAGAAGGTTTCACGAGAAGAATATTAAATGGGGTTTTGACAAGTTGGTATCACTTGACTCATTTAAGAATTGTGAAAATGGGTATTTGGCGAATGATGATTCATGTGTGTTTGGAGCTGAAGTATTTACAGTTACAGAGTATGCACAAAATGATCGATGTATTTCCAACGTAACTTAGATTAAAATTATCTCCTTCAGTTCAGTCTCGTCCCGTCCCATCCAGTTCAGTCCCGTCCAGTTCCGTCCCGTCCCATCTAGTATGCGTACCAAACGCTACCTAAGAGTACCGTAAATTAAATAATTAACTATAAAAGTATAAATTGTAAATATTAAAAATATTTTGATGTAGTGTATATGATATATATATTAAAATATATAAATTCAAAAAAATTCAAGATTGGGCTCATTTCGAACGTATCGAAGAGACGATTACAATGGTGTAACTTGTTAAAATTAAAACGTATTTTTTTAACGTATTTTAGTTGATAAACGATTATATGTGTTAAATGTAAATTTAAATTATGAAAGTAAAAGGTATAAAGTAAAATAAGCAAATAAGTATAGGGGGTGAAATTGTAAATTTCAATTCGAAATTGTGATTTTGATTTGATATTTACACTTTCAACCCCTATACTTATTTACTAACTTTACTTTATACCTTTTACTTTCATAATTTAATTTTACATTTAACACATATAATCGTTTATTAACTAAAATCCGTTAAAAAATACGTTTTAATTTTAACAAGTTACATCATTATATTCGTATTTTCGATACGTTCGAAATGAGCTCAATCTTGAATTTTTTTGATTTATATATTTTAATATATATCATATATAGTACATCAAAATATTTTTAATATTTACAATTTATACCTTTATAGTTAATTATTTAATTTATGGTACTCTTATAGTTAATGCGATAGGAGTGTAAAACAAAATTGAGAATACGTTAAAAAAATGAATTTTCGCAGGTAAAAAATATTTTTTATGTAGTGTATATGATATATATTAAAATATATAAATCCAAAAAAATTCAATATTGGACTCATTTCGAACGTATAGAAGAGACGATTATAATGATGTAACTTGTTAAAATTAAAACGTATTTTTAACGTGTTTTAGTTAATAAACGATTATATGTGTTAAATGTAAAATTAAATTTATAAAAATAAAAGGTATAAAGTAAATTTAGTAAATAAGTATAGGGGTTGAAAGTGTAACATTTTAATTTAAAAATAAAATTTGGTCGACCGCGCGGTCAAACGCGATTCAAATTTTCAAAAATGGTCCCTTGCAATTGAAAAGTCACAAAATAAAACTATCGCGGGATTCCTTCGCGATCGCGGGATTGAATTTTTCAAAAATGGTCCCTGCAAGTTTAAAAAAGTGTCAGAAATGGTCCCTGAGCCCGCGATCGCGGGCTCCATCGCGGGAAAAAAAGGTATTTTGGCAAACTGGGAGAGATTTAGGGCATTTTGGTAACACTTGATCAAACTTAGGGTATTTTAATTAATTTCCCATCTATTAATATGGTTTTAATTATTTTATTAAAAATATACATATTCATTGTTTTGATCAAATAAGATTTCATAAATAATTAATATAAGAATTTTTAGTCTTTTAGAATCAGTCTAACTTTGTTACAACTTTGATCTTCACCTAATAAATAGAGCATATATGTGTGTATATATTACACAGACACAGTGTGTGACATATATGTACCCCTCTCTTCTCATCTCTTCATGACATACACATATTCTAAGAGGGTGTTTGAGAGTGCTTTTTGTGTCCAAAAGTGCTTTTTGTGTCCAAAATTGCTTTTGGCCAAAAATGCTTATTGACTTATTGCTTTTGGAAAATAAGTTTTTAAAAAAGTGTTTGGATTAGCTTTTGTGGTAGGAAAAGTCAATAAGTCAATAGGTTATTTTTTAAAAAGTGTTTGGCTTAGCTTATACATGTAAAATGACCAAAAAGGACATGCCTACATATTTAACCATTTTTTCCTACTTTTACATACAATTTTGTATACTTTTATCAAATTTTTAATACTTTACTACTTTTAACCTTTTTTTTAGACAAAAAATATTTTTTTAACAAATATTTTTTTTACAAACATATAATATAATAAAATTTATACCATTTTGTCATTATACAATGATAATATTAAAAATTACGTTCATACAAAACTAGAATATAAAAATTTAAATAATTCATAACAAATATCATATTACATTCATCTCCGCGATTCCATGATATCTTGCGCAATAATATCTCGTATCGCTGCCATATACGTATCATTATTATTTGTACGACGTGTACTCGGACCTTCTTCATGAACTTCATTACTAGTACCACCATTTGTCGGATTGTAGGATTCTTGTTGTGCCCTGTTAAATGCTTCATCAAACCTACCAACCTTTCTAATATAGTTATGGATCGCCATCGATGCTATCACAATACTCACTTGGTGCTTGTACTTGTAATTAACATGCATATCTCTCAATAACGCCCACCTAGCTTTCCATACTCCAAAAGTCTGTTCAATGATATTTCGCAATGATGAGTGGTAATAGTTAAATTTCTCATACGGTCCGCGAGGAGCACGCATAGCCGTAGTCTGTCCACGTTGAAAATCCGGTAGATGATAACGAATGTTCGTACCTTTGTATGGAGCAAGATACCCTTTAGTATTTGGGTAAATGGACAAATCTGCATCCTTAAATTTGGCAAAGTCTTTATTTACCTATAAGATAAATGGATGATGTTTAATTCATGGATTTAACTATGCAATCATAACTACAAATGGGTAAAAAGACTAGTAATCTTACCTTTATTTTCTCCTCCCACCACTCAGGCGATGCATCTATTAAGCTTCTCGTCCCACCGATGCCAGTTTCAAGCCTCATTAAGCGGTCATAAAGCTTCCAATCTTTTTTCATGTTATCCCAGTTGTTTTTAAGTTGTTTTTTGTCAAACTTTTTTCCTGTTTTTTCCAACATGGTTTTTTCTAAATCCGACCACCCAACCTTATTAAAGTGACTACCGGGCCTATTCCCCTTTCTTAGTTCAATTAAGCACGCATCGACAAACGCCCTAAAAGTTTCATTAGACCATACAATTTTTGGTTTATTCTTTCTCGTAAGTGTTTCACAATCAACAACATCCACATTTGAGCCCATTATCTGAAAAGAAATATCACTCTTGATCAAATAGCTAAGGATCAAACAGGCACAAAAGTGAGCAATTAAGAACAATAAGAACAATCTGAACAATTAAGAACAATCTGAACAATTCTTGACTTATTGTTCCATAAGTAGCCACCCAACAAAACAGAACCATGAAACTGAAAAACAAAACAGATAGAAGACAGCGAAGCATCAGCTAAGAAGAGAACAGGAAAAACATATATGCTAGTAGTTTTCATAAATAATCAATTGAGCATTAAATAAATCGATTTCCATATAATCAACAGAGTATAAAATTCTATGTATCTCTATATAATATATATATATATATATATACACACACAAACTTCTTGATAAAACATACAGAAGCAAAATCGAGAATAATAAGAAAGAAAAAAAATCACAGATCGACATATATAGGACATATAGAAGTAAAATCGAGAATAGGAAAGAAAAATCGAGTCAAAACAAATTCTTGACAGCAAAATCGACATAGGAAAGCAAAAAACATCACAGATCGAAGCTGGGTATGTTTATGGACAACAAAAATCGACAGAGGAAAAAGCAAAAAAACTCACAGATCGACAATAGAGAAGCAAAATCGAATAGAAATCACATACCGATCGATGGCGGCGATGGAGGGTGGCGACGTGGCGGCGATGGAGGGTGGCGACGATGGATGCAGATCGAGATTGATGAGAGATGGAGCTGCAGAGCTGTGGATGATGATCAGATAGAGGCGCAGATATCAGATAGAGAGGAGAACGATGATGAGGTTAGGTTATTGAGGTTATTTTTGTAGTTTTGGTATCAAAAAGCTATTTTCCAATCAAAAAGTCAAGAACTTGTTACTTCTCAAAAATCACGTTAATAAGCTTTTGGAAATGGAGTTTCAAAAGTGCTTTTGAGTTTGCCAAACACTAATTTTAACTTATTGACTTCTTGAAAAGCCAATAAGTCAATAAGCACTTTTAAAACACACATCCAAACACCCTCTAACAGAAAAACCCTGATAATCTAGAAACGAAATATTAACTCATGTTCAATCTGGGAATGGAATTGAAACCCAGATTCAAAATTAAAATCGAAATGAAAACAAGATTCAAATCCAAAAATTGAAACCCATATTCAAATTGGGAACGAAATTGAAACTCAAATTCAAAACTAGAAACAGTTGAAACCAGTGGCGGATCCAATATTTTTTCTTAGTGGGACCACCTTTAAGGTGGATTAAATGTCCGTTAGTCCGTAAAGTTGTTCGATGTATTTTTAGCCTAAATCCACCACATCGAGAGATTTTTAAAGTTTTTTTGTTTGATTTCAAAGGATTTTTAAGTTTTTTTTGTCGATTTCGATGGACTTTTTGGGTTTTTCAGTTTAATTTCAAGTTTTTTTTTTAATTTTTTATTTGATTTCGATGGACTTTTATTGATTGATGGAGTCGTAGACGAAAAACTACTGGGGGAGCTAAGATGAAAAATCAAGTTTTTTATATTTTTCCATGTTTTTTCATTTTAATGGTGTCCCATCCCATTGAAATTTCCTTTTACAAAAATCTTGAACAACAAGTCATGTTTAATTACCATTTGTGATTTTGTATAAATATATTTTTCGTATATAACTTTTCAATACTAAAGTAAATTAAAATTTCAATTTAGATGATATAATTGGTGACGAATTGGGTGGTAAATTTTGGATAAGGTTAAGACTATGTTTGGCAAACTAACTGATAAGCTAGCTTATGACTTATAAGCTAGCTGGTAGCTCTAGTTGTTGACTGATAAGCTAGTTGCTACCTGATGAAAAAATCACGTTTGGCAAAAGTGTAACATCCTAAAAATCAGGGCCAATTTAAACCTTAAAACTAACAAGGTTAATCACATTATCATCCAAACTTTTATATATAAGCAGAGAATTAACTATGAGAATTCATATACACATTTTGAATTCTCAAAGCAACCTATTAATCTAATCCTGTCAACTACGATTACATTAAATTGGTTGTCTAAGACATTCATCAAAAGCATCCTCGCATCAACTAACTTCTCCACTTATCACCAAAAGTTGGATACCAAAACACTCGTCCCTCTTCCCATTACTTCCCCGAGCTTGTACCTAGTAAGAACATTTAATTTGAAACGATTAGGCTTACGCCTAGTGAGAACATCCATTTTCAAATTAAAACATTATCAGCTTTGGAAACTCAATTATTCAAAGCGTATAAACAAACATGGTTTGCCACCATTCTTACTGTACTCGTACTCATCTTGCGATGACGGGAACATACCCGATTCCATGAGTATGACTATTTTTCAGGAAGTCATATAATCACATATGAAAGCCTAATACGAATCATTACAGTTTCTAGATTATCGATCATGCCTAAGAACTTACAATCAATCACCATACCTTTTTCTTGGAATGGAAACAAAAATAGCACTTATATATTTCCTATTTCTAATCCAGCGAAAGCAAACGGAAACAACAATTACACTTTGTCTATTTCACGTTTCCACATCTCAATTACGAATAGCAATTATCCTTTGCCTATTCACTACAGTCAATACGAATAGCAATTATATTTTGTCTATTCCACTTCTTAATAAGAATAGCAATTATAGTTTGCCTATTCCATTATTCAACAGGAATAACAATTCTACTTTGCCTATTCAATCATTCAACATGAATAGCAGTTATACCTTGCCTATTCATCAATATGAATAGCAATTCTATTTTGCCTATTCAATCATTCAACATGAATAGCAATTCTACCTTGCTTATTCATCAATATGAATAACAATTCTACTTTGCCTATTCAATCATTCAACATCACCTTACGAAATGGGAATTACAATTTACTTTATGCATATTCCACAATTCAGGTCAACGAGAATTACAAATTACTTTATGCCTATTTCACTTACAAATACTATCAGTGCCTATGGATCCATTACACTTTATAGCGTATATGTATAACATCATATCCCGCCCCATCTCGTATCATATTCTCAACTCCAAGAATACTAGATAACCTATCGTATCCTCATCCTCAATTGTTCCCCCTTTGGCGACTTAACACGGGGGGTTCCGCTACCCGGTTAGCGGATGGGGTCAAGGGGAAACGCCCCGAGATTTTTTTTAGAAAAGCTTAACCGGATAACACATCCGGAAACTATATCCGAAAAATCCCTTGTCCAGAAACTATCCGTAACAGGACTCAAATTGAGACCGGAACTTAAATCGATTCCCGATCCTAAAATGAAAACAGAATCTCTAACTGAATTTCAGGTAAACCGGATCCCATTCCGGATCACATAAATTCCGGATCAATTCCGGATCCATCACAAATCCGGATCAATTCCGGTTCCCCTTTAATTCTGGATCACCTCCGGTTCCGGGTCAGTTCCGAATCCATTATATTTCGGATCAACTCCGGACCTCGTCACCATTTCGGATCCATTCCAGATCCTATTAGATTCCGGAACCGTAACTCCTAAGCCCAATTTCCGGAATTAGCTCAATACCGGATCCCAAGCACAGTTCCAGAATTCTCCAATACCGGATCCTAACCCAATTTCCGGAATTTCCCATTTCCGGGTCTTATACCGGGACTTCGATACTGGGTAATCGATTCACGTCAAACTTAGCTCAAAAGCTCATCTAAATTCAGTTTATTGATCGATTTCATTTCAAAACAAATATACAAATTCATTCAGACAATTTATATACAAAATTTGATTCAAATTTCAACTTTAATGTTTTAGATGAAGAGATGAAGTTACTTGTTTGAAACTTTTAACCCAACACTCCAATCCTTCTTCTCTCTGATTCAACAATCTATTGAAAGGTGATTCCAACTTTATATTACTAACGGATTAAGAAGAATAAGTAAGGTGATTCAAAACCCTTACCATAAGAATTACAGTTCCAATTCTTCTCCTTTCTTTCTCTTTTCTTCTTTCTCTGTGGACCGACTTCAACACAAATGAATTGAGATAATATCTCAATTCAGCTTACCCAAATCATAAGTATTCTCAACTTTCAATAAATGACCAAGCAGACCCTCAAGTTCTAATTTCACAATATTTCTTAAACTTTAGTCAAAATACAATTTCAACCCTAAAGTTTATAATTACCATTAGTCCACAAACTTAGACTAAATTACAATTCGACTCCATTCATATTAAAATATAATATAATGGAAATTCGAGGTGTTACAAAAAGGTAGCTTATAAGCATTTAAATGAACAAAAAGACATATTAAAAAAATAGTTAATAAATAATAATTAATATTAATGAGGGCATAATTGAAATATTTACAAAAAGTTACTCATAAGCTACTCCAAGTAGCTTTTCAAAAAGTTAGCTTATGGTCATCCAAACATGTACCCCAAAAATAAGCTAGCTTATAAGCTAGCTCTTTTTTTGCCAAACAATGCCTAAAGCATCCACAACAATGAAATTTCAACACAATTTCTAAATTGCCACATCAGCTTTCAATTATCTTGAAATTATTCTTCACAACAATGAAATTTCAACCACTTTCTAAAGTGACACCTCATCATAAAAATATATATTTTAATCAAATAACAACAAAACTATTATTAAATATTCTTTGCTATAATTTAATACGAAATATTTTATTAATTAAATAATTATAATTATAATAAAATAAAATAAATAAAATATTTAATTATAAAACATTAAATTAAAATACAAAGTAAAAATATTACATTAATCTTCATTTTCTTCTTATCTAAATCTTTGCCAAATCTCTTCAATCAAATCTGATTGTAAACAATGATTTTTTGACCGATTACGTATTTGTATGTGATTTGGAGATAGTTTTCGTACTCAGGAAGTATGCTATGAGAGATTTGAGACGTAGTTATAGTAAACTTAACATCATCATTTATATCATCAAATTGACGAATATAAATATGACGTTCATCTTCGACGATCATGTTGTACATGATTATACATGTTCTCATTATTTTATCCAATTATTTCTTTGCACCACATACGAGATGGCCCACATATAATAGCGAAACATGATTTGAGTACCCCAAATGCTCTCTTTACATCTTTCCTAGCAGCCTCTTGTTTCTTTGCAAATAGTCAATGTTTGGGGATTGAGGTAATGGAATTGACTTTACGAATGTAGCCCAATTATGATAGATCCCATCAGCAAGATAGTATCCTAAAAAATTAACAAAAAAATTATTCATACATTTTTTCATAAACATACTCTATAAAACATCACAAAACATGATTTGACATAAAACAAATTCTAATTTAGAAATTATTTTCTATAATTTCTTATAATATTCACTGCCACATCAGCAAAAAGTACTGATTTGACATTTGCAATTACCAAAAACCAAATTCTAATTTAGCAATCATATTTACAATCACCATAATTTTTAAAATAGAAATCTTACACGGCACATTTGCAATCCATATAAAATCATTGTTGTGGATGCTCTAAGAGCATCTCCAACAATTTCTCTAAAATAGAAAAATTGCATTTTTGTTCTCTATATTGCTCAAACAGTTTCTCTATATTGTTTTCTATAATAGAGAAAACTAGAGAAAACTCCAAGTTTATAATATTTTCTTAAACTTGTTAGATGGAGAGAGAAATTATTTTTTTATTCATTTCCACCAATAGGATTGAGTTATCATTATTTTATATAAATTGTTTTAAAAAATGTATTAGGATGATAAATTTAAATAATATTTTAATAATATAATGGATGTTGGGTTCTTTAAAATAGAAAATCTGTTGGAGCTAAATGTAATACATTTTAGAGATTTTAACTTTTAAATCTCTACTTTTAAAAAATTATAAAAAAAGATGAATATAATTTTTGGAGGGATTTTTATTTTAGTTCTCCATTTTAATTTTTTTTTGAAGAATTTGTTGTCGATGCTCTAACCTCTTAAAGGGTGAGGCTAAATACACCCTAAATTTTACTAAATGAACCCTTAAAGTTTTTTTTTTCCGTGCCAATCATTTGATCCAATCATTTTTTATTTAAATAATAATATATATATAATATTGATTTAAATAATAATATATATATAATATAATAAGATATATATATATATATATTATTTGATATATATTATTTATTTGTTTTATATGTTTATATATATATATATTTTGTTATTCTTTTTGTTTAAATATATATATATATATATATTATTATTATTATTATTTTGTTATATATATATATATATATATATATATATATTAGAAATATATATATATAGTTATTCTTTTTTTGTACATTTTACGTTCTTATCTATATTTATCTAATATACTCTTTTAAAAATAATTTTTTATTTTTAAATTACATTTTATACCATTATAATTAGTTATTTAATTTACTTTATCTCTTCTTCTTTCATTTTTATGTTACATCTTTCTCATATCAACATACATAAACTAAAATAATTAGAAAAATAAAAAGTAAACATTGAGATTTTACATATAAATAAAGCATAACATATTGTTTATTACATTTTTACTTATTCTAAAATAACATTATCTGTAGTACAATTAACACGTAAAAGACGATTGTACTTATGTATTCGATCTTTATACGGGGTAGCCCATGCAGCAGCACACGGATAACTGTAACGGAAGAAAATTGATGAAATGGTAGGAAACGGGTATCCTTCTGCTAAAACTAGTTTCACATAATGGTTACCATTGACATACCCAATTATATAAACAACATGTTGATACCACGCCGGCGGAGTAGATCTAAGCGGTAAGTACGTCTGACAACCTGACGACATAACGTGTAATATCACATTATATTTGCAAGCAATCAAGACGGGTATTTCAGGTATTGTCATCCAGTGGTCAAATGGTGCACCTTGATCTGTTCGAAAGAAGTTTAAAGTGTTATAAGTTGTATTCCAATGTTCACTTCCAAACATGTCGAGGTATTCTGCCTTGTATGCGTCCAACTCTTCCATCAATTGAAACCGAATTGTGGGCCATGCATCTTCATGAAGACCCAGCCATACAGCTATTGCTCGGAATCCACAATTTCCATCCCCTATCACATCATGTACATGTGTGATGTAACGGTGAAACATTTCTGGAAATTGATTAACGTATGGATGTACATTATAATTCTTTCCCACAAATGTTGATGCGTTCGAAGAACTACGTCTAAGGGGTCCTTGAGTCGTAAAGGACGGTTCACCATGAGCTGTAAAAGACGGTTCAACGTTAAATGTAAAATTTAAATTATGAAAGTAAAAGGGATAAAGTAAAATAAATAAAAAGTATAGGGGTTGAATTGTGATACGCTGAAAAATCTTCTCCCCAATTAGCCATTTTATAAATCTTATACCAGTAAATTCGAATGTCGATCTGAATAATAAAACATAAATAGTGATATGAATAGTGACATGAATAGTGACATGAATAGTGACATGAATAGTGATATGAATAGTGACATGAATAGTAACATGAATAATTTGATCGATAGTTTATCGTAAATGTACTTCGATAATACTGATATTATGTTTAAAAATAAAATGTACCTATCTTAGAAGAATAAACTAGTAATTAACACAAAATTAGCATCAACTGGAAATTAAAGTGGAGATGAGAATCTTGAAGTTTTGAGGCCAACTCACATTTGTAAACTGTAAAACGAAAAGAAAAGTAATAAATCAAGAAGTAACTTACAGATGTTGGAAGAATTCAGTCGAGGTTTTTAAGGAGATAAAAGAAGAAGATGAATCAAGAGAGAAAAGAGGAAGAAGTATGAGAGAAAAGAAGAAGAAGTATGAGAGAAAAGAAAATGAATCAGAAGAGAAAAGAAGAAGAACTATGAGAGAAAAGAAATGAATCGGGAGATAAAGGGAGATAAAAGACGTCTGACAAAAATCTAATAATAAATTGATATTTACACTTTCAACCCCTATGCTTATTTATTTAGTTTACTTTATACCTTTTACTTTCATAATTTAAATTTTACATTTAACACATATAATCGTTTATTAACTAAAACATGTTAAAAAATATGTTTTAATTTTAACAAGTTACACCATTATAATCGTCTCTTCGATACGTTTGAAATGAGCCCAATCTTAAATTTTTTTGGATTTATATATCTTAATATATATCATATAAACTAAATAAAAATATTTTTTATATTTAAAATTCATAAAGTAATTTGCGATCGCGGGATGATTAAGAGTATATCGCGGGGGATTATGACATTTTTGCAAAATGGAAAAAAATTATGGTATTTCGGTAAGAGATGGTCAAACTTTTGGCTTTTTAATTAATTTCCCTAAAATATATAAATTAAAAAAATTCAATATTAGGCTCATTTCGATCGTATCGAATAGACGATTATAATGGTGTAACTTGTTAAAATTAAAACGTATTTTTTTAACGTATTTTAGTTAATAAACGATTATATGTGTTAAATGTAAATTTAAATTATGAAAGTTAAGGGTATAAAGCAAAGTAAGTAAATAAGTATAGGGGGTGAAAATGTAAAATTCAAATAAAAATCACAATTTTGTCGGATAGTAATATATATATTACGATATATATATATATATATATATATTTATATTTATATTTCTAATATATATATATATATGTAAAACAAATAAATAATAATATAAATAAATATATATATATATATATATATATATATATTTATATTTCTAATATATATATATATATATATAAAACAAATAAATAATAATATAAATATATATTATATATATATTATTTAAATAAAGTAATGATTGGTTCGGAATTTTTAGCAATTAAAAACTTATTTTAAGGGTGCATTAAGTAATTTTAGGGTGCATTTAGCAGCCCCCTCTTAAAATCCACCAACAATGAAATAAATGAAGGTTTTATGGCATTCAACAGAAGTCACATCCACTGGGCTCCACTTCACAATAACAAGTCATGGCTCGGTTCGGCTCGGTTCGGGTCAAGTCTTTGGGCGCTCCCGAGCCTTCTTCACACCATCCTCAATCAACTTTCTCTCTTTCTCTTTCTTTTGTATTTAAACCTATAATCCCACAATCATACATCATGATCCCCTTCACAGGATCACCACTACTGTGCATCAATGGCGGCACCCACCTTTTTCTTCTTCATTTCTTTCCTCTTCTCCTACTATGCTTTATTTACCACGGCAGCCGACACCATGGCCGTCAATCAAACCATTACAGATGGTCAAACCATCGTCTCACCCCAACAAACCTTCGAGCTCGGCTTCTTTACCCCCGGCAACACCACCGACAACCGCTACTTAGGTATCTGGTACAAACGCCTAGCAGCCGACACCGTCGTTTGGGTTGCCAACAGAGAAACCCCAATTACGAACAAATCTGGTGAGTTAACCCTAAATCCCGATGGAGTTTTGGTGCTTCGTGATTCAAACAGCAATAGAATCATTTGGTCGTCTAATTCAACAACAAATTCACAAAATCCAGTCGCTAGGTTACTGGATACCGGAAATCTGATGGTTGTTGGCGACGGTGATTCAACTGATTTGGAGAATTACGTTTGGCAGAGTTTCGATCATCCGACGGATACATTTCTACCGGATTTGAAATTTGGGAGGAATCTGGAGAAAGGTGTAGTGACGAATTTTTCATCGTGGAAAGCCGATGATGATCCTTCTGAAGGTGAGTATATGGTTTATATGGATTTCAATGGTCTTCCACAAATTTATCAAAAAAGGGGAAACGAGATTCAATATCGACTTGGATCATGGAATGGAATTGGATTCACCGGAATGGCAAGTTTGAAACCTAATTCCATTTTCACATATTCACATGTTTCAAATGAAAACGAGATTTACTACAAATTCGAACTGATTAACCGGTCTGTTCTGACGCGAATGAGGATAACTCCGGCCGGCGATATGATCCGGTTCAATTGGATTAATCGAACCGGAGGTTGGTTTTTGTTTTCAACGCCCACCGTTGATAGCTGTGTACGGTATAGATTATGTGGGCCCTACGGGAGTTGCGATATTGAGCAATCTCCTTCGTGTGCGTGTTTGCGAGGGTTTACGCCGAAGAATCCGGAAGAGTGGGGTGTATCGGATTGGACGAGTGGGTGTGAACGGGTAATACCGTTGGATTGTCGGGTCGGAGACGGGTTTCGGAAGTATTCGTGGGTGAAATTACCGGATACCCGTAAATCATGGTTTGACCCGAATATGACGCTGAAACAATGTGAGGTGAAGTGTAGAAACGAGTGTAATTGTACTGCGTATTCGAGTTTGGATATTAAGTATAACGGTGGGTGTTTATTATGGTACGAAGAACTTATAGATATCAGAACGTATTCTGATGCTGGACAAGATATATACATACGAATGGCCGCCGCTGAAATAGGTACATTGCGTTTTTGTTACTATCTATACTATATTATAAAATATTTCAGAAACTCTTTAAAACATCTTTTTATGCATTAAATACTGTTTATTGATTATAAGTAACTGATGAAACTACTTATTTTAAATATAAAAAGTTTTAAAAATATAATTAGGATAATCGTTGAATTCTAACAGAATATTTATTATTATTTTATATATAATTAAACCTAAAATAAATTACATCGTTATTAAACTTAAAAATTAAAATATTATTAATAAGTAAATGGAAAAAAATCATAGAAAACATTATTGCTTTACAAAGACCTATATAAAACGAAACATTATAATTGAAATGTGTCACGCTTCATTGTACGAGTACACTTTTAGTAAATATAAAACAAATAGATACAGTTTGACTTTTTTTTTTTGTTAAAACCGTGTCTCATTTTTGTTGGAAATTTTAAAAAATTGTTCACGTTACTTTTTTATTTTATTTTATTTTATAGAAAAAGATAAAACGAGAGGTAAGAGAAAAGTGAGGATGATTGTCATCCCAGTAATGGTGGGATTAACCGTTCTAGTAGGAGCATGCCTATTGATGATCTTAAAGAGAAGGAATTCAAAGGCACAAGGTAATATCTTTATATTATATGGATTGGGTTTCAGTTATATGGGTTGGGTTTTGATGAGAAATGAAAGTTACTGTGAGAAACGTAAGAATGGATTTGGACCTTTGGATGCACATTAGGATGACCAGATCAAATATCAAGAGCAATTCATTTGACGAGTTTGAGATTAAAAGTAATCAATGGTCTAGATCTCTTCTTACGCTTCTCACACGATCATTCATCCTATTATATTATAATATATATAATTAAGTTCAAACGAGAACAATATCTATTTAATAGAACGGGAAAACCAACAAAATCATATATGATTTTATATTAACGGGCGAATAAAGGACTTTGGTTGCGGTTTCAGGTCCGTGTGGTTTTTTCGCATGTTATTGTAAAATCATATATGATTTTGTTGATTTTCGTGTTCTTTTAAATATGTATTGTTCTCTTTTGATCCTTCATATGTACATATTATAGACAAAGGATATGTAAAAGGGTAAGAAAGGAGTCGGACATTCGGCCACTTTTAATATCAAACTCATCCCATGAGTTGCGTTTGTTTGATGGGGAATTGATCTGATGCATCTCATCCTAATGTGCATCCAAGGGTGGGGATCCCTTCTTAACCTTCTCACTATAACTTTCCTTCTTAGTTCAAACGAGAAGTTAAACATTTTACAAGAAATCTCAGTATCATATATGATTAGGCGCATGATACACAAGCTTAATTATATATGATTAAACACTTGTTACATTGACAACACATAAACGCTTAATCATAAATGATTAAACACACCAAAGTGAGTGTAATCATATATATAATATTGAGACTTCTCGTCTTCTCTCATAATTTTAACTCTTGTATGATCATTCATTTACCTCTCTATATGAGATATTTTTTAAACGTTGTTTGTTTTACTTGGGTTGTCATATGAATTCGATCTTTTATAAATAAAAAAATCAATAGGGCGACGTGATTCAATTGCTAAAGATAGAGAGGCAAGTCAAATATACGAATCCCGAGACAACGATCTCGCCCTACCGTTGTTTAGTTTGTCGACGCTGCTGAGTGCGACCAACAACTTCTCATTTAATAACAAGCTCGGCGAGGGTGGTTTTGGACCCGTATATAAGGTAACATTAATTAAGTCTAGATTAGGCCTACATTTGGCATTTATTTTATTTATTCCTATTGTTTAATTTTGTTTATGAATATGTGAAAAACAAACTTGTGAAGGGATCTCTAGACGATGGACGAGAAATTGCAGTAAAGCGGCTCTCGGAGAGTTCCACACAAGGAGTTGAAGAGTTCAAGAACGAAGTTATCTTCATTTCCAAGCTTCAACACCGAAATCTTGTCAAGATTCTAGGATGTTGCGTCGAAGGGCAAGAAAAGATGTTGGTTTACGAGTACATGCATAACAAAGGACTCGACTTGTTTCTATTTAGTAAGTATAACGTCATGAAATATATGATAACGTACGTAGGCAATTCGAGTATTCAAAAAAACATAACTAAGTACCATAATTCCCTTTTTTTTGTGTGTGCAGAAGAAGCCAAGAGAAAAACACTCAATTGGACACAACGATTCCATATAATTAATGGGATTGCGCGTGGTCTACTTTATCTTCATCAAGATTCTAGATTACGAATCATCCATAGAGACCTCAAAGCGGCCAACATTTTGCTTGATCATGACATGAATCCGAAGATATCAGATTTTGGCATGGCAAGAAGTTTTGGAGGAAATGACAACGAAACAAATACCAACAGAGTGGTCGGAACATAGTAAGAAGTTAATATGTTTACTATTCCCTTAATTATTTTTAGGTGCTATTATTTGCTTCTCAATAACACTTATAATCAAATACGCAGTGGATACATGTCCCCGGAGTATGCCGGAGACGGGATTTTTTCTGTAAAATCAGACGTATATAGCTTTGGTGTACTAGTGTTGGAGATTGTAAGTGGACAAAAGAACAGAGGATTCTTTCATCAAGAGCACCATCACAACCTCCTTGGACATGTAAGATAAAAAAACGATTATTTTATTAAATGACTTACCTACCCTTTGATATTGGAAAACGGTTGACTTATGTTGACTTTTCGATATCTAGGCATGGAGACTCTATAAAGAAGGAAATGCTTTGGAACTTGTTGATCCTTCTCTCGATGGATCATCGTTTGAAGTTTTAAGATCGATCCATGTGGCTTTATTATGTGTTCAGAATAGTCCGGACGACAGACCAACCATGTCTACGGTGGTTATGATGTTGAGCAGCGATGGTCAACTTCCAGAACCGAGACAACCCGGTTTTTATACAGAGGACGCTAAATTTGGACCTGAGAATTCTGGTAGCATGCAAACAGAAAAGTCGAGTAATGAAATAACAATTACACTTTTGAAGCCTAGATAGACTTTAACTTCCATTTTTTTCTATGTGTTGTTTTTTAGATTGTTACCGTTACATGTAAATATATATATATATATATATATATGTATAATACAGGATCGGTGGTTTGTACAAACGGTAATTGAAAGCTTCGAGCTATTTATACTGTCAAAAAGTATTACAACCGAACACAATAATTTATAAAATAACAGAATTTATAGAACATTATTGTCAAACGTAACAGTTAAATAGAAACTTACAACGGAAGTCTTACTTACAATATCCATCGATAAATTCTCCAAAATTAACGAAGTCTTGTCACCGTATACGTACATAGCAAAGTAACATAATCTATCTACGCTCTACTCTTGCTCTCATCCATTCGAAAATTAATAACAGAAGAGTAACAATATGTGTAGTTGATACAAATTCAGATGGTTTTTGTCTACCTAGGCTCCAGAAGTGTAACTGTGAGACATTGTTATTTGAACCTTGTACTGTTTGCGTACTGCTAGAACAAGTCTCACATCCAAAATTGTTTCTTTCGTTATAAAATCCTGGTTGTTGGGATTGAGGTCCCCGCCCCATTCCCATGCCTAATACTGATAACGTGAAACCTAAGGTTGTAAAGGGTCGAACTACAGTAAACAACATTACGGGATGTTTAGTTAGAGGTATTAAGCAGTAATTAACATGATTGCAAATGAAAGAGACTGTCTAATTTATGTTGGAACTTAATAACAAAATCAGAAAGTTAGTATGTTAGTATATTATTATTATTTATTGTATTAGATATTAGAATAAAGGGCCTATGTCTAGTTGGCCCACACAAAACAGTGTATACGTTTTGTAAAGCATTGCATCGGTTGGGAGATAGACATAACTGTTTATGCAAACAGTTGCATGCCTTCATAACCGAACAGTTGCATTGTTTCCTTCGCACTGTTTAGTATAGTATTTATAGGACATATTGTAAACACTTTATTGTGTGGAATCCCAGAGTTATATTAAAGATTATCAAAGGGTTACCCACCCACTTCATCTTGTTCTTTCTTGTTTCCTTATACCAATCCTTGAATGGTGATTATTATACAACATGATGTAGTTTGATTATATTTCGATCCTGGAAATTGCAATAAACCTGTGAATTCCGAATTCATATACTCTACAATTTATATATACAGATGATACAAATCAAATACAAACCATGTATTTGTTGCACCCCTTACAAACCAATGTGCATATGTGAACAATGTGTGCATAATCTGAGATGCATATATGCATTATCTCATATGAATGTATGTCCATTATATGAATGTTCTTGCACGTATGCATATGTATATGCACATTGTTCACATATGCACACTGTGGTTTGTAAGTGTGCAACAAATGCAAGGTTTGCATTTTACGGAGCATCTATATATATATATATATATATAGAGAGAGAGAGAGAGAGAGATTCAAACGAGAAGCTAAACCTTATGCAATAAGGCAAGAAGTGTGATACCATATATGATACACAAGCTTAATCATATATGATTAAACACACCCACCTGCCGTGTACTCATATATGATATCACACTTTTTGTCTTTTCGCATAATGTTTAACTTCTCGCATGATCTTTCCTATATATATATATATAATGGGTTCATTCCCTATAAGCCCGAATTTTCATTCCACGTGTCATTTTCATTTTCATTCCCATACTTGAACCAAACATCCCATTAATTACCTAATTCAGCAGCAGCCATTCGAATGTATATATCTTGTCCATTTTCCGTCAATTGTCTCATATCGATCAATTCATCGTACCATAACAAACATCCGATGTTATAGCTGACGTCCAACGTCGTATAAGCCGTACAATTACACTCATTTCGACACTTGATCGCACATTCATCCAAGGTCATGTTGTACTTGTTGAACCATGAACGTCGCGTGTCGGGTAATTTCAACGATGAATACTTTCGAAACCCCTCCCCAACACCACAATCCAACGCTACTTCCCTTCGACACCCACTCGTCCAATTTGACATGTCCCACTCGTCCCGCCTTTTAGGCGTAAACCCTTTGAGACACCCACACAATGAGGACTGCATCGTGTCACAACTCCCGTAAGCTCCACACATTGCGTACCCGAAACAGTTATCTACTACACGTTTCGAATACGGAAACCATCCTTTGCCGTTGTTGATCCAATTCCAGCGGATCAAATGGCCTTCTGGAGATATAGTTAGCCTGGTAAGAACCGAATGGTTACTCAATTCAAATACCGCATACGTCTCTCTTTCATTTGCAACATATTCATATGTGAATACCGGATTAGGCTTGAAATTCGGATTGCCGATGTACCTAATACCATTCCATGATCCAGCTCTAAACTGAATCCCATCTCCATTCTTCTGATAAATTTGTGGGAGTCCATTAAAATCCATATAAAGCATGTATTGGCCTTGAGATGGATCATTAGCACTTCTCCATGATGTAAAATTTGTCACTATACCCCTTTCCAAATTCCTTCCGAACTTCATTCCGGGTAAAACGGTATCTCCAGGATGATCGAAACTTTGCCAAACGTAATCTTCCGGTCCATCCTCACGGTCAACGACCATAAGATTCCCGGTTTCGAGTAATTGGGCCACCGGGTTTCTCGTGGTGCGAAACAGTTTTGAAGACCAAATGGTGGTTGTTTCGGTGGGGGAGCTACAGAGCACCAAGATACCGCTGGGATCGAAAGTTAACTCACCGGATTTGTTCCTAATGGGAGTCTCTCTATTGGCAACCCAAACAACAACGGTGGCTGTCGCATGCCGTTTTTTGTACCATATGCCTAAGTATCGATTTTCGGAGACGTTTCTGGGGCTAAAGAACCCGAGTTCGAATGTTTGTTGGGCAGAAACGATGGTTTGGCCATCTCTTATGGTTTGATTGACGACGATCGTATCTATTGCCATGATACAAACAAGTAGTGTAATGAAAGACATGATGAATAAACCACAAGGGTGGTGGCGTGTTGGCAAGGGCTTGGGGGATGTGGTGGAATATCCCATCCAACCCGGGTTCGAGTCCAGACGTCAGCATTCTGTGGTCAGGCTTAGTCTCAGACGGCCGCTTTGTTTGTTTGTTTCCAAATTGCCAAGGATGTAGTCTAGGCAAAGCCTAGATGAACCTTATCCAAAAAAAAGACATGATGAATAAAGAAATTGTCTCCATTATAGTTTTTTGTTATGGGCAAATTGACAGGAGAGTTCTATATTTTACGGAGTGCCGCCTACTTTCAAAAAATATATATATTACAGGAGAGTGGAGTCCAAAATAAAGAAAGACCAGTTCAATACTTAAGTGGATCCAATATTTAAGAAGTGGGAGTTGTGGAAAATGGAGGATGAAGACTATAAACCATGTCGGCTCATCGGATAGGCCACTTGTTTTTTAAATCGAAATAATGTTATAAACTTGTAAATTAAGGGTATTTGAGTTTTTTTATATTTAAAAATTTAGAAATAATTCATAAACAAACTTTCTTAATTTTCTCAATCATTTTCATCTCTCTATCTCACGACTCACAACCACCATCAAGTTCCTGGCGATGACCTCCCATTCCGGCGACTTACCCCAATTCCAGTGAGTTTCATAAATAGTTTTTTCATAAAAAATATGAGAAACCTTATACGGAACTTAAAATTTTGATTATTCGTATAGGAGAAAAAATATGTGACTTTGAAGCTATCTGATTATGTCGAAAAAATATGATTATTCATATGGGAGAAAATCTATGAGAATAAAATTTTGATTATTTATATGGAGGAAAAATATATGAACCTTCGAAAATATATGATTATTTCATATAAGAAAAAAGATATATGAAACTTAAAAATCCAACAAACATGTTATGGAACCGTTTATATATGAAACTTTAAAATTTTGAAATAACAGTTTATGAAACTTACAAAATTTGAAATTTTTGAAAAACAGTTTATCAAAAAAACAGGTTATGAAACTCGCCAGAATTGGGGAAGGTCGCCGGAGTGGAAGGAGATTGCCGCTAGTGGAGGTCGCCGGAGAGGGAGGAGGCCGCCAGAGTGGGAGCAGTACGAGAGGTGGTCTACGGTTCACGATAGCAGTGAAAAAAGAGTGGTGTCGATGGAGGTTGCTAGCAGTTGGTGGCGGCACATGCTTGTCGTCGAATGGAGTAGTGGAGAACTGCGGCGGTTCTTGGTAGCCGGCGTAGTGATCGTGCTAGAGATGGTGGTCGCCGGAATTTTTTTTAGAGAGAGAGAAAAAAAATGAGCAAGATGTTGAGATAAATAAAGATAGATTGTAACCATAATTAGATAAATTCAAATTCATTAATAAAATTTAAATTTAAAATATTTAAAACCTATTCCCAAACTACCCCTTACCTATTTTTTTAATAAATTTAAATCCGAAAATTTCTCAGTCATTGATCAAGATAATTGAATACCTAAATTGGTTTACATAGTTCACAGGATAAAACGGGTTTACAAAAGAAACTCCCTCTCTCTCTCTATATATATACATACATACATACATACATATATGGGTTAAATTATGTGAGAACCAAAAATAGATTAAGAACCTTGATAATCGGTTTAATTCGTAATTTGATTTTGACCCTATGATTATAATTAAAAGTTGTTTTACCACGTGAAAATGATATAATCATGTAAGATAAAAGATGACGTATCTTTTAATATAAAAAGATGGTTGACTTTCCGATCTCTATAAACTATAAAGAAGAAAATACTTTGGAATTGGTTGATGCTTCTCTTGATGGGTCAACATTTGAAGTTTTAAGATCGATCCAAGTGGCTTTATTACGCGTTTTCAGAATAGTTCGGACAATAGACCAACCATTTCTATAGTGATTAATTATGATGTTGAACTTTTAACAAAAAACATCCCTATAGTTTCAAGTTTTATAACCGATAAGGTCCTCCCTCTAAAGCCGTTAATTAGTTTCTGTTAGTGACCCTCCCCTCCCTCAACTTTCATTTTTATTAACAAGTTTGGTCCCTCATAGTACTTTTCTATTTTATAACATATTTGGTCCTCCCTCAACTTTCAATTTTAGGATATAGTCCCTCAATTTTTTCAATAAGCTTTTTGGCACAAATATATATCTTTTTAACATGATGAGAAAATTAATTAAAGTATTTATCTTTTCTGGAATTTTATTTTTATAAAAGCGTTTAGCTCAAGTAAAATATAATTTTGATAACTATTTTGTTTTGATTAGTTGAAAAAAACACTAAAATTAAATATCTGACAATATGTTAGATACTAAGATATAAACCTAGATGTTAAATTAAGTAATTTACTAGAATTTATTAATATATAAAAAAATCATTATGGTTAATAATGATATACAAATATAAATTGAACTAATTTATTTAAACTATTTAATATATACTAAAAATGGGACTGTCAAATAATAAATTAATAAATATATATTAAAGAAATATTGATTATATATTAAATATATAAAGTGTTATAATTTAGCATCAACCAATTAGATTTTTTAATGTTTTGACTGATTAAAATATAAATTTATAAAAATTCTATTTTATTTAAGCTAAAAAAATTAAAAAAAAGTTATGAAAAGATAAAATATTTTAATGATAAAATTTAATATTCAAGTTTTATTTAATTAAATTTCTCATTATGTTAAGAAGATATATATGTTTGTGCGAAAAAACTTATTGAAAAAATTGAGAGACCATATCCTGAAAATGAAAGTTGAGGGAGGACCAAATATGTTATAAAAATGAATAGTACTATGAATGACCAAATTTGTTAAAGTAGTTGGAGGGACTAAACATGTTAATAAAAATGAAAGTTGATGGAGGGGAGGGTAACTAACGAAAATTAATTGACGGCGTTAGAGGGAGGGACCTTATCCGTTATAAAACTTGAAACTATAGGGACGTTTTTCGTTAAGTAAAGTTCAGGGACCTTACTTGTTAATTTATGTAAACCACAAGGACCAAATTTGAATTTAACTCTATGTATAATATAGAATGAATAGTCTATACGAACAGTAGTAACTGAAAGCTTCGAGCTATTTAGATTATCAAAAACTATTACAACCGAAAACAATGATATGAATGTCTGGTAATAATTTATAAAATACAAATAAAGTAATATTGTAATAAAAATAGAAAAAAATATATTGTTCTAATTTCATATTTTGAAAAACTTTATATATATATATATATATAGGTATATATATATAGCCTTAGGTTCAATAGAGAAGTGCAAATATTTAGAGAAATAGAGAAGTAAAAAAACACGGGACCGTTCATATATGACTGTTCATATATGAACGGACCCGTGTTTTTTTACTTCTCTATATCTCTAAATATTTGCACTTCTCTATTGAACCTAAGGCTATATATATATATATATTGATTTGTATTGTTTTTAGTACAACATAATATTGTCATCGCGCAACGCGCGATGCCGAACACTAGTTCGTTCTAAATCGGTATCTAATGCTTTGCTACATATGTACCAATTTAATTTCGTCAAGGCTTGACTAAATTGGATCATGGACCAGGCCCAAATTACGGTTCTGTGGGCCTTTTGTGCATGTGTCTACTTGTCAAATAAATAACATGTGCATTCATACCTAGAAAAAAATAGCTTTTCACATCACATGGTATAAACTGTGATAATATGTGATATATACTATTACTTTATTTTTTAAAAGAGGTTTTGAGAAAGAGATGATAGTTTCAACGTATATAGCGAAGAAATTGTCATAGTTTAACTGAAATTGGATAGACAAACATAAATTCTCTACATTGTCCGGTCTCTAAAGTAATAGACCTTGATTTTAATACCATGCAAGAATATATGAAACCATTATCATAGAACTGTCATTCTAATTAGATTGGTCAAGAAAATTAAATTGCCTTATTATAAAATGATTAATATATATATTATATATATATATATATATATATATATATAGAGAGAGAGAGAGAGAGAGAGAGAGACTGACTTGAGATCCCGTGAGACCAAACTATTTCCGTGACACCCGTGAGACCACAAAATACCACTAAACCTTCACAGCAAAAGACTGTGAAGGTATTGTGAAGGTAAACTTTCACAGTGTTTTTGCTGTGAAGGTTCGTTGATTTTCTTACCTTCACAATGAATCGCTGTGAAGTTTTAGTGTTATTTTGTGGTCTCACGGTCTCACGAAAACAAGTTGGTCTCACGTGAACCCAACCCTATATATATATATATATATATATATATATATATATATAGACTTGAGATCATATGAGACCAAGCCATTTCCGTGAGACCCGTGAGATCAAAAAAATAACACTAAACCTTCACAGTAATATAAATTGACAACCATAAAGTTTCAAACTTTTGTTTTTGTTTTTTTATTAATTGATATCTTGACCCAAAAAAAGTTTGACCCTTAGATTACCATAAGAAATTTTATTTCTTATAATTTGTATTATGTTATTTAATTCTTGACCTCATATCCAAAATTTATGGATCCGTCGTTGAGGAGACTTAGGTGACGTTTGTTTTTTAAGAGGTCTGAATTATTTTACTTCTGATTAATAAGATGTGGTGCTTTAAAATGTTATAAAACATTAGGTTACCTCTTCTAATTTCAGACGTATTTCATACTTAAGAACCTCTGAATCTGAAAAAAAGGTCTGAAGGGGGGGGGGGGGGGTAAATTGACAACCATAAAGTTTCAAACTTTTGTTTTTGTTTTTTTATTAATTGATATCTTGACCCAAAAAAAGTTTGACCCTTAGATTACCATAAGAAATTTTATTTCTTATAATTTGTATTATGTTATTTAATTCTTGACCTCATATCCAAAATTTATGGATCCGTCGTTGAGGAGACTTAGGTGGCGTTTGTTTTTTAAGAGGTCTGAATTATTTTACTTCTGATTAATAAGATGTGGTGCTTTAAAAGGTTATAAAACATTAGGTTACCTCTTCTAATTTCAGACGTATTTCATACTTAAGAACCTCTGAATCTGAAAAAAACGGTCTGAACGTAAAAACGTTTGACCGATTCAGACTTCAGAGGTATTAAGAGGTTTTTAAAAAAAACAAACAAACATCCCCTTATACATTTTTGTCATCTTATAAACCCGACTTTGTTGTTGTGATACTACCAATTTGGGCAGGTATATATCATAGTTTTGATCAAATCTTAGCTTTTGTATTTGTAGTAACTCAGGATCCAATTGAACCAAACGACGTTATCCACGTACCATTGTTCAAGTTATCCGCGTTGCTAGTTGCAACCGACAACTTTTCATTGAGTAACAAGCTTGGCGAGGGAGGTTTCGGACCAGTTTACAAAGTATTATTCAATCTTGAATACTTTTACTTTCAACAATTTATTCATATTACTTTGATTATAAATGCCTAAAAACATCAACCTGTGAATATGAAGGGAATTTTGGAGGACGGACAAGAAATTGCAGTGAAACGGTTGTCTACGAATTCTTCACAAGGAGTTGAAGAGTTTAAGAACGAAGTTATGTTTATTTCCAATCTTCAGCATCGGAATCTTGTCAAGATTCTAGGATGTTGCGTTGAAGGGCAAGAACAGATGTTAATTTATGAGTACATGCCAAATAGAGGCTTGGACTTGTTTCTTTTTGGTAAGTTCTACATCAAACAATATATATATATATATATATATATATAGAGAGAGAGAGAGAGAGAGAGAGAGAGAGTGAGTGAGTGAGAGGAATGATCATGCGAGAAGTTAAACATTAAGTGAGAATGCGAGAAGTGTTTAATCATATATGATTACATGGCATGTGAGTGTGTTTAATCATATATGATTAAATGTCTATGTATTGCCAATGTAACCTATGTTTAATCATATATGATTAAGTTTGTGTATCATATATGATAACACACTTCTCGCATAAGGTTTAACTTCTCGTTTGAACCTGCCCGTATATATATATATATATATTTAGACTCGGGATCATGTGAGACCAACATTTTTTTGCGAGACCCGTGAGATCACATCCTTCACAGTGTTTTTGCTATGAAGGTTCGGATTTTTTGTACTTTCATAGTGTTTTGCTATTAAGTTTCAAGTGTAAAATTGTGGTTTCATAGGTCTCACGAAAACAACTTGGTCTCACATGATTCCAAGTCTCTATATATATATTGTTAGGGTTAGGTCAATCATCCAAGACAAATTATAACGAATCTAGCCTTTTTTTATAGATGAAACCATAAGCAAAACACTCGGTTGGTCACAAAGATTCCATATAATCAATGGGATTGCTCGAGGTCTACTTTATCTTCATCAAGATTCTCGGCTACGAATCATTCATAGAGATCTCAAAGCTGCCAACATTTTGCTTGATCATGATATGAACCCAAAGATATCAGACTTTGGCCTTGCAAGAAGCTTCAGAGGAAATGAAACCGAAACAAATACAAAACGAGTGGTGGGAACATAGTAAGAATTCAATATTTCCATATTTATTTTTAGGGTTTTATTCGTTTCGTATATCACTTATAAAAAATTCTTAAGAACCCATAAATTTCTAATTTGTTTTCTGTGACTTATAATTGATACAGTGGATACATGTCACCGGAGTATGCAGGAGATGGGATTTTCTCCGTCAAATCCGACGTATTCAGTTTTGGTGTTTTAGTGTTGGAGATTACGAGTGGGAAGAAAAATAGAGGATTCTCTCATGAAGATCATAACCACAACCTTCTTGGACATGTAAGATAAAATAAATTCGACTTTTAAATGTCAAATCATATTATTTTTTATTGTAATGCGTCTTAACCAAACGATATTAATATTTAGGCATGGAGACTTCATAGAGAAGGGAAGGCTTTGGAGCTAGCCGATGCATCTTTGATCGAAAGAGGCCACACATTTGAAGTGTTGCTTTCCATCCGCGTGGCTTTATTATGCGTTCAACACGACCCAGCGGATAGACCCAACATGTCTACCGTGGTAATGATGTTGAGTGGTGATGAGAGTCGGTTGCCAGAACCAAAACAACCTGGTTTTTATAAAGAAGATGATGGATTTGGGCCCGTGAATTCATCCAGCATGCAAACACAAAACTCAAGCAACGATGTCACCGTTACACTTGTGAATCCTAGGTAAACTGTCATTTTTGAAACCCGAGAGCCCATAGGCGAAAGATCGTGTGAGAAATTGAGGTTAACGTGAGAAGCTGGGTATATCTGAACCATTGATCACTTTTAATCAAATACACTCCCGTGAATTGCGTCTTAGAAGAGAATTGATCTGGTGCATATCGGTCTATCTATATCATATGATCTCGTACACTGTGTTAGAAAATATTCTAGATACATATATATCTTGTAAGTTAAGATAGAGATGATTGATATGATGTAAATATGTGAACCTCTATATATTTGTTTGGCTTATGGAATGAGAGGGCAACAAATTAATCTCAACTTTCAATTTGTTTTTTAGAGCCAAATATCCGTCACCAACTTCTTCTATATATCTTCCCTCTCGATAACCACCATGGCGGGAAAAGATGACACCCGAATTTCACCCTGCTTTCATTGTTGATGACATCAAGAATTGTATCCCTCTATTTCTAGACCATGACACCATCTCCAAAGACCTGCATCAAACCATTATGAAACCTGGTGAATCGACGTATGAATTATATGTAACAACCCGTCTCACATCGATTAAAAAGTTGATTTATTACAAAACACATGTATTCCAATTTGTATCAAGGATTATGTATTTAAGAGATAAAGTAGAAAAATGACAGTAAGAAAAACCTAAAATAAGATTATGTGTCAATATGCACATATGATTAAACAATAATATATTCTATATTACAAAACACATTTCGCTCAAAGTCTTTGAATCAACAATTTAATCTATATCTATATATATATAAAATCAAAATGTGGAGTTGCTTATGTGGCATCATGAGAAGCCTTCATTCACCTTTCTCTATTTTCTCATAATTTTGATTTTTTTTAAATAAAAAACTTCTCATAAATGACCATTCTACCCCTCCCTAAATGAAAATTGTGTATTTCATTATACAAAGGTTTATTTGGTAACTTCACTTGCAACTTAATTACCTTTAATTTTCAAACTATCTAACTTCTTAAACACATTAATTTTGCTCTCTTCATCTTTCCATTTATTAATTAGAGAAAAACCTACCACAAAATTATATATAAATACATCCATATGCTTCATCAACATTGAACTAACAAATTTTATGTTCTATTATGTTTGTTTGAAGTTTTTTCTTTGTAGAATTTATTTTTCATCGATATTGTTGCCATCCTACGTAAAATTTTCGGGTAATAATTTATGTGAGTTATATATTGTTGATATGTGTATATGTGTGTGTCTTCCCAATCAATATCATTGTGTTTTTATATAAAATATTACATATACTTTTTCTAATGTTTTGTGCGATTTACATATTGTTGTTAAATAAATTTTTGATTTTTTCATTCAATTTATTTATTTACAATTGTTACCTTCGTTTTTGTTGTAGATTTTTCTTCTCCTTTTTTATGTCTACATAGTTTTTTAATTTTCAATTTCTAATTTTATAAGAAAAACCACATAAGACGACATTTTCTAGGCATCTCAATCCCAAATTTCTTCATTTTTTCCTCAACTTTTGCATTTTTTTATTGTAGTTATTAGCAAAATGTTTAATTATTTAAACTATTTTGTTCTTTGTTTACACCTAAATTTGTTTATTTAATTTATTTCACCTTATTCTTTTTTTTTTCACATAACATTCTAGGAATACAAATAGTCAACATATTTAAAAACTCATTATATAAACGAAATTACGATCAATATGTATACTTCTATTTTGATTATAATTGAATATCATAACATGTGCATTTTAATAATAAAATTATTATAATTAATATAAAAATGATTATTATTCACATCAATATAATACCTTATAATCGTTGTGAGTTATACTATTTACATAACCATCTTTATATATATATATATATATATATATATATATATATATATATATATATATATATATATATATACATATATATATTATTTAAAAATAATATATTTAAGTCACATACCACAGAAGTTTTAATCTTTTTATTTATTACAATATGCATATATATTGATATTATTTTCAATAAAATTAAATATCTAAAATTTGAATTAATATTTAAAGTAATCAATTTATAAAACTAAAGTATTGTTATTATTTAAAGTCTTATTAAAATCAATATATAAATATAAATGATAGTAGAATTAATATATATATATATATGAATAAAATTGGAATCAATATACAATTATATACTTATTATTAACCCCTCTTTAATAAATAAAATATTTATTATATTTAATATCATTAAATAAATTTAATATATAATCAAATACTTATTACTAACTCTCTCATTAATAAATAATATACTTATTACATTTAAATTTACTAATTAAATCAATAATTATTATATTTAATGTCACTACTAAAATCAATACATAAAATAAAAAATTAGTATGAATCAATATATATAGTTAAAGTATAATCAAAACTGAAACTTATTATTATCAATATAGCAATATCTACAAAACGATAGAAACATATATATATATATATATATATATATATATATATAGGGGTGATATCGGGTACAAACCAACTAGTTTGTACAAACTCGTACAAACCATACTTAGCTTCATGATTTTGTAAATTTGGCTTCATGAATGTATATATATATATTTTGGCTTCATGAATATATAATTTGGCTTCATGAATATATATCATTTGGCATTTTTAACTAATTTTTTTACAAAAATAAGGGTATTTTAGGGTATTTTTGTAAAAAAATTAGTTAAAAATGCCAAATGATATATTCATGAAGCCAAATTATATATTCATAAAGCCAAAATATATATATATACATTCATGAAGCCAAATTTACAAAATCATGAAGCTATGTATGGTTTGTACAAACTAGTTGGTTTGTATTTGATACCCAGCCTATATATATATATATATATATATATATATATATATATATATATATATATATAGGCTGGGTATCAAATACAATCCAAATGGATTGTACAAACCCCTACAAACTCAATCTAGCTTCATGAATCTGATAATCTGATAATTTGGCTTCATGAATCTATATTTTGGCTTCATGAATATATAATTTGGCTTCATTAATCTATATTTTTCGGTGGAGCCCTAAAATACCCTTATGGATATAAAAAAGAAGTTATGGATATAAAAAAAGAAGTTATGTGATTGGTGGAGATGAAAAAAATATGCTAAAAGCTCTAAAATACCTTTATCAATAGCATCTTTTAATTTAAATTGAAATCAAACTATGTCTAAAAATGAAATTAGAGTTGATATAATACGTTTCATTTAACATAATATGGCTAAAACCTCTTTTTTCAAGATTATCTACTAAAAAACTAAGCTATGAAGAAACAGTCTCAAGCAAATCAAAAAACTCGAACAGTGAAAATTTAACAATTCAACCAGGCTCGCATATACTTGAAGTGGTCACAATACTGACGACTTTTGTTACTCATTCGTCCAACAGTAGGTTGGGAACGGGGACTTCATGAAATTTTTTAGCCGAAGTTGAAACGAGATTGTTAGTCCCATTTTAAACAAGACAACGATTCATATATTGATGTAGATAGTAACAAGAAGATAGATAATCAAAGTGGTGTATTATTCAAGATGAAAGCAACCTAGAGAGAGAATGGATCTCTCTCTAGAACACACACTACACCAAGGAGGCTACATTGCAATGACAAAAACTCTAAACCCTAATTACACACACTAAACATTATATACCCCCTTGTTACACTATTAAGCCCAAGCCCATTACACTATATCCAAGCCCATATTACTATTAATTACCCATTTACAAAACTATCTTATAATTAGGACATTTTGTGTCGCAATGCACTGAAGTCGCAATGCACTGAAATCGCAATAGCTGAAGTCGCAACAGATGAAGTCGCAATAGATAAAGGTTCACCCAAGTCGCAACTGAAGGTTGCGATTTGGTACTGTTCATAGTGTAATGGATTGCGATTTGGGGCAAGTCGCAATAGACCATTGCGATTTGGAGGCCAAGTCGCAATAGACCATTGCGATTTGGAGGCCAAGTCGCAATAGACCATTGCGATTTGGTACTGTTCATCGTGATGTGGATTGCGATATGGGAATGAAGTCGCAATAATCAAAGCAACCTAGTGATGCAATTCTTCAAATGTAGTCTAGGCTCCCCCTTGAAATATGCTCTTACTCTTTATATTTCAACCTTGACAAATCGGATTCAATGTCTCGACCGAGTGCACGAAAAATATCTTCATAAATGTGGAAACTCTAGCTCGTATCGATAAGCTCACAAGAAAAAATAACGAGCGAGTTGTTGCGTGACAATACCAAATGCAAACTCAGTCTATAACACCAAATCCGTCGATAAGTCACGAGTTGAATAGGAATTCGGCTTAAGAGCGTGATTCGGATTTGCTCGAAAGAGGAAACATAATGAAGCATACACTATAAGGTAGGGTTTAGAAGAACACCACAAGTAACATTGTTCATCAACTGTAGAAAAATGCTCATCCCCAAAATATCAGAATACTGAATGATGAAAATCCGGAACTTCAATCTTCAAGAAATAGCTGAATGATTATAAGCACTCAAGAGTCTGAATCACAACCAAAGCACCAGAACAACGATTGCAAGCACTCACAATTCTGATTGATCAGGTCAGAAGAGCACTCAACGGTCTAGCATCGTCAACAAAACTCCAGAATGATGATTGCAAATGCTCAAACGTCTAATTCAATTCAACCAAAGACTGAATTCCAACACCCATCTTCTGAAAATCTTGGCAAACTTGAGCTCCTTTAAGCATTGACAGTTGCAATATGTATGTGACAGCCTAAATATGGGAATGATGTCACACGCGCTTTATGCTAAACACCATGAACAATGCCCCCCTCCTGAGACTAAGCACGGGGGTTCCGCTACCCGGTTAGGCGAGGATACCATCTGGATCTCTAGAAACAGTCACGATTACACATTTTTAACCCTTTGTTGCAACACAAACCATGTCACAAACACACACAAGTCGCAATGCAATGAAGTCGCAATGCACTGAAATCGCAATAGCTGAAGTCGCAACAGATGAAGTCGCAATAGATAAAGGTTCACCCAAGTCGCAACTGAAGGTTGCGATTTGGTACTGTTCATAGTGTAATGGATTGCGATTTGGGGCAAGTCGCAATAGACGATTGCGATTTGGAGGCCAAGTCGCAATAGACCATTGCGATTTGGAGGCCAAGTCGCAATAGACCATTGCGATTTGGAGGCCAAGTCGCAATAGACCATTGCGATTTGGTACTGTTCATCGTGATGTGGATTGCGATATGGGAATGAAGTCGCAATAGGTCACTGCGACTTTGTACTGTTCACACAAAGATCACTGCGATTTCGATGAATATTTGAAGATTGCGATTTCGATGAATCTTCTGATTGCGATTTCGATGAATATCAAGGTTGCGACATGGATGAAGATTCAAATAATCTTAAGTCGAAACTTCAATACTGATCTGTTTGGGCTGAAAATTGGTACGTAGGTGCGCACTGGCATTCTGGACAACTTTAATACTTCGAGTTTTGTCCAAACACAACCAGAAATGTGTTTTTCAATCCCAAAACAGTTTGTGTGCAACAAAAATTCGAAAAGTTACTGTTTCATACCAGATTGGGCTGTTGATGATGAATCGTTGTAGAATGATCGTATCGATGATTGATTCCTTCGATTTTGGCTCTGATACCACTTGTTAGTCCCATTTAAACAAGACAACGATTCATATATTGATGTAGATAGTAACAAGAAGATAGATAATCAAAGTGGTGTATTATTCAAGATGAAAGCAACCTAGAGAGAGAATGGATCTCTCTCTAGAACACACACTACACCAAGGAGGCTACATTGCAATGACAAAAACTCTAAACCCTAATTACACACACTAAACATTATATACCCCCTTTTTACACTATTAAGCTCAAGCCCATTACACTATATCCAAGCTCAAGTCGCAACTGAAGGTTGCGATTTGGTACTGTTCATAGTGTAATGGATTGCGATTTGGGGCAAGTCGCAATAGACCATTGCGATTTGGAGGCCAAGTCGCAATAGACCATTGCGATTTGGAGGCCAAGTCGCAATAGACCATTGCGATTTGGAGGCCAAGTCGCAATAGACCATTGCGATTTGGTACTGTTCACCGTGATGTGGATTGCGATATGCATGAATATATGACCATTGCGACTCGGATGAACATGAAGAACACTTAAGGTTGCGACATGGATGAAGATTCAAATAATCTTAAGTCTAATCCTCAAAAAAGATCTGTTTGGGATGAAAATTGGTACGTAGATGCGCACTGGGATTCTGGACAACTTTAATACTTCGAGTTTTGTCCAAAAACAACCAGAAATGTGTTTTTCAATCCCAAACCAGTGTGTGCAACAAAAAATCCGAAAAAAATGACTGTTTCATACCAAGATTGGACTGTTGATGATGAATCGTTGCAGAATGATCGTATCGATGATTGATTTCTTCGATTTTGGTTCTGATACCACTTGTGAGTCCCATTTTAAACAAGGCAACGATTCATATATTGATATAGATAGTAACAAGAAGATAGATAATCAAAGTGGTGTATTATTCAAGATGAAAGCAACCTAGAGAGAGAATGGATCTCTCTCTAGAACACACACTACACCAAGGAGGCTACATTGCAATGACAAACTTACACAAACCCTAATTACACACACTAAACATTATATACCCCCTTGTTACACTATTAAGCCCAAGCCCATATAACATAACCCAAGCCCATATTACAATTAATACCCCTTTACAAAACTATCTTATAATTAGACATTTTGTGTCCTAACACATTTTGACAGTGATCAATTCTGGGTAAATAATTGGGGTAACTAACTAATAGTTTGGAAGCTTCAGCCACGTTTGAATTTCCCCAGCTAAGTTGCAAGCTTACAACATTAAGAGGTCGTTTACCTAATCACTTACCTGGTAAGTGCTTACCGGTAAAATCCAACACTATTACCTACTTCCCGAGTAAGATTTTAGTCCACCAAAAATGGCATCGTATGCTACAATTTAGCCGGTAAGAGGTCGCACTCACTTACCGCGTAAGACTCTCGGTCTTCGCTTCCGCTCTTACCAGGTAAGATTCTTGGTAAGCACTTACCCGGGGCGTTTTGTAAACGGCCCCTAAGAGGCAGTTTACCAAACGATTAAAATTCAACACTATCACTTGTTTACCGGGTAAGAATTTACTCCACCAAAACGGTATCGTATGCAACAACTTCTCCGGTAAGCACTAACCATGGTAAGAGTCTTCGTCATCACTTACATGTTATATAATTATTACTTTTTGTATAATTATGTTTCATATATAATCGTGATATATTTGTTGCTGGTTTGAGAGAAGAAGTTGTTACCGGTGGTAAGCAAGTGCTTGGATTCATGGAGTTCAATGGAGGTAATTCCAAAGATAAATTCACATTTTTTCTACCTGTGGTATTTCTTTTGATTAACCAGGAACATTAATTGTATACTTTAACAAATCATTGAATTCACTATCAGTCATTAACTTGTTGATCCAACCATTTATGTCTAATTGGCCTGCCACTCATCTGGTTCCAAACTGTCTGATGATGTAAAACCAAGAAACTAATAAACTAAAACATACATACTTAAGGACCGATCATCTTAAACATGAATTCATGCGAATGAATAACAACAAAGTACCTGAGACTGTCAAAAAAATAAATTATGGCATGAGTCCCACCTCCATTATCGTTGCAAGACATTTGAATTGCAACCATTGCAACAGCAACACTGTCCTGAATCATCATCACTTGCATCTGTCTCGCTTGAGTATCTGATGAAGCAAATGACAGATAAAAAAATTATGATGAAGGGAAACTAAGTAGTTAAAAAAACGATAAAACAACCAGATAAAAGGAATATGAAACTGAAATAGTTAAATTTGATTACTTGAGGCGATAGAACAAAATCACAAGCACTCCTGTAAGGTTTCAGATTATTGGATGAATAACTCAAACTTAAAGACCAAAACCTTAGCCATGTAGGCTAAGTGGTGAAGAAAAATTTAGTTGTCCACAAACCATATAAACAACAAATTGAAGTGAAATTAGTTTTACTTAAATATCTATTTATTATACATTTTATACTAAACTTGCAATTGCTTGTGAATTTATAAACGATTTTGACTTGCACGACGCAGTAAAACAAATCAAACAAACAAACTAAATATGAAAAATAATGTGATAGATATTTACAATGATCAAATAGGTTGATAAAAATTATGTCAATAAGAAACCAATATACCTCTGGATATTGTGTTCGTCGCCTGAGTTTGGGCATCATCATCAAGAGCATCATATTAGGGCATCATATCAAGATATTTGCAATGATCGAATAGGTCTTAGCCAAGGAAAACAAAGAAACGAAGGTATAGAAATCAGCTATAAGAAAGCCCACCAACGTCATATTAGGGCACCAATCATGATATTTGCAATGAAGAAAATGTGAAAAAGAACACAATATCTTGTCACCTGCAGACTTACAACCACCAATAGAGCCTGACCTAGAAGATAAGATGACTGAAGATTTGGAAATTAGAAGAAAATTAATGACCCTAATGCACAAAACCCGTTAATTTGGATGAAGATGCACATATGCAAATTGAAGATGAGGAGGTTGAGAAGCCTAAAGGGTTGGACCGTTGGAAGATAGAAGCGTAGGAAAGATGAAAGTAGATGAAGGGTCCTGAGTTAAACCCTCAGGCCTCAGCTGTTAACAAAAATTAGAAATCTGAGAAAAAAAAAGAAATTGTCATTCTCAAATCTGGGAGCGCCACATCAGCTCTTAATGATTCTGCTTTATATAAGTATATAGATTATGTTAAAGACTTCTATGCCCCTATATGAGCAAATGTATTTTTTATTGCAATTAGGTCATTTTGGTAATTCTACAACCACTTTCATTAACTTTTTACCCCCAAACCCTTCACTTTCCTCAAAGCCTTTTTACTTTCTCAACCAATTAATACATCCATAACCTCTAACCTTTTTATTCTATTCATTCCTTGATTTCTTCATTTTGATTCATGTTTTCTTTTTAAGTTTTTCACTTTGTTTATGGTTGTTTTTATTCTAAACGATCTCTCCATCCCTCAATCCATTTCTCTCTATTTCCTTACCAATTACCCCCATTGACAAAGAGAAACATACATACACATGAGTTTAATCGGGTAAACCGGTACAACTCTCAATTTGTTCATCTACGACATATATACGTGTTTATCTATATATAAGAAGGAATTGGAGTATGGATCCTTTGAGGCTTTACAATTTCGTGAGAATTTTGATTTACTTTTTGTTTTTGTTGTTTTTATAGGTTGAGAGAATAAATATATTTTGATTTACTTTTTGTTTTTGTTGTTTTTATAGGTTGAGAGAATAAATATATATTGGAGTTCGAAAGAATCTCTATATATATAAAAGGAAAAACCTTGGATTATTGAGGTGACACCATAAGGATTGAGTATTTATAAATGGTGAATTGTGGTTGATTTGGAGTTGTCCCACATTGATGAGAAGTTGAAAGATTGAAACAAAGTGATATGTATAAGAAAGGTGGATGGGATGCATTTGTGTACATTCATGTGTTTTAACTCATATGGTTGTCTATTTTGGACGACCTTTATGCAAAAAGAAAATAGTTTGATTCAAGAGGTTGTCTTATTTTGGATGACCATCTTTTGCAAAAAAAAACATATTAGTTGGATGACCATCTTTTGCAAAAAAAACATATTAGTAGTTACTATCATCTTTATATATTCTTTATATATATAAGAAGAAAATTTTGGAGTATTGAGATGGCATCTCGAGGATTGAGTATTATCAAATATATATCAAAAGGGTTGTTTGGTCATTTTTAACCTCCAATTTTTAATAAAAGTTAGTTATTTTTAGTCTACATGTTGAAACATTAATATATCAAATCAATCAATTAGTATATCATTATATATATATATATATATAACCATTAGCACCTCCTACACTTTAGAAATTTGAAATTGTATCTTCTTTTCCCTCATGTTTGCATCCCGTGTTGGATGAAAGAGTGAAATAGGCATGAAGGAGGTGGATACATAAAGAAAATGGTCAACTCTTTTTTTGAATATTGTTTGCATTCACATCTGATGATGGAATGAAAATGGAAAGAGGGAGGCAAGTACAAAAAGAAAGGGCTAACATGGAAGTTGGAACAAACATATCTTTCTCTAATCTCAACGTTTTGGTCAAGATCAATTATAGTATATGTTTTTCATAGTTTAACATGCATTTCCCAATTCTTGGTCTTTTGGTTAAGATGAAGTATAGTACATATTCTTTTAGTTTCTCACATCAAACATCCTAAATTGGATGAAAGAATGAAAGAGTCACAAGGGATGTGGATACAAAAAGAAAAAGACCATGTTTTTTTCTCAATATTGTTTGCATCCCAAATAGAATGATGAAATGAAAGTGGCAAAAGTGAGGTGAGTACAAAAAGAAATGACTAACAATGAACAAATATATCTTTCCCGAATCTCAATCTTTTGGTTAAGATCAAGAATAATATGTGTTTAGTTTAATATCAAATATTTTGGTCCTCGGCCTACTTGGTATTTTATTTTTTGTGAGGGAATGTCCATTATATGAGCTTGATGACGTGATTCTTTATGCGTCGTCTTGGTCTTAAACTACTACCAAGGCTTGGCGCAACTCTCTAATTTACAATTCAAATATTGTAGAATGGTTTTTCACAAAGATGAACTTTCACTTTTGAAAATATCTTCATATTGTCTATTCTCTCACATTATTATTTTCATCCCACATTGGATGAGATAATCAAAAGGGCATGAGAGAGGTGGATACAAAAAGAAACGGTCATTTTTTTCTCAATTTATTCTTTGCATCCCACATTGGATGATGAAATGAAAGTGACAAGAGGGAGATGGGTACAAAAATAAAGGGCCACCAATGGGATAAGTATAAATTTTCTTGAATCTCGGCATTTTTGTTAAACTCAAGTGTAATATTTGTTTTTATCTGCTTAATATTTGATATATGGGTCGTCGACCCCACTTGATATTACTTTTAGTCGACTCCACTTGATCATATTAATTTTATTTTCTATGTAGTCCATTATCCTAGCTTTGTGATGTGGTTCTTAATTGTGTCGTTTGAGTTTACACTACTAGCACGATTACCCTTCCAATTTTCACTATAATAGAATGTTCTTTTTTTCATAGCTATAAATGAGATTTCAATTAAATTTGTTACAAACTTAGAATCGTCACTTTGTCATCTTAAATAAGATTTCTATTATTGTGACTTCTACAAAAACAAATTACTATAACATTGTAGAGTAACTTGCATGACCGTTGGTGGACATAGTCAAGATCCAAATTTAGCATTTGATTTTAAGATTGTTGCCAACTTCTCTTAAGTTAAGTTTTTTTTTTTAAATGTTGATGAGTAATTGCAGCATGAATTTGCCTAAATTTTGTTTAGATTAAGAGGGCATCAAACCTAGGATTCTAAATTCATCCATAAGAATAACATAAATAGTTTTTAATAATTTGTATTGTAATAAAGTAATATCATTAGTTTTAATAATTTTCGTCATATACATTTAGTTTCTTCTAAGATGTATTAATTTCATGTCTTAGTTGATTAAGTGTCTAAACACATGATTGAAGTTTGTGCATATGACCATCACATTCTTTATTATAAAAATAATAAAATTAGACTAATATTTATATACAATCTAGGTTTTGATTACTTTATAATTTTATGAAATAATAAGATTAGACTAAATTTTATATACAATCTAGGTTTTGATTACTTTATAATCTTAATACGTTGTTATCATCTCGTGCCGTCACTTAGGCTAATTTTTTAGTTTATGTTTTGTAGGTTATTAGATACACTTAACATATCCTTAAATAATCAACATAAGGTGTTATCGGATACAACAAGGTTGATACATACACATATACCCATAATGGATATTAATCAACTAATTTGCATATATATATATATATATATGTGTGTGTGTGTGTGTGTGTCTTAAACTTTTCGTAGCAAAAGACTATTGTCGATATATGCAAACTAATCACTTTTACATTGCATTCTTTTAAAAACAATTATCGCCACCGCGCAACGTGCGGTGACCAACACTAGTATATATATAAAAGGAAGATCCACCAAGAATGAGGCGGCACCTTCTTAAAGTAGTATTCATAGCTAGAAATTTTCTCTTTTTTTGAATTTTTTATATAATAATTATGTTAAAGACTTTTATGCCCCTATATGAGCAAATGTATTTTTTATTGCAATCAGGTCATTTTGGTAATTCTATAACCACTTTCATTAACTTTTTATCTCCAAACCCTTCACTTTCCTCAAAACCTTTTTACTTTCTCAACCAATTAATACATCCATAACCTCTAACCTTTTTATTCTATTCATTCATTGATTTCTTCATTTTGATTCATGTTTTCTTTTTAAGTTTTTCACTTTGTTTATGGTTGTTTTTATTCTAAACGATCTCTCCATCCCTCAATCCATTTCTCTCTATTTCCTTACCAATTACCCCCATTGACAAAGAGAAGCATACATACACATGCGTTTAATCGGGTAAACCGGTACAACTCTCAATTTGTTCATCTACGACATATATACGTGTTTATCTATATATAAGAAGGAATTGGAGTATGGATCCTTTGAGGCTTTACAATTTTGTGAGAATTTTGATTTACTTTTTGTTTTTGTTGTTTTTTTAGGTTGAGAGAATAAATATATATTGGAGTTCGAAAGAATATATATATATATATATATATATATAAAAGGAAGATCCACCAAGAATGAGGTGGCACCTTCTTAGAGTAGTATTCATAGCTAGAAATTTTCTCCTTTTTTTTTAAATTTTTATATAATAATTATGTTAAAGACTTTTATGCCCCTATATGAGCAAATGTATTTTTTATTGCAATCAGGTCATTTTGGTAATTCTACAACCACTTTCATTAACTTTTTACCTCCAAACCCTTCACTTTCCTCAAAGCCTTTTTACTTTCTCAACCAATTAATACATCCATAACCTCTAACCTTTTTATTCTATTCATTCCTTGATTTCTTCATTTTGATTCATGTTTTCTTTTTAAGTTTTTCACTTTGTTTATGGTTGTTTTTATTCTAAACGATCTCTCCATCCCTCAATCCATTTCTCTCTATTTCCTTACCAATTACCTCCATTGACAAAGAGAAGCATACATACACATGAGTTTAATCGGGTAAACCGATACAACTCTCAATTTGTTCATCTACGACATATATACGTGTTTATCTATATATAAGAAGGAATTGTAGTATGGATCCTTTGAGGCTTTACAATTTCGTGAGAATTTTGATTTACTTTTTGTTTTTGTTGTTTTTATAGGTTGAGAGAATAAATATATATTGGAGTTCGAAAGAATATATATATATATAAAAGGAAGATCCACCAAGAATGAGGTGGCACCTTCTTAGAGTAGTATTCATAGCTAGAAATTTTCTCCTTTTTTTGAATTTTTTATATAATAATTATGTTAAAGACTTTTATGCCCCTATATGAGCAAATGTATTTTTTATTGCAATCAGGTCATTTTGGTAATTCTACAACCACTTTCATTAACTTTTTACCTCCAAACCCTTCACTTTCCTCAAAGCCTTTTTACTTTCTCAACCAATTAATACATCCATAACCTCTAACCTTTTTATTCTATTCATTCCTTGATTTCTTCATTTTGATTCATGTTTTCTTTTTAAGTTTTTCTTTTTAAGTTTTTCACTTTGTTTATGGTTGTTTTTATTCTAAACGATCTCTCCATCCCTCAATCCATTTCTCTCTATTTCCTTACCAATTACCCCCATTGACAAAGAGAAGCATACATACACATGAGTTTAATCTGGTAAACCAGTACAACTCTCAATTTGTTCATCTACGACATATATACGTGTTTATCTATATATAAGAAGGAATTGGAGTATGAATCCTTTGAGGCTTTACAATTTCGTGAGAATTTTGATTTACTTTTTGTTTTTGTTGTTTTTATAGGTTGAGAGAATAAATATATATTGAAGTTCGAAAGAAAGTTGTCCGGTTCAAGTACGCTAAATGTGGATCCTCATCTCTGTTTTTTATGTTTTTTGTACTTTATCAAATTTATAAGCATCTCAATCCAAGTTTTCTTTGTGTCAATTTTTTACTTTTTTATTGATGTATTTATCATCAAAACATCTTTTAATTAGACTATTCATTATTGTTGGTTACACCCAATATTTTTTTTAATTCTTTTATTTGACATGACTATTTTTTATTGAATATATATATATATATATATATATGCATATATAATTAAAATAATTATAAACTCTTTTATATAAATGAAATTACATAGATATATGTATATTTTTATTTACATACTTGAATATAATATGTATATATGTTAATATTCACATGAGACTTGAATATAATAATATGTATATTTTTATTTTATTTTATCTGGATTTTGTTTTTTCTTGGTGTATTTATTAACAAACATTAAATTAATTAGACTATTTATCTTATTTAGTTACACTCAAACTTATTAATTTCTTTTATTTCACATGACTCTAATATTATAGTTATATAATATTGGTGAATATATATAATCATTATATTTAAAAACTCATTTATATAAACGAAGTTCATGATTAATATATATAATTCTAAAAAAGGAAGATCCATCAAGAATGATATCTTCTTAGAGTAGGATTCTTATAATTGATTATAATTAATATAACTAATGGATAAAATAAGATGAAGATGACACTTATAATCTTCATGATGATTATCAATTATATTATTTACACAACATTCTTATATATATTATATTTATAAAACAATATATTTACTAAATCACTTCACGAGATTCAAAAAAAATCTTTAGTACAACATATATAAATTAATTAAATATCTGAAATCTCAATGAATATATAAAGTTAGAAAATATTATCATTTAAAATATTATTATTTTTACTATATAAATTAATATAAATGAAATTAGAAACAATATATAAATATATATATATATATATATATATAAATTAAGAATTAATATATAATTAAATATTAATTATTAACCAGTCATTAACAAATGAAACATTTAGTATGTTTAATATCACTAATTACATTTAATATATAATTAAATAATTATTATTAACCTTTCTTTAATAAATAGAATGCTTATTACATTTAATATTATTAACTAAAATCAATACACTAAAAAACAATTATAGAATTAATATATATAATTTAGTTATAATAAAAAATGAAACTTATTAAAATTGATATAACAACATCTATATTAGAAGATGATAGAAGCAATATAAAAAGATTAAATTAGAACAACCAAACATATAAAATTAGAAAAGACAACTTACTACAATCATTGATATATGAATTCTTTCAGTTTCATTTTTCAATTTAAATTGAAATCAAACTATATATAAAAATAAAACTATAATCCCATATAATACTTCTCATTTTATATGGAATGATTAAAACCTTTTTTCTAAGATTTTTTACAAATCAGTCTCAAGTAGATCGAAATATTTCAAACACGTGAAATAAAAAAATAACAATTTAATTGGATTTGCTTATAATCGGTGATCACAATACTAATAACAACTACTGTGACTCTTCGTGCAACCGTTGGTTTGGAAATGAATGATTTTGTGGAAAGTTTTTGGCTAAAGTTACAAACAAGTACATTACAACAAAAGTGAGCACACTATCCAAATGTCTCGCAATTATGCAAAACTAGGTAACAACACCCTATTTGCACGGTGTATTTATGGGATAAATCTATAATTAAGTATATTACGAGTTATGACAAAACAATCCATATTATAATCAGTAGTCTCAAATAATTCTTTTATCGTTTTAAGCCATTTACAAAATTTGATGAGTAAAACTTATATATGTATATATATCAAAATAAACAACTGAGAAATAGTTTCATATCAAGTATAATATCTATTAATATTAGTTTAATATCTGTTAATATTAGTTTAATATCTAATATGTAATCATCAACCCATTTAACTTCAATATTTTTTTAGAAAGTATCGCCACCGCGCAAGGCGCGGTGCCGAACACTAGTTATAATTACAAAACAAAGGTAACTAAAGAAGCTAATAAATGATATAATTCATTACGATGAAACTTCACACTTGTCCAATAGAATCTGAATTAAACAAATATATAACACATAAACCATCTTACGAATTAGGACATGCTAAGAATCCTAAATAATGCTCAAAACACCCTTTCTATACTTAGTAATAAAATAATGTTCAAAACTATTACCACAGACCCAATTCCCGAATAACACAACCCCATCCCCGCACAGGACTCAATCGGGACTTTCCATTTCCCGGATAAAATTTATCCGGCACACAAAGGGTATCCGGGACCCTTTACTTCCCGAACATCTCTGATTCCCGCACAGAGGGTATCCTTCTCACCACTTTGAAGGTTGTGAATGTTCTTAGCACCCACATGCCCGAGATCGATGAAGATTGAATTCTCGAGGCTATCCGACGTAGAAACAAATGAGAGAACGAAGACTACATATGAGGTGGACATAATCTTAGCGGTATGTCTGATGCTTTATTTGATGTTTACCATAATGTAGAATCATCTAAGGAATTATGGGATGTCTTGGAATCGAAATACATGGCCGATGATGCTTCGAGTAAGAAGTTCCTCATAAATAATTTTCAACAATTACAAGATGATCGATTCGAGTCCTGTTATGGAGCAATACAACGAAATGCTCTGGATCCTATGGTTCCCATGTTGTTTTCTTTAACGATAATCATAAATTAAATTATAAATGACGATTAAATTCACAAATATCCAGTTAAAAAAATCTAATTGATATGAATGCATGATGATTTTAACCAAGAACATAATTGAAAAAAGATCCAAAAAATAAAAACTTACTTGAGTTTGATATTGATTTGTTGAATACCGAATACCAAATCCCAAATCCGTTGATTTTTTGATGGTATACAGGGGCCGATTTTTTTTACGGTAACAAAAGAAATTGGAGAAGAGATATGGATACTTATGGAGATGATATAGTTTGATTAGGAAAAGATAAACTTCATTTAGAAGATGATATGCATAATCAAAGAAGTTAAAAAGACATTGCCCTTCAACATTCCACGTTTGGTTTCGGTTTTTTCGGGAAAATCCCGGTACCAAATACCGAAATACCGAAATCCCGAATTTGCATATTATTTGGAACCGAAAATCGGACTGAATATACGGTACCGGTTCCGGTACCGGTTCAGTCCCGGTTTGATTCGGGAAAACGGTTTCGTTTGCTCATCCCTAGGACAAATGGAACAACTGTAGGTCTAGAACGTTATTTTAATTAGTTTTAATGTTGGAGTATATTTTCGGGGTAAAGAGAACAACATAAAAGTATCGTGTTTATCACACTACAAAACAACAGCTTATCACCGACGGATTTATCCGTCGTATTCCGTCGTTGAAAGGCTGATCCGCCAGAAATCCATCGGTGAAATCCTGTCGCAAAAAAAGTGGTAGGCAATTGAATTTCCATAATCTAGACATTTGTGTTTTTATTTTCACCGACGGATTTGATGTTCGTCGTCAAAATGCACAACCCGTCGCAAATTGGTTGTTTATCCGTCGGTAATTTCCAACGAATTAAATCTGTCGGTGATTTTTGGTAAAAAAAAATAAGAGTTTTTCTAGAAGTGTCGGTTTGTTATTATTTATTCAAAAAGTTTTAAGATCTTGTACTATACGCATAAAATAATTACATATACCCTTTAATTTCAAGAGATGTACATTAATCATAGGTATTGAATGCTTGCTTAATTAATAACTAGTGTTCAGTATCGCGCGTTGCGCGGTAGTGATAAATTCTTTAGAATATATTGAAGTTAAAAGACCGGGTAATCATATATTATATATCAAAATAATAAGAATCAATATTACAGTTGATATGAAGTTGTTCATAATCTTTAGTTGTTTCTTTTGATATATATATAATTAAATAATATTTTAGAAGTTCCACATCATTAAACTTTGTAATTGACTCAAAATGATAAAAGAAGTGAGTGAAACTATTGGTTATGATAATTAGATGTACAATTAGTATTGTTTTGTCATAACTCGCAATATATCGATTATCCCATAAAATAATTATATTCATAATGCGACCATAATATTGCTACCTACTTTGTTTAATTGTGGGGCATCTTGGTAAACTGCATGCATTTGTTATAATGTCTCTGTTAGGACACAAAATGTCCTAATTATAAGATAGTTTTGTAAAGGGGTAATTATAGTAATATGGGCTTGGATATAGTGTAATGGGCTTGAGCTTAATAGTGTAACAAGGGGGTATATAATGTTTAGTGTGTGTAATTAGGGTTTAGAGTTTTTGTCATTGCAATGTAGCCTCCTTGGTGTAGTGTGTGTTCTAGAGAGAGATCCATTCTCTCTCTAGGTTGCTTTCATCTTGAATAATACACCACTTTGATTATCTATCTTCTTGTTACTATCTACATCAATATATGAATCGTTGTCTTGTTTAAATGGGACTAACAAGTGGTATCAGAGCCAAAATCGAAGGAATCAATCATCGATACGATCATTCTACAACGATTCATCATCAACAGCCCAATCTGGTATGAAACAGTAACTTTTCGAATTTTTGTTGCACACAAACTGTTTTGGGATTGAAAAACACATTTCTGGTTGTTTTTGGACAAAACTCGAAGTATTAAAGTTGTCCAGAATGCCAGTGCGCACCTACGTACCAATTTTCAGCCCAAACAGATTAGTATTGAAGTTTCGACTTAAGATTATTTGAATCTTCATCCATGTCGCAACCTTGATATTCATCGAAATCGCAATCAGAAGATTCATCGAAATCGCAATCTTCAAATATTCATCGAAATCGCAGTGATCTTTGTGTGAACAGTACAAAGTCGCAGTGACCTATTGCGACTTCATTCCCATATCGCAATCCACATCACGATGAACAGTACCAAATCGCAATGGTCTATTGCGACTTGGCCTCCAAATCGCAATGGTCTATTGCGACTTGGCCTCCAAATCGCAATGGTCTATTGCGACTTGGCCTCCAAATCGCAATGGTCTATTGCGACTTGGCCTCCAAATCGCAATCGTCTATTGCGACTTGCCCCAAATCGCAATCCATTACACTATGAACAGTACCAAATCGCAACCTTCAGTTGCGACTTGGGTGAACCTTTATCTATTGCGACTTCATCTGTTGCGACTTCAGCTATTGCGATTTCAGTGCATTGCGACTTCATTGCATTGCGACTTGTGTGTGTTTGTGACATGGTTTGTGTTGCAACAAAGGGTTAAAAATGTGTAATCGTGACTGTTTCTAGAGATCCAGATGGTATCCTCGCCTAACCGGGTAGCGGAACCCCCGTGCTTAGTCTCAGGAGGGGGGCATTGTTCATGGTGTTTAGCATAAAGCACGTGTGACATCATTCCCATATTTAGGCTGTCACATACATATTGCAACTGTCAATGCTTAAAGGAGCTCAAGTTTGCCAAGATTTTCAGAAGATGGGTGTTGGAATTCAGTCTTTGGTTGAATTGAATTAGACGTTTGAGCATTTGCAATCATCATTCTGGAGTTTTGTTGACGATGCTAGACCGTTGAGTGCTCTTCTGACCTGATCAATCAGAATTGTGAGTGCTTGCAATCGTTGTTCTGGTGCTTTGGTTGTGATTCAGACTCTTGAGTGCTTATAATCATTCAGCTATTTCTTGAAGATTGAAGTTCCGGATTTTCATAGTGTAATGGGCTTGAGCTTAATAGTGTAACAAGGGGGTATATAATGTTTAGTGTGTGTAATTAGGGTTTAGAGTTTTTGTCATTGCAATGTAGCCTCCTTGGTGTAGTGTGTGTTCTAGAGAGAGATCCATTCTCTCTCTAGGTTGCTTTCATCTTGAATAATACACCACTTTGATTATCTATCTTCTTGTTACTATCTATATCAATATATGAATCGTTGCCTTGTTTAAAATGGGACTCACAAAATGGATTTGCATACATACTCAAGACACCTTAGGACTACAAGAGAAGCATATGCACGGGATTCATTTAGATGTCCCCAATTCATGATATTAAATAAATTTGAATATACTTTTCTGCGTCCATCTTACACCTTGGGATGGAATAAACAAGGGGTAGACAAGACAAATTAGATTTTGGTATGATCACAGGGGACTTGGACAAAACACATTTTTTTATTGCTAATGTTTGTTTTGCAAGTATTAGCATGTAACTCATAATTTGATTTCATTATTATTGCCAATGTTTGTTGATACTGCAGGTGTTATCATTTATAAATCATTGTTTACCAGTTGGTTTTATGTTTATATATATTGTTAGAAAGCTGAAAATAATTAATTCACATACGATTTGTAATTATGATTGTTGGATTGCTTCACTCTCGTGGTTGTTTTGGTTTCCGTTGTTATAGCAGAGACAGAAAGTTGATGGTTGTTTTGGGTTTTCGTTATTATAGCAGATACATAAAGTTGGTGATTGTTTTGGGTTACTATAATAGATACAAGATGATCATCTGAAGCCGGTCTGCATCTGGGAATTGCACTTCAAGTATGTTGTTGGTTTTATGGTGCATTCATGGTTTGCTATTAGATTTTTGATGTTGTTGGTGATGCGATGCTCTAAATTGGCTATAGTTGTGAAGATAAAGATACTAAATATTAACTTCTGAAAGATTGAGTGAAGCGTCCTATGTTGATAATTACATTTTTTTATGTTTGGGAAATTATATAAAAGTACGTTGTATTTGTTATAGAGAAACCCAATTTTTACTTTTCTTGATTCATAATTATATCAATCCAGTTACGTGAACATGTTGAAGGTGTAAAAAGATTTGATTCTTTTTTATAGTTTTTCTTATTATAAAACTCTTAAAAAGGTTTAGTTTGATTAGTATAAAAGGTTTTGCCAAAGAACGAAATTATATCCTCTTAATATCTTGCTTATTTATACATTCTCCAAAAAAAGGGATAAAAAGAAATTTTGTAAGTACAATCTTTGCTCTTCATTAACAAATCTAAATGGTTTGTTCTATGTAAGTTTCAACAGTTAGAATATTTGTTTTACTTGAATAATACTATATATATATATATATATATTTTTGAAAGGGTATCCGAGGACATTGCCCCGACTAATCCCGGCAAGGTGAGGCAATTGCCCCAGCTGCTAAAGCGTGCAGCCCTGAGTTTATCCCCAGTGGCCACAAGTTGGAAGCGTCTGGATTCGAACTTGTGGTAGATGGGTTACTAGCCACATCCCCCACAAACCTTAACCAGTACGCCACAAACCTTGTGGTTGAATAATACTATATATTTGTAGCTAAATGAGTGAACGAGATGAAAGCACAAGAGAATTAGCCATAAAAGCATCAAGTGTCAAGAAAGATTGTTTTACTTGATGGAAGACTTTTCCCATTTTTTTGTTTGTCGGTAGCAATTCACAATTACCTTAACAGGAAGAAAACAGTAAAGTGTTTGCCCATGGTTCATTTTGTGCATGAGAGATGTGTTAACGTACCCACCAAAACTTCATGTAGCGGTTGTCGGTGTTGTTGATTCTGACACATGTTTATGTTGATTCATTATCGTCTACTATATTTGATACCAGTTGCTATCTTACTCGGTGGATTAAGGATGCAGAGTTGGTGTTGTTACATGGTACAATATCAATTTGGGTACTACCAACCGGGTAAGATGCACCTTTCACATAATTAAGAAAATTAGTGTGTGGTTTTTTATATATAGTAATTGATCGTGTAATAAATCTATAGTTAGTGTGTAGTTTTTGGTTGTATTTCTAAGACATGCCCTTCTAATATTGAACCAACAATACAACAAATATACAATTACTTTGTCGGTTATAGTTTTACACAAGGTTTTTCGCATCTTAATAAAGGAGTGTGTTGGCCTTGATGATTATGTATGTTATGCACTACAAAACAAATAGGCTTCACCAACGAATTTTTTTGTCGTTGATCAAAATGTAATTCGATATAATTTCCCATCCTCTTCTCTCATCGACAAAGAAATATATAGATGATACATTCCCTAACCCTAATGGGCTTGGACCCATACACAAATAATAATACAAAATACATATACACTAATACAAAAATCCGTTGTTAATCACGATCACTGCCACATTTTTGCTGATGGCTTTTTTCGACAGATTTATCCATCAATAAAAACTCTTCGCTTTGTAGTGATAGGAGTCCATAAATACAAAGAACAATGAAAATTTTATATCTTTTCTTGAGCATGTTTTTAAAGATAATTTACATCTAAAACACCCCTATACCCATTTTATTACATTGCATATTAGTAGTTGTAAATTACGGAATTACGTTTCATCTTAGATTAATATCATATTTTTTAACAAAAATAAAAAAAGTTAAAACATCCACTATCGCGCAACGCGCGATCTAAGACACTAGTTATTATATAAAAAATTTAAAAAAAGGAGAAAATTTCTAGCTATGAATACTACTCTAAGAAGGTGCCACCTCATTCTTGGTGGATCTTCCTTTTATATATATATATATATATATAGATTAGAGTGAATTTTGGATTTGGTCCCTTCAGTTTTTGATATTTTTTTACTAGAGTCCTTATATTATCTGTATTGTGGATTTAATTATTGTGGTATTCAATTTGTCTTAGTTATGACTCATGATCATCTAACTGACATCTTTATTAAATTCCATAAATCAAAGTCATTTTAGGTTTTTTTGGCATATTCTTTGTCTTTGTCCTATAAAAAATATAACAAATATTTTTCACACACAAACACACACACACATATATATATATATATATATATATATATATATATATATATATATAGGGGGTCATTCAAGGAAGAACTGAGTTGTTTGTGATAACTGTGAGATTCAATGTGAGCCACATATTAAAGGATAAATTAGAAAGTTATTAATTTTGGTAATTTTGACTAAAATTTAAATTAAAGGGCATATTAGGTATTAAGTTTTTTTATCTCTCCTCTCTCCTCTATCCCCTCTCCTCTCTCTTTTCTCTTCTCTCTCCGGCAGTCGGCTTTCGATGAACTTATTCCGACGGATACACAACGTGATACCTAAAAAATGGACACTTTTAAAAAAAGATACATACAACGATCATCAAAAACTTGACAGTGCTTTGAATACACCGATAGACGTGTGCTAATTAAACCTCAACGCAAGTATACATCGAGATCTAATATCGTCTTTTCAAGTAATAAAGTGGTAAAATACCAGATATCGTTCCCACAGAGATTGGAGTAAAAGCGTAATAAAAGTCTAATAAAAGAAATGATTTCCGAGGATCAATTCGAAGATAATTTTTTTGTTGGTGTTTGGATTTATCACAGATTATATAACAATTAATAAAGGATAGCAAGGGTGTAAGATGTTGGGGGTGAGATTTAAACATAACTTCCAGCAGACCAATGCTGTAGCATTGTCACAGCATTTGTCTCTTAACACTTAAGTTCACCATCTACTTTTCAGGATGCCCTCTCGGGTTTTCAACAATTCACTACTGATCTAGCAGCCACTCAATCCATTCCTGGCATTGTTGTCAGAACTATCAATAGCAAGGTGAAGCCTTCCAAGTATACGGATAAACAAAATCCTTTTGTTAAAATCACTCTTCCGAGCTGATTCCCATATCAGTTAAGTTGATGTGTTCTAAGCGGTCCATTCCTGGCACACACTCTACACTGTTACCATCCACGCAGATGATCAACTTATCGGGCAAAATCAACCCAGAAAAGACAGAGACGATAAATTCCTTTATCAATATCTCTTCCGAGCATACTTCCTTTGTCATTTGGATTGACGTGCATATCAATGGCACTTTAACACTTTCAAAGTGATCAACCATCTGGAAGTAACTGGATATTTTATAAAACTTAACATGAAATGGTAAACATCATTATTGAGAAACGATGCCTACTTTTCGTTATATTTAAAATCTCACCCTTTTATCTCACACCCAAGCTATTTAAACTTAGCTACTCATGCTTAAATATAAATGACAGGTAATATAAATTACAGAAATGAAAGACAGAAATGTAAATGACAAGAAAGTAAAATGTAAGTATTAAAAAACTATAAGTTAGTGCAGCAATGCTGTACCAATGCTGCAGCAACTCATAGCTAATAATAAGAACATGAAGAACAAGATGAAGAACATAAAGTAGAAATGCATAAATTAAAGGTGAGACCTGCAAACCAGCTGTGAGAACTAGTTACAAAATTGTCTACTGAAAATGAAAACCATCCTCTCCTATTTATACTAAGAGGAGAGAAGGTAACTAGCCTAACTTACACTATTCAAAAGGTACTAACACTATTACAACCCATGCCTTCTATGGATACTAACACAAGCTATCTAAGAGTTTACAAAATAGATTAAGCATTGAATTCAGGTCTTCTAGAACATGGCCGGATGATGGGACCAAAAGTCAGCCACAAAAGTCTTCTAGAAATTAATTCTTCATTCCATTCTTCCAGTCTTCAATGCTGTAGCATTGGGCAGAGGCTGCACTATAATTAAATTCACATTTATCCTTCCTAAATCAGTAAAAGACAGGTAAATCACAAACTTAGCTCCATGAAACAAAAGATAAAAATAAGTAAACAAAAATGACTCAAATGTTGGGATAAATAAAATATTCTAACTAAAAAGATAAGAAAACCACACTATATGCATTAAATAAATAATGCATATTAACAACGATCATGATTGTGGTACCCAAAATACAGAGTGTTACACTGTGATTACTATTGAGAAACACTCTATGAACATTGTGATGCCCATTATGATACACTCAAAAAACATTGTGTTACACTGTGATACCAAATGTGATACCATTGTGATTCATATCGGAAAACAACAAACATACGAACTTATATCTCCAACATAGACTATCCAAACCAGAAGCTGAATTGTACAAGCATAACAACAGGGTAATTGTTGTTATACCCATTGTGATACCACTATGATACCAAATGTGATACCAATATGATACCCCATTGTGATACCCACCTTGGCCTCATGAAATCAAATAAAGTAACCATAACAGTGACGATTTATGCTCGTTTTTCATCATCGGAAGTTCATCACCATTGTCGATTTGATTAAACAAGAGAAGAAAAAAAGGGATGAAGTCAGATTGACGGCGACGACGAGACGAGTTTGCGTTCACAGATATGCGTCAGGGGAGAGAGATAGAGAGAGGAACGAGGCTAGATTGATGTGCTGTGATGATGGTGGTCGGGGGAAGGGAACGGGAAGGGGCACACGTCGTGGCCGAGCTATTGATGATATGAGATTGAGTCTGGAGAGTACGGTGGCGGCTGGATATGGAAAAAGAAAAGAGATGCTTCTAGGGTTAAGATGTATGGAGAGAGAATATATATATGAAAAAAATAACTTAATTTAATTAGTTGTAAAACAAAAATTTACTAAAATACCCTTTTATATTTATTTAAAATTTACATCAATTATCTTAAATGAGTGGCTCACATTGGATCCCACGGTTATCACAAACTAACTAGTTCTCATTTGATTAGGCCCCTATATATATATATACTTCGTAAAATGCAAAGTTTGCATTTGTTACATACTTTACAAACCAGTGTGCATATGTGAACAAACCAGTATGCATATGTGAACAATGTGCATATACATATGCATATAATGCAAGAATATATATACATATAATGGACATACATTCATATGGGATATGCATATATGCATCTCAGATTATGCATACATTGTTCACATATGCACATTGGTTTGTAAAAGGGTACAACAAATACATGGTTTGTATTTGATTTATATCCTATATATATATTATATAATAATATTAAAATTAAAAAATAAGATACTATCTTATAATTTGATTTGTTTAAATTAAAAAATTAATTAAATTAAATACAATTTGAAATGGAAAACTGGAAACCTAATTAAAAACGATTAAATCGTCTTTAATACTTTTTCATTCAAAAACTCAAAATCAACTATTTATATTTTAAACAACCGAAAGTTTATATGACTATCATATTTGTAAATTAAAATTGAATAAATTCGTATATAAACTTCAATAAGGGTTTCTTACTTAAATAGACAAAAATACTAAAATAATAAAATTAAATCATATTCAATATAATTAATTTTTTAAAATCCAACAAATCAAACCATAAAATAATATTTTATCTTATTTATTTTGATATCATTTATATATAGAGGGAGATTTAGGGAAAAACCTCAAAAAAATAGAAAACCGAGGAACACCCCGATAGTCTTTCATTTGAACGATATGCATTTGTGCATATAAGTAATTAAGTTTTTTTATACACACGTGCATTATGCATTTGGGCATATACACGTGTGCATGTTACAAATTACTTGTATGCATAAATACATATCGTTCAGATGAAATACTATTAGAGTGTTCCTCAATTTTCCATTTTTTTAAGATTATTGTTTTCACTTTTTTTATAAAAAAATAACTAAAAAATAAACTAAAATAACCTTAAATTTACCACAGTTGGCTTCTAACTAATACCATCTCGAATTTAAATAAACCTACAATTCAACAAATTAATATTCAAATTCCCATACGAATCACCAGCCACAAATATAATCTCCGAATCCCCACTTATTTTTTTAGGAATTTAATTAAAATACTCAAAGTTTGACTTTGACTTGCTAAAATACCTATTTTTTTTTGATTTTGCCAAAATACCCAAAAATCCCACGGTAGGTCCCATGATCGCGGGATGAGGCCCACGTGTCCTGCGGTTTTGGCCAAAACGCCCCGCGGAGCCACCAAACTATGCCTGCGGTGACACTTTTGGCCCCTCCCCGCGATCAACCCCGCGATAAGCCAAAAAAGTTACAATTTTGGTCCTTTTTGCATGATTATTTGCATGTTTTTACTGTTTTTTCCACAATTATTGTACTTGGAAGACCAAATTGTGGTTGAAATTCACTGGCATGTTTCATCAATGTTGAATCATTGTACTTGGAAGACCAATTTGTGGTTGCAATTCATCTTCCTCAATGAGATTTCATCCATAAATATCAGTAGAATGCAATCCATAACTCACACTCATTCCATCATTCTTTCTTGCTTTCTTGCTTTCTTTCTTCAGTATTTTGTTTTTGAGATACCACTGAAAAAATGAGTTCATCTATTGCAAAAGCTAGGCTATATTTCTGTTACGATGGTGAATGGGTAGAATAAAACGAGTGGAATTTTTCTTATAAATCTAAGCATGGTGTAAAATTGCCAGTAAACTTTTCTTATCAGAAGTTTGTTGCATACGCCATGCAAAAATGTGAAATCGACCCTTCGGCTGTTTGCAAGTTAGTGTTCAAGAATGATGATGGGTCATTTGTGGAGTTATCCAACGATGGGGATATCTCTGGTTTTATGCACTTTGCAGCCGAATCAGAAATACCTCCATTACTTTATTTGTATGCTGACTCCTCGGTGTGCAACGAAGACAATGACGAAGGTGACGACGACGGTGACGACGAAGGTGATGACGACGCTGATGACGAAGACCTCCAAATGGAGCAGCCTGATTCTCAATTTCAGGCGTCCTACGGCCCAACAGTTCATTTGGATCATGCATATGGTCTTAACGACTGTTATGCTGATTATGTTCCAGAGACGCAACAACAACAACAACCACAAGAAGGACGTTGTGCTGGAGTTGCTGATGACGAAACCTATGTTTTCAAAATGGGTAATGCTGATATAGACAGATCAAATACCGATAGTGATGAGGACGAAGAATATACCCCTAGTAATAAATCATTTAGTCAGTTAAAAGACTATTTTGATATGCCCCCTATTCTTCCAGACCAGAATACCCATACACAAACCTACGAACATGCACCTTATAATCGCGGTTTAAGGTTAGAAGTAGGTCAGATATTTGATTCAAAAGATCACTTGGCAAGTCAGGTCGGACTTAAGTTCATGGAAGAGGGTTTCGAAAGTTACACGCCGAGATCCGACAAAGGCAGATACGTAGTTGAATGTGCGAGAGAAAACTGTAATCAGAGGATGTACGCGAGGCCCGCGGGAGAGAAAGGAGGGGCGTTACTTATTAGAAAGTAGCACGACGTACACACTTGTTCGAGGACGTAACTGAATCCCAACCACAAACAAACCACCAAAAGGACTTTGGGTGCGATACTGAAAGGCAAATTTCTTGATGCTAGCAGGTCATTGCGTCCAAAGAACATCATGGACGATGTACACCAGCAGTTCGGCGTCACGATTGGTTACCACCAAGCTTAGCGTGCGCAATGTAGGGCACTGCTATTGGTGAGAGGCACGTTCGAGGAGTCGTATGAACGACTCCCAACATATTTATATAATTTGCAGCTGCAGAATCCAGGTACTGTCACCCAGATAAGGACCGATTCACATGGACGGTTTGAGATGTGCTTCGCTGCCCTTGGACCCGCGGTACGTATTTTAACACGTCATATGTTTACACATTATAAACTATAACATTTACAAAGGGAAACCACCTACGTTTTTGCAGATCCGCACATTTCTGGCAAATCTGCGTCGTGTCGTGGTAATAGACGCTGCCCATTTATAGGGCCCTTACTTGGGTATGATGTTCCTGGCGGTTGCCATGGATGGGGATAACTCCATCGTTCCAGTAGCTTTCGGAGTAGGCAAGTCCAAAACCGGGGACGAGTGGACTTGATTTCTGTCCATGTTGAGACAAGCTATCGGAGACCCGCAAGGGTTGGTGTTTATGTCCGACAGGGCTCCTTCCATAAGCGCCGCAATCTCTGCCATGTACCCAAACGCCCCTCACGCCTTATATTGTCGACATTTGGATATGAACGCCAAAACCAAGGACAAACATATTACCACCTACAAGGATGTCTGCTGGAAGGCATGCAGAGCATATACGACTCGGGAGTTTGACCGATACATGAATCTTCTACGAGTTAGTGTCCCGAGCGCAGCCAAAGTTATGGACGATGTTGGACCGAAGAGGTAGTCCGCGGCCCATTTTCCGGCACAACGGTATGACATTCTGACATCCAATAGTGCAGAGTCGATGAATACACTCTCCCGTTTTGCGTGTAGATGTTCGATTGTTACTCTTATGGACTACAAATGACGATTTCTACAAAACAAATCTTGAATTTCAACGACATATGCATATATTGCACTTTTCATCTCTATCGAGTGATCCTTTGCATTGCTGACGCTATAGATGACACTATATTAACGGGTAAAAAAACGTATAATTCCACTTTTTTATTTTTTATATGTGTACAACACGTGACATCGTCATATATGCTGCACATCCAATTTTCTTACAACTTCATATTGCTAAGAGGTATAAACATCGAAATAACATTTGCGGTTTAGATTTTTGGTGTCGGGTTCTTATCCAATATATACTTATATATATATATACAATCATCTACATCGATTTGCTTTGCCAGTAATAACCCAAAAACACGTTGTTTATGGCGCCATAAAATTCAAATATCAAAGAGGACGACGATATTCGATCTCGGGCTTTCTTTCTTGAGAGCCATACAAACTAAAAATTGAACATCGAAAGTTTACAAAAAAATTACAAATCCAAAATTCAAATTAAAAACACTAGAAATCTAAATTTTATAGTTCAAACTTATAAGTTTTAACCAAATCCAAAACATTGAAATTTAAAACATTAAAAAGAAAACTTATAATATATATATATATATGTACATATGTATATATAAACGGGTTATTCAGGTCGTACGGCTCTGACCGACTAGATCATCCTCTTGTTGTGCGTCCTAGCATTCTCTAAGCGGTCTCTGAATCAACATAGTCTTCACAATCACATCTTCATGACTTAACATATTTTCAATACTTTTACATTAATATCCAAATTCCCATACGAATCACCAGCCACAAATAATATCTCCGAACCCCCAATTATTTTTTTCTTTTATAAATTTGAAGCAGCCACAATAATGGAACAATCAATCTGATATTTAAAATCAATTTGAAAGAGTCCTTTGACTATATTTTACAATCAATCTGATATTTAAAATCCCTATAAAAATCATTGGGGTGATAACCCGACCAATATTCAAGTAACAACTTAAACCTCATGAAAATGGAGCCAATCTTCATCTTCTTCACCTTTTCTTTGTTAACTTCCATTAAAGCAACTGAGAACAAATCAAGTAACAATGATTTAGCAATTAGAACATGGATTGATTGAGAAAATGTAGAAGATATGAATTTTGCACACACTTTCTCTCCTGGAGGCCACACACACACACTCTTGGTGGCTATACTCAAATGACCTCACTCACAAAACCCTAACAATTGGGTTTAAATACCCTTTGACCAAACCTAGATAATTGTTGACTTTGACCTTTGACTAATACAATTAGACTAAATACAATTATCCCTAAATCTTGGATACATTGTGTACTAACAATCTCCCCTATGGATCTAAGATTAAAAAAATGACGATAGTCTTCAGCTCTTTAATCTTCAGATAGGCTTTAATCTTCATGAGGCTCTTCCGAAGCAAATAGTCACAAAGTCTTGAAACAAGAACTTAAAATCTGTGTAGGTTGATCAAGGTCTTCAAAACAAAATCTTTTTATATCTTCGAATCTTTGAATCATTGTAGCACGGATCTTTGCATCTTTGAGAAATATCTTCAGTCTTTGAATTATGAACAGGATTTGAGGTTTCAACGAGCTTTGAGCTTTAAGACATTCTTGAATAATCTTTAAGCACGAACTGTCTTTGTATCTTCACGCATTTGAACAATGAAACTTTCTTGAACTTATCTTTGACTTTGGAAAATATCAGCTTTGACTCTCGGAAATTGAAATCTTCAAATTATCTCCCTCTTTTCTTTTGTTTGATATTTCTCCCCCTTTTTGATGATTGTGAGCATCGTGATCATCAAAATTCTTGTTCAATTTCAGCATTCTCTTTGAGTACCAGAAACAATCTCCTCCACTTGATCTGTTTATCCGTCAATTCCAAAAAATATTTATCCGAATCTTTTCAAATTCAGACAAAATGAAAGTGGTAACCCTGAAACAACGGATGAATCAGTTAAAATGCCTGTAAGTTGCACAAAGCCACTTAGTACAACGAATGCACTTTGGAAAGGAGCTTTTTGATGTTTACTCCTCAGGGCTTCCATTCAATCGTCGAAAAACACAATGGAAATTCTATGAACGTTATGACAAGAAAACATATTCCTTGTGTGTACGTGCAAGTGTAGAAATGATTGAAGCAACTTATGCTTGAATATAGTTAGGCTCAAATTGTGTAAACTGTTGAGACATCAACAAGTTTTCCACGGACTCAATGTGCATGAATGAAGAATGAAGGTGGGGAAAACTTCCTTCTTTTCAATATCCAACCTTCCGAGTGAAGACTAGATAGATAATATGCTGCATCCCCAAGAAAATTGAAACATTTCTTTGTTGAGAAAGAAATGAGTAGCTGGTGGGGTTTAATGCAAGAGTTGGCATGGGCCAGTTGCCTGTTTCAATGACGGTCACCAAGGAATGTGAACCAATCAGCAATGTGGTTGCCCGACTCAGAAAGTGGCTGGTGCAGAGTTCTCGTATTCTTTTAACTCTGTTCTCACACCCTCTTTCTGTTTTTCATTCGCTCACTTCTAACCAAACTCTCTATTTCATTTTACCTCAGCACAATGAGATTACTCAACCGGATGAGTTATCTCCCCCACTCTTTGATTTTGACCCCTCTCCCCTCAATCACTCAAGGATAACTTCTTGGGTAGGAAACACTGGTTAACGTGGATCCATAAAAGTTCTTCTAAGCTCTCACACTGTTTCCCATGAATGTTGTCCTAAAAGATATGTTGCTCAGCAGTTTAGCTTGAACAATTATAAATCTCAGCTTTTTGAATTACATTGTCATCAGAATGTATGCTCCTTAATAAAATATCATGAAATATTTGAGCATTTGAACTTTGAAGATTTCTCAGAACAAGGATATTGAAAGAATGAAATGAATTCTAAACACTTGTTTGAGAATCTGACAATGTATCAATCAGATCAAAATAACATGAATGATAATAATGTAAGGTTTAGGGTATCAAAGAATTGGATCTTTTGTTTATATGAACAAATATAAACAATCTTTGAATGAAACGGTTATGCTCTTACGCTGAAATGAATATGATGCTCAACAAACTTTGAATACTAGCGGGAGTATTACCATCGAAAATTGTTTCATTTTGTGACATGGTAATAACAAAGTCAATAAAAAGCTGAACCGGTGTGTATGAGTACTTGAAAGTATAGAAAAGATAATACGCAAGTATTAATCTTTGGAGACACACAGTCAGAAACAATGGTGAAATCCGAGATATACATGAAAACATTTAAAACACACTTCTAAAATTATAAAATCTCGAATTAGAGAAGTGGTTTGAACATTTAAGAACACGTTTTCATGCTTGAAAGTTGTTCTTCTTTCAAACAATCTCAGATGGAGTTCAGAAGATACTTACAGTCATCAGTATTATCTCCCCCTCAAATTATGATCGACTGATTTAAAATCGGATAAGCTCCCCCTCAAAATCTGCAAAAATCTTAATTTGACAAAATCAGCACATGTACCAGTCAAAGGCTATTTTTTTTATTTTTTTTTATTATTAGAGATTAAGAACGAGTCCTGATCTGATATGATCAGAAGTCATAATATTGAAAGCTTGGGTTCTAAACTGAAGTGTTTAGAAGCCATAAACTCATTGAAGTCCGGGTTCTAAACTGGTGTGTTTAGAAACCATTACGCTCCCCCTACAAAGAAGCATAAAAAGATATGTCAATAAGCACAAGTATAAACCAAACAGTTTAAGAATTTCTCCCCCTGTAATTATGCATATGGTTTCAGCACAAGTACTCTTCTTCAAGTTGCACACTTCTCTTCTGTTTTCCAGTCATGTGTTTGGTAGTAATTAGGCATTCAGCACCGCACATGATAAACCTGCAAAACAGATTAAGTAGATTTTGGTACCCATTGCCAATTGGGTCCTGGCTTGTTATGTGCAGATCGATTTGAAGGAATATTGTAAGTACCATACCAGTACTGAACATATTCTTTCTTTACAAAATCATTAGTTCCACAATAAGAACAGCATATGTGCTTTTGTGCTAACCTAATCAAATGATTTGCAGAATAGATAAGATTAGGTTTAACAAAAGACTTACCTTTCGGAGCATTGTTCTTCTTGTTCACCGTAGGTGGAGGAACAGATGACTTTGGGGCATCTCTTTCAGGAGTATATCCTTTTACCTTCCAAACCATCTTAACAGACTTAAAGATAGGAGTATCTGAACTTGTAGCAACACGATAATCAAATTTCTTCTGTAGATTAGATTTGATCTTATGCTCTTTCATAGCTTCCGTTGCTAAAGCAGATAATCTCCTTGTTAGCTTTGAGATTTCAGCCTGAAACACTTTTCTTTCATCTGAATAGACATCTTTCACACTTTTCGCTTGAAAATCTTTAAATTTCTTCTTTTCAGATTCTTTTATTTCGATGTCTAATTCTTTCTCCAAATTAGATATTTGCATTGAAAGCTCAACACTTTTTGATTCAAAAACTTTTCTTTCAGTGTCAAACTCAGACATCTTTTTCTCAAGCTTTTCCTTTTCTAAAAATAAAACTTTTTCAAAATCGGAGTTTTGATTTGAAAGTTTTATACATCTAAGCTCAATAGCTTTCTTTTCATCAAAACACTTCTTGGAAAACTCAGAAAATTTCTTTCCAAAGCTTGCCCTTTCTTTTTCAAAAAAAGATCTTTCTTTTTGAATATCTTCGTTTTCCTTTCTCATTACTTGTTCAAACTCAGATATTTTCTTTGTGGGCTCGACATTCTTTTCCTCTAAAGAAATCATCAGACTTGCTTTAGATTCACAATCACACTTCTTCACATCAGCTTGTGTTTTCAGATCAGACAGTTGTTGTTGGAGATCTTGATTAGTTTTCTGTAATGTACAAATCTCTTCTTTTAGCTGCTCTATCTCCTTTGTTTGTTCAGTTTGAACGGTATTGTAAAGTCTTCCTTCCAATCCTATAACTTCATTAAGGAGCTTGGTGTTTTTGTCTTTATAATCACGCAAACAATGTTCAAGTTCATTTTTCCTAGCTTCCGAATACGCTAGTTTTGTTTTGAATTCAGTCATTCTTTCATCATGATACATTAGAGCCCCATCAAATTCGTTCTTTTTCTTTTTCAAGTTATCAATGAGAATCTCTTGCTCTCGCAATATATCATTTTTATAAGCAATTGATTCTCTTGATTTCTTCAGTTGAGCAGTCAAATCATCTAACTTATCTTGTTGGACTTTTTGTATTTGAATACATTTCACAAGAGGATCGGAAGTTGACATCATGTCCTTGAGAATAACATTTTCCTCCTTTAGAGATATTGTTACCTGAAAATTTAAAATGTCGGATCGTTAACAGATACTTCGTGAGAAGTAGAATTTGTGCGTTTGTACGATCAGAGAAAAATATCGATTAAAGTCAGAAAAATATTCTCAAAAATAAATTTGGAAAAACAAATTGTAAATTTGTCTCCCAAAAATTAATTCCGAAAAATTAATGCGGAAAACTAGACTTTAAATCGACAAACCTGCAAAACACGAAAAAGATATATCAGTTATGATTAATTGCAGGTAAAGACTGATAAAAACGATGAAAAATGAAAAATAATGAAAAATGAAGACTAAAACTGACAACTTACGAAACTAAAACGAAAAACAAGGACTAAAAATGACAAAAATTCTAAAATTAAGACTCAAAGGACTAAAAATGAAAAATCCTAAAAAGAGTAAAACTCAAAGGACTAAAAATGTAAAAATCTAAAACTTAAAACTAAAGGGACTAAAACAGACCAAAACAAAAACCTAAACTACAGGGACTTAAATTGCTAAATCCTGAAACTAGAAGTCCAGGGACCAGAAGTGTAAAACTCTAAAACCCCTTACTAGACTTAACTGATACTTAACGGAAGGACTTATTTTGTAAGAAAACTAACGGAAAAACTAACGGAAAATGACAAAAAATGTAAGAAAAATAACGGAGTACTAACGGTGACCGTTAGTACTGTTCATCACCATCATCATCGACGATTTCCAAATCTGAGCTTCTCTTTTGTTCTGTTTTTCACGTCCAAAACGATTGTTTTTGGTTTCTTTGCGTTATTAAGTCATTAACCAACGGATTTCCACGAAAATAGCGAGATTTGCATACAAACACGTTTTTCCGGCGAGATATAGATTTTCCGGCGACCCACGTTTTTCCGGCGAGGTTGCGATATCGCAACTGAGGTTGCGACACACTTGAGTTGCGATATGATTGAGGTTGCGACACAGATGAACACCGGCGAAGTATTTCCAGAATCTGGCGAGATTCCGGCAAAGTCGTTTTTCCGGCGAGTTTGAGTTGCGACTTCCCGGTGACGTTTGGGTTGCAACTTCCCGGTGACGTTTGGGTTGCGACTTCCCGGTGACGTTTGGGTTGCGACTTCCCGGTGATTTTTGGGTTGCGACTTCCCGGTGACGTTGCGACTCCGATGAAGATTCCGGCGACTTTCACGATTTTCTGGCGATGTTTACCCAGAAACCGGCGAGGGTTTTCAGTCCACCTATCTCGCTGTTTTCTGACTCCTTTTCGATTCCAAAAACTTTCAGGATGATCGAAAACAACATATAAATCGATCTGTGGACTCAAATCTGCACGAACAATACAAAAATTAATAGATCCATTAACTTCTACAAGGAAAGCTTCGATGAACAACCATCAAACTCAAGAACATCAAGAATAACGATTCTGATCTTGTTTTTCGATTCTGAGTACACCAATATGCTCTAAATCACAAACTAATATGATTTGTGAGAATCCACACACCCCCAAAAAAAATGAATCTGAAAATCAATTTCGAACAAACCCACGAGGAGAATAACTACTGTCAAAATCCACAAAGTCAAGATCTCATTTTGTTAGTGAAAACCAAAATTTTAAATTGAAATATCTTTCAAAAACAATAACAAATCGAATCTGTGGAAACAATTCGGATCAAAACACAATCAATTTCATAAATCTATGAAAAAGTTATGAAGAACACCATTTTCTCACAAATTTGAGTTTTGATCAAGAAATCACTTAAAAATAGAAAATCTGATTGATAAAATGATTTAAAGTGATTTGCTACTAATCAAAACACCAAAATGATATCAAATCCAACCAAATACTTTCAGTTCTTGACAATTTCTAAGAAAAACTTCAAAAACCCAAAGACTTCAATTTCTCAAAAATTGATAAAAATTTCTGAATGATGCACAAATTCAAATCTGTTAGGCTCTGATACCAATTGAGAACAAATCAAGTAACAATGATTTAGCAATTAGAACATGGATTGATTGAGAAAATGTAGAAGATATGAATTTTGCACACACTTTCTCTCTTGGAGGACACACACACACACACACTATTGGTGGCTATACTCAAATGACCTCACTCACAAAACCCTAACAATTGGGTTTAAATACCCTTTGACCAAACCTAGATAATTGTTGACTTTGACCTTTGACTAATACAATTAGACTAAATACAATTATCCCTAAATCTTGGATACATTGTGTACTAACAGCAACAAACACCATGTTCATGAATCAAACCATTAAAGATGGTCAAACCATTGTTTCACCCCAACAAACCTTCGAACTCGGCTTCTTTACCCCTGGAAACACCTCCCAAAACCGATACTTAGGCATTTGGTACAAACGGCAAGCCACCGGCACCGTTGCATGGGTTGCCAATAGAGATTTTCCGATCAGAAACAACTCCGACGAACTCACTCTCAATTCCGTCGGAGTTTTGGTGCTTCGTGACTCCACCACCGACACAATCGTTTGGTCAACAAGTTCACCGGGACCCACCAACGGAAACCCGGTGGCGAGGCTGTCGGATAGTGGGAATCTTATGGTCGTCGATGATAATGATTCACCGGAAAATTACATCTGGCAGAGTTTTGATTATCCCGGAGATACCCTTTTACCGGGAATGAAATTTGGAAGGAGTTTGGAAAAGGGTATTGTTGTAAATGTTTGACGCAGCGGGGGTTTGCGGAAGGATCGACTAGCGTCTAAACCCTTTGATAAACGTGATTACGAATTGTAAAACACGAAGAATTAGAGAATCCACTCTAAAAATAAGAACTTTATTAATTTATCAACTCCTTAACAATGAAACCCTAATACCCTATTTATAATACTAAACTAAGAAAATGATAAGTACTAATTAAAGGATAATTAAGAAACAAACCTATTCTAATCTTGTTGGAACTATAATCATATATATACTAGTGTTGGTCACCGCGCGTTGCGCGGTGGCGATAATTGTTTTTAAAGGAATGCATTGTAAAAGTGATTAGTTTGCGTATCTCGACAATAGTTTTGTTACGAATAGTATAAGATAACACACACACACACACACACACACATATATATATATATATGTGTGTGTGTGTGCAAATTAGTTAATTAATATGCAAGATTGAGATATAGGTGTATGTACCGTCCTTGTTGTGTTTTTTTATCTGTTAACACCTTATGTTAATTATTTAAGGGTACGTAAAGTACGTGTGTCTAATAACCTACAAAACATAAACTAAAAAAATTAGTAAGTGTCACATGAAAATTATTATATTAGCCTAAGGGGCTGTTTGTTTACTTCTTAATAGTTCCATTAAGAGGCAACAGTTGAATCACTAAGAGGAGAATATTGTTTGGTAGAAAAAAATGTCTGTCTCTTAATGGTTCTAAAACCCTCTGAATGATTTTGTATCTTGTGTCTCCCTTAACCATTCAATGCTCTAAATTTAATTATGAACAGTTAGCAAACAACCATATTTCATTTTGCACTATATTATAAGATCCTCTTAATCATTCTGACGACTTAATCATCGTGCACCAAACCATTCAACAACTGCCAAATAGCTCCCAAGTGACAGCAAAAGATGATACCAACATATTAAGATTATAAAGTAATCAAAACCTAGATTGTATATATAAAATTTAGCCTAATCTTATTATTTTCATAATAAAGATCTGATGGTCATATGCACAAACTTCAATCATGAAATTGGTACATCTTAGAACAAACTAAAAGTATATTGACGAAAATTATTAAAAAATATTGATATTACTTTAATACAATACAAATTATTAACACCTACTTATCTTATTCTTATGGATGAATTTAGAATCCTAAGTTTGATGCCCTTTTAGTCTAAACGAATTTTAGGCAAATGTGTGCGACAACTACTCATCAACATTTAAAAAAAAAATTGACAACAATCTTAAAACCATATGCTAAATTTGGTTTCCTAACTATGCTCGTCAAGTTACTCTACAAATGTAGTAATTTGTTTTTTTAGAATTCACGATTTTAATTCAACACTTATTTAAGATTGTAAAGGGACGGTTTTAATTTTGTAACAAATTTAATTGAAATCTCATTTATATCTATGAAAAAGAAGAAACATTCTACTACTCTATATTTCAAGTGAAAATTAGAAGGGTGCACCAATTGTGTTGGTAGTGTAAACTCAAGACACACAATTAAGAACCACATTACCATGCTAGGATAATAGACATTCCCACATAGAAAATAAAATTAATATCAAGTGGGGTTGATGACTCACATATCAAATATTAAACAGATAAAAACAAATACACTTGAGCTTAACAAAAATGTTGAGATTCAAGAAAATGTATGCTTATCCCATTGTTGGCTCTTTATTTTTGTACTCATCTCCGTCTTGCAACTTTCATTTTATCATCCGATGTGAGATCCAAAGAATAATTTGAGAAAACAAATGACATTTTCTTTTTGTATCCACCTTCCTCATGCCTTTTTCATTATCTTATCCAATGTGATATGCAAATAATAATGTGAGAGAATAGACGGTATGAAGATATTTTCAAAAATTAAAGTTCATCTTTATGAACAACCATTCTACAATATTTGAATTGTAAATTAGAGGGTTGCGCCAAGCCTTGGTAGTAGTTTAAGACCAAGACGACGCATAAATAATCATTTCATCAAGCTAGTATAATGGGCATGCCTCATTAAAAAAAATACCAAGTAGGACGATGACCAAGATATTGGATATTAAACTAAACATATATTATACTTTATCTTAACCAAAAGATTGAGATTCAGGAAAGATATGTTTTTTCTATTGTTAGACAATTCTTTTGTACTCACCTCCCTTTTGCCACATTCATTCCATCATCCGATCTAGGATGCAAACAATATTAAAAAAAAACTTGGCCTCTTTTTTTTGTATTCACATCTCTTTCATTATTGCATCCAATTTAGGATGCAAACAATGATATGAGAAACTAAAAACAATATATAATATACTTGATCTTAACTAAAAGGCCGAAAACCGGGAAATGTATGTTAAACTATGAAAAACATATACTATACTTGAGCTTGACCAAAACGTTGAGAATAGAAAAAGATAGGTTTGTTCTAGCTTCCATGTTAGCCATTATTTTTTTGTACTTGCCTCCCTCTTGCCACTTTCATTTCATCATCCGATGTGGATGCAAACAATATTGAGATAAAAGAGTTGACCCTTTTATTTATGTATCCACCTCCCTCATGCCTATTTCACTATTTAATTCAATGTGGGATATAAACATAAGAAAAAATAAAATATGATTTCTAGTTTTTAAAGTGTCGGAGTTGCTACCTTATTCTCTATGATTATTTTATCAATGGTTTCTCCTCATCCTTTATATACCCAACTCTTCTATTGATATATCAATATGGGGTACAAAAAACTCAACAACAACACTTCAATTGATATATTATTTTTTACCGTTGTATATTGATATACTGATCTTTCAACATGTAAACTAAAAATAACTATTTTTATTAAAAATGGAGGGGGGGGGGGGGGGGTTAAAAATGACATAAGTAGTCAAATGACCTTTTTAGTTTTCAAATGTTTCTGCTCATCCTTTATATACCCAACTCTTCTATTGATATAACACCTTTCTTAGCAATGTGGGATACTCAAAATTTAACTACAATCCACCACTTGAGAATACTCAATTCTCATGGTGCCACCTCAACTCTTCTTGGTTTTCTCTTATATATATATATATATATATATATATATAAGTAAGATACAATATATAAAGATTGATTTTTATATATAAAAACCATTGGATCTTACTTATTTATATATATATATATATATAAAGATTGATTTTTTTTTGCAAAAAAAGTTTGAGCCAACAACATGACTTGCTAAAAAAGAATGACTCCTCCCTTTCATATACACATTTTCATCTTTCAATTGATTTTTTTTTTTTGCAAAAAAAGTGTTCTCATTTGAGCCAACAACATGACTTGCTAGAAAAGAATGACCCCTCCCTTTCATATACACATTTTCATCTTTCAATTCTTTTTTATCTCACCAATGTGGGATAAGTTAACTTAACCACATTTCAAGATTTAAAGAAAGTATTTTGTAAGAAAAGAGTGTTTACTCATTTGAGCCAACAACATAATTTGCTATAAAAGAATGTATTCCTCCTTTTATAAACACACTTTCAACATTCACTTTTCCTTCTTCAAACCAATGTAGGATAAGCAAACACAACCACATTTCGATGTTTGAGGAATACTCAAAATCTTATGAAGCCAAGTCATATTTCTTGGTTTTTCTTTTAATATAAAATATTGGAGAATTAGCCAACATGAACCAACAACATAAGTTTTAGAGGATTAGCCAAGAGGTCCCAACCCAAGAGTTGAAACATAGACATATCAACCTCCTTTCATATACCTAACATCAATTGTCAATTTTTCATCTCTCCATCAATGTGGGATAGACAAAAACCATTCTCCATCCAAGAAATATAGAATACTCAAATCTTAGAGTGCCACATCATTATCATTGGATCTTACTTTTATATATATAAAGATATTGATATTTTTTCTTTATAGATTAACTTTTTTTCAAAAAGAGGGTTGACAAAAATAAACCAACCCCATGATTTGGAGAGTTAGCCAACATGAACCAACAACATAAGTTTTAGAGGATTAGCCAAGAGGTCCCAACCCAAGACTTGAAACATAGACATCTCAACCTCCTCTCATATACCTAACATCAATTGTCAATTTTTCATCTCTCCATCAATGTGGGATAGACAAAAACAATTCTCCATCCAAGAAATATAGAATACTCAAATCTTAGAGTGCCACATCATTATCATTGGATCTTACTTTTATATATCTCTCCATCAATGTGGGATAGACAAAAACCATTCTCCATCCAAGAAATATAGAATACTCAAATCTTAGAGTGTCACATCATTATCATTGGATCTTACTTTTATATATATAAAGATATTGATATTTTTCTTTATAGATTAACTTTTTTTCAAAAAGAGGGTTGGCAAAAATAAACCAACCCCATGATTTGGAGAGTTAGCCAACATGAACCAACAACATAAGTTTTAGAGGATTAGCCAAGAGGTCCCAACCCAAGACTTGAAACATAGACATCTCAACCTCCTCTCATATACCTAACATCAATTGTCAATTTTCCATCTCTCCATCAATGTGGGATAGACAAAAACAATTCTCCATCCAAAAAATATAGAATGTTTAAATCTTAGAGTGCCACATCATTATCATTGGATCTTACTTTTATATATATACAGATTAAAAGGGAAAACCACAAAAGATGATGTGGCATCCTAAGATTTGAGAATTCCCCATTTCTTGAATTGTGGTTGATTTTCATCATCCCACATTGGTGGAAAGATGAAAGTTTTGAACCATGGAGTGGCTATAAGAAAGGAGGAGTGGATACTTTTGTGTCAACTCATGTGGTTGGCTCATTTAGCTTACCCTACATTTGCATCATCCCACATTGATGAGAAGATGCAAGTTCTAAAGTATGAAGTGTGTATAAGAAATAAGGGTGAATGTTTTTGTGTCAACTCATGTGGTTGGCTCAATTTAGTCTACCTTATTTTTGCAAAACAAACTTTATATATATAATCATCAATATCAATCAATGTATCAATCATAAATATATATAATTTAAAAGAGAAAACCACAAAAGATGATGTGGCATCCTAAGATTTGAGAATTCTCCATTTCTTGAATTGTGGTTGAGTTTCATCATCCCACATTGGTGGAAAGATGAAAGTTTTGAACCATGAAGTGGCTATAAGAAAGGAGGAGTGGATACTTTTGTGTCAACTCATGTGGTTGGCTCATTTAGCTTACCCTACATTTGCATCATCCCACATTGATGAGAAGATGCAAGTTCTAAAGTATGAAGTGTGTATAAGAAATAAGGGGTGAATGTTTTTGTGTCAACTCATGTGGTTGGCTCAATTTAGTCTACCTTATTTTTGCAAAAAAAACTTTATATATATAATCATCAATATCAATCAATGTATCAATCATCAATATCAATATATAATTTAAAAGAGAAAACCACAAAAGATGATGTGGCATCCTAAGATTTGAGAATTCCCCATTTCTTGAATTGTGGTTGAGTTTCATCATCCCACATTGGTAGAAAGATGAAAGTTTTGAACCATGAAGTGGCTATAACAAAGGAGGAATGGATACTTTTGTGTCAACTCATGTGGTTGGCTCATTTAGCTTACCCTACATTTGCATCATCCCACATTGATGAGAAGATGCAATTTCTAAAGTATGAAGTGTGTATATGAAATAAGGGGTGAATGTTTTTGTGTCAACTCATGTGGTTGGCTCAATTTAGTCTACCTTATTTTTGCAAAACAAACTTTATATAAAACAAATAATTAAAATAATATTTTTGTGATAACTAATAAAGTTTCATTTTACACTACCCCAATAAATTAATATATCAATATATATATATATATATTTAAGGAACAACTACAAATAGTGACTTGGCACCATGAGGTTTGAGTATTCCTCAAATCTTTAAATATGGTTGAGCTTCATCATTGGTGGGAAGATTATTATTTGGAAGAAGGTAGTGAAGATATATAAAAGAATGATGAAAGGTTTTGAAATCGATAATCGTGGTTAGAATCATAATATACCAAATGGTAAAATCAATCAATCAATCAATCAATATATCAATATATATATTAAAAGAGAAAACCACAAAAGATTATGTGGCAACCTAAGATTTGAGAATTCCTCATTTCTTGAATTGTGGTTGAGTTTCATCAATCCACATTGGTGGAAATATGAAAGTTTTGAACTATGAAGTAGCTATAAGAAAGGAGGAGTGGATACTTTTGTGTCAACTCATGTGGTTGGCTCATTTAACTTACCCTACATTTGCATCATCCCACATTGATGAGAAGATGCAAGTTTTAAAGTATGAAGTGTGTATATGAAATAAGGGGTGAATGTTTTTGTGTCAACTCATATGGTTGGCTCAATTTAGTCTACCTTATTTTTGCAAAACAAACTTTATATAAATAACAAATAATTAAAATAATATTTTTGTGATAACTAATAAAGTTTCATTTTACACTACCCCAATAAATTAATATATCAATATATATATATATATATATATATATATATCATCAATCAATATATCAATATATATATTAAAAGAGAAAACCACAAAGGATGATGTGGAATTCTAAGATTTGAAAATTCCTCATTTCTTGAATTGTGGTTGAGTTTCATCATCCCACATTGGTGGAAAGATGAAAGTTTTGAACTATGAAGTGGCTATAAGAAAGGAGGAGTGGATACTTTTGTGTCAACTCATGTGGTTGGTTCATTTAGCTTACCTTACATTTGCATCATCCCACATTGATGAGAAGATGCAAGTTCTAAAGTATGAAGTATGTATATGAAATAAGGGGTGAATGTTTTTGTGTCAACTCATGTGGTTGGCTCAATTTAGTCTACCTTATTTTTGCAAAACAAACTTTATATATATAACAAATAATTAAAATAATATTTTTGTGATAACTAATAAAGTTTCATTTTACACTACCCCAATAAATTAATATATCAATATATATATATATATAAGGAACAACTACAAAGAGTGATTTGGCACCATGAGGTTTGAGTATTCCTCAAATCTTTAAATATGGTTGAGTTTCATCATTGGTGGGAAGATTATTATTTGGAAGAAGGTAGTGAAGATATATAAAAGAATGATGAAAGGTTTTGAAATCGATAATCGTGGTTAGAATCATAATATACCAAATGGTAAAAATATAGTGCAAAATTAAAATATAAACCAATGTTGGTGAATTGGGACTATGAGGTTTGAGTATTTCTCAAATTTTTTAATAAGGTTAAGGTTTATCATTTTCCTTTGTTGGTAATATGATAGTTTGAAATAAAATTATGGTATAAAAATAGAGATGTAAGGTTTTGAAATCTATTACCATTGTTGGAGTAAAAACCAATATAAAAGAATGACATAAGGTTTTGAAATCTATAACCATGATTGGAATCATAACTTAAAAAAACAACCACAAAGAGTGACTTGGAACCATGGGATTTGAGTAATCCTCAAATCTTGAAATGTGGTTGAGTTTCATCATCCCACATTGGTGAAGAAATGAAAATTTTGAAGTAGCAAGTGGCTATAAGAAATGAAGGGTGAATGTTTTTTTGTGTCAATTAACGTGGTTGGCTCAATTTGGTTTACCCTACTTTTGCGTCATCCCAATTGGTTACAAGATGCAAGTTTTGAAGCATGAAGTGTGTATAGAAAATAAGGGGTGATTGTTTTTGTGTCTACTCAATACCCATGTGGTTGGTTCAATTTAGTCTACCTTATTTTTGCAAAAAAAATGTATATATATATAACAAATAATTAAAATAATATTTTTGTGATAACTAATAAAGTTCACTCATTTTACATTATCCGAATCAATTATGTAACACCCCGAATTTCCATGATCAAAGTTATGTTATAATTTGATATCGAAGGATTTAAAGTGTAATTGACCAAAGTTTAACCTATTTGTGAATATTGAAACTTTGGGGGTTGGTTTTGTTATTTGTTGATAGTTTTGGATATTTAAAGGGAGAGGCGGTTGAATTGAGATTTTTATCTCAATTGCCTATTTTTTAAGTCGGTTTCCAGAGAAAATCGAGAGAGAAAGAGAAGTCTGGATTTGATTAGGTACTGTTCGATGGTGTGAAAGATTGGATTTATGAATCGATTGAGCTTGGCAGACTCTGAGTACAAACTCTCAATTAGGTGAGTTCATTCTTATTAAAAAGTATGTTTTTACATATCAAAAGTGATTTGCTAAATTGGAATTTGTTTTATTAAACCTATGTACATGTTAAAAGGATTGGTACATGTGATTTAAAGAACATAGTAGGAAGTGTAAGTAATCAGACTGGAAATCACACGAAGTCCGGAAGATGACTTTTCCGGTACTTCCGGATTTGGGTATCGGATTCCGGAAGATTTTGAAATTCATAACAATGATTGGAATCATAACCAAACAAGTGTAAAGAAAAATAGTGCAAAATTTAAAGTGAACCAAGGATGATGACTTGGAACTATGAGATTTTTTTGTTTCTTAAATCTTAAAGTAAGGTTGAGTTTTATCATCATACATTGGTGAGAATATGATAACTTGGAAGAAAAGAGATAGAAGGTTTGAAATCTATAACCATGGTTGGAATCAAAGTCAACCAAATGGTAAATATTATAGTGTAAATGGTGAATACTAAGTGCCAAATTTGGTGAGAAACGTGAGAAGTGGTTATCAACCGTTGGATGAGAAATAGACGAACATTAGGATGAGATGCAGCAAGATAAGATGCACCGGATAAATTTTCTTTTAAGCCACAATTCATGGGAGAGTATTTGATTAAAAATGATCAACGGTTTAAAAGTACTTCTCACACTTCTCACCAAAAATTACACTTCTCACCTGATCTAATGCGCGCGCACACACACACACATATATATAATGATGACTTACGTTTCATTTTAACTCAATTGATTATCTTTACAATATTTTTTTATTATCGCGCAACGCGCGGGCCTAACACTAGTTAAATAACTAAGAGATAATAACTAAAATAATGAAAGTGTTGCAATTCAAAAACAATTGTAAAGTTGGTGGATGATGACGTAGGCGTAGAAGGAAATTGGGAGAAGAGAGAAAGTCACGTGAGACTTTAATTGCAATTGGGATGAAGGTGGCGTATGGTTTGGCAAACAATAGCTTAAGCGACTTGTTGTGTGGGTTAGCAAATATGCAACTAACTTGTAATCTGCTTCGGACACTGTTTATGATTCTTAACTTGTTTCTTTTCCGATGCCAAACCCTGAGTCTATTTTGGGCTCGTTTTCCTTTTCGAGCTCGTTTATCTTTTTCCCAATTATTTGTAAAAACCTTTATTAACTCTCGAATTCTCCCTATATCAGTCACCCTCACTTGAAAAGAACTCGTCCTCGAGTTCACTTGAAAATGACTTTACCCGGTTCGTAGAACATGCGTTTCTTCGAAACGTTTGGGCGCACAACTTGGTCTCCAAAATTCAAAAATCTCGACCGGTATTCAAATTCCAACGGAGGCCGTTGCAATCCCTTCCATACGCGCAATAATTTATTAAACTCGAAAGGGTAAGAAACGTGAGTAACTTTACCGGAAATTGTTTCGGTTTGAACCGAAGCCTTGGGTGCTTGAATAACGAAAACATCATCCTCGGGATCATTGCTTTTGGGCTTCCGTTAGGCTTCGTTTGGACTCGTTTTGGGCTCTTTTCAGCTTCTTTTCTCGAGGATTACCGTCTTTTAGATAACCTGTATAAATCACTAGATAAACCGTAAAATACACGTCTTTTTACTTGAACACAAGCCAATCTCATTGGTTTGAGAACCGAAAATAACGCCAAAAAGTGGCGTTATCAACAACCCCAAACCGAGTGTTGCTTGTCCCCAAGCAAATTAGCGATAAAAACAGAATAAAAGCATATATCTTGTGAAATCATAATAACTGCACAATTCCTAATCGGTACCAAGCGATGCATCGGTGATTTCCCATACCCGTGAATATCTATCTCACTCTCGCCTCATTCTTATTTCGTTTGATCTATGACCTTCCATTGGGAGTTGAACTCGTGACTGTTCCGATTACGTTCGGGTTAGACTAGGTTCAAACATACTAGGGAAAACATTTCGCCTCGACCCTACCTCACGGGATACTCTCTTTGCACTCGAACCTAGGTTATCGGTCGTGTTGTCATGTTTAAGGAGGTTATGTACAAGAATACTCAAATTATTACATGACAACTAACATGAAAGACGCACAAGTGTCCAAAAGATTGATCTCTGAAGGAATCAAGTAGCAAGACAGGGAATATCAGTAGAGGTATTCGTAGACTCTAATCACGTTTTCCAAAAGATCATCCAGGTCTTTACAAGGGTTATAACGGGGCTAAGGTTAAGGCTTAGAAACGAAGGGTAAAAGGATCAAAGGTCCTCAGTGTGTCAATCATTGGCAATTATGAACTTTCTCCTCCACTTTCTATCACTTGGCCCTATTTGTCACTCTTGGAGTCATTTTGACTCACTTATTATGCAGCTCTAAGTGCTATCTAAATACTGTATTTATTCTCTCTTTTTTTGGGACTTCATTGGTCCTCTTTTCTATTTCTTGGGTTACATTGACCCAATTTTGTTCTCATGACTGGCCAGAATTCTTTCTTTTCTGCTCTATCTCTCGCTGTTCATTACCGCTTCCGATCGACACACTTTCAGATAAGGTTGGCTAAGGCTTTTGGCTAATGGGTTAATGATGGGTTTAGAAACGAATAGGGTGCGTGTTTGGCTGCAACAGGGTTATGGATACACACAAAAGGGTGAAAGGGAACGATAGCTAAAAACATGGTTAAGACAAAGCACACATTGCCCGGAATCATATCTTAAGGTCCACACGATATGGTCTACTATACCCTTTCCCAATATCCCGAGGTTCGTCTTTGCTACTTAATGCAATAATGTAGCGAGATCATTCTACATTCACGACAAGGAATTCGAAAAAGTGTATAAGAATTAGGTGTATGAATCCCTCGAATGAAAAACGTCTTTTAGGCTCAAAACTCACCATCGGGTGGTCTCCACTAATGTCCCTAGTCATGTCCTTTCCCGGTCCTTCCCTAACGGTCACGTCACTATCACAAGATTCTTCCCACAATGGTTGGTCTCAATCATTCAAAACAAAAATTTAGCTGTTATGATCTAGACACTCAGAAGTGCAGGAAATCTACGTGCATAACTTGGGCCCGATTGGGCAACCCCAAACCTTATCAACACATTGTCCCCAATGTGCAAGTAAAGTTGTAGGCGATGTGACTCAATCATTGTGCAGTTATTACAGTTATCACAAAGGACAGGCAAGGCATTACATAGCAAGCAAAAGAAAACCCAAAATTTCTAAAATGGCACCCCAAACCTAGGCCGTGGCCTAGGTTTGCCAATAAAAGCCAACCCCAAACCTCGGTAAAACCGAGGTTTGCACAGGGTTAAAAGTGAGTGTGTAGATGTTTAAAAGATGAGGCACCCCAAACCTAAGTGAAACTTAGGTTTGTGCATCTCGTTGAACTACTAAGGAATAAACATCTTACACCACTCGTTTAGCAGAAAGAGTTAGAACATACCTGTTTGCCCGGACGGAGGAGATTCTCTTGACAGATTCGAGCACTTAGAGAAGAGGGGGGAGCATGCAAAACAAACAAAAGACACAAAACAAGAACATGAAACACACAAAGCAAGAAAGGAAACAAAAACTGCACGAAAAACGAACAGGGGACACCCGCGGTTTGTTGCGCGGCTTACAAGCCGCGTAACATCCCGCGTAACCCACTATTTCACAACAGTCAGGGGGGTCCCGCGGCTTTACACGCGGTATGTAAACCGCGGCATAAGCCGCGTATGTCCCTGTTCCAGCTATTTTTGATTTTTATGGTTTTTTCGAAAATAAAAACACACTCAAACTAAAAATAATAAAAGGAAACAAACCTTGGTGGGTTGCCTCCCACCCAGCTCCGTATTTAAAGTCGTGGCACGACTGTGTGGCTTTCAGCTTGGCTCAGTATCCGCGGGGTCAAATCGCCCACACTTGCGATTCTTCGCGGATTCTTCTATTTTCGGTCTTCCATGACCAGCTCCGGGTCCTTCTTCTCTACCAACTCGCACTTTCTCAAACATTTTAAACATCACCTTCTCGCCGCCAACTCTGAAGGTCACCTCTCCTTCCTCCACATCAATCAGTGCTCGGCTCGTGGCCAGGAATGATCGTCCCAAGATCAACGGTACCTCTTCGTCCTCGTCTATGTCTATCACTACGAAGTCTACCGGAAAGTAAAACTTACCGACCTTGACGAGCACATCTTCTATCACTCCGTAAGGATATCTGATCGATCTATCCGCGAGCTTCAGCGTCATGTATGTTGGACTTACTTCTCCCAATCCGAGTTTCCTGAAAATAGAAAGAGGCATTAAATTAATACTCGCCCCTAAATCACATAAAACTTTATTAAAAGAAAGATCCCCAATTTGAATAGGGATAGAGAAACTCCCTGGATCTTTAAGCTTCGGGAGAAGCTTATTCTGAAAAATCGCGCTGCACTCTTCAGTGAGTGCAACGGTGGCCTGGTGATCGATCGCCCTCTTTTTGGATAAAATTTCCTTCATGAACTTCATGTATGAGGGCATTTGTGCCAACGCATCTGCAAAAGGGATGTTAATTGTTAACTTTTTAAACACATCAATAAACTTGGAAAAATTAACATCATCCTTATTCTTTTTGAGTCTGTTCGAGTAAGGCACTCTTGGAATTTCCGGCTTGACCGGTGGTTGCTCATGCTTCTTCACTTCTCTCTTCCCGCTCTCTTCAATCACCACTTCTTCTTCATCATCCAACTTTTCCACATTCTGCTTTTCGGGCTCGGTCTCTCTTGATGATGGTTCTCGTAATGGCTCTCCATTCAGCTCCTTTCCATTTCTCAGATAAATGGCATTACAATTCTCTTGGTTCCTCTTTTCAGCCATGCTTGGAAATGTACCGAGAGGTCGGTTTTGTAGGGCTTCAGAAATCTGCCCCACTTGCCTCTCGAGAATCTTGATTGAAGCCGTATTCTGATCGGTTGCGGCTTTGACTGTGTTGATCGTGCTTGCTAATCCCTCGACCGTGCTGTCCATTTTCGTCATGAACTTCATGAGCATATCTTCCAGCCCCGGTTTCTTCTCCATCGATGGTCCTTCATTCCTTTGGTTGAAACCTGGAGGACGATAAGCATTGTTAGTATGAGAAGAATTAAAAGAGTTAGACAAATTACCTGGTTGTTGTTGATGTTGAGCCCATGAGAGATTAGGGTGCTTTTTCCACCCCTCATTGTACGTATTGGAGAAGGGATCATTTATCGGCTAGCTCCGGTTTTGCACAAACTGGACTTGATCGGGTTCTTGCGGATTACTTCCCTTCAGATGACTCGTGATCGCAGACAGTTGAGCCTTTATCTCCTTCAGCTCATCTGATTCTTGAACGCTCGCGATTCTTCTGACTGCTGATCTCGGGGTGGAAAAACTGTGTTCGGCCAGATTGTCGATAAGCTCACACGCTTCCTCATAAGATCTATCCATTAATGTTCCACCCGATGCAGCTGTGATCTCGTTTTTGTACTGTGGGTGGAGTCCGCTATTGAAGGTCTGGATGATGACCCATTCTTGTAGCCCGTGATGAGGACATTTCTTCAACATGTCCTTGTACCGCTCCCATGCCTCGTACAAGGTCTCTTGATCCCATTGGCTGAAGTGAGTGATCTCGGCCATTAGTTGAGCGGTTCTTCCCGGCGGGAAGAATTTATGAAGGAAAGCCGCCTTCAATTGTGCCCACGTGATGATTGAATCTGGTGGGACACTCTCGGACCATGTGATGGCTCTACCTTTGAGTGAGAATCCAAATAACCTCAACTTGATCGCATCCTCTTCCATGCCATTAATCTTGAACGTGTTGCAGATTCGTTCAAATGCACGAAGATGTGCATGTGGATCTTCAGTTGGCAAACCCCCAAACTGATTTTGTTGCACCATCACGATGGTGCTCGGTTTGAGTTCGAAGGAGTTCGCCGCGGTGCGAGGTGCTTGTATACCTATGCGTGTGGCTGCCACATTTGGGTTGGCAAAAGACCGCATAGGTACCCTTTCCGGAGGTGGTGGTGGGTTATTGCGAGAAGGTCCCTCGTCGTCAGACATCTCGAATTTGATATTTTTCTTGGCCTTAGCTTCTTTGCGTAAACGACGGGCAGTTCTCTCAATCTCAGGATCGATCGGCTCGATTTTCTCCCCTCGGGTTTTCCTTGGCATAAACCAATTAGTACCTGAAAAAGAGAGTAAACAAAATTAGCGATCCAGAAATTAAGGGTGATGGAAAAGAATAACAAAAAAATTAAAAATGCTCAATATAATAGTGCCTATAGATGGTAGGGCTATTAGTTACAACTAGTTCCCCGGGTCGTTTTATGGTTCGCGGATCGGGTCCTGGTTCGGTCGTGGGTCTTGGGATTTGCTTTTGGGCTTCCGTTAGGCTTCGTTTGGACTCGTTTTGGGCTCTTTTCAGCTTCTTTTCTCGAGGATTACCGCCTTTTAGATAACCTGTATAAATCACTAGATAAACCGTAAAATACACGCCTTTTTACTTGAACACAAGCCAATCTCATTGGTTTGAGAACCGAAAATAACGCCAAAAAGTGGCGTTATCAATCATCGTTCTTGACATCTTGTGACAACGGTTTTGTTGGCTCGAGGATGTCTCCCGTTAGCTTCGTTTCGGTTTCTTTGACCAGGGACCCAAAATCTGTCGTCGGCTCTTCCGGGTCGGTATGGTGTGATTTTGTTTCGAAAGGAGCGACTTTATCTTCACCGTTGTCCGGCAAGACTTCCTCTTTTTCCGGTGGGTTTTCCGGAATGGGCGGTTGATTGGATAGGGAAGAATTTGAGCCCATAATACGGCTATTGTGGTGGCTCTTCTTGTTGGGGCTTTCATCGAAGCTATTAATTGATCTCATGGCAATCTTTTGGTCGCCCCAACGAAATAGTACGATGTCGGCTTGGATCTTGTAGGTTGCATGATTATCGTATTGCCACGGTTGACCCAACAGAATGTGGCAAGCGTCCATGTCAAGGACATCACATAGGACCTCTTCTCGATAGTGTTTCCCGATCGATATGGGCACCCGACAAGTTTGTGTGACCCTAACTTGAAAGCCATTCTTGACCCACCCAAGAGAATACGGGGCTTCATGTGGTTGAGTAGATAGGTTAAAGTAATCAACTAACTTTTGGGACACGAGGTTCACACAACTTCCATCGTCGATAACTAAGTTACATACCTTTTTGTGTACCGAACAATGCGATCGGAAAAGATCTTCGTGTTGGCTTTCTTCCTTTGACGAAAGGAGTATTCGTTGAAGTACGATGTGGATCTTTTCTTGGGAATCTTCCTCCTCCTCCTCGGATTCGGAACTCGATAGATCGACCCGGTTAAGGTTGCCATTAAATGGCGCCATAACCGGTCCTTCAAACCTGTCTCTTCTCCGACGGTTGTCGTTGACGATGTTGGGTTGAAGCCTATTAACAACTGCTGTCAGGTTCGTGAGTGTTGTGGATAAGGCCACATCCGACTCAACCAAAACTGCTTTGGTAGCGAGTTGTTGATCTGCCATGATGGTGAAAAGACAGGCGAATCCTGCTCTGATACCACTTGACGCAGCGGGGGTTTGCGGAAGGATCGACAAACGTCTAAACCCTTTGATAAACGTGATTACGAATTGTAAAACACGAAGAATTAGATAATCCACTCTAAAAATAAGAACTTTATTAATTTATCAACTCCTTAACAATGAAACCCTAATACCCTATTTATAATACTAAACTAAGAAAATGATAAGTAATAATTAAAGGATAATTAAGAAACAAACCTATTCTAATCTTATTGGAACTATAATTAAATAACTAAGAGATAATAACTAAAATAATGAAAGTGTTGCAATTCAAAAACAATTGTAAAGTTGGTGGATGATGACGTAGGCGTAGAAGGAAATTGGGAGAAGAAAGAAAGTCACGAGAAAGTCACGTGAGACTTTAATTGCAATTGGGATGAAAGTGGCGTATGGTTTGGCAAACAATAGCTTAAGCGACTTGTTGTGTGGGTTAGAAAATATGCAACTAATTTGTAATCTGCTTCGGACACTGTTTATGATTCTTAACTTGTTTCTTTTCCGATGCTAAACCCCGAGTCTATTTTGGGCTCGTTTTCCTTTTCAAGCTCGTTTATCTTTTTCCCAATTATTTGTAAAAACCTTTATTAACTCTCGAATTCTCCCTATATCAATGTTACATCATGAAAGAGTGAAGATGATCCTTCTGAAGGTACGTTTATGGTGTATACGGATTTTAATGGCTGCCCACAAGTATTTATAAAAGATGGAGATGTTATTGAGCATAGACTTGGAATATGGAATGGTATTGGGTATACTGGGGTGCCAACTTTAAAGACGAATAATCCCATATTCACATATGAATATGTTTCGGATGAAAGAGGTACTTACTCGGTTTTTAATCTGATTAACGCGCCAGTTCTTACGAAAAAGACGATAAATCCATCGGGAGATCTTGGTTGGTTTAATTGGAGCGATAGAACGCATGGGTGGTTTCTTTATTTGTCACCCGCCGGGGATAACTGTGCTCGATACGCGTTGTGTGGGGTTTATGGAAGATGTGATATTCAGCAGTCGCAATCGTGTGAATGTTTGGAAGGTTTTACGCCTAAAAGGCGTGATCAATGGGATATATCGGATTGGAGCGATGGGCGTCGAAGGGAAATACCATTGAATTGTTCTCTTGGTGAAGGGTTTCGAAAGTATTCATCTATGAAGTTGCCGGATACTCGGCAATCGTGGTATGATATGAATATGAGCCTCGAGCAATGCCGGGTGAAGTGTAGAAATGAGTGCAATTGTACTGCTTATACACAATTGGACATTAAGTATGGTATGATGAATTGATTGATATGAGGACATTTCCAAATACTGGACAAGATATATACATAAAGATGGCTGCTGCAGAATTAGGTACTTATATTGGTCAAGTTCCAGGAGAAAACCGTAGGAAAATGAAAAACTGAGGAACACGTAACCGTTCATCTGGACGGTATATACATGTGTATACAAGTAATTTGTAACCGCTGTACAACAACTACAGCAACACCGCTGTACAACAATTACAGCAACCATCCGCCGGCATAGTTCGGCAGTGCTCTCGTGTAGTGTATGCTTATATAAATATAATATGCATCTAAATATATTATATTTCAACATAAGCACATAATCACATTATTTATCACATTCCAATCATATCTCAATATATGATATTTTCATTTATAAATACGCCATCACATTCCTACCACATATCCATCTCATATATATATAACATATATATGTATCCCAGTTTGAAAACATTTTAAAGTAAAACTCACCTCGATTGGTTATCGAATTTCGTTCTTAGCTTTTCTCGAGAAATCCAATCTTTCATTCAAAGTTTACCGAATCTGGAACAATTAAAATACAAGTATTTCTTAAAGACTAAGAATCTTAAATAATCCAAAATCCTCGGCTAATATCGCAACCAACTGTTGAGACATGGCACTATTCATGTCGCAACCAACTGTTGAGACATGGTTACCAAGTCTCAACCAACTAAGTTCATCAATATCGCAACCAACTAGATTCATCAATATCGCAACCAACTAGATTCATCAATATCGCAACCAACTAGATTCATCAATATCTCAACTAACTGAAAAACGTAATTGTAATACCCCGGGTAAGTTCGTTAGTTAAATGTTAGTTCCGTTAAAATTTTGTTAACTTTAAAGTGTGAAGTTAAAGGTAAGTTTGGTTAAATTATAAGTAAAGGGTGTATTTGGTCATTAGTGGATAACTTAAGGACTAAAGGGGTATATTGAATTGGATATTACCCGTAATGGATTTAGATATTTTCAAAAATCAGTATTATCCAGATTATTAGTTCAGTGTGTATGTGTGTGTGTTTGGGAGCAAAAGAGGAAAAGAGAAAAGAAGAAAGCTAGGGTTAAGGCTTCAATTGGATTGCTTGGAAACGATTTAAGGTATGTTCCCTGTGTATTTTGTGTTGGTAATTACTAGTTAATGGTTCCTATCGTAGTAGAATAGTCGAAATCACATCTGGTAATGTTTTCTGTTGAATCTGGGTTATTTTTGTGCAAACCGACAGAGGTTTCCAGACACCATGAATGTGTCCGGATGGTTTTGTTGGAGGTGTCCGGGTAGTTCTTTGTTGGTATCCGGATAGTTCTTTGTTGGTGTCCGGACGAGTCTTTTATCCGGGTAAGTTTCTTTTTCCTATGTTTTCCGGATAGAATTGGATACCGGATGGTATCCGGATGACGTCCGGATTGTATAGGTTGTCCGGAAAAGTTATGTTGTCCGGAAAAGTAATGCTGTCCGGAAAAGTAATGTTGTCCGGATAACTGGTGGTATCCGGATACTTAAGCTGTTTGACCAATTTTGTGATTTCGGATACTTTTGAGTGTCCAGATATAGTTTCCAAATGTATTTTGAGTTAGGTTGTTCCGAAAACTTCCTGGGGGGCCGCCCCCAGACCCCGCAAGGGCGTTGCCCCTTGACCCCATCCGCTAACCGGGTAGCGGAACCCCCGTGTTAAGTCGCCATAGGTGAACATTTGAGGATAAGAGTTTGATAAGTTATTGGGATTCTCAATCTGTTAGAGAGTCTTATGTGTTCTATTTGGTAAAGTGGTATATGTATTTGAATTGTTTCAGATACTAAGAATTTGAAGTGAAAGACTGAATCCATTGGAAAGGCTTGGAAGTATCTTGTTAAGCTAACAGGTGAGTTTTACTTCAAAGTGTTTTAAACTGGAATACATTTGTGTGGATGTCGAATATTTGATAAATGGTATGAATATGACTATGATTGTAATTATGAAATATTGAGATATTATAATTACGTGAGTATTATATTGTACTATAATACGTGGCCGAGCTTAGGACCGGTGTGTTTACTGTATTTGTTGTACAGTAGATTAGTTGGCTCGCAACCAATTAATTTGGCCATTTGTGGAGGAATAAGGTGGAATGAGATGCGTACGAAGCATGAGTCTTGATTGGTAATTAATTACGTATGGTATGTGGGTGTTATATGAAAAGTTTTATATAAACGGTTTTTGATGCAAAGGTTTATATAAATTGGATTTAAAAGGATTGCTAAACTCACAGGGATTTCCTCACTAGACTATTAGGTCTAACCCTCATTTCTGTTTTAAAAATATGTATTCCAGGTGGCGGATCGGGTAAGAGCAAGTAAATAGGACTCTTGATGGATAGCTTTTGTGAAGATGTTGGTTATGAAGTTATGGATGTATTTTGTACTTAAGACTTCGTTATTAGTCAACATGTAATTTAATTTGAAAAAGTTTGTATTGAATTACTTATTATGTTTTGCAAGACTATGGGACCGAATGTGAAATACGATGTATCTTTTGACGATTTTATGATATGGAATGTATGTTATTTGTATATATGGAAACCGGGTTGTTACAGTAATAACCCAGAAATCTCTAGTTTTAAGCCATGAATGTTTATGATATTTTGCAGATATGTTTAAGACCATAAATAACATCTATCCATAAACTTATTTTTCCAAAACATCCATATTTCATCAAAACCCATTTATAACTTATTTAGCAAACTTATAAACATAAAGAGGAAAGATTATATAGGATTGTTACCTTTGATTTTCTTGATTTGAATCCTAAACCCAGCTGAATATCTTGCTTCCTTCTCCTTCTTTCTCCCTTTCGTAAAACACCACAAACACACACACACTTAAACTAACAATATCTCTTTCTAAATGAGATAAGATATTATCTCATCTATTTAATCCTAAGTGAGACACCTCATTCCATGAGGTGGAAATGGAACGGTTTGGGTGATTAGTTTAATCACCTTAACCAAACAAACCCCATACTTTCATCTAATGGCAACTTTAACCCTCCAACTTCTATATAAAAAATTAAAACTTACCCCTTAACTTATAACTCCATAAAACTAATCCCAAACTTACCTTAAAACTAAAATTATAAAATTAAATAAACCAACAATATTTCCGGTTATTACATTATGGAATGAGAGTGACGCAGTAGGAGTTGCGTGGAACGGATCGACTAGCGTCGAACCCTAAAGATGAATAAGTTTACCAACGTAAACTGGGAAAAGTAACAAAGAAGCCTTGAATATCAAGAACTAATATTATATCTGAATATCGAATTGAATGATAAACAACGAAGATGAAAGCCCTATTTGTAGCTAAACTGAATAAGAGATAACTATGGAAACTAGTGTTGGTATCAATCCCTAATGGAAAGAAACCTTATTGGAAAACAACTAGAAAGCAATAAAAACGAATAGCTGATAGTTGAAGCTGGAGGAGCCGCGCGGCTTGGGCCGCGACTTCAGGTCGCGCACCAGGTCGCGCAAGGGTCTGTTTGGTTTACTTGTCCAGGGGGTTGCACGGCTTGGGCCGCGGCTTCACGTCGCGTGCTAGGTCGCGTAAGTCCCTGTTTCGACTTCTTTTGGCTTGGTCCATTTGTTCTTCAAATTGGGTTGCTAGGCGCTCTATATCAGAGAGGGTAACAAATTAATCTCAACTTTCAATTTGTTTTTTAGAGCCAAATATCCCTCACCAACTTCTTCTATCTTCCCTTTCGATAACCATCTAGGGTTTTTCCGCCGCTTGTTCACCGCGACAACCACCATGGCGGGAAAAAATGACACCCTTCTCCCCCACCCGAATTTCACCCTGCTTTCATTGTTGATGACATCAAGAATTTTATCCCTCTATTTCTAGACCATGACACCATCTCTAAATACCTGCATCAAACCATTATGAAACCTGGTGAATCAAACCATTATGAAACCTGGTGAATCGACGCATGAATTATATGTAACAACCCGTCTCACATCGATTAAAAAGTAGATTTGCGAGCTCCTTAATTATAAGCTCAGACTTGTGGGATACCAACAAATTCCACCATAGGCATTAAGTTGAATTATTAAGTTATCACTACTAAAACAGAGGTTTTCACAGTGTGGACTAACCATACATCTGTCAGTGAAAGTCTTTCTTATAGTAGTAGTATATTGGGCCATTAGCCAACATGCTGCTTTGAGTTTGGAGGGTTACAAATGGTATCAGAGCTGATTCTTGTGCCCTTGGAATGGTGGACAAACCTCATTGAGCGAGAGTCCTTGAGTAATAGATTAGATGAATCTTATATCGCTTATCTTATAGTACAAGATCTTAATACTTTTTGAATAAATAATAACAAACGGACACTTCTAGAAAAACTCTTATTTTTGACCAAAAATCACCAACATATTTAATTCGTTGGAAATTACCGACGGATAAGCAACCAATTTGCGACGGGTTGTGCCTTTTGACGACGAACATCAAATCCGTCGATAAAAATAAACATTTCCGACGGATCACCCACAGACACTATATTATCTTATTTTTGAATTTTTATAAATACATATCCGTCGGTAATCCGTTGGAAATATATATATATATATATATATATATATTGATTTTATTATTATTTTTTACACGTGAACCGTCGGGGATCCGTCACAAATCACCAACGGATTACCGACGGCAATGGGTCATCCATCGGTAATTGTTTGACGTTCGAAATCTGTCGGTAATTGCATGTCGTCGATAATGGTCGGGGATCCTTCGGAAATCTGGATGTCGGGATCCGTCGCTAATATCCGTCGGAGATCCGTTGGAAATTCAATTGCCTACCACTTGTTTTGCGACATGATTTCACCGATGGATTTCTGACGGATCAGCCTTTCAACGACAGAATCCGACTGATAAATCCGTCGGTGATAAGCTGTTGTTTTGTAGTGTGATAAACACGATACTTTTCTATTGTTCTCTTTATCTCGAAAATATACTCCAACATTAAAACTAATTAAAATAACGTTCTAGACCTACAGTTGTTCAATTTGTCCTGGGGATGAGCAAACGAAACCGTTTTCCTGAATCAAACCGGGACTGAACCGGTACCGTAACCGGTACCGTATATTCAGTCCGATTTTCAGTTCCAAATAATATGCCAATTCGGGATTTTGGTATTTGGTACCGGGATTTTCCTCAAAATACCAAAACCGAACATGGAATGTTGAAGGCCAATGTCTTTTTAACTTCTTTGATTATGCATATCATCTTCTAAATGAAGTTTATCTTTTCCTAATCAAACTATATCATCTCCATAAGTATCCATATCTCTTCTCCAATTTCTTTTGTTACCGTCAAAAAATCGGCCCTGTATACCATCAAAAAATCAACGGATTTGGGATTTGGTATTCGGTATTCAGCAAATCAATATCAAACTCAAGTAAGTTTTTATTTTTTGGATCTTTTTTCAATTATGTTCTTGGTTAAAAACATGTTTTTGGTTAAAATCATCATGCATTCATATCAATTAGATTTTTTTTAACTGGATATTTGTGAATTTAATCGCCATTTATAATTTTATTTATGATTATCGTTAAAGAAAACAACATGGGAACCATAGGATCCAGAGCATTTCGTTGTATTGCTCCATAACAGGATTGAAATCGATCATCTTGTAATTGTTGAAAATTATTTATGAGGAACTTCTTACTCGAAGCATCATCGGCCATGTATTTCGATTCCAAGACATCCCATAATTCCTTAGATGATTCTACATTATGGTAAACATCAAATAAAACATCAGGCATACCGCTAAGATTATGTCCACCTCATATGTAGTCTTCGTTCTCTCATTTGTTTCTACGTCGGATAGCCTCCAAAATTCAATCTTCATCGATCTCGGGCATGCGAGTGCTAAGAACATTCACAACCTTCAAAGTGGTGAGAAGGAAATGCATCTTATTTTGCTGTCGATGAAAATCGTTTCCTTGAAACTTCTCTAGTTTGCCAAATTTCAAAGTCATATCCTGAACGGACTCCTCTCGATTTGCCATCGTTAATTAAACAGAAATTGTTGTATTCGAATGTTACGGACTGTGTAATTTTCGAAATGGTATCGTGACTCGATAATCTTAAGAATCGTGTTGGAAACCACTTTCCGAATACAACAATTCGACCCTATAAGCCTTGGGTTCACGAACCTTGTATTGGGATAATTCTTAATGTTTTCCTCTCCTATCCAAAGGCTGTGGAAAAGAGAGATATATATACCCAGATTCTCGATTTACATATTTAAATGAGAGATCGACGGTTATAGGTGTAATAACCCGGGTAAGTTACGTTTCGACTTTATGTTTTATAAGTTAAGGGTGAGTTTCTTATTCCATTTTTAAGTTAAGGGGGTTGAGTTGTCATGTTGGTATAGATGGGGCTTCACCTTGCAATTTTGAATTTATATAAAATGAGATCACCTCCTTTTTTTTTACATAAGTCAGTTTAGAAGTCTGTGCGGTGTGTGATTGTGGCTGGTAGAAGAAAACCGAAGAAGAAGACCAAGGAAAAGCTCGGTTGAAGATTTAGGAGTTGAATCATAAGATTTTCCCAGGTATGTTATATTGTATTTTAGGTTTCTCTTGAGTTTTTAGAAGTTCTTATCTGTTTAGTTTTGGATTTGGGGTGTATAATTTTGTAGGGTTTAAATTGGTAAGGTTATGTATCAAGGTCTGCATAGAACTTGTTATTTTGGGGTTTGGCATGAAGTTGATTTCATCTTTTTAATGCTCTGGTAGTGATTGGAAGTTTTAACCTAGAAGAAGACCGATCAGGGTGAGTTTTATGTTTTTGTGCGGAAACTGAAGTTCCCGGACAAGCTTTGCTTGGGAAATAGAAAGTTCCCGGATACCCTCTGTGTGGGAATCAGAGATGTTCGGGAAGTAGAGGGTCCCGGATACCCTTTGTGTGCCGGATAAATCTTATCCGGGAAATGGAAAGTCCCGATTGAGTCCTGTGCGGGAATGGGGTTGTGTTATCCGGGAATTGGGTCTGTGGTAATAGTTTTGAACAGTATTTTATTACTAAGTATAGAAAGGGTGTTTTGAGCAGTATTTAGCCTGTCCTAATTGGTAAGATGGTTTATCTATACTATATATATAAGCATGATCAGGCGGTTTTGTTGAATTTTAAGCAGTACAATTTTTTTTTGCTGAGTGTACACCTATCACAGCTATACAATCTGCTGCCCCTCCCTTCAAACATCGCACGTCTCTTGAAAGTTGAAACCCTAGATTATCTGACCTCCTCCCCCACGATTTCACGCTGAAGGTCGAATATGTGTCCTCTCCGGTTACCAGATTATCGCACCTCCTCCCCACGAATCCACGATGAAGCAGCTATCTCCGGTTATTCCCCATCCCACGTCCCTTTAAACCCCAAATTTTCCCACCCTCCTCCCTCTCAAATACTCCCTATCAGAAGCACTTCGATCGCCATTGCCTTCTGTAAAGTTCAACTTTCAAGGTATGAACTCCGATTTGTACTATATTTGACTATTTCTTCTTTGTGTATACAAATGCTTCTAATTTTTATTTTATTCGAACAAAAATTCCAGCTTTCTTTTGTTATGAAAATGCGAAATTTCCAGATTTGTTTTGTAATTTATCTTTTGTTGAAACAAAATTTGCAGATTTCTTTTGCACTTCGATCACCATTGCCTTCTGTAAAGTTCAACTTTCAAGGTATGAACTCCAATTTGTACTACATTTGACTGTTTCTTCTTTCTGTATACAAATGCTTCTAATTTTTCTTTTGTTCAAACAAAAATTCCAGCTTTCTTTTGTTATGAAAATGCCAAATTTTCAGATTTCTTTTGCAAGTTATGTGTTGTTCAAACAAAAATTTCAGCTTTCTTTTGTTATGAAACTGCGAAATTTTCAAATTTCAGCTTTGTTTTGTTATGAAAATGCCAAATTTTCAGATTTCTTTTGTAAGTTATGTTTTGTTCAAACAAAATTTGCAGATTTCTTTTTGTAATGAAAATGCCTCTTTCATGCGAAATTTTCAATTTTCAGCTTTCGTTTTGTTATGACAATGCGAAATTTTCAATTTTCAGCTTTGTTTTGTTATGAAAATGCCAAATGCTTGGTTTTCTTTTGTAAGTTATGTGTTGTTCAAACAAAAATTTCAGCTTTCTTTTGTTATGAAAATGCGAAATTTTCAATTTTCAGCTTTCTTTTTGTTATGAAACTGCGAAATTTTCAATTTTCAGCTTTGTTTTGTTATGAAAATGCCAAATTTTCAGATTTCTTTTGTAAGTTATGTTTTGTTCAAACAAAATTTGCAGATTTTTTTTTGTAATGAAAATGCCTCTTTCATGCGAAATTTTCAATTTTCAGCTTTGTTTTGTTATGAAAATGCCAAATGCTTGGTTTTCTTTTGTAAGTTATGTGTTGTTCAAACAAAAATTTCAGCTTTCTTTTGTTATGAAAATGCGAAAATTTCAATTTCAATTTTCAGCTTTCTTTTTGTTATGAAACTGCGAAATTTTCAATTTTCAGCTTTGTTTTGTTATGAAAATGCCAAATTTTCAGATTTCTTTTGTAAGTTATGTGTTGTTCAAACAAAAATTTCAGCTTTCTTTTGTTATCAAACTGCGAAATTTTCACTTTTCAGCTTTCTTTTTGTTATGAAACTGCGAAATTTTCACTTTTCAGCTTTGTTTTGTTATGAAAATGCCAAATTTTCAGATTTCTTTTGTAAGTTATGTGTTGTTTAAACAAAAATTTCAGCTTTCTTTTGTTATGAAAATGCGAAATTTTCAATTTTCAGCTTTGTTTTGTTATGAAAATGCCAAATTTTCAGATTTCTTTTGTAAGTTATGTGTTGTTCAAACAAAAATTTCAGCTTTCTTTTGTTATCAAACTGCGAAATTTTCACTTTTCAGCTTTCTTTTTGTTATGAAACTGCGAAATTTTCACTTTTCAGCTTTGTTTTGTTATGAAAATGCCAAATTTTCAGATTTCTTTTGTAAGTTATGTGTTGTTTAAACAAAAATTTCAGCTTTCTTTTGTTATGAAAATGCGAAATTTTCAATTTTCAGCTTTCTTTTTGTTATGAAACTGCGAAATTTTCAGATTTCTTTTGTAAGTTGTGTTCAAACAAAAATTTCAGCTTTCTTTTGTTATCAAACTGCGAAATTTTCAATTTTCAGCTTTCTTTTTGTTATGAAACTGCGAAATTTTCAATTTTCAGCTTTGTTTTGTTATGAAAATGCCAAATTTTCAGATTTCTTTTGTAAGTTATGTGTTGTTCAAACAAAAATTTCAGCTTTCTTTTGTTATGAAAATGCGAAATTTTCAATTTTCAGCTTTCTTTTTGCTATGAAACTGCAAAATTTTCAATTTTCAGCTTTGTTTTGTTATGAAAATGCCAAATTTTCAGATTTCTTTTGTAAGTTATGTGTTGTTCAAACAAAAATTTCAGCTTTCTTTTGTCTGGCATCAAACAAGTCTAATAGTCTAGCTTTAAGAGTTGAATTGTAAGTCTGTTTATTTTGCAACAAAGAGGTGAGACTACAATAAAAGAAAATACTACTCTTTACGTCCCATAAAAATTGCAACGTTTCACCTGCGTAGTTTAAGAGAAATGAAAATGCACAAATATGAAATTGTTACTTAAAATCTTTCCAAAAATGGAATTGTTGCAATGTTCATGGTATAGAGAGTGTATCTTAAATTTCGCTATGGCTTCTCGTGTTGTTGAGTTGCACTAATAACGAAATTTGTTTGCTTCAGCAAATGGCAGGCGTTTAAACTTGCAACGGTTTCTGGTCTTGCTGAGCCCTTGGGTGTCATTATTGTAGGTATGAATTGTAACAGCATTTGCTAACAAAAATATCGAATATTTAGTACAAAATTCATTTCTATTACGAATTATAAATCTTCTGATCATATATATGATTTGCTGCAGCATATCTGTTCCCAAGTAACTTCGATCCCGAGATTCTTGAGGGTTTGCTATAGGATCAGGTCTTAATTCTGCTTTTCGACCTCTTTATATGTTCAGAAGAACTGATGATATATTTGAGTTGGATTTCATTTGACGGGTTTTCTTGGTTAAACAATGGGTGAAGTTATGCCGTTTCTAACTCTTCACGAAATGCTACCATTAGCATTTGATTATGCTGGACAGGAACAAGTTGTCAAGGTCGTCTTCCTTGGAATGGCCTTCATGTCTGCAAGGTAATCTTAACATTCTAAAACCTCGAAACAAGATACATTTTGATTTTTATGGTCAAATAGTAGATTCGTTAATCCAAAACCATCGTGATTTTTGTTTTTCTTAAAAGATGAAGAGAGCTTTGTTTTATGATTTCTGCAAGTATGTTGGTTGATTAGAATCAAAATGGCAATCTTTCTTGAAGGGCATATTTCTTGATCAAGATTTTAAACCATTATGTTGTTTACCTCTTAATAGTTCCATTAAGAGGTAACATCTGAATTGCTAAGTGGTAAATCTTGTTTGGCAAAAACAGGTAAATCTTGTTTGGCAAAAACAAATATGCCTTTTAATGGTTTTAAAAGTCTGAATGATTTTGTATCTTGGGTCTTCCTTAACCATTCAGGATGTTACATTTTCATACCAAAATAATCATACGCATAAAAACTACTACTATGAATTTGGTAGTTGTGCAAAGATGGACACGCTCGTCCCATATATGAAAATCATTTGAAAACCTTTTCATCACAATTTAGTTTACTACCGAAACATAGAACGTATTCAACAACTTTTAAAATGAACCGCTTGGGTCCCATCGCGGACTTTACTTGTGTTAGACACGCAAAGTAATTTCCCATATTAAAATAGCGTTCGACAGCCTGTGTGTACAAACTTGAAAAGAAGGATTTACACGACATCGATTCCTAAAATTCTCTTTTTAACCTTAAAACGACATGAACTGTAATTCATTAACAACTTCGCATGTGTCAGTTTTATTCACAGAGAAACGAAGCAAATCATCTACACACTTTGGCTAAAACACGGCATGGTCTGGGTCATCTCCCAGTTTTTAAATCAAATAACAGGATAATTTCATCATTTGGAAATATCGGTTTAAACATCGAAAAGAAATCTCAAATTAAAATTTTGCATGCCGATCTGCAGCACTTTCTTAGCAGTTACTCTGAAATGGTATAACACATACCGGATAGTCATTGCAAATTTTCGAATTGGAAATTCATTAACTCAAATTTCAAAACTTCTTATTCAATCGCAAAAGGACAAATAAATAAAATCCTTTGACCAGGCTCACACACCTCAATTTGTTTTTCTCAAAACTTCAGAAAACCATACGTGCACATAATTTGATTGACACGCACAAAATAATTCAAGTCAACTTTAAACTTCAAACCACACAAGCGATGCACATTAATGCCTCAAAATAGTGGCTACAAACTATTCATGTCAATCAATCAATATAGTGCATGTGCGAGAAATAACATTAGAGATGTACCATCATAATGCTCTTATATGCATTACTCACGCCACGTATAAATTAATTTGCACATCTAGCAGGTTGCAACAAATATGCTACCACAATCCTCAAAAGAGAAGCGATGTGGCATTAAAATTCCAAAACTACTCTTTTTGGTGCAATACGACATAAAACACGTTCTTCAACAAAATTCGCATGAGGCGCAATACTCACTCAACCCATGTATTAACGCACACAAGCATTCAAGTTATGCACACGACCAAGTGTCACCCATGCAACGCAACACGTCGTAAAATGAAACTTCATCGTATTTCCACAAAACTTCCATCAAACTCAATGGAACTCAACAACATCGAACCAAATAAATGGTGTCATAGTTTTCGTTTTCAATAATCGATTCGCGTAAAACAATATGACCAAATCATCAAAATTCTCAAAATCCCCTTTTTACGAGATAAAATAACACCTCTCCGTCAAAACTCTCAAAATTCAAATTCCCATTAAAGATCCATACTAAAACAAGGGAATGTAACTCTCCGTCCAGACCTTAGCATATGTGGAGGAGATCCAATGTTAAGGTCGTAAGTCGCGGTTACTTATCCAAAACCATAAACGACATTAAAACATGGATATCACAATATCCGAAAGTAATAGTGGACGACTACAAGGAATAAAATAAATCCCGACCAGGTTCACAACTGTCTGTCGTAAAATAATTTCATGCATGTTTCAAAATCATGATTTAAAATCTTGTTTATGTCAAACTTTTTCCAAGATTTAGTAGTACCGTCCATCCGACGAATTGAAACATAAGAAATAGTCAATGCAATTTATTTTAAAAGCAAATAAATTGTGTGCATGCATTTTGTCGGCACTCAACGTCCAGGTCACATTCCTCCAATTTCTCCGATCACACTATTGTCATCCGGATACTCACACATCTTAATGAGAAGTGGGAAGTCACATCGACTAACCCCACAATTCTCCTCGAATCAAGTCAATTCAATAAGCCTTCGGCTCCAATCCAACCCTCAAGTCCGACTAGAACGGTCTACTTAATACCATCAATCATGCTTACCGCCACTCCAAATGGCAAATGCTAAAATCGTCAACTTCGTCTAACGACTACTCGCTTAGAACTCCTTTACTACCCCAACGGTCATCACGTTAGAGTCGTCCAAATACTCTCATGTAACCGGTAGGTTCACCATAACACTGGCCAGACGAAATTTTGAACGTACCGTACATTATCATCCTTGCTACTCTTGACGTGACTTCTTGTTTCTAGTGACTCCAACAACTTTCAAACATCCTATCTTAGAGTGCCTAATGGTGCAATCTCACTCTCATTTACTTAAAACAACGCTAGTTTGAGTCTAGGTATTCAACAACCAACACCTAATTCTCTCAAACTTATGCTCTGATACCAACTTGTAACACCCTCAAAATTGGAATGAGCAACTAACCTTAATTTCAATAAATTAAACTAAAAGATGATAAAATTACTTCTACATATCATCCTTGAAAATACCTCAATTTTAAACTTCACAAATTAAACAGCTAACAACTCTAGGCGGGTGTTACTTAACCCAAATAAAAGTTGCTAATCCCAAAAGTGCGGAAAACCTCGCTAAGCATCTCTATTCCCGTGCACTCTACCAGCACTCATCACCTTGTAGTGTAGCTAAAGCTATTCCCAACCTGAACCTGTTGCACATGCCGACAAATAAAAGGTTAGGCCAACGCCTAGTGAGTTCAAGAGTTTACATCATGAGCAAATCATTTGATAAATCGACAACTTCAACTCAAATAAATGATTTTCTAAAAGGGTTTGTATAAAAGATATCGACAACCCATTTTCCAAACGCATACAGTTTCTGAGAGGAAAGCTTCAAATGATAATCGTTTATCTGCAAATGACTCAAATCCAAAACTCACATCAAGAGTTAATTAATAATAATTTCTCAAATAATCGCCACTGCGAATAAAACTCCAACAGTTAAAACATCCAATAAGAATGTAACATAAATCCGTCCATCAATCATGGAAAACAATCCATATGCATGTAATATAACCTTAACAATGTGAATAGATAAAATACCCGAAATCAACACCCTTCGGTGACGGGGGAGACCCGATCTCATCGAATGTGGCAAACATATAAATTAAACCACGATTAAATAAATGCAAGTAAGCTTCTTGGATGTGGAAAACAGATGACATCAACCATACTAGGTCTTTAGTCAATCCTCGGCATCAATCATACTAGGTCTTTAGCCCATCTTAGACATCAACCATACTAGGTCTTTAGTCCATCTTAGACATCAACCATACTAGGTCTTTAGTCCATTTTCGGCATCAACCATACTAGGTCTTTAGCCCTTCTTAGACATCAACTATACTAGGTCTTTAGTCCATTTTCGGCATCAACCATACTAGGTCTTTCGTCCAAGCCATCAAGTTCAATCCTACTGGATCTTTACCTTGGGAAAACCCACCATCCGAAACAAGCTTACTCGACTTAAATATAAATACATGACCCCAAAAGAATAACTAATGCATTCAAATCATGTAAACCTCAAATATGATGCAACTCATGCAATGCAAACCCCAAGCCCACGTCGAGCTTATTAAAACCGGGCGAATGCCATCAAGACTCAACCGAGCCCTCTGCTTAAAAGATCTAATGATCATTTATCAACATCAATTCATGCAAATGAAAATGCATCTAGCCCACAAAATGCAAACACATGCTCCGAGGCATGATAGTCTCACAACCCCTTCATTGCCACCTTCCCAAAGAAGTCAAATCATATATGCATCTATATGTATACGTATGTGCAACTCTTTCATAACTCAACAATGCATATAATTCACCGAGGTTCATTAGTCCCAAAGGACTAAGAACACGAAAACATCAAACGGTCTTCACACATAAGACCAACACTCAAACTGGTACATATTCAAATAAAATGCACTTAAGCATATAACACATCCAAGACTCCACCTCGAGTCTCTAAAACCGACAAACACTCAAAAGACTTATTTGAGTATGAGTCAAGCCTTTAAGGTCAAAATAAACGTTTGGTTAAATACGTTTCACTCACACGGTTACGTAAACCAAAATGCGTCGTTACCCAAAATATTTACCTTTTAATTCCTCAATTGGCCATCGTCCCCAAAATAAATGTTTACAACTCTCAACACATTCACATGGTTAGATTTATCCAAATCCCCAACCCACACGTTCACACTTTAAAATACGCCACATCGTTGTTATCACATAATCGCAAAACACTAAAAGTGTGTTTTGACCCAATCCTCTTTACTTATGCAATAAACTAACAAAGCCTCTTTTACTCGTGATTTATTCATCAATCACTCAAAATCTCCAATTGTGGGTGTTTTACAGGATATGTAAAATTCAACACTTTGATTAAATCAAAACCCACCAAATAACTCAACAAGAGATAATTTCACATAAAGCACACAATTACTTTAAAAACACATATTTTGGCATGTACAAAGTTTTCACAAATCAACTTGAACTCACCTTGCTAGATTTAGACTAAATCTAGAGTTTCTCCAAACGTAAGCCCCTTTGAAGAAGTTTGCATCCTCAAGACAAAACCTCCAAAAACCTAAATTCATAAATTCCAACCATGAATATTCATATTCAACCACTTTAAAACCACTCCCCAAACATCTTATATCAAAATCTCCATTTTGACCAAAACCCCAATATTAACCTAACTTCTCCAAAATCATCCAAACCGAAATTGGATAAACAAAATACTAGGAGATCATCAGTGGAACATTTCTAACTCATATGAAAGTATATAAGCTAGGAGGATGAACTCACCACTTAGGTTTTGATGAAAACCTAGAAAACCCAAAAATCTCTAGTGTTGTGGATGAAACTTTCCCTTACATCAATAAATGAAACCACACCACCAAACACCCTTGAATATTTCAATGAACTTCAAAACTTTTTCTAGATCCTTGAAGAGATCTCAAAAACGAAACCATAGCAACTTGAATCACCAAAATCGGAGTTGAATAGAGAGAGATATGAAGAAATGAAGTTTGAGGGGTGAAATTCGTGTTTTAAGCTGATCAGGTGCTCCGTGCGGATCTCCGCGCGGGTTCATCGGCGCCAAGATCGGCGCGGGCCACTGTTCGTTCGGTTTCTTCTTAAACACTGTTTTGGCCATAACTTCTTCGTTTTAGCTCCGTTTTCGCTCCGGAAAGAACCGTTGGACTCGTATTCGAATTCCCCATCCAACAAGACCATAAAATCTAGGATTTAACCCAAAATCCTATTTGTCATATTTTTCTTAAAAGATCGATTCCACACTGATTCGAAATTGTACTTATCCGAAAATTACGGGTGTTACACGAAGACTCGAAAGTTGAAGCGAAGCCACCACCATCGCCTGGAGTCTCTCTCTCAGTCTCTCTGTCGATTTGGTAACATGTATCTCTCAATTCTCTCTGACTCTCTTCCTCTCCCTCCGGCTGTAAAGGGTTCTGTCGACTAGGGTCTGTTAAGGGACTCCATTGTTTTTTAAATAGCCATTAATGGCATTAATGGTTCCAGAAGAATGCAACTACATTACTGTTGCCGTTTCATATCTCTAAAGAAGCCATTAATACTATTTTTCATATCTCTAAAGCCATTAATGGCATTAATGGTTCTACAAGAATACAACTACACTACTGTTGCCATTTCATATCTCTAAAGAAGCCATTAGGGTGCGTTTGGTACGCAGACAGGACGGGACAGGACAGGACAGGACATGACAGGACAGAACAGGACAGGACAGCTGTTCAGTGTTTGGTAACACATAAATAGGACTGGACAGGACAGAACATGACCAGTTAAATGACCCATTTACCCCTAGTGATTTGTTTAGTGGTGGTGGCGGTGGCGACGGCGGTGGTGGCGGTGGTGGCGGCGACGGCGGTGGTGGTGGCGGCGGCGACGGTGGCGGTGGCGGTGGCGGTGGTGGTGGTGGTGGCGGCGACAGTGGTGGTGGTGGCGGCGACGACGGTGGTGGAGGTGGCGGCGGTGGTGGTGGTGGTGGCGGTGGCGGTGGTGGCGGTGGTGGTGGTGGCGGCGGTAGTGGTGGTGGTGGCGGCGACGGTGGCGGTGGTGGCGGTGGTGGCGGTGGTGGTGGTGGCGGTGGTGGCGGCGGCGGCGGCGGTGGTGGTGGCGGCGGCGGCGGCGGCGGCGGTGGTGGTGGTGGCGGCGACGGCGGTGGCGGTGGTAGTGGCGACGGTGGTGGTGGTGGTGGTGGTGGCGGCGGCGACGGCGGTGGTGGCGGTGGCGGTGGTAGTGGCGGCGGTGGTGGTGGCGGCGGCGGTGGTGGTGGTGGTGGTGGCGGCGACGGTGGTGGTGGTGGTGGTGGTGGCGGCGGTGGCGGGGGTGGTGGTGGTGGTGGGGAAGAAAGAAGAAGAAGAAGAAGAAGAAGGGGTATATTTGTCAAAAAAATCCTTGTTCCACTTAGTTCTAGGGGGTAAGCATAGAACACCCTTGTCCCATGATGGTTCCACTTAGTTCTACATTTGGTCGCACCAAACATGGGACAAGTGTGTCTGTCCTGTCCTGTCCCATGCTGTCCACCCTACCAAACGCACCCTTAATGGCATTAACCCCAACCCGAGACTATCCGACCCGAAAACCCGATACCCGAACTGGCTCGAAACCCGATACCCAAAATGTACTTTGGACATGTTTCGGGTTCCACAAATCCCACCCGATACCCGACCGGGTTTTGGTTTTTGGGGTCCGACCCGACCCGTCCGTTGCACACCCTACAAGTACATATCGTCCGGATGAAAGACTATCAGAGTGTTCCTCAATTTTTCATTTTTTAAGATTATTGTTTTCACTTTTTTTATAAAAAATAACTAAATAAATAAACTAAAATAACCTTTAATTTACCAGTTAATGAAGACGTCGATAAAAAAAGATCCATAAACAAACCAAATTAAATACCACAAATAAATTCATAATATACATATCATAAAAATCCTAATAAAAAATATGAGCCCAACATTGCATTACACATTTGTACAGTTGGCTCAGCATTTCCAACAGCTTCTTCATTTTGGAGAAAATGAAGAATATAGGGATTTTAGGTTATTTTTTTGCTCTAAAACTTTCCTAAAACTATCTCCAAAATAGAGAAAGTAGGAGAGAGAAAGAGTTTTTCTCCAAATATGGAGTTAACACCAAAAGTGATTACTTAGTGAGAGCACTAATAGAAATCTTTGAAAAATAATATTTAAAGAGATAAATAATATTTTAATAGATAAATACAATATTTTAATATTATAATCATTTTTTTAGAATGGAAAATGTGTTGGAGATGAATATAATATTTTTAGGGATTTTGATTTTTAATTATCCATTTCAGAGAAATTACGGGGAAGTGTTGAAGATGCTCTAAGAGCATCTCCAACCTTCGCACAAAAAAAACATCAAAAACACCAATTTTGGTGGGGCCAACATTCAAAAAAAATCTTCAACTTCAACCATACTAAAAAAAACACCAAATTTATGAAACCTACATTAAAATAACATTATTTCATTTACTATTTGCTATTAATATATATATAAGTTATAATATTTATTAATTAAATAATATTACTTTTAGTAAAAGGTAGTGGGATCCACTAATTTGGAGTGTCAAACTCACACCGCATATTTGACGTACAAATTTGGTACACTGCAACAAAATTTAGAGTATGGAGTATGATTGAAGGGGATGTAAACGCCATTTTCATAAATATGAAGTATGATTGAAGATGCTCTAATACCATCTCGAATTTTTCTCTTTTATAAATCTTCAATTCATCAAATTAATATTCAAATTCCCATACGAATCACCGGCCACAAATATAATCTCCGAATCCACACTTATTTTATTCTTTTATAAATCTGAAGCAGCCACAATAATGGAACGTCCCCACTTGATCTGAAAGAGTCCTTTGACTGTATTTTACAATCATCTGATATTTAAAATCCCTACAAAAATCATTGGGATGATAACCCAATATTCAAGTAACAACTTAAACCTCATGAAAATGGAGCCAATCTTCATCTTCTTCACCTTTTCTTTGTTAACTTCCATTAAAGCAACAGACACCATGTTCATGAATCAAACCATTAAAGATGGTCAAACCATTGTTTCACCCCAACAAACCTTCGAACTCGGCTTCTTTACCCCTGGAAACACCTCCCAAAACCGGTACTTAGGCATCTGGTACAAACGGCAAGCCACCGGCACCGTTGCATGGGTTGCCAATAGAGATTTTCCGATCAGAAACAACTCCGGCGAACTCACTCTCAATTCCGACGGAGTTTTGGTGCTTCGTGACTCCACCACCGACACAATCGTTTGGTCAACAAGTTCACCGGGACCCACCACCGGAAACCCGGTGGCGAGGCTGTCGGATACTGGGAATCTTATGGTCGTCGATGATAATGATTCACCGGAAAATTATATCTGGCAGAGTTTTGATTATCCCGGAGATACCCTTTTACCGGGAATGAAATTTGGAAGGTATTTGGAAAAGGGTATTGTTGTAAATGTAACATCATGGAAGAGTGAAGATGATCCTTCTGAAGGTACTTTTATGGTGTATATGGATTTTAATGGCTGCCCACAAATATTTATAAAAGATGGAGATGTTATTGAGCATAGACTTGGAATATGGAATGGTATTGGGTATACTGGGATGCCAACTTTAAAGACGAATAATCCCATATTCACATATGAATATGTTTCGGATGAAAGAGGTACTTACTCGGTTTTTAATCTGATTAACGCGTCGGTTCTTACGAAAACGACGATAAATCCATCGGGAGATCTTGGTTGGTTTAATTGGATCGATAGAACGCATGGGTGGTTTCTTTATTTGACACCCGCGGGAGATAATTGTGCGCGATATGCGTTGTGTGGGGTTTATGGAAGATGTGATATTCAGCAGTCGCAATCGTGTGAATGTTTGGAAGGTTTTACGCCTAAAAGGCGTGATCAATGGGATATATCGGATTGGAGCGATGGGTGTCGAAGGGAAATACCATTGAATTGTTCTCTTGGTGAAGGGTTTCGAAAGTATTCATCTATGAAGTTGCCGGATACTCGGCAATCGTGGTATGATGCGAATATGAGCCTCGAGCAATGCCGGGTGAAGTGTAGAAATGAGTGCAATTGTACTGCTTATACACAATTGGACATCAAATATGGGACGGGTTGTTTGTTATGGTATGATGAATTGATTGATATGAGGACATTTCCAAATACTGGACAAGATATATACATAAAGATGGCTGCTGCAGAATTAGGTACTTATATTGGTCAAGTTCCTGGAGAAAACCGTAAGAAAATGAAAAACTGAGGAACACGTAACCGTTCATCTGGACGGTATATACATGTGTATACAAGTAATTTGTAACATGCACACGTGCATGAAAACAAAAAACAAACTTCAATTATTTGTATGCACGTGTACTTACTCTTCAGATGAACGTACAAGATGTTCCTCTTTCTCTGTTTTTCATTTTTTGGGGTTTCCGCTTAACCTCCACCCCTCTCTCTCTCTCTCTCTCTCTCTATATATATATATATATAATCTTGTTGTTCTAAGCAATCAAATTAAAGAGATTGTTGCTATGAAGAATGAGAATTTATAATAACAGTTGTTATATATATATATATTAATTCACAGCAAAAGATATGAAGGTTTCCAGAAAGAAGAAACAAGTGCTGGTCATTGCCATCCCTGTAACACTGGGATTGGTAATTCTATTGGGAGTATGTTTGTTGATCATAAGGAAGAAGATGAAGCAGAAGCTCAAGGCACAAGGTAACTACTTTGATATGTAATATTTTGCTCTTAAACACACTACAACAAAATCGGGTTTTATATTAATGGTTGGTTACCAAACACTTAGTTCTCAGTCCTTGCTATGCCTTTTACCGGGTAAGCGCTCATCAAGTGTCACTAACGTTACAAGGTGAGCACGATAAATATAGAGAATCATTCCCGGTAAAAGGCATAACAAAGACCAAGAACTTACACCAAAGGGTCTTTGGCCTAGCGGTATGTGAGCCTCTTTCCTCCTAGGAGGTCAGGGATTCAAACCTCACCAAAGGTGAGGAGGGTGTGTGAGTTTATTTGTTGCATTTGCGGTATATAAATATTATATACTTCAAAAAAAAAGACCAAGAACTTACCTGGTAAGTGAGGAACAAGACTCATACTCAATGATCTCTAATCAGAAGTGAGCGCTTATCAATAATCTATTTTGATGGCCAAGAATGTTATTCGATAAGGTAAAGAAGTGACTCTGATAAGTGCTTGCTAAACGGTCCTTAAGTGTCTTAATAGACGGTTTTATAGGACTCAAATTTATATAACCAAACAATTGTACGTCTTGTATGAAAGCGTTCAAATAAGTTTATAGTATGCATTTAAATGTCTTAACAAGTGTTTTTAGAACAATTTTGAAATAAAGCGTCATATATTAATTTTTTAATACGATACTTTATTTTAAAGCTATTAAAAAAAACTAGCGAAAATGCAAAAAAAAGGTTCTGCTTCTGCATAGGACACAATTATTTATTGGGAAATTAATTTAAATACCCAAAGTTTGACTTTAACTTACCAAAATACTCACTTTCTCGCCAATTTTACCAAAATACCCATTTTTCCGTGATGGAGTTCGCGATCGCGAACCAGGGACGAATTTGGAAAATTAATTTCCCGCGATCGGGGAGAGTGTCCCGCGGTGCACACTCAAAGTCTTCAATTTGGTGATTTTTGATTTCAAATTTACATTTTCACCCCTATAATTATTTACTTACTTTACTTTATACCTTTTACTTTCCTAATTTTAATTTTACACCTTCATCACATTAACACATATAATCGTTTATTAACTAAAATACGTTAAAAATACGTTTTAATTTTAACAAGTTACACCATTGTACTCGTCTCTTCGATACCTTCGAAATGAGCCAAATATTGAATATTTTTGGATTTATTTATTTTATTATATATCATATATACTACATAAAAATATTTTTAATATTTACAATTCATACCCTTATAGTTAATTATTTAATTTATGATACATCTCTTATTTTTTCAATTTTGTTTTACACTCTTATCACATTAACATAATAATCTTATATTAACTAAATGAAAAATAAAAAACTAATAGGTATAAAGTAAACTAACTAAATAAGTATAATATAATTAAATCAAAAAATATTTAATATTGGGCTCATTTCGAGGGTATCGACGAGACGATATTAATGGTGTAACTTGTTAAAATTAAAAAGCATTTTTAACTTATTTTAGTTAATAATTGATTAAATCGTCAAATTATTTGTATTATACGTCTTGCTGCATTGCAGCGGTTAAATAACTAGTATATATATATATATATTTATCGAACTCCTTAACATATTTTAACGTAATTATGTATGTTAATGTGATATGTTAAAACGTACTTTTTAACATATTTTAGTTAATATATGATTATTATGTTAATGCGATAAGAGTGTAAAACGAAAATTGAAAAAGTAAGAAATGTACCATAAATTAAATAATTAACTATAATGTTATGAATTGTAAATATTAAAAATATTTTTATGTAGTATATATGATATATAATAAAATAATTAAATCAAAAAATATTCAATATTAGGCTCATTTCGAAGGTATCGAAGAGACAATTACAATGGTGTAACTTGCTAAAATTAAAACGTATTTTTAACGTATTTTAGTTAATAAACGATTATATGTGTTAATATGATGAATGTGTAAAATTAAAATTAGGAAAGTAAAAGGTATAAAGTAAAGTAAGTAAATAATTATAGGGGTTGAAAATGTAAATTTGAAATAAAAAATCACCAAATTGAAACTTTGAGTGTGCACGGCCGGACACTCTTCTCGATCGCGGGAAATTAATTTTCCAAATTGGTCCCTGGTCTGCGATCGCAAACTCCAGCACGGAAAAATGGGTATTTTGATAAAATCAGCGAGAAAATGAGTATTTTTGGTAAGTCAAAATCAAACTTTGGGTATTAGGACACTTGGGGTAAATTGAGAACCATAAAGTTTCAAATTTTTGTTTTTGTTTTTTAATATTAAAATTTTGTTTTTTATTGATATATCTTGACCCAAAAAAAGTTTGACCCTTAGATTACCATAAGAAAGTTTATTTCTTATAATTTGTATTATGTTATTTAAATCTTGACCTCATCTCCAAAATTTATGGATCCGTCGTTGAGGACACTTAGGTGGCGTTTGCTTTTTAAGAGGTCTGAATTATTTCACTTCTTATTAATAAGAGGTGGTGCTTTAAAAGGTTATAAGACATTAGGTCATCTCTTCTAATTTCAGACGTATTTCAGACTTAAAAGCCTCTGAATCTGAAAAAAAAACAGTCTGAACGTAAAATCGCCTGACTGATTCAGACTTCAGAGGTATTAAGAGGTTTAAAAAAAACAAACAAACATCCCCTTATACATTTTTTTCATCTTATAAACCCGACTTTGTTGTAGTGATACTACCAATTTGGGCAGGTATATATCATAGTTTTGATCGAATCTTAGCTTTTGTATTTACAGTAACTCAGGATCCAATTGAACCAAACGACGTTATCCACGTACCATTGTTCAAGTTATCCGCGTTGCTAGTTGCAACCAACAACTTTTCATTGAGTAACAAGCTTGGCGAGGGAGGTTTCGGACCAGTTTACAAAGTATTATTCAATCTTGAGTACTTTTTGTTTCAACATTTATTCATACTACTTCGATTTTAAATGCCTAAAGACATCAACCTGTGAATATGAAGGGATTTCTAGAGGACGGAAAAGAAATTGCAGTGAAACGGTTGTCTACTAATTCTTCGCAAGGAGTTGTAGAGTTCAAGAACGAAGTTATGTTTATTTCCAATCTTCAACATCGGAATCTTGTCAAGATTCTAGGATGTTGCGTTGAAGGGCAGGAACGGATGTTAATTTATGAGTACATGCCTAATAAAGGCCTCGACTTGTTTCTTTTTGGTAAGTCCGACATCAAACAATATATATTGTTACACTTTTGGTTCGCAAAATGGAATTTGATGGAATTGGAATTCATCGAAGAAATTTGACTTTGAACGAATTGGAATGAAATTTGACCACACATTTAGTTGATATGAATTCAATTCATTCATTTAAGTCAAGGAATGATGAACTCCTTAAATTGTGGAATTCAATGGAATTCAAAGGATTTCATTATTTTGATTATGTGAACCAAATATATGATTTAGAATTTGATCAAATAAATTATCCATTCCAATTCCTTCAAAATCTTTGAACCGAACACCTCCTTAGGGTTAATTGGTTCAATCATTCGAACAGAAAATAACGAATCTAGCCTTTTCATATAGACGAAACCACAAGCAAAACACTCGGTTGGTCACAAAGATTCCATATAATCAATGGGATTGCTCGAGGTCTACTTTATCTTCATCAAGATTCTCGGCTACGAATCATTCATAGAGATCTCAAAGCTGCCAACATTTTGCTTGATCATGATATGAACCCAAAGATATCAGACTTTGGCCTTGCAAGAAGCTTCAAAGGAAATGAAACCGAAACAAATACAAAACGAGTGGTGGGAACATAGTAAGAATTCAATAGTTCCATATTGATTTTTAGGGTTTTATTCGTTTCGTATATCACTTATCAAAAATTCTTAAGAATGCATATATAAATGTCTAATTTGTTTTCTGTGACTTATAATTGATAATACAGTGGATACATGTCACCGGAGTATGCAGGAGATGGGATTTTCTCCGTCAAATCCGACGTATTCAGTTTTGGTGTTTTAGTGTTGGAGATTACGAGTGGGAAGAAAAATAGAGGATTCTCTCATGAAGATCATAACCACAACCTTCTTGGACATGTAAGAGAAAATAAATTCGACTTTTAAATGTCAAATCATATTATTTGTTGTTGCAATGCGTCTTAACCGAACGATATTAATATTTAGGCATGGAGACTTCATAGAGAAGGGAAGGCTTTGGAGCTAGCCGATGCATCTTTGATCGAAAGAGGCCACACATTTGAAGTGTTGCTTTCCATCCGCGTGGCTTTATTATGCGTTCAACACGACCCAGCGGATAGACCCAACATGTCTACCGTGGTAATGATGTTGAGTGGTGACGAGAGTCGGTTGCCAGAACCGAAACAACCTGGTTTTTATAAAGAAGATGATGTATTTGGGCCCGTGAATTCATCCAGCATGCAAACACAAAACTCAAACAACGATGTCACTGTTACACTTATGAATCCTAGGTAAACTGTCATTTTTGAAACCCGAGAGCCCATAGACGAATGATTGTGTGAGAAATTGAGGTTAACGTGAGAAGCTGGATCTGAACCATTGATCACTTTTAATCAAATACACTTCCATGAATTGCGTCTTAGAAGGGAATTGATCTGGTGCATCTCGGTCTATCTATATCATATGACCTCGTACACTGTGTTAGAGAATATTCTAAATACATATATATCTTGTAAGTTAAGATAGAGATCATTGATATGATGTAAATATGTGAACCTCTATATATTTGTTTGGCTTATGGAATGAGAGGGTAACAAATTAATCTCAACTTTCAATTTGTTTTTTTAGAGCCAAATATCCCTCACCAACTTCTTCTTCTATCTTCCCTCTCGATAACCATCTAGGGTTATGCCGCCGCTTGTTCACCGCGACAACCACCATGGTGGGAAAAGATGACACCCTTCTCCCCCACCCGAATTTCACCCTGCTTTCATTGTTGATGACATCAAGAATTTTATCCCTCTATTTCTAGACCATGACACCATCTCCAAAGACCTGCATCAAACCATTATGAAACCTGGTGAATCGACGCATGAATTATATGTAACAACCCGTCTCACATCGATTAAAAAGTAGATTTGCGAGCTCCTTAATTAATTAATTAAACATTCAATACCTATGATTAATGTACATCTCTTGAAATTAAAGGGTATATGTAATTATTTAATGCGTATAGTACAAGATCTTAAAACTTTTTGAATAAATAATAACAAACCCACACTTCTAGAAAAACTCTTATTTTTGACCAAAAATCACCCACAGATTTAATTCGTTCCGACGGATAAGCAACCAATTTGCGACGGGTTGTGCCTTTTGACGACGAACATCAAATCCGTCGGTGAAAATAAACATTTCCGACGGATCACCCACAGACACTATGTTATCTTATTTTTGAATTTTTATAAATACATATCCGTCGGTAAATATTGATTTTATTATTTTTTTTACACGTGAACCGTCGGGGATCCGTCACTAAATCACCAACGGATTACCGACGGCCATGGGTCATCCATCGGTAATTGTTTGACGTTAGAAATCCGTCGGTAATTGCATGTCGTCGATAATGGTCGGGGATCCTTCGGAAATCTGGCTGTTGGGATCCGTCGCTAATATCCGTTGGAAATTCAATTGCCTACCACTTTTTTGCGACAGGATTTCACCGATGGATTTCTGACGGATCAGCCTTTCAACGACGGAATCCGACGGATAAATTCGTCAGTGATAAGCTGTTGTTTTGTAGTGTGATAAACACGATACTTTTCTATTCATGGAATGTTGAAGGGCAATGTCTTTTTAACTTCTTTGATTATGCATATCATCTTCTAAATGAAGTTTATCTTTTCCTAATCAAACTATATCATCTCCATAAGTATCCATATCTCTTCTCCAATTTCTTTTGTTATACCATCAAAAAATCAACGGATTCGGGATTTGGTATTTGGTATTCAGCAAATCAATATCAAACTCAAGTAAGTTTTTATTTTTTGGATCTTTTTTCAATTATGTTCTTGGTTAAAAACATGTTTTTCGTTAAAATCATCATGCATTCATATCAATTAGATTTTTTTAACTGGATATTTGTGAAGTTAATCGTCATTTATAATTTTATTTATGATTATCGTTAAAGAAAACAACATGGGAACCATAGGATCCCGAGCATTTCGTTGTATTGCTCCATAACAGGACTGGAATCGATCATCTTGTAATTGATGAAAATTATTTATGAGAAACTTCTTACTCGAAGCATCATCGGCTATGTATTTCGATTCCAAGACATCCCATAATTCCTTAGATGACTCTACATTATGGTAAACATCAAATAAAACATCAGACATACCGCTAAGATTATGTCCACCTCATATGTAGTCTTCGTTCTCTCATTTGTTTCTACGTCGGATAGCCTCCAGAATTCAATCTTCATCGATCTCGGGCATGTGGGTGCTAAGAACATTCACAACCTTCAAAGTGGTGAGAAGGAAGTGCATCTTCTTTTGCTGTCGTTGAAAATCGTTTCCTTGAAATTTCTCTAGTTTGCCAAATTTCAAAGTCATATTGTGAACGGACTCCTCTCGATTTGCCATCGTTAATTAAACAAAAATTGTTGTATTCGAATGTTACGGACTGTGTAATTTTCGAAATGGTACCGTGACTCGCTAATCTTAAGAATCGTGTTGGAAACCACTTTCCGAATACAACAATTCGACCCTATAAGCCTTGGGTTCACGAACCTTGTATTGGGATAATTCTTAATGTTTTCCTCTCCTATCCAAAGGTTGTGGAAAAGAGATATATATATACCCAGATTCTCGATTTACATAATTAAATGAGAGATCGACGGTTATAGGTGTAATAACCCGAGTAAGTTACGTTTTGACTTTATGTTTTATAAGTTAGGGGTGAGTTTCTTATTCCATTTTTAAGTTAAGGGGGTTGAGTTGTCATGTTGGTATAGATGGGGCTTCACTTTGCAATTTTGAATTTATATAAAAGGAGATCACCTCCATTTTGTTTACATAAGTCGGTTTAGAAGTCTGTGTGGTGTGTGATTGTGGCTGGTAGAAGAAAACCGAAGAACAAATGGATATTTCTTCTTCACCAGAAGAACAAATGATAGAAGAAGAAAGTCAAAGACCAAGTGAAGAATCTTTGTCTTTTAGACCTCATTCAGAAAAAACGATTTTTGCTGAAAAACCGATTTTTAAAGAAAAGAAAATGATGATAGATGTCCCTTTTCCGCAAACTTTTGCTGAAAATCAGACTTTGATGATGAAAGATTTATATAGTCTTTCAAGAACAGATAGCAGATATGTGGATTTTTCTGGGATCTATCCCAGGATTAATTATTTACAAGGAACATCTCCTCAGGAGATCAGGCACGGGTATGATTTTGGTGCCATAAATTCGATATATATTACTTCTCCTGATTTTCCAGAAATATCAGATTTACCACATTGGATAATGACAGTAGCGAGAGATTGTTATTTATAACCCAACGATTACCCCAAAAGATATTTTGGCCCTAAATTTTTTATCTGCAGGACCAGATTTTTATGAAGATAAAAAGTATCCAGCTTTTCATTTTATACAGATAGCAAAATCTGAAGCATTTTCAATTTCGATAACAAATAAAAAAGCAACTTTTCAAAAAATTTGTGAAAATGATATTCATTATCGAAGAGCACTCGGGCTAAGGATAATCCTAGAAGGGATGGAAGCAAGCTTCAAAAGAGGATTCCGTACTTATGGCGGAAGTAAGATTTATTCTTCAGTAATGATTTCTCCTGCTAAAACAACACCCATATCAGCAGAGAATTATCTGAAGACAAAGATTGATTTATTAGATAAAGGGATTATAAAATCCAATCCACAGGCCAGCATCGATTATGTGTATTCCGAGGACACACTAAAGGGAGATGTTCTTCATGTTCGATTAACAAGGAGAAAGAGACAGAAGAAGATACAAGTGTCAATCTGGCATCAGATAACGAATAAGATAAGCAAGATACAACAAGACAAACCAGATAAAAAATGAAAGATGTTTTAAAAATATGTGGGACCCATATTTTTAAAAGGAAAAACGTGGCTCCTAGCCACCCATGCAAAAAATGATGAAACATGTCTAAGATGACCAGGCAAATAGGGTACAAGTACCCAAGAAGACCACCCTTCTTAAGGGCCAATAAGAAGATGACTTCAAAGCACACTCCAATTTCCAAGAAGAGAAGACTCCGAGGAGATGAAGATGAATGAAATCAGATGATAAAGTTAGATAAGGAGGAATGGTAGTATAAATAGAAAATGTGAGAGAAAAAGGAGGATGATCGATCCTACCTCTATCGGTCTTTGTATAATATTTCCCAGAATGAAATAAAATTCTCCTACTTTTCCTTGTATCTTCTGAGTTCCATTTTATTGTTGTTCTTGTTTCTTTATTACATAAATAAACCCTCCAACCAAATCCATATCTTCCTTCTATACACCTAACGTAGGAAACGAAACTAGGTTGTGCTGGATATTAGTGAAGGAGCTACAGAGAAGTTACCTGTCTAACAGGTTGGGGCTGGAATGCCTGTTAAAAGTCTCATGGCATGACCCGATAGTATTACGGTCAAAGAAGAAGAAAGGTACGGAAGCATGTTGGACCCTTTACTTATGTAATTTTGAAAAAAGATTAACTGTTAAATGTTCTTAGAAGTTGTAAGGAAAACTTTTAAAAAAAAGAAATCTTTCTTTTAAAACATATTTTAAAAATCATAAATCTTTTTGATAAATGGTTTTAATAATAAGTATATCAATAAACATACTAGATAATATTTTAGATGCTGTTAATTATAACTTTGTTGATATTTTAATGTTTTATTTAGTAAGAGATGTCTCTAATGCTATGATAGATTTAGTTTTATTTTGTTTTCGATTTCCTGTCTGGCCTTATTAACCACCACCCTTACGATATTGGAGATTCTTCAATTCTTCTTGAATGGCATGAACTCTGTCATGTGCATGTGATTTTTCTTTTCCTTTCCTCTTGGCCGCTTTTGTTCCAATTGGTCGAACTTCTACTTCAACATCGTTGGTACTGATGCTTGCATGAGTATCCGTTGATGATGTGTAAGTACCTGATGCCGAGGTCTTCGATCTTTTTTTCCTGAAAGATTAATGGAGCTTCCACCTCTCCATTTTGGTTCATCCTTAACCATTCGCCACACATGCTCATATTTAAATTGTTGATTCTGTTCGGAGTGGTAAACTTCACGAGCTTTTTTCATAATTTGATCATCGGACCACCCACTATGTCGCTCATTTTTTAATCGAATAAAACATTGACTGAAGTCATTTACTTGAGGATTTATCCTATAGTAATGAGATTTCAAAACAGTTGCTTTTTTCTTTCGATGAAAGAAGCGCGATGAGTATTATAGTTGTAACACCCTAAAATCAGGGCCAACTTAAGCCTTAAATTTAACAAGGTTAACTATAGAATCATCCAACTTTCATATATAAATAGGAAATTAACTATGAGGTTTTATACATACAATTCGAATTCTCCAAAACAACCTATTAATCCAATCTTGACCACTATGAAAAGATTAAACGGGTTGCCTAAGTCATTCATCAAAACATCCTCATATCAGCTAACTTCTCTTCTTAACATCAACAAGTTGAATACCCAAAAGCACCCGTCCCTCTTCCCTTTACTTTCCATGAGTTAGTACCTGGTAAGAAAAGTTGATTTGAAACGATTAGGCTTACGCCTAATGAGAACATCCAATTTTAAATTAAAACATTAACAACATTGGAAACTTAGATAATCAACACATATATTCAAACCTGATTTATCACCATTCTTACCATACTCATACCTGCCTCATAAAAACAGAACCATACTCACTCCCACGAGTATAACTACCCTTCATAAAGTCATATCACCATATCCAATAACCTACTACGAATCCTCACGGATTCTAGTTTATCAATCAATCTTACAGACTTACATTCAAACGTCATACCTTCTTCTTGAAATGGAATACATAAATAGCACTTATATATATATTGCCTATTTCAAATTCGTCAAACAACACTTACACTTCACCTAATTCATACTCCCACGTCTCAATTATCAATAGCAACTTTCTTTGCCTAGTAACTCATTCAATCTGAATAGCAATTATACTATGCCTATTCAAACATTCAACCTGAATAGCAATTATACTATGCCTATTCAAACATTCAACCTGAATAGCAATTATACTATGCCTATTCAAACATTCCGCATGAATAACATTCTACTTTGTCCATTCAATCATACACATGAATAACAATTCTACTTTGTCTATTCAATTTATACACCTGAATAACAATTCTACTTTGTCTATTCAATCATACACATGAATAACAATTGTACTTTGTCTATTCAATCATACACATGAATAACAATTCTACTTTGTCTATTCAATTTATACACCCGAATAACAATTCTACTTTGTCTATTCAATCATACACATGAATAACAATTCTACTTGTCTATTCAATTTATACACCTGAATAACAATTCTACTTTGTCTATTCAATCTTACACATGAATAACAATTCTACTTTGTCTATTCAATTTATACACCTGAATAACAATTCTACTTTGCATATTCTATTATTGTAATATGAATAGTAATTCTACTTTACCTATTCAATCATTTCAACGTGGATAACAATTCTACTTTGCCTATTCCATCTTTTCAACATGTATAGCAATTCTACTTTGCCTATTCATTACATTCCACTATAAACAGGAATAGCAATTATATTTTGCCTATCCTACATTATCCAATACAGCTAGTGTTTACGGATCCATTACACCTTATTAACATATATACATAACAACATATCATGCCACTCTCGTATCATATTCTCAATTCTAAGAATATTAAATAACCTATCGTGTTCTCATCCTCAATTGTCCTCCCCTTCAGCGACTTAGCACGGGGGTTTCGCTACCCGGTTAGCGGATGGGGTCAAGGGGCAACGTCCTTGCGGGGTCCGGGGGCAGCGCCCCGAGATTTTTTTAGAAAAACTTAACTAGATAACACATCCGGAAACTGCATCCAGTCATCAGAAGTTTCCGGACACCATAGCTATCCGGACGTCTACACTTTCCGGACAACATATCTTATCCGGATACCTCAAACTTACCGGATACATAATTAATCCGGATAACATAACTTTTCGGACAATATAATCAATCCGGACAATATAACTTTCCGGACAACATAACTTTCCGGAAACCAAAGTAATCCGGATACCATCCGGAAACCAATTCATCCAGAAACCACAAACAATTAATACTTACCGGGTGTTCTTGCCTCATCCGGACACCTTCGCACAGGGGTTTCCGGATACTGTTCTTCTATCCGGAAACCTGGACCTGCAGCCTATTTTTACAATCCAAATCTATGTATGTTCCATTCAGCTTGTTTTAACACATTCATACAGTCCCAATACAGTTTATACACATGGCTTAACGTTTAATTTAACAGAAAACAAGGATTTAGATCCAAATAGAGAATGAACTCACCTTAAGAAGATAAAACCCACTTTTCTGCACAAACAATCTTCCAAACTGATATCAAAGATTCTGGAAACCTATTTAACAAACAGATTCGTTCATAACCATACACCTTATAACAATTTTGTCTAAACCCATGGTGAATTTCTTACCAAATTGAAGACAAGGCTTGCTTTCCTCTTTTCTCCTTTTTCTCTCTATTCTTTCTCTCTGCATCCCCAAACCGACCCAGACCAAAACAAATCAGATATTTCTCAATTTCAGCCTATTTAGCCATACCTACTTTCAACTAATTACCAAACACACCTTCTTATTTTCATATTATCAATTTTAGCTCCAACTTTGGTTTCTCATGTTTTTAACCCATTATGAGTTATAAACTTGCAAAGAAATCCAAATCTTAACTCAAATTACAAAATACCCCATTCGTATTAAATAAAATATAATGAAAATTCGAGATGTTACAATAGTACTCCGCAATTTTTTTTTCCAAAAATCTTTGTTTTGTTGATTGGTGCCAACCACGCTATCGGTGGAAATAATAAGCCAATCACTTATCATTAATTCATCTTCTTTGTGGTTTCATTTTCCTTTATTTAATGCTTCTAAATGATTCTTTTCGTCAAAATTTTTATTTTTTAAACTTTCTTGGGTAAAAAATGGTGGGATTTCATAAAAGTCATTCGGTGTGGGTTGTGACGAAAATGTAGGCATATATGGATTTGGTGTGAACATAGAATATTGAGTGTTTGACGGAAATAAAATACGACCAACATTTGACGTACCGTGAGAAGAATCTTGAGTGTGTGCGTAAAACGGTGGAAATGGATATGGTAGAAAATTCGGTTGAACTTGTCGATTTGTTGTATTTGGTGAACTTGTATCATTGACGGGTGAGTTCAACAAATTTGTAAAATAGTTTGGATGGTTAGGATCCATATTGAGAGATAGTAAAAGATTGAAAGAGATGAAGATTGTAAGATGTAATTTCAAACGATGTAGGTAATTTTTTATAGGTAAAAAATGGTAATTAATTGGTGTAGTTGGAAGTTAGTAATTAATTTATGTTGGTAGAAGTTGTATTAAATTTGTGTAGGTAAAAAGTTAATAATTAATTAATTTATTTTTCAATTGATTATTAAATTATTCTTTAATTAAATAAATTATTTATTTAACTATATATATTGAGATATGGATGCACGACTATCTTCAATGTAATTAAATAGTGGAGAACCTTCAATGTAATTAAATTGTGGGTGTGTTTGGTGGCATGCGTGGCACTTGCACCGCTCCTTGCAGAAGGAGCGGTATGCCAACTAAGACATCTTTCAATGCAAAGGATTTTATTGAACCGGTATAGGGATGACGTGGGGGTTTAAAACCCACACCATTGGGGATGCTCTAAATCAAAAATAGCCTAATGCTTATCATTCCATTTTAAGTAGGGTTCTTATTCATATCCTTTTTTTTCATTCACATTCCCTCTATTTCTTACTCCATATTTTACTCACACATGAAGGATCCGGTGAGAAAATGAGTTAAGGTAAGAAGCATAATAAAAAATTTGGACCCGTGATCAATTATTTAACTCATCCCCATCCGTAAATTACACTTTAGAAAGGAATTGATCTGTTAGCTCTCTTTTTACGCTTGTCACCATAACTTCACTTCTTACCGGAAGCCAACATCCTTACTCACACACCTCTTATATGAGAGGGTATCTAAGGGATGGAAGGGAAGAGTCGGGACCAACAAGGGGTGGTACAAGAATATCCACCTGTTGTCGTCTGTCTTGTGTTCAACGACGGAAAGCGCCATTCCTTCGTCAGCTTGAAAATTGGATCCGCCTCGATTCGATCAATAATGGGATTCTTGGCTAGAGAAAGGTTATGTGACATGGACGTCCAACCCAACTCGTCTGGTCAGCATATACTTAATCAGGTCCTTTCGAGTAATTACAGACACTGTTGTGGAAAGGAAGTAGTGTCAGAGATTGGCTGCTGTAAAGTAGAGTGATAAGCATATCTTCTTGATCGGCGTGCTATTAGCCCCACACCTAGAAAGCCTCAGTTACAGACTGAACTTACCTATAGGAGGAGGTTGTCGTCTACTGCTTTCTCAATATCCTTCGAATATCGTAGGGTAGATGGGCGACAAGATCGAGTTGGTAAGGATTAAAATATCTCTTTATTTCCCCATTCCTCTCATACTAGGGTCGGCTCCTCGCAATTCTCCCTTTAACACTGTGATACATTGATTTACCATAATAATAAATAGAGTCGATGCAAATGAGCATTTTTTTTGAAATGGGAAGTGTATTAAAATGATATATACCAACTTTGTATGACTTGAATTTAAATAACAAATTTGAAAACTTTATTTTATGGTCTGATATCAACTTTTCATATATCAAATAATTTGATTTACTATGACCCGTTAAGACTTCCTTTAGTGCGAGTCCCATTATAAACAAGGCAACGATTCATATATTGATGGAGATAGTAAGAAGATGAGATACTAAGGATAAATGGTGTATTATTGAAATGGAAGAGAACACCTAGAGAGAGAATGGTTCTCTCTCTAGTTTACACACACTACACCATGGAGGCTACATTGCAATATGATTCCTACTCTCTAATTACACACACTAAACATTATATACCCCCTTGTTACACTGTTAAGCCCAATGTAACGACCCGGTTTACCAAACATACAACAAATAACATACAACGCATAACTTCATTACATTCATAATAGAAGATACATCACAAACCAAGTACAGTCTCAATAGTCTTGACATTACAAAATATATATAAGCTTCCTAATCAACGCCCATCAAATGTTCCTTACACTTAATCCTTTCCTTTGCCGATCCTTAACCTGGAAAACTTATAATTTATCCAAACATACCCTAAACATCTAACTTTAAAGTTAACTTTATTTAACGGAAAGGAGATTTTAACTAACGAACTTATCCGGGGTATTACATTATCTCCCCCTTAAAAGAATTCCGTCCCGGAATTCGGTTAAGCAATAAACGAGGGTAACTACTATCATGTCCTATCCAATGGTCCTTCACTCTGATCATTACATTCGACTACTTTCTCCCATTCTCTTCTCAACATAAAACACGTTTTCTCCAAGGATAGCACACTAGAAGGTACTCACTCTTAACAGATCCTATAAGCTAGCTTTCTTTCGCCTCCAAACCAATTGCACGCACCTAATTTCAACAACTACTATACTTTACTAACAACTTCACCATACCTCATATCAGAAGCTTAATCGAGTCAATCCGAAATCACACTCAATGCTCAAAATAACTTCACATTTTCCATTTCTCAAACGGTAATACTCTATTCTTTAGCTAACCATCTATTGCCACTCCATTCTCTTATTCTGGAATAACACTACTACACACCGCCTAGACATCCATACCTCTCCCCACATACTTTTGGCACCTCTACACAACTTACAAACAAAATTCCGAGCAGAGGTTTCCACTTATACTCACCCCATATCCTCACAAATCCACCACTTAATCTCACGAAATTCATTACTACTACACCTCGCACATTCACTAATTATAAACTGCCACCATCTTATCCACATTACCCCACACATTTAAACAATACCTTTCTTGATAGCGTCAACGATCACATTAAGTATAATCTACACAACATACTAAACTGTCGCCTTCATGACTAGGTCAAGACTTTACGCACTATCGTTACCTTCCACACACAATTCATCACGTTCTACATACCGCTATTATTCTTTACACTCAAGCCATCACACTCCACACTAACAGATTAGAACAACAATAATTAAACACACCCTTCTATATCTCTAACACAATTATCAAATATTTTTCTAACACAAATAATAAAATTGAAAACACAAAAGAATCGGTTTGCACCGAAGTCAGATAACACTTTAGCACGTATAAAGTTTATAGAAATATACCTGTCTTCATCTCTATCCATACGTCGAGTTCGACTTGCCACTCTGTTGATTTCAACAAGGTTAATATACACGTAAGCACATACCCAATATAACAAGATATTCCGGTTCAACATGTACTTGTAAGTTCCCGCTTACACTGGCCAGGTGTAATTTGAACATACCTTACATGATGTTCCTTCTACCTTTTTATACTTAACATCCCCAGGTTCTAAAATAATAAGGACATCCTACTTCACATGCAGTTTAAGTCTAGGTATAAATCCAAATACCTAAATCTCTTAAACTAGGGCTCTGATACCATTTGTAACGACCCGGTTTACCAAACATACAACAAATAACATACAACGCATAACTTCATTACATTCATAATAGAAGATACATCACAAACCAAGTACGGTCTCAATAGTCTTGACATTACAAAATATATATAAGCTTCCTAATCAACGCCCATCAAATGCTCCTTACACTTAATCCTTTCCTTTGCCGATCCTTAACCTGGAAAACATATTTTTGAAAACAAAATGAGGGTTAGACCAAACGGGTCTAGTGAGTTAATCCCGGTCCTTTCCAAAATCATTATAAAACCTTTTATGTAAATCCTTTGTATCAAAATAGTTTAGATAAACCTTTGATAATTCTTTCGTAAAATATAAACATACCACACGTATTTAAATACCAATCCAGACTCGTGCATCGTGTACATCTCATTCACCTTATTCCTCCACAAATGGCCATATTAGTTGGTAGCAAGCCAACTAATAAATCAACAACCGGTCCGCTCACCGGAACCCGGCTACCTGTCGGTCCGCACACCGGAACCCGACTACTCACCGGTCCGCACACCGGAACCCGGCACAAGTGCACTCGTGTAGTGCAAAGCTTATATAAATACAATATATATCTCATTACATCATATTGTCATTTACATACACATAATCATATTCCTACCACATAATCATCTCATATATATATACACATATATATGTATTCCAGTTCAAAAACGTTTTAAAGCAAAACTCACCTTGAATGCTTAAAATACGCTTCCAAGCCTTTCTCCGAGCTATCCGATCCTTTATCCAAATACCTCAGAATCTGAAACCATTTACATACAAATATCTCCTTACCAACTTATGTATAAGACTTACTAGCAGGTTATGGACTCTAGATACATCTACATAACTTTTATCCTCAAAATTACCCAAACAGCCAAGTTATCCGGACAACCCAAACAACCCGGACAACACCACCTTTTCCGGACAACAAGACTTTTCCGGACAACCTCAGTAATCCGGACAGCAAGACTAATCCGGACAACACGAGGAATCCGGATGCCATCCGGACTCTAAATCACCCGAAAACTCTCAAACAAATCATCCGGACACTATTAATAAACTACCCGGACACCACCCAAGAAACTACCCGGATACCTTCATATTATCCGGACACCTCTGACTGTTTATCCCATTTTCACCCAGAAATCGACTGAATCATTAACAGAAGTGTTTGGGATGTTTCTACTCCGATAGGAACTACTTACTAGCAATTACCAACACAAAATACACAGGGAACATACCTTAAATCGTTTCCAAGCAATCCAATTGAAGCCTTAACCCTAGCTTTCTTCTTTTCTCCTTCTTGCTCTCTCAACACACACACACACACACTAAACTGAAATCTGGATAATTGTTGTAAATGAAAATATCTGGATATAGCTTAAGGGATAATATCTATCCATACTTACCATATAGACCTTGAACTTCTCAATAATGACCCAAACACCCCTAAACTTATAATTTATCCAAACATACCCTAAACATCTAACTTTAAAGTTAACTTTATTTAACGGAAATGAGATTTTAACTAACGAACTTATCCGGGGTATTACACCCAAGCCCTTATAATATAACCCAAGCCCATATAACAATTAATACCCCTTTACAAAACTATCTTATAATTAGGAAATTTTGTGTCCTAACAATCTCCCCCTATAGTTTTGTAAAGGAATCACCCTTCTCGAAAGATCTTCAGTTCTTCTCCCCCTTGATTTCTTTAGAAAACCGTAGTGATGCAATTCTTCAAATGTAGTTTAGGCTCCCCCTTGAAATAAGCTCTTACTCTTTATATTTCAACCTTGACAAATCGGATTCAATGTCTCGACCGAGTGCACGAAAAACATCTTCATAAATGTGGAAACTCTAGCTCGTACCTATAAGCTCACAAGAAAGATAACGAGCGAGTTGTTGCGTGACAAACCAAGTGCAATCTCAGTCTATAACACCAAATCATTCGATAAGCCGCGAGTTGAATAGGAATTCAGCTTAAGAGCGTGATTCGGATTTGCTCGAAGGAGGAAACATAATGAAGCATACACTATAAGGTAGGGTTTAGAAGAACTCCACAAGTAACATTGTTCATCAACTGTAGAAAAATGCTCATCCCCAATATATCAGAACACTGAATGATGAAAATTCGGAACTTCAATCTTCAAGAAATAGCTGAATGATTATAAGCACTCAAGAGTTTGAATCGCAACCAAAGCACCAGAACAATGATTGCAAGCACTCACGATTATGATTGATCAGGTCAGAAGAATGATTAAGAGCACTCAACGGTCTAGCATCGTCAACAAACTCCAGAATAATGATTGCAAATGCTCAAACGTCTAATCCAATTCAACCAAAGACTGAATTCCAACACCCACCTTCTGAAAATCTTGGCAAACTTGAGCTCCTTTAAACGTTGACAGTTGCTATATATGTATGTGACAACCTAAATATGGGAATGATGTCACACACGCTTTATGCTAAACACCATGAACAATGCCCCCCTCCTAAGACTAAGCACGGGGGTTCCGCTACCCGGTTAGCGGATTTTTTTATTGAATGGGTGATTACTTGGGCGAGGATACCATTTTGATCTCCAGAAACAGTCGCGATTACACATTTTTAACCCTTTGTCGCAACACAAACCTTGTCGCAACCACACACTTGTCGCAACTCAAATTATGTCGCAACCCCACACAATGTCGCAACACAAGACTTGTCGCAACCCAGAGTATGTCGCAAGCAACTTGGTCGCAAAAGGAAGACTTGTCGCAACAAAGAGGTTGCGATAACTCAAAAATGATTCTTATCGCAACAGAAGGTTGCGATAAGGTACTGTTCATGTGAAGTGGGTTGCGATAAAACAAGCTTGTCGCAAAGGACCGTTGCGATAGTTTATTGTTCATGAGCTGGAGGTTGTGATAACGATGAACATAGCTAGTTGCGATAAGGATGAACATGAAGAACACTTAAGGTTGCGATAAGTATGAAGATTCAAATAATCTTAAGTCCAATCCTAAAAAATGATCTGTTTGGGTTGAAATTTGGTACGTAGATTCGCACTGGCATTCTGGACAACTTTAATGCTTCAAGTTTTGTCCAAAAACCAACAGAAAAGTGTTTTTCAATCCCAAAACAGTGTATGCAACAAAAAGTCCGAAAAATTACTGTTTCATACCAGATTGGGCTGTAGATGACGAATCGTTGCAGAAAGATCGTATCGATGAATGATTTCTTCGATTTTGGCTCTGATACCATTTGTGAGTCCCATTATAAACAAGGCAACGATTCATATATTGATGGAGATAGTAAGAAGATGAGATACTAAGGATAAATGGTGTATTATTGAAATGGAAGAGAACACCTAGAGAGAGAATGGTTCTCTCTCTAGTTTACACACACTACACCATGGAGGCTACATTGCAATATGATTCCTACTCTCTAATTACACACACTAAACATTTGTGATCCCAGAACAAGTAATCAAACCATGTATGAATCAAAGGGGGCCATCTTTATATTCAATGAAAGATCAAAACCCCAAGTACAATATGCAATCTTCTAGAGAGCACCAAGGTGTGTGAGTGTACTTGGATGAAATGTAAATGGATGACCTAATTTCATAAAGGAAATGTGCAAACAATATATACCAAATACAACTTTGAACTAATGACAATAAGGTCCCTCTACTTGGTACAATTACATTTAAGCACCAACAATATTATATACCCCCTTGTTAAACTATTAAGCCCAAGCCTTTATAATATAACCCAAGCCCATATAACAATTAATACCCCTTTACAAAACTATCTTATAATTAGGACATTTTGTGTCCTAACAATTAGTGATCATCGAGAACAAAAAAAACGAAAGAAGAAAAATAATTGAGGCAATCTCGAACAACCCAATCTGAAACACCCTAAAAACCGAGTCAATTTAAACCTAAAAAATTACTACAAGTTATGATCATAATCTTCATACTTATATAACTTGAGGATCAAAATGTAAGGTTTCTATATACAAACGACATTACTTAAATAACTTATTAATCTAATCATATCATAACAATCAGATTAATCAAGTTATCTAAACAATCGTCCCAAAAGCTTCAAAGAATAACTAGATCCTTTGTTATCTCTAAGTCTGAATCTTTCCAAAAGTTCTCTTCTCTCATTCCCGCTTACTTCCCGGAGCTTGTACCTGGTAAGAAGATTCAACTTGAAACATTAGGCTTTCGCCTAGTGAGAATACTCAATTCAAAATAAAATTTAATAATTAAAATATGAACAGATAACTCAAACCTGTTCTCACCCATCTTACCGTACGATAACTCCTTTCCAAATCGGGGAATCTACCCCACTCCCATACTTACGACTAACTCATCTAATCATAACACAATTTTAAGAGTTTACTATGAATCATCCCAGATTCACAGTTGATACTCATACACAAGAAATTACAAGTCAAAACCTGCCTATTTCTTAATCAGGAAGTAGAGATTACAAATTACTTTATGCCTATCTCAAATCTTCCTCTCATGACTGGGAAATCTCCGATCTTCCCTAAAACAATGGAAATCTCTGATCTTCCAAATCGAAATGGGAAATACAAATCAAAATCTGCTTGTTCCACATTCCACCTCAGAATCAATGGTCCCAATGGGATTATAATATCGCGATACTCAACCGGGACCCTCGATGATTCAAGGTACACCCAATTACTAAAAATTACATCCCTTTTTGGTCAATGGCAAGTAATCGGTTCCCATTATACCGTACCCAGGTGCCCCCGATGACCGGATGCCTATTTTTAGTAAAAGCACATAATATTTAAATATAATAATCGATACTACTATATGCGTCCGGCATACAATATATCATTTCTCTGAACATATTCTATATATACAAAAATAAAGAATATTATTAGCTCCTCGTCTCAATCTCTTAACTATCCCCTCTCTGTAATCTAGTACGGGGATCAACATCTCAAATGTTATCTACATTTTCGGACTCATAGATAGGCCTTCATAATTTATCTTAATTTGGCTTCACAATCGTATTTAGAGTTCATAATCATATAACAGATTGCATATAACAGATAATCATATTCATTATAAAGAATATTAATAACCCTGGTTCATCAACTTCTTAACTATCCCCTCATAGCAATTTAGCACGGGGATCATTATAGCATAACTTTTAATCGCCCTCTTGGACTTATCTCTGACTCAATCAAGTCTTTATAAACATATTCAAGCATACATATGAAACATTTATTTCAATATTAATTACTGAATTTTAAAGAGAGTTGAATAAACTCACCTGATATGAAATCACACTTCCTTTAATCCTTTTTAAACTCGTAGGGACTCCTTTCTTCACTACCACAGTTTACTGTAATATCCAATTTACATATATACTGATATTAATTTATAAAACAGAACCCTTCACAGCTAAAAATCCTTAATCTCTTAAAATTACATCTCAAGTCGCAGTGAACTGAAGTCGCAACCACCTATTGCGATTCCAATTCCAAATCGCAACCAACTGTTGCGATCCCAACCTAAGTCGCAACCCACCATTGCGATTCCACTCCAAATCGCAACCAACTATTGCGACTCCAAAGCCAAGTCGCAACCAACTGTTGCGACTCCAACCCCAAGTCGCAATGGTCTATTGCGACAATCATGAATGTCGCAGCTCAAGGTTGCGATTTCGATGATGTTCATCCAAGTCACAGTCCACTCTGTTCATCCTTAAACCCAGATTTTTGTACTTTTAAGCTATGTTTGATTATACAACTTTGCAGATATGCTTAATAACTTCATCTTAACATACCCAAAAACTCAGATTCTCATAATTATCAAAATTTACCAAAACCCAACTAAAACTCCATAGAAAGCTTTTTAACTAAAAAGATGAAGAAATTAATGAGAAGTTTACCTTTTTGATTCTTCACTAAACACAAGATTAAATGATTTCCTGCTATCCTTCTTCTCCTTCTCCTTTCTTGATTTCTCTATTTCAATCTCTCGTTTCTCTTTCTTTCCCAAAACCGAAAACACACATAAACTCACACTTACCCCAACTCATACTCACCCAATTAGTCTTTAATGACTAAGAGTTTGACACCTACTCACTTAATTACATGAGTCATAAGGCATATTACCAAATGAACCCCCAACTTTAAGAGAATGACACTACAAACCCTCAAACTTTAAAGAAATAACATAACACACCTCATGCATAAATAAAACTCATAATAATAACCCTTAATTTTAATATTCTCAAAAGAAATCTTTAAACTTTCAACATTTGTATTTTAACCCTAATTGAATTATAATACTCTATATAATTCAAGGTTACTCCAAATACAAATACATTCTAAATCTTATTAAAATAATAATAACAAAATTTAGGATGTTACACAATCAATCCTGAACAGAGATTGCCACGTTTATTTATTCTAATTCAATGTTAAGTGTCAAAAGGTGATTGGTTTGTTTTAGATTTTTTTTAAAAAACAAAAGTTATCTTATTAAAAAATAGAAGGGGATATTGCTGAAAAACTCGTTGAGGCGGTGGCGGCAGGTAGACATTTGGAAGCAAGAGTGACGGGGTATAAGTTTCTTTGGCTATCACATCTCATGAGTTGTATGTCCGTCCGAAAGTCCTTCACGAAAAACCCAAACGGATCAAACTCGATAATAATACCATTATGTTTGGTAAGTTTATGAACATAAACAAGGTTTTTGATAAGATGAGGGGTGTGAATTACGTTTTTGAGTGAGGGGTGAAGAGAGGAGAGGTGCGTGTGACCATAACCATGAATTGGAAATTTATGACCACCACTGACAATAATATTACGATTTTACTCAAATTAAAATAAGAGAAGAGGATACCTGAGTCAGATGTCATGTGAGATGTGGCCTCAATGTCCATGTACCAATTCAGGCCCCCCGGGGGGGGGGGGTGAGACTAAGAGTGTGCATGGCGGCTTCAATATCAGTAGGAGTAAAAGAAGATGATATTGAAGCCGAGTAAGATTGTGGAGGTCGTGGCCCAAGAATACCTGCCTGTACATGTTGAGGGGCCTGGGCCATTGTGAGGTGGGCATAATACGTATGGGCAAGGAGGCATGGCCCAAGGCATCTGCGGTAACGACTAGTGGGATCACCAGGGGTTGGTGGGACGACTGAAGTTACTTATGCCCCGACCCCCGCCATGTCGACTCCCATTGCCACATCCTAGGCTTGAACTGCCTCATCGACCCCCGTTGTCACAACCTGGCCTTGCCGGTTTCCTCATCCAGAGCCCTGAGGAATCATGAACGGACTCGTTGTAGGGCGAGTCTTCGAGATCTTGGAGGATGTGTTAAACATGACAAAGTTGGTAGTGGCGGTATGAAATGCTTTCTTATCAGTACGACTTCCTGAAGCATTAACATAGATTTGACTTGGTAGAAAAGGGGTAGAACATCACTTTGACGGATAAGAGTTCTGACACCATTGTAGGCCTTAGTGAGACCCTCAACCATTTGAAGAACGAGACGGTTGTTAGATACCGAGGCACCAACATTCTTAAGTTGATCAGATTTGACTTGGTAGAAAAGGGGTAGAGCATCACTTTGACAGATAAGAGTTCTGACACCATTGTAGGCCTCAGTGAGACCCTCAACCATTTGAAGAATGAGACGGTTGTTAGATACCGGGGCACCAACATTCTTAAGTTGATAAGATAATACCTTTAAGTTTTTTACGATAGGCGGAGGCATTTAGAAACTATTCCATGATGGTGTTCGAGAATTTTTGTTAGAGTGTGACCGCATGGGAATTTTTTTGTCTTGAAAGATATCTCATAGTCGGTTCCAAGCTTCTATGGTCGTCGAATCGGGTTCCAGTATAGTGTGCAAGAGATCACTAGAGATGGTGGCGTAGATCCAATTGGAGAACGGTTGCGTCAAGCGTGGACCATAACTCTGGATCTTCATCTTTTTAGTTAACGACGAGTCCGTTGAAGGTGGAATGGTGTGTTGAATAACATGGTGAGATCGGGCATGAATTTTGAATAGTTCCACCCACGTTGCATATTGGACGTTTTCCATCTCAAGGATGATGGGTATGAGATTTTTGACATTAGAAACAACTAAGGCATGATAGAAGGAGTGATCGGACGATGGAGAGCTGGAGTTGCTGGATTTTGTCTTCGGGAAGGAAGACGACAACTGATGATGGTGGTGGTTTGCTTCAGAGTACAACCGAGAATTGGGAAGAGACGAGGGATTTTAGGGTAGCACTAGTACCATGAAAGTAATTGTGATCGTTGCCTTTCATTCCTTTTGGCACCACAATTTATACAAGAGATTACATGGTCTCTAAGGAAAGTAAATCAAAATAAATCAAAGCCTAACAAATATAAAAGGATTTACATAAAGAAAATATCTACAAAATTGGTGCATATCTTCTATCAGATTTTAACAAAAGAGTCTTGATGCCTTTCCTTCTGTTCGTTTTTGTGTGGTTTGGCTATGCTAGAGGGTATGTCAATGTGCGATTTTAAACAAGGCTCGTCAAAATTTTGGGGCCTAACTATATATGTTTTAGTCTTTAGGGTATGTCGATGTGTTTTGATTTTTAGCTCAATCCCTACGACTTTCTGCCTCTTGTTTTAACCGATTTGGGTAATTATAATGTTTTAACAATTTAGCACAATGCTGCAATTCCTTCCACTTTCTACCAGATTTGTCGATTCCCGATTATGACTGCAAACTTCGACCAATCTCATAATCTAACACAAGATCGAAACTAAAGCATACCAGGCAGGCCTGTATATCAATCACAGATCAAGTATGAAACCTATCACAAAACCAATAAAGAATCAGACCTAAACAGATCTGGAAAAATTAAAGCTACAATGGAGACCAGAACTAATCAGATCTGGAAAATTTGAACAACAATGGACCATACCTTAATCAGATATTGGAAAAATTAAAGAACAACAATGGACTAGAATATGGAGAAAAGAAATACAAGCTAGATCTATCACAAACCATCACAACGTACATGAGAGCAAGGTTAAGACAGAAAAATAACACTAGAGTACGTAGTAGAGACGGAACAAATCTAAACCCGGGTTTTACTAGAGCTCAAGCCTAGGTTTAATGATGGAAACACTAACCTCGAGCCTCTGAAAAATAACAAAGAGCCAAGAATGACAAAAAACTAACCAGATTAGCAAAAAAGGAAAACTAAACAGATTAGCGAAAAAACGAGCCAAGAATAATGAACAAGATATTACGTACGTGACTCGCGATTTAGGGATGGAAAAACCCTAAACTTGGGACATTCTGGAATGCAATGATTATAGATTCAAACCTTAACCTTTATGAACCAGATCAAACAACAAAAACACATCGCAGAGCCAAAGCTCTTATACCATGACAAGATTTCCAATATTCAATGATAGAATCAAACCAGAAATAAATCTAATTCATAATGAACTATATTACAAACACGAAATATTTACAACGTTGTAACACTGACGTACATCGAAATAATACTGAGCAAAGTAAATCATACTCTTAATTATACGGAATCGTTAACAAAAAACTGTAAGAAGAGCCCATTGTAAACGTGTATGAGCCGTGGTTTTTGAAGTATATAATATTTAGATACAACAAAACTTACACACACATTTCTCACCTTTGTGAATCTTCAATCCTTGACCTTTAAGGAAATTGGGATCTACTTATAACCCGTATACCGTATACGTATACTGTTGGGCCATTGGTATGGTAGGGAGAGCTCTATTGAGAGATAGAGTTGTGTGTTTTTTTCTTATTAATTAGGAAATAAAAAAAATCAATCTATTTATATTTCTCATATTTCTATCTTGCATTTAGCCATTTGTTTTCAAGTAACTTGGCAAATGTTATCAGAGACATTACTTATCTAGCTTTCAGATGTGTGACTGTAACGTTGTTGTAGGAGTTTTGAGTAAGAATGTCGCCCAAAGTACTCTCATCACCAACTTCTGTGTAGAAACCAGGATGCTTCGGTTCTGGTAATTGACCCTCGCCACTCAACATCATAACCACCGTAGACATGTGTGGTCTATCTTCTTGGTTGTTTTGAACGCAAAGTAAGCCCACTTGGATCGATCGCAACATTTTGAAGGTATGGTCGGACTCGGACTCAATCAAAAATGAATCAACCAATTCCAAAGCCTTTCCTTCTTTATAGAGTCTCCATGCCTAAAGAACGATTAGTAAAGATATATCACAACTAAAACGCGACTTATTGAACACTCTAAATTTATCGACTCATCTTACATGTCCAAGAAGGCCGTGTCTGTTTTGGATCCCACTTACGATCTCTAACAACAAAACACCGAAGCTGAATACGTCTGATTTTACAGAAAAAATCCCATTCCCTGCATACTCTGGGGACATATATCCACTGCATCAAAGTGTTGGTTGTGTTAACAAACTAGACTCTTTTACCATATTAGTATGAGATAAAAACATGAACATGTGGTTGTATATGTTATTTATTATAAAAGAAAATTGAGTAGAAGTTGGAATTACTTGGAAAATATTTGCATTTATATTGAATTCAATTCTTACTATGTCCCAACCACTCTATTAGTGTTTGTTGTGGTCTCATTTCCTCCGAAACTTCTTGCAAGGCCAAAATCTGATATCTTAGGGTTCATATCATGATCAAGCAAAATGTTGGCGGCTTTGAGATCTCTATGGATGATTCGAAGTTGAGAATCTTGATGAAGATAAAGTAGACCCCGAGCGATCCCATTGATGATATGGAATCGTTGTATCCAGTTGAGTGTTTTACTTATAGTTTCATCTGCAAAGATAATCGATTCATCAATAAACCTCGATCGATGAATTTTGGTTTATACATTGTAGGATGTTAAACTTACGAAATAGAAATAAGTCGAGGCCTTTGTTAGGCATAAGCTCGTAGACCAACATCTTTTCTTGCCCTTCAAAACAATATCCAAGAATCTTGACTAGATTTCGATGTTGAAGCCTGGAAATGAAGGTAACTTCGTTCTTGAACTCTTCAACTCCTTGCGAGGAACTCTCAGAGAGCCGCTTCACTGCAACCTCTCGTCCGTCCTTGAGAATTCCCTTCAGACATATGCTTTTTTATTTAAATTCTAATATGAATAAACACCAAATCTTGTTTCGAGATTTAAATGTACCTTGTAAACCGGTCCAAAACCGCCTTGGCCAAGTTTGTTACTGATTGAGAAGTTGTTAGTTGCCACGACCAACGTTGACAAACTGAACAGTGGTAGGTCTACAACATCAGTATGAGCAATTGGATCACCCCTCTCTACAAAAACAAGAGCAATGAACAGTGGTAGGTCTACAATACTTATAAGCTAGGCTAAAAGATAACTATGGAAACTTAAATTCAAATCTAATCCTAAACTAGAAAAGATAATGATGGAAAACAAACTAATAACATAATTAGGATAAATACTAAGAAAATAAAAAATGAAAAGGGAACTCTAAAGAAAAGGAAACAAATAAGCTGGAAAATGGCTTAAAAGGGTTCAGGCTAGTTTCGAAGCTAGCTAACTAGCGTGGAAACTCACGGTAGCCACTGTTGAAGGTTCGAAGAAATAGAGGCTGGGGCAAATTTCGGCGCTAGTTAACTAGCGTGGAAAGTCATGATAGGCACTCTTTGCCCCTTTTTCGATGCCATTTTCTGAGCTTCTTTCGAGCTCGTTTTCTTTCTTTCCAAAGATCGAAGAAAACCGTTGATGACTCTCGAATTATCTCTGTATCATCTCGATCTGATGAATAAAAAGGGTAAAACATATTCCAACATTTACAAAAAAAACATCATAGATAAAAAACATTACCTTGTTGCTTCAGCTTCCTCTTTCTGATGAATAAAAAGCACATGCCAATTAATAAAAGTAAACCTACAATGACAGGGATGATGATGATCAACTTTCTCTGTTTTCTGGAAGCCCTTTCATCTTTCTCTGTAATTAAAGAATATAGAATTGCACAATTAGAAATCTTAGTTCCAAAACAACTACATAGAGTTCTATTCTTGTTTTGTTTGGTAATTAACCATGGGTTTCTGGGTCAGCTTACGCGTACAAACTAATCCCCCGAGCGACCACAAATAACTTGGAGTCATTGCAGGTGAACCTCCATGGCCACAAGGGCTTTTGGCAGCGCCTAGATTCAAGTTGAACCCGATGTTTACTACGAAAACAGGTCCAAAAACACGAGAACGACCAAATCATATGTCATGCGAGCGACTTAGCCCACGACTTAAGTCGTGCGGAATCGCACGTGATTTGGCCGTTTTCTTGTTTTCTTATTTGGTTGTTGTTCAAACACAACCTCAATTATAGGATGATTCAACCTTACCTAATTCTAAAGCAGCCATTCGTATATATATATGTCTTGTCCAGCTCTAGGAATCACTCTCATATCTATCAATTCTTCATTCCATAACAAACACCCCGTACCATATTCAATGTTCAAAGTGGTGTAAGCCGTACAGTTACACTCATTTTTACACTTGGTGTTGCATTGCTCAAAGGTCATATTGGTGTCGTACCACGACCGGCTGGTGTCTGGTAATTTCATGAACCGATACTTTCGAAACCCTTCCTTAACACCACAATCCAAAGCTATTTCCCTTTGACAACCGCTCGTCCAATCGGAAATATCCCATTGAGCTTGACTTTTAGGTGCGAACCCTTGGAGACATACACAAGTCGTTGATTGTGTGCTGTCACAAGTTCCGTAACTGCCACACAACTTATATCGTTCACAGGTATCTTCGTTTAATGCCGAAAAAAGAAACCATCCTTGTGTCCGGTTGACCCAACTGAACCTACCTGTAATGCCTGATGGTGTTACAGTCAACCTACTAAGAACCGAGCCGTTATTAGAATCGAATTTTATGTAAATCTCTCTTACATTTGAAACATATTCGACTCTGTAAATCGCAGAGGGCACCGGTCCTGGTTTGCCGGTAAACTTACGACCATTCCATGATCCTAGTCTGTATATGATTTCATCTCTATTGTTCACATATAATTGTGGGAGTCCGTCAAGATTAATATAAGCCACGAAAGGGCCTTGAGAAGGATCATCGACGCTCTTCCACGATGTCAAGTTTGTATTGATACCCCTTTCGAAATTACATCCGAACTTCATTCCCGCTAGTATAGTATCTCCAGGATGATCAAAACTTTGCCAGATGTAATTCTCCGGTTGGTTGTCATCGATGACCATAAGATTCCCAGAATCTAATAGTCGGGCCACCAGGTTTCCAGCGTTTCCCTTTGTGTTTGTCGACCAAATGATTACGTCCGTGGTGGAGTCACGGAGCACCAAAACTCCGCCGGGATGGAGAGTTAGCTCACCGGTTTTGTTTTTGATCGGAGTTTCTCTATTGGCAACCCAGGCAATGGTGCCTGTAGCTAGCCGTTTGTACCAAATGCCTAAATATCGATTTTCTGGGGCGTTTTCTAGGCTAAAAAAACCGAGCTCGAAGGATTCTTGGGTAGAAACAATGGTTTGACCATCTCCAATGGTTTGATTCATGAATATGGTGTCTACTGCCATGGTAGTGAATAATGTATGGAAAGAGAAAGTGAAGCAAAGGAGGAAGATGGAAAATGGCTCCATTGTTGATGTAAATGGAGCAATTAATGGAAGTGATTCAGTGATGGTTATAGGGTAGGGGTGGATCCAAAAGAGTCAATGAGTTATTGACAATATATAATAATAAGTAGCCCATGTTGATCTTTTCTATGGTCTATAATATGTTCATTTATGTAATTGGTTTTATAAAAGAATATGGGTTGGTTGTTAAGCTATATTACTACGGGCTAGGAGGTGTAGAATGCACACTCATGTAACATAACCAGAACCTAGGATTGCTAGGGTGTCCAACGGGCAGCACCCCTGGCGGTGGTCCTACGGATTTTATGAAGGGAAGTGCTTGCGGAAAATGAGTTTCTGAATGCTATAAGTGAAATTCCGAAGCCTATGAATCTTGGTCATAAGCTTTTGATTCTGAAGTGGTTTTGACTCATTAGAAGCTTTTAAGCCTTCTTATCCGTGCTAGCAGTTTGTAACTGTTATGTAGTTAACCACACGCTAATTTTCGATTCTCTTAAGTTTAAAAAAGGAAATGATTTCTGCCAAAATCCTGACTAACATTTGAGATTATTTCCGAGTTGATTTCATGATACCCGACAAATTAGGGTCGAAATACAAATTAAAGAAAACGAGCTCTCACACGATTACTCACTGTTTCTCTATATGTTCTGGAAATACCTCCAAACATGATCAAGTTCTGCTTCAAACATATATATATATATATATATATACACACACACACACGACGTCATTCTTTTTGAAAGATAGTATGTTGCGTAACTGATAGATATAGTTTAACTAAAATCCTTATTAATTAATGGCAACATGTATTTATTGATTTTCTTATTAATTAACCGATAGATATAGTTCTCCATTTTCTTCCTTGTAGTGGGTAGGGTGGTGGGGTCCACTTTTATTATTTATTGATTTTTTTTCTTATTAGGAAAAGTACAAAAGAGAGGGTAAAAAGACAAAAATACCCATTGAGTTAACTGGGTTAACAGATTCCGTTAGAGGAAGGGACCCCCTGCATGCGTTTTGGCATACCACAGGGACGCCCAGTGTAATTTCTGCGTTTTTGTTAGTCCCATTACTATAGGATAAATCCTCAAGTAAATGACTTCAATCAATGTTTTATTCGATTAAAAAATGAGCGACATAGTGGGAGGTCCGATGATCAAATTATGAAAAAAGCTCGTGAAGTTTACCACTCCGAACAGAATCAACAATTTAAATATGAGCATGTGTGGAGAATGGTTAAGGATGAACCAAAATGGAGAGGTGGAAGCTCCATTAATCTTTCAGGAAAAAGATCGAAGACCTCGGCATCGGGTACTTACACATCATCAACTGATACTCATGCAAGCGTCAATACCAACGATGTTGAAGTAGAAGTTCGACCAATTGGAACAAAAGCGGCCAAGAGGAAAGGAAAAGAAAAATCACATGCACATAACAGAGTTCATGCCATTCAAGAAGAATTGAAGAATCTGAGTACAATTCGACATTCAAAATTGGAGGCCATTAGAGAGGAGTTAAAAAAACCTAAATGAAAACCTCAAGATCAACAACCAAGCAAAACAAGAGAAGCGAAAAAGAGATTATTTGCTCGTCCTTACACAGAATACTAGTCATATGACATCGCAACAATTATCCATCCATAACATGTTGTGTGCCGATATCAAAACAAAATATGGTATTAATTGATGTAATTTTAATTTCAGTAATTTTAATTGATGTAATTTTAGTTTCAGTAATTTTAATTGACCACCAACCTCCATATAGTTAATATAACCACCAACTCCACCAACCTACATTTACCCCTTAACTACTACCAACCAAATCTAATTATATATTGTTCTTGATATATTGGAAACTCATCCATTCACAATGGCTTATGAGGCTATGAATAAAGTGATGAGTGTAGTAAATCAGTTATTAATAGAAGAATCCTCAAATGATAGAGAGGAATAATATAAATCAATATGCTTGAAGATGCCGTACGTGAAAGTTCGAACAATCATCCACGCAAAAAAAAAATTTGCATCTAGGTCGTGAAGACGGGCACGCTAGTCTTTTTAAAGATTATTTCGCAAATAATCCGATTTATTCATCTTCTATGTTTAGAATAAGGTTTCGGATGACCAAAGAATTATTTATTCGAATTGTCGAAGGCCTCTCTAATCATTCGGAGTATTTTCAAATTAGGGTTGATGCAACCGGTAGAACTGGATTGTCTCCATTACAAAAATGCATTGATGTGATCCGACAATTAGCTTATGGCACACCCACTGACTATAATGACGGGTACATACAAATCGGTGAAATCACTGCCGTTGAATGTCTAAAAAAATTGTCGATGTGTAATTGAAGTATTTGGAGGTCAATACCTGAGAAGGCCTACCACTCACGACGTCCAACGTATACTACAATTACATTCCGAACACCACAATTTTCCTAGTATGTTAGGAAGTATTGATTGTAAGCATTGTGAATGGAAAAAATGTCCTGTAGGTTGGAAAGGTCAATTTACACGAGGTGATCATGGGGTGCCGACAATTATGTTGGAAGCAGTTGCATCTCAAGACCTTTGGATTTGGCATGCATTTTTTGGTGTTGCAGGTTCTAATAATGATATAAATATCCTAAATCAGCCTCCCTTATTTAATAAATGTATTACAAGGTTATGCTCTACATGTACAATTTGTTGTGAATTGAACAGAATATAACAAGGGATATTATCTTGGTGACGACATATATCCGGAGGGGGTTCGTGAAAAGTTTTTCACATCCATCAGACTCTAAAAGAAAAGAGTTCAAAGAAATTCAAGAGGCGACTAGAAAATATGTAGAACGAGCATTTGGTGTTCTTCAATCTCGTTGGGCAATCATAAGAGGAGCAGCAAGATTTTGGCAAATCAAAATAATGAGTGACATCATTTATACATGCATCATATTACATAATATGATTATAGAAAACGAAGGGGTTTTCAGCAACTAGGTGGTCAGACGACCACGTAAATCCTCCAATATTCGTATCTCAAGATTCCGTTCAACAATTTCAACAATACCTTCAAATGAATTCTGAAATACGTGACCGTTCAGTACATCATCAACTTCGAGCAGATTTGGTCGAACATATTTGGGAACGGTTTACTAAGATTGATGTAGAATTATTAAAATGTTTTCTAGTATTGTAATTTTTATTTATTATGACTTTATCATTGTAATTTTTTATTATTGTCTTTTCATTATTATAAGTATATTTTAATTATTGTTGCTTTTAACTATAATAACTCGATTTTAACCATTATAATTTTATTATTATATTTTTTGATTATATAAATCATAGACCGGTCCATGCTTGAGAGTGAAAGATTTATTAAATGGGTAGGAAAGAGAAAAAACCGATGTGGCAGAATCATAAACCTATGAAAAGGTTCATGACTGGGGATGCTCTTATTTCTCGACAATTTTGGAAACAAAGAGAGAGGGACAAGGTATATAACAAAAATACATTTTCGTAATAAGAAAATATAGTTAAATCATATCTATATCTAACATATTTTATATAATTTATTGATCTTCTTAAAAAACAGAATTATAAGTTAAAAATCATTTATGAATAATTACATTCAATAAATACTAGTTACCGTACCCGCGCGATGCAGCGGATGTGAAATTTTCTAAAGTGTTTCTCGTTTGTCTAGTTTGAATCATTTTATCATTCATGATTTGTATAGAGAAGTAAAATATAATGTTCATAGTTTTCTAATCATTAATTCAACTATTTTTAAAAATCCCAAAAATGATAACAAGATAAACAGAGTTTCTAATTGGTGAATTGAGAACTAAACAAAACCACAATGTGAAAAAAAAGATTAAAGGAATTGAAATTATGATTTGGGTTGATCTTGAAACCTCATTTTTTCCCTAATATGATGTTCCCCCAATTCCACGTTTCAATCTCTTCACATCATATTGGAATTCATATTCATGCATACTCGTAAGAGCAATGGCTAACGAAACTCTACAACTCCCACATTATATTAAACCCTTTTAAATTTGAACACAAACCCATACCGAAAATGTGTATGTACGTATCTATATCCACACATACAGATGTATATAAAAAGTATATACACATACTTGAAAGTAAAAACATTTGTAACAAACATCCATTCCTGTTTTATATATATTTTTGACCCGTAACCAATAGAGTCTATAACTAATGATGATGTGGATCCATCCCAAAATATATGTTCAAAGGTATACAATTTTAGAAATGTATATTATCATACTTTCTCTACCTTATAGATATGGGTAGAATTAGAAACTAAACAATTACTCTTGAATTGACATACTTACTTTTGGACAAACTAAAATAGAAATTTAGACACTTATTTTGAGATGGAAGAAGTAATTTGATTGGCATCTACCTTCCTTGATATTATGAGATGAAACGAAAAGCACAAACAAATATGGTGACTGAATTAATATATTGACAATAAACGCCATAAATGCGCTAGTTGAATAAGAAACATGATTAGAATATAGAAACCTTATGGGCACCGCTGACTGTTCCAACAGGCAATGCAGCATGAAGAGCGTCCCCGTACTTAAGTCATAAGCAGCTCTCCAGTGACCTAGAGATTAAAAACCGATGCCTTGATTAATTTCATAGCAAGGTTAAAGAGTTTCAGGAATAATACAACTGTAGCACACGCATACCATGCTTGAAATGATAAACACAAACAGACCACTTTTATACTCCCTCCGTCCCAAAATAAACATCCATAATGAAAAAGATGCAATTTTAGGAATGTGTAATTATTAAATTTTTTACGATACGACAATTTCACCCTTAATAATAGAGAGAGAATTTTTCTTCATCTCACAATTAAGGGTAGAATTGGAAATTAAACACTTTCTTTCGAAAGTTGACACTTATTTTGGAACAGAGAGAATGTTCACCAACACGAATAAACACATACCAAAAGTAAACATGTTTAACTTTAAGCATATATTGAGTTCTGAAATTTGTATACATGAAATAAAACCCTTTGTGGATAGCTCAAATGCTAAAACCTTGATTTAACTTTAAGTCCACTTAGGGGTTGTTTGTTTCCCTCTTAATAGTTTCATTAAGAGGCAACCTCTGAATCACTAAGAGGTAAATCTTGTTTGGCAAAAAAATGTCTGCCTCTAAATGGTTCTAAAACCTGATTTTGTATCTTAGGCGTCCCTTAACCATTCAACGCCATAATTTCATTCCGAACAATTACCAGCCAACCATGTTTCATTTTGGACTATATTATAATAGCCTCTTAATCATTCTGACCCTAACCATTCAGCAACTGCCAAACAGTCTCTTAGACAATTTTGTTGTTGTTCATTCTTCTTGTTTTCAACCGATTTTCATGTGAAAGCAAGATAAAGCATCGATAGAAGTTTTTTAAACCGTTGGTTAAGTTGGAGCGTCAATTAAACATAAACCATGATTAAACCTACCGATGAAATATGTGGGCAAAAATAAGCATTTACCGTGGAGCTAATGTGCATGACAGGAGAATACCTTTCAACATTCATCAACTTCTCTACATTAACAGGTTCTGCAAGAATGGCATGGTTTAGTGGAAGTAAATGTCGCAACCTATTGATTTCATGAAGATATTTTGTAGGATGGATCTGGTCATGACCACAATGAAATCCCTTGCTCTTGGACACCTTTTATGGTCATGACCACAATGAAATATTACTTCCATCTTTTTACATAATGAAGTTCACATTCAACAGCAAAAAAAAACATTACCTTGATTATCTTCTCTCTAGATGAGCTACTAACTTCATGTTCTTCTCTAGCAGATGCAAGCCAAGAACGAATAGGGCTCCTCTCACTCCCTTCATAATCACATGACAAGAAAATACCGATGAGTTAAACTGAGAGCAAGAAACATATAGAGCGGGTGGTATTTAAATACCAAAGTAAATAAAATTGAATTCCACCTATCAATTGTCAATTCTTAAATGTTGGTTGTGCTTAAGAAGTTAAGATGACTACCAAAAAGTTGATATTTAATCACATATGAGAGAAAATAACATACACTGCCAACAGCTAGACGCAATTGCATGAATGTCTTACTGAAAATTCTACGGATGTCGTGATGAAGGATCGACTAACTATCAAAATTGTAACAACCCACTAACATATAATAAAGAAATAGAAATTTAGCAAGCACAAAAGATGCAGAAATGAAGAAAAAGTCAATTGCATTGCTAAAATTTATTGAATTATTAAGCACTATGGAAAGTTATCATACAAAGTTAGTATAACGGCGTCATCCCACACAAACTGGTGATCAACTCGCCAACATGAAGCTTCTTGATATGCAATTTACCTGCACAGTATCAACACCTTCAAGAAATACTGCACATGCAACAATTATTTTTTAGAGAATTCCTTTACATGAATAGACTATTAAACCAACCATGACTAAAAACAACATTGTCCTCATAAAAGTTAATGTATCAGACAAAACAAACAGAAAACATAGCATAAACTATATGCACAGATAAAAGAGAATAAAAAAAGTCGATCGTTGGAAAAAAAAATTGCAGGTTCTTTTTCTTTATATGGTATTAAAGTGGTATGACAAGTAGCAAATTTATTACTGTTCATCATCTGGGTATTGGTTAATTTATTGAAATTCAAGAAATCAACCATTTTTTTATACCTGAGCCTAAATTGTAGTTGGGTATTACATATGCCTGTTTGTTTTTAACCTCTTAATACCTCTTAAGTCTGATTTGTTCAGACATTTCTTCATTCAGATCGGTTGTTTTTTTTCAATTTCAGACCCTCTTAACTCTTAAACACATCTGAATATAGAAATGGTTACCTAACATCGTAACACCTCTGAAAGCCTCGTAAAACCTCTTACAACCCTCTTAAAAGCTAATAAACCTCTTAAAATCTCTTAAACCTGCTAAAACATCAAACTTAATTCATGTAAAATAAACCTTTTGCATATTGTCTTTTTGAAAAAAATGTCTCTGGTTGAACCATTAAACGACCCCTTAAACATCAGTTGCTAAAATTATGCTAGTTTGATTAATTTTCTGTGATAACATATATATGGTGGATATTCTACAACAATGTTTGGTTACAAAAACCCAAAGTACCACCAATATACTTATCCTATAAGCAATTAACTTGCATTTTAATAATGGAGCAACTATTGAAACATTACCTTTATAACAGTATTCTGAAGCCTTAGTGTGAGATGCCCAGCAAGCCGACGACCAAATGGAGTAGCTGCAATTATAACTTCTAAATTGTGTATATCGTATCGCAGCACCAACCAGTCGGGCACTGTAACATAAATATATACAATGAAAATATCATCAAATCATCTCCTCCTAAATGTGCCAGTTTTCATATATACATACAAGATTGCTATATAAACTGTAAATAGTATCGAAAGTGGCAAAATTAATTTAAATAAAAGTTGTAGTTTTACCCCGAACTTTATGAATAAAGGACTGGGAACACAAGTGAAATAAAACATGTATACATGTCTGTAGAGATCATTTCAGTTATCACAAACGATGGGCGGAACATAGTGGTGAGCCTTGTGGTTTGGATTACTACGGCAAGCAACGCACTCAAGTTAAAATTGCTGATTTGCTGTACTAATTACAATAGTTTTACATACAGAGTGTGTTAAAAGGTTTGGATCAAGCTACCAATATAATTCTTGATGAATCTCATGAAAGAGTTTATTCCACAAAGGTTTGTTCTCTCTCTCCATAAAGCATGCAGCAATAAGCTGCTGTGTTGTGGCTTAATCGGTGCAACAATAAGCTGCTGGGTGATATGCAACACTAAGCTGGTGTGTTGTGGCTTAATTGGTGCAATAAGACAAATCAATTATCTCCGGTTGACATCTTTACATGCAATATCAAGACTTGAATCAAAAGAACCATCTCATATCAAGACTTGAATCAAAAGAACCATCTCATACCTCACTTTAATGTTCAAGAGGAGAGGTCTGCACAGGAGCACAACAGCAAGGGCGGTCGGCAATTGGAGTAGAGGGACTGAGGGCGTTCTGCATTGGCGTTGAGTGGGAACCGAAATTGGGTGAAGACAACAGAGCGGGACTTAAATAGGAACAACTTGGGATCAGACAAACCATTAGCAAACCCCTTTCCCGTTGAAATCTTCATCTTCTTCGGTTTAATTTTAAGAACACCACAAGGAAATCTTGGATTTACAGCAAACACAAACCCTAACTAAATTTAAAACACATAACAGCTAAGTATCGGATAAATTGAAGAAAAAAGGGAAATTTTGAAGAGAGAATCGAAGGAGGCAATCGAAGATCCAGACCTCTATGATTTTTGTGAATAACCTGAGGAAAAACCACTGATAAGATGAGCTTACAAAACCCACAAAATATAAATCAAAATACTAAATTTAAAAAAAACCCCTAAATTGAATCAAACCCTAAAACTAAACGAACCCTTTCTCTTCCTCCACCACCGTTGCTCCACAGGTTTGTTCCTGCAAGTTCTACGAAGACTGGTAATAAAATCAAAATCAAATACAAAATCATAATCATAATCAACATAAAAAACATAATCAAAATCATAATCAACATCAAAAACAAAATCAAAATTAACAGCGAAAACAAAATCAAAATCAAGCAATGTGTTTGACAGAGAGAGTACCTCAAATCAAACATTATATATTGTTGAGAAACCAAAATCAGTAAAGAGAAACCATGGGGAGAATTTACGGCAACTTGCAGGGAGAGGGGAGGAACTGATTTGAAATTGCTGTTGAAGGAGAGGTCGTGGAGAAGGAGACGGAGGAAGAGATCGTGGCTGATAAAAAAACCGTTAACTGAGAACCCCAAATCGATGTTAACTTTGTGCAAACATAAATCGATTCACCAGAGAAATCAATTCATCAAGAGAATGAAACGTTACCTGATTTGAAGAAACTGTGGTAGAAATGATGAAATCGTACATGAGAGGAGAGTGAATCGATTGGAAACTGGGTTTGAGAGAAAAACCATGGAAATCGCTCTGTAAGGGATGATGAAGTTGGGAAACGTGGGGAAGGAACTGATTTCAAACCAGAAGAAAGCTTCAACTTGAATGTTTAGAAAAACCTTGAAAAAAAAAACTGTAAAATACTACTATTCTTTTAATAAAGTAGTATAGATTATATGTAATAAAAATATATTTAACATATTACTTATATGCACTTCCTCTAAATTTCTTTTATTTAAAAGAAAATTTCAAAAAAAGATGTTGAAAAAAAAATTATTTTATTTTCTGTATTTTAAAGATTATTTATGGATACTTTTATATTTTTTTTATAATTAATGTTGAAACATATTTTTGTTACAAGAGCCTGATCTGATTAAGCATAAAAACTCAAATATAAAAGTGAGGGTGGTCGTTTCGTCATCTCAGTTCCCGCCTTCGCCTGCATCCTTCAAATAACCGCTTTATCCGTACGCCAAGAACCAGTTTCAGAGAAGACGTCTTAACACCGATACTTGCATTCACTCCGGCGCCACATCTTCTTCCGATCAATCAAAATGGATTTCGATCCAAGAAATCCATTACCGCACCGACATCAGAGCAGTAGTCAAGCCCTAATCCAGAAATACTTCCATATCGAGGTCGAATTCATGGCAGCTCCTGGTTACCACAAACAAAAGAAGTTCATCGACATCAGATCCATTGCATTATCAGATATCGAAAAGGTATAATTAATGTAGTGCAATTAAATTAAATATGGCGATTCAATTACCATAACGATGAGATTATATTGATGTTTGATCATTTTGACCGGTTGATTTCTTAATTAATCTGTTGCTGAAAGAACAGTATGCATCTGATGAAGTTGATTTGATCGTGATTTTCCTTGCGATCACTTATTTTGATCGTTTCTTGTCTAGAAACATCAATATACCGGTAATACTTACATTTAATTCAATCTCAATATTACTTAAATGGATCACCATTCATTAATCTGTGTGTAGATTCACTTATTTTCAATCTGATGTATGATAGGTGATAAAGAGCGGAGAAGGTTTTGAAAGTAATTTGAAGCTATTTGTGTTCTGTTGCGTTTCAATTGCTAGCAAGATGTGTTGTTCCCACTTCTCGCTCCTTGACTTCTTGGTTTCTCACTCTCTCCCATCATATGAACACATTTACATATTGTGTGTATTTTTTAGATCTGTAATGTCTGGATAATATATAGGATAAACACCAAGTGGGGAGTGCGATCGACGTTCTGGTGATGGAGCTTCAGATTTTGGAAGGCCTACGATGGAGGGTACGACCACTGACTGCCATAACATTCGTGTATTTCCTCCTTCCTCTGGTTAAGCCAGAAGATCAGCCCGATTGGATACTAATCGGCCCTGTTTCTCAGACAATTGTTGCAATTCAAAGAGGTAGTCTGTTCGTTGATACAAGTGTGTCAAAATATGTTTGTGTCTGTATTGTCATAACTACAATGAATATGTTTGATTTGATATACTAATACACGCACTTTTTCCTATATGAACGAATTACTAGATATTAGATTCACAGAATTCAGGCCTTCTTCAATTGCGGCGTCAGCGATTCTTGTAACTTCCTACAAAATGCATTCTTGGTTGGATCCTAAGACCTTACGGAAGGTTCTCAGATGTGGCTTTATTCAACAGGTCAGGATGGACACCGCCTTCTTTCTAAAAAAATTCAACTAATATTGTTAAATCTTGTGTGTTTAATTTTTCGTTACAAAATGCTTCTTACTAGTTTCTTAGCAGCTTATGCAATTCTGAAAATATCCAACTATCAAATTCAAGAAACAAATAGAACCATTGCATGTTCTATATATAGAGATTAAGTCAAATGGGAATTTAAGGCATCTGAAATCTGATAACAAAATGTGCCTAAATACAACTGAAATGAATCATAATAATATATACCAATAACAAAATGATCCGAGTTTTTTACTTTGTAGTGTTATGAAATTGCTACAAATTCTGTCTGTCTAATTAACAAATTTAACTTGGTTTTACTTGTTAAAATGGTTGTAGTCTGAAGTTGAAGGATGCTTTGATGAACTGAAGGAACATGCTATGGTTGGTAAGTAAACCATAAGTTGGCAATTAAGCTTCATCCTTTTCAAAATTTCAATCCCATTTACTCTCCACCAATAAAATAAGATGTGTCTTTACCTTATTGGTGGCATATTGAGGGGATAGTAAATTCTTGGACTACAGTTTCTTATATATTCATCTTTGAGTAGCCATAATTCCAAAAACAAACATTAGATGTATAAACATTATCATAATCTCTTCTATATATATATATATACATGCAGACTATATACTGCGTCCCGGCAAGAACCCTCTCGATCAGTTTAAACAACGTTTCAGACGGCCTGACTGGTGGAAAAAGGAAAAGGAGGTAATGATTCATGAACCTGTATCTCGAGTTCTACGAAGTCGTATATGTGGAATTGTAGAAGCGAAAGAAGAAGAACAGCAGCAGCAGGAGGAGGAGATAGCTATGGAACCTGATCCCAATTTGGTCGAACCAGCTGAAGCGAGCAGGTACAACCCATTCCAACGATTTCTGATCACCTGCTTTTTGCCTACAGTATGCAAATGTTTTGGATATGAAATTAGAAGAATAGAAGATCCAATTGAACACACTTAATTGTCACACCAATCCATGTTTTTAGTTGTAATCAGCCAAGATAACTCATACATACATACTATACCATCCATTTTAAGAGTTGTAAACTTTTTCTGATTGATCATGTTGGGATATCTCAAACATTTTTGAATCTCCATCTTCGTGCATATTTACATAACGTAATGATCTGTGTCTAGTCGATGTGGGACTTCTTCAACATGCTCCCCTAAAAGCAGAGGCTACATGCCAAGACACTGTTCCCTATAAATATTTACTTGGGTGATGGTCGTGTCTAGGCGATGTGAGATTCTAACATCTCAACTTATTTACCAAAAGGCTTTTACGGGTCAGCTATATTCAGGTTACCGATGTTGTTTATGGTTCAAAACTGACCAAAAATGATATATACGAGTTCATTTGCCTTATATAAATATTATTATATACAATCAAAATTGTCTAACTAGTAAACAAATAGTAAAGAACTATCAGAATTCAAGAAATATCATTTCAAAGAGGATAGAGAAGATGAAACAAGTATATGGCCAAATTGTTATGGGGCGCGAAAATTAAGTATTTGAGTCTGAAATTTATTTATTTATTTATTTATTTATTTCCTTTCAGTTCCAGTGATGTTGGTTGGGTCCCCTACTTTATAATCTTAATAAAAAATGTGAGGTTTTTTATAGGTTATTTTAATTATGTTTCAAGAAGTTTTAAGGTTTTCTTTATATCTTTATATTTTATTTTTAATTAATTTTTTAACATGTTCTTTTAGGGTGCGTTTGGTACGCAGACTGGATTGGACAAAAAAAATAGTCCCATGTTTGGTATGCCATGGGACAAAATCAGATGGGACAACATGAGACAAAAACAAGTTTTCATGGGATAAAACTTAAGAGTTTTTGTTCCACCAAAATAGGTGGAACAACATGGGACTAAAACATAAGATTACTAAAATACCCCTTTTTTCCAACGTAACCTAGATTAAAATTATCTCCTCCAGTCCAGTCCAGTCCCATCCCGTCCTGTCCAGTTAAACCTTATCAAGCTGAGGGGGTAGACCCAAGTCCCAACCTAGCCTAGTTAAACCCGAAAAACCCAGGCATGAAAAAGCACAATCAAGTTATTTTTCAAGCCCAAAACCCGGACTTTTTTAGTTCACCGAAAACGTGCTTGAAAGGTCAAGGCCCATAAAAGCCCGAGCCTTATTCATCTCTAATCCATACTAATTATAGGTACCTATCCTAGATCGACTACCTTAGTAGTTCGGTATATGAGCATATCAAAATTTGTCCTCATAAAAACCCACATTTGCATCTTATTTTAGCATATATGAGCATTTTGTTACTATTCAAGGAAACGGGTAAAATTAAAATGTCGTATATGAACAAACTCTCAAAGAAAAAAAATCCGAAAAATATTTCCAAATAAAACTTCACCTCGTTGAAAATGAACAAAAATACAAAGTAAAAAAACAAATTAGTGAGATTTGGAAAATACAAATATATTATACTTGAAGACCATGAAACGAGGCTTCCACGAATCAACAACCCACTAAAATAGACATTAAGGAGCCGTTTACAAAAATCTTACCCGGGTAAAATCTTACCAAGTCACATTAGCTTACCAAATGAATATGGCAAGGACTAAGAATCTTACCCAGTAAGAGCGGAAGCAAGGACGAGAGTCGAAAGCAAGGGCCGAGCGTCTTACCCGCAGGGGCGGAACACGACCATTGTAGTCGTGGGGGCCGAAATCAGTGTGGGTCTAGGATTTTGGACGATCGGGTGTACCCTTAAATCGTATCAAATGCCGACAAAGCCACTCCATGTGTTTTTATCCGAATTTCGCCCTTAAGATATTTTTAAAACTTTTTGGATAATCTCGAGGTATTTTTGTAAATTTCTTTGTTTGATTTCGAGAGAATTTTTTGGTTTTTGGTTGACTACAGAAGAATTTTTCTGTTTGTTTTAATTTTAAAAAAATTGACACTCGTGCTCCTGTTGGATTTAATATGTATTTCATATTTTTATAATTTTATACTATTAGTCTCTTGCTTTGTTCGTGCTCCGGATTTAGGATTAACCAACAAAATGTGTGCAAAAAGTTGGAATCAAACCCCAATTGGCTAAATGCAAATTATTTAATATGTATTAGACGAGAAGAAAAAAATGATAAAAATGTAACATAAAAAAAATTCGTATTCAAAAACTAATTTGTATTTATAAATATATAATTGATAATAATATCTAGTGGATAGGAAAGTAAAATTCATAAAAAAATCAAAGGTGCTATGGATGGGTCTTGAACCTATGACGTGAAGGATAAAAGCATGAGGACACAACAAGTTGAGCTGCTGTATTGCATGTGTTGTAAAATGTCAAATACACTATTTGAGGGAAAAAGGAGGGGGGGCAATGGCCCCCAAAAGCCCCTATAGGGATCCGCCCCTGCTTACCCGGTAAGTGAGTGCGACGACTCTTACCACGGTTGGCGTTTACCGGCTAAATTGTTGCATACGATGCCATTTTGGTGGACTAAAATTTTACCCGGAAAGTAAGTGATAGTGTTGAATTTTACCGGTAAGCACTTACCCAGGTAAGTGATTAGGTAAACGGCCCCTAAATCTTCTTGATCTTGTTTTATAATTTTCAGAATACCATCAAAATGGTTTTTATTTTAATGGTTTAATTAAGGGGGTGTTTGGGAATTGGGATTGCTTATGCTTATTTTTAAAAGTGCGTCGTGCTAAAAAAGAGTTGGGGGTAAAAATGTAATTTGAACAAATAAATTATAAGCAGTTTCAAATAAGTTAGAATGGATTAACTTATCAAAAACAACTTATTTGTGGTGGGGAATAGTCATAAGCATCTTTCTTTTTTCTAATCCAAACACTAAAAATAGCTTATTTGCGGTTAGGAAAAGCCGAAAAGCAATAAGCAAATAAGTCATAAAAATAAGCAATCCCAAACACCCCAAGAGAAGACGAATTGAACAACCCAATGGCAATGGAGGAAAGAGGAGTTACCAACACCAAGTTGTTCTCTCTTGTACTTTGTGCATTGCTAACTTGTACCCATTCCCGTGACACTGACACCATATCTGCAAACCAAACCATTAGAAACGGTGAAACCATTGTTTCACCTCAACAAACCTTCGAACTCGGTAACCACAAGGCTTGTGGCGTACTGGTTAAGGCTTGTGGGGATGTGACTAGTAACCCATCTACCCCAAGTTCGAATCCAGGCACTTCCAACTTGTGGCCACTGGGGATAAACTCAGGGTTGCACGCTTTAGCAGCTGGGGCAATTGCCTCACCTTGCCGGGATTAGTCGGGGCAATGTCCTCGGATACCCTTCCAAAAAAAAAAAACCTTCGAACTCGGTTTCTTTACACCCAATAACTCCACAAACCATTCTTACCTAGCCATTTGGTACAAAAAAAATATCCACCGGAACCGTCGTTTGGGTGGCCAACCGGAATACCCCACTCACCACCACCTCCGGCGAACTAACTCTTACTCCTCACGGACTTCTAGTCCTTCAAACCGCCGCCGGCAACGTCGTTTGGTCGTCGGAAAACTCATCAACACCGTCGGCAAGAAACCCAGTTGCTCAGCTTCTAGATACCGGTAACTTTATCATCCATAGTCAAGAAAATCCCATATGGCAAAGCTTCGACTTTCCGACCGACACTTTACTTCCGGGGATGAAATTCGGCCGGGATTTGGTTACCGGAATCGAAAGACACTTCACGTCATGGAAGTCCGCCGATGATCCCACCGCCGGCGAGTTTTCTGTATGGCTTGATACCCGAGGGTACCCTCAGGTGATCCTAACAGACGGTGGCGGACCCAGGATTTTAGGTGAGTGGGTGCACAAACGAAAAGTTTAAGAAATTGTTGTCGATGTATTTTTAGCCGAATTATGTCTTTGGGGACTTTTTAAGCTTTTAGTTGATTTCGAGATTTTTTTTCCCAGTCTTTTGGCTGATTTCGGGGGGTTTTTTAAGTTTTTTTTGTTGATTTCGATTAATTTTTTTTGGTAACAGAACGCCGAAAAATAAGATTCCGGGCAGGTCCATGGAACGGACTCCGGTTTAGCGGCGAACCCGATTTGAAACCCAACCCGATTTACAACTTCAACTTTGTTCTTAATACAAAAGAAATATATTACCAATATAACCTTATCGACACTTCAGTCGTTACAAGGGTAATTATACAGCCTAGTGGTCGTTTGGAGCGGTTATTATGGATCCATAGCAGACAAGAATGGATAGTTTATTTGACTCCCGAGACCGACACATGTGACCGATATGCAGTTTGTGGGCCGTTTGGGAGCTGTAATATTGTAAACTCACCGGCTTGTGAATGCTTGAATGGGTTCGAAGCCACGGACCCAGAACAGTGGGCCGTGGCAGATTGGTCACAAGGGTGTCGATATAAGACCCGTTTAGATTGCGGGTCTGGGGAGGGGTTCAAGAAGTATATGAATCTGAAGTTGCCGGATACTCAATGGTCGAGGTTTAACTTGACCATGAACCATGAAGAATGCGAGAGGGTTTGCAAAAGCGATTGCTCGTGTAGTGCATACACGAGCGTAAATATATCAGGACCTAGGAGTGGTTGCTTGCTATGGTTTGGTGACTTAATCGATATCAGAACATTTGCTGAAAACGGGGAGGATCTTTACATACGATTGCCACCTTCAGAGTTAGGTAAATTACCATCCACTATAATAAAGTTGGTTTTATATGACGTCAAATATGTCTAAGGGGCTGTCTGGTTGGGTTTCCGTTACGTGATGTATAGATAAAGTTGACTGTGTGGGTTAATCTATCTGTATAGATTGGAAAAGTTTTTGTTTGGAAGTGTTTTTCCATAGATGGATGGAGCTTGTTTTTTAACTGAGAGGGGCAAGTTTGAAAAAAAAAACTGACTTTCTGCATATAGCTTCCCCCTAGAAGCTTATTGAATAAGTCATTTTCTATATCATTAAGCCACTATAGCTGAGAAAATAAGCCCATTAAGCTCAAGCTGCTAACAAACAAGCCCTAAATGTCTTAATAGGCCACTTTATGGGACTGACGTTTATAAGACCAAACAATTGTGCTACCTATATAAAGGTTTTACAGTAAGAAGCGTCCTAACAAGTTTTTTAGGACAATTTTGAAATAAAACATCTAATTAGTCTTTTTTATAAGACGTTATTTGAAAAGTTTCTTATAAAAACAAGTGTCTCATAAAGCGATATATTCATGGACCCTTCTCAAAATTGTCCTAAAGAAAGCTTTATTTTTAGTACCGACTTCATTAACGAGCATTATGTATTGTTAGACTTGATAGAAAACAGCAAAAGCTCAAGCGGAGGAAGCCGAGCACGGGTCATTGTCCCCGTAGCAACTTTCGTTTTGATCATACTAGTATCCATATGCTTATTTTATCGGTTCAAAAGGAAGAGACGAAAGCAACAAGGTAGGATACCAAATATATACGATGATCATAATATACAAAGCTGTGTATATAATACTCCGCTTGGCCAGGGTCACACGAAGACGAATTTGGGCATGATCCTGAAAACAATAGTGGCACGAAGATCTAGAGCTAGCGCTGTTTGACTTGTCAACATTACTAAAAGCTACAAACGAATTTTCAATGAACTTGGACAGGGCGGTTTTGGACCCGTTTACAAGGTACGACCCATTCAGGAGAACTCTGAAAACCAACTATTCATGATGAATATACTATACCTAAATATGTAATATCATGCATTTTCATTATTCATTATGAATAATTGGTTCTCAAAATATTTACGATTCTCGTACTACAGAAAAAGATGAGATCATTCTAGTTGTATACTTACCTTGGAAGGTATGCTTCAGGGTGTGCTTGAAAACGGGCAGGAAATAGCAGTGAAGCGGCTAGCGAAAACATCAACTCAAGGACTTGATGAATTCAAGAATGAAGTCATCTCGATATCAAAACTGCAGCATCGGAATCTTGTCAACCTCCTCGGCTGCTGCATCGAGGGAGCTGAAATAATGTTGATCTATGAATACATGCCAAACAAAGGCCTAGATTCCTGTATATTTGGTAAATGAATTAATAGAAAAAAGTATTTAAGTTTTAAATCAGCTAAGATATAAACTAAATGTCAAACTATCCACAGATAAAACTCGAAGCAGACTGCTTGATTGGCCGGCCCGTTTCCACATCATCGATGGAATTGCTCGTGGGCTTCTTTATCTTCATCAGGATTCTAGGCTCAGAATCATCCATAGAGATCTTAAAGTCAGCAATATATTGCTCGACTCGGAAATGAACCCCAAGATATCAGACTTCGGCATGGCTAGAAGCTTTGGAAGAAATCAGATAGTTGCAAACACAAATAGAGTGGTTGGAACATAGTGAGATTCATCTACCCTAACCTCATTCTGATTCTTTTAGAATGCTTTTGTTACACTGGACAGGACATAATAGAAAAATGATCACTGGTCCTTGTTTGGCATGACTTTTATATGGAACAGACGGGAACAGAGTGGAACACGCCTTTTCCACCCCCACCCCAAGGAACTGGGTGGAACAAGGTAGAATAAACCTATATTTTACCAATATACCTTTAAAATAAAATCTTATTCTCTTCTAAAACGTCAAATATGCCTCCCTCTTTACATTTTATCCATTCTTTAAGTTTTATTTATTTTATTTTACGCTCGGAATATTATTTTTATACGGTTTCTATACTATGGTTAATTTAGGTATAAAAGGTTGAAAACTACATAAACTTTCTATTTTGACGTCATTTTAAGCGTCTTGACGAAAACTTTCAATGATATATTTTGTTATTAAAAATATTTATTTTATTATAATTTAATAAATTACACAAATTGATCAAAATATATAAAAGATATAAACAACTCATTAGGGGTAAATTGATCATTTACTTGTTCAATCCTGTCCAGTTTTGTCTTACCGAACCCTGAACATCTATATGCAGGCAGGACTGGATGAGACTAGACCGGCAAGCTAGAGTGAGGTAGGTGGATAAAAGAATTGTGAGAGGTTTTAGGGTTTTATTTTGACATAGGCGGTTTAGTAATTTACCAATCTTATCCCATTTTCCTTAATTTTTGTTCCAACTATTTTGGTGGGACCAAAGAAAAACACACTTTTTGTCGTGCCAAACAAGTTTCTATTATGTCCTATCTTGTCCTAGGTACCAAACACACCCTTAGGGTGCGTTTGGTACACTGGACAGGACAAAACAGAACATAACATGGTCCACTGTCCCACATTTGACAAGATTTTTATGTGGAACAGACTGGAACAAGGTGGAACAAACTGAAACAGGCCTGTTCCACCCCCACCCCATGGAACAAGGTGGAACAGACTTATGTTTTACCAGTATAACCTCAAAATAAAATCCAATTCTCTTCTAAAACATCAAATAAACCTTCTATTTCATATTTTATTCATTCTGTAAATTTATTAAGGGTAAATTGGTCAATGTTACACGTTCTGTCCAGTTCTGTCTTACCAAACGTGGAACAACTGTTCTGTCCTGTCCCACCTTGTCTTATCCTATCCTGTCTGCGTACCAAACGCACCCTTAGTGAATCACTTGTACTAACCAGAGATTTCCTGCAGTGGCTACATGGCGCCAGAGTATGCAGGACATGGTATCTTTTCAATAAAATCAGATGTATATAGCTTCGGTGTTTTGGTGCTGGAAATTGTGTGCGGAGAGAAAAACCGAGGGTTCTTCCACGAACAACATAGCAACAATCTTATTGGACATGTAAGTTTGAGTTAAGTTAATCCAACTTATACCCCACCGTTCTCCCTCGAGAGAGACTAAACACAAGATCTTTCTTAGCAAGATCTAATTATCAAACCATCTCAGTACTCCAACTCGAAACCGAAAACATTACATTAGGTAACGTAACGCTACTGATTACTATTCCACCAACAGAAACACTTTGGCCATTTCAACTTTACCGCGATTAAAACTATTCTCACATATCCCGACAATAGTTCAAACTACACTCATACCAACATTCCAGATTCACTGCCCAAGACTCCAGGTATTCACCCACTTACTCTAACGGAACACTATGGTCATAACTTGACCACATCTTATACAACTAGCAATTTAACTCCCAAAGCCCTTTCCTTGGCTTAAATCGTAACCTCCTCCCCCGACCTAGCGAGTTCATAGCCTTCATGCACAATGACACAACGATTGAAATCATTTTGCGCACTTTTAAGAAACACGATAGATGCAAAAGTATAAAGCGAGTTTGAGTATGCATGAAACAACATTACTCAAGATGAATAGTAAAACACAACGATCGCAAAGATCACTCACAGGCACTCTTACGATAATTCATGACCATGTCCATCCAAATCAATGCCGACACTACGATTGTCTCCAATGAAACCCTTTCGCATATGACCGGAAAATTTTCGAACGAAATTACTTACCCAAAGTGGGTCTGTCAACTCCAATACTCGTTCTTATAATAATAACAAGTCAATACTCATTTTGTTTATAAACAAAACCTCCCAATAAAACGTTTTCAATATTTTCATAACGAAGATTCTCTCCCCAAATAAAAGTGTGAAGTAATTCGTAGATTTCTAAGTTCAAAGCTTTATCGTATAGTGAAAACAAATTTATCCTTTACCTTTAAAAAAACACACACTTGCGAGTGTCAACACATTTCTCAAAACAAGGAAAGTTTGTTATGCACGTACATGCCTTTAACATGAAAGAACTTGTGTAATAAGTTTAATGACACAATGCATGAAATTTAATATGCAATTGAAGGCTATTCACTCTAACCAAGTCAACCGTTGCACTCACTTCAACTCTTCACTGATACCTCACTAAGACCAACAACCGCTTTCTTACTTATGCTACAACTTGTGGCACAAGTGCTCCACAATCCACTTGATCGACCGCTCAACATGGTTTACCAAACTAACCAGTTATCTCACCTCCTACTCTTATGCATACTTCAAAACAACACTGATCTCCTTCATTCAATAACCTTGCCACCCAACCGTTTGACTAAGGAATCCAGAACTAAATTCCCTCCCTCAATCTTGAATTGAAGGTTTTCAAGATGCCAACATAACTCTCGCTTCCTATCCCAGAGAGTTTACCTCTAGACAGCTCATCAACATTCTAGACAACACTTCTTCTAGAAGTTACAAACACCACATCACAAGGGATCTTCCATGACACATCAACTATTTGCTATCAAACACAAGGTTAGAACCTTCTACATACTTCCACACTCACCACCCATCCTGACAATAGCGGTTGATTACACCCATGCACCTGTAAGTCCATAATAGCATTGGCCAGATGCTATTTGAATTTACCTTACATGAGGGTTCTCACTACCATTGTCAAGACATCCTACGATTAAGGTCTTTCCTAATGGCTTCCTATATCTCGGTTGTGTCCCTATTCTCAAGTTTAAGTTTAGGCCCATTCGGTCACCTAAATCCCTTAAACTACGGCTCTGATACCATTTGTAACGACCCAAAACACTTAACATGGAATATAAGTCCAAAAAGCCCACAAGGGTCCCAATTAACATCACAATACTTGATAACATACTCAAAGCTTAAAGTTCCCAAACGATTACAACCGAGATGTTTAAACTAACAACAGCTGGATCATGACGGTCTCTATTCTCGCACATCCGCCTTAAGCCTTCTCTTTCCCTTTGAACGAAGCACCTAAGCCTCCCTTTCCTGAAAATGGTTTTTAAGTTTTGAAAGCGAGGGTTAGACCATAAGGTCTAGTGAATTCCCTCCTAAAAACGCGACCACAAAACATTTTAAGAAAACACGTTTCCTTGCAAACAGCACATAACAAGTTTGAGCTCAAACATGGGTGTACACAGTGGCATGGACCAATAACACCTTACAAAGCCAGGCACGGCAACTCAACACCTTACAAAGCCAGGCACGGCAACTCGACACCTTACAAAGCCAGGCACGGCAACTCGACACCTTACAAAGCCAGGCACGGCAACTCGACACCTTACAAAGCCAGGCACGGCAACTCGACACCTAACAAAGCCAGGCACGGCAACTCGGGGGTCCTCCACTGTGCAACCCGACTCTACCACAGGCATAAACATTAAAACATGTTTTAAAACTTACTCGAGGGTAATCCTCCTTCCACTTGTAAGATAACACTTTTCATGCATGAGAAGACATAAATTCATGATGATCAAGTAAACTCATTTTCAGTCATATCAATTCTTCGCAATTCATTTTAAAAGATAGAAATAATGCATAAGGGAACTCACCTGGTATTCGGCTATACGACACTCTAATCGGAGCTCACTTAAACACCAAATGATCACCTGAATTGGGGTTAACAAAGGAAGTATTAGACTCCCCAATTATACTCTAAAACATTCCCCATAGTGTCTAAAGACAAACCCCTAAACCACGCCTCGAATCCAAGCCCGAACGACCAACGAAGCAGAAACGAGAATTTCCCAACAGAGACTTACGCGGTTTGCAAACCGCGTGAAAAGCCGCGTAACTCTCTGGTCGAGCATTCTCAGTTCTGCATCCCAGGGTCAGCTCGAAAACCCACTTAACTCCTCCAAAAATGATTCCAATCGATTGATAACTTCCCAAAACAAACTCTAAAACTATTTATACATTAAGGAAACAATCCTCATTACTTAAATCAATCAATTCCTCAATCAACCATCATGAACTACTCTTTTGAAAACACAAATCCTTTCTAAAAATGAATCAACTTAAGAACCTCCATTGGAAAGGTGGAATAACACCAAGAGTTCACAAACTCCTCAAGGGAATCATCCAACACACCCTTCCAATTGGTTTTGTCTCAAAATACTTGAAGAAGAAGAGAAATCAATAAGAATCATACATCTAAACTCCATTTCCAAGACAAATCAAAGAGATGAAGATGAAGGTATACCTTGGTAGCAAATTCCTTCAATCCCTCACTGAACCACCTTCTCCAAACCTTCCATTGTGGATTTCTTGAGCTCCTTCTCCCTTCTTGAACTCTCCAGCCGACCAAATGAGGACCAAATAGGGTTTTAAGAGAGTTTTAACTTAACTAGCTTTTCTTTTTCACAACTCAGCCACAGAATTTTGAGTTTTTCTCAAAAGAGTCCCAGAATTTCTTATTTCTGCACTAATACCACAAGAGTTGAAATATGGGGTGTTACAAACGTGGTCCAGAAGATAGACCGACTATGACTTGTGTGATTCTGATGTTGGGCAGTGAGAGTCCATTGCCTTCACCTAAAGAGCCAGGTTTTTTCATTGGAAAATACCAGATATTCTTCAAGCACATACGAAACAAGTTCCACCAATGAACGTAGCATTACAACATTGAATGGTAGATAAACATAAAGATGTATGCATTTAAACTTATGTGAATGTAACTACGAAAATTCCAAATCATCTTTAGTTCTCCTCAATTTCGTATTTTTAATAACCAGGGTTCCATTAATGAAGATATCTCCATGGATATATATATATATATATAGGGGCAGGTTCAAAATAGATTTTATGTCAATTTAGTGTCAACATTGTTTAACAAGACGTATCACAAACACCTTGTGGGCAACAGATTATATGATCATAAACAAGAAGCGTATACCAAGAAGTTTCCAATTAAATGCTCATAAACAAGAACCAGAATAAATTTGATTTTTGTATCGGAGATCAAGAACACGAGAACTCAGATAAACAATACTCCGTTTAAATTTAAATAGAAGTACAAAACATGGACTAACCCAGTAACCTGTGTCAAAAAGGGTTCCAAGAAAACCAACTTTAATGGGGTCATTGTCGTAAGAACCTCTCGAATTGTTCGTCTCGATCACCTTTCGAGAAGCATGTTCCAAAAAATAATAAAGAAAAGTCACCGATTATGCCGCATTTTTCAAAGGGATTCTAGAAAGCTGAAGAGAAATTGGGCGGACCCACATCCTGTTTGATCACCGCCATTTTTGACCTGCAATGGGCCCTAAACCGACTAATGCAAAAGTCAATAGATATGGACCGGGTCTTTGGTTGGTAAATATACATGATTTTTAAGGTAGATATCCGCAAAATCATTGTATGTGTTTTAGGTGCTGTTTGTTTTTTCTATTTCAGCACTTATTTGACACTTATCACTTATTCGGTCAGATGTTTTCAAAATAAGTGTGTTTGTTTTTTCTTTTAATTCAGACCCACTTATCACTTTTTTTGGTCTGACCGATTAAGTTGAAACCTAAACACTTTTTCTTTTCAGCCTCTTCCTCTCTCTCTCTCTTGTACGACTCAAGAGATGGCTCCAACTCCAAATCCATCTCCTTCACTGATCACTCCAAATCCATCGACAAAGCCATGAACGACCGCCCTCCACCACCACCATCTTCTCCTCATCTTTCTCCTTCTTTCTTTTCTCTTGCTTTCTCGATTTCACCTCCCTCCCAACCCCACCACCATCACCACCAGCCGGCGGCGGCGGCCCTTTCTCCATGGATGCAGAAGAAAACGGGTCAAGACTCCACCCACACCCACTCTCTTTTTTCTCTATTGTCTTCTCCATCACACTCTTTGTACCGAAAGCCTAAAACCCAGCTGGGTTTCACACAATTTCATATATATATATATATATATATATATATATATATATCCATCTAGGTTTTTGTTTCTATGGACTCTTCTTCAGGTTCGATTTTGCAGGTTCTCTTTTGGGGTCTTCTTGGCTTTGCAATCTCTATATCTTCAAAAAGAAGAAGACGACCTCTGTTTTCATTTTCTTGTTCATTAATTCATATCTCATTTAAATTCTTTGTGGGGTGCTTCAAAGATCCTTCTCAAGGTTATAATTTTGTGAAAAGAATGAATCTTTATTCATTTTGGATAAAAACCCTTTTGTTAATTTGTTGAAAAGATTGGATCTTTGTTGATTGGTGAATTCGAAGGATGGGTTTTCTTGTAGTATTTCTTTGAGGCATTTTGTCATACAGTTGAACTGCAATTTCAATTAGATAGAAAATGTGATATGTGATGGACCTTGAATTGATATATCATATATATAAGAAGTTATAGATTGGTTTTATAAGTTCTTGATCTTGAAAAGTTACCGAAAGTTCACAGGTTCGAATCGCGTGTATTTCGTAGTATATTCGGTTGCTTTCAGATTTCAGCTTACAAAAACAAACAGTCTTTCTGATTCAGATTTCAGACTTCAGTCCCATCACTTAAAAATCAGGACTGAAATCAGTGTTCAGACTTCAACACCACTTAAAAAACAAACGCCACCTTAGCCTAATTCTAGGATGATTTAGCTAATTAAATCCTAATTCTAAGGTTATTTAGCTAATTAAACCCTAATTCTATGTTACGAGAGATATTTGAAGTTTTTCGGTTGATTTTCATGGATTTTTAAGTCTATTTTGTCGATTTCAAGGGACTTTTCGTTTATTTGGTTGATTTCAAAAGATCTTTTTTTGTTTTTTGGTTGATTTTGAGGTACTTTTTTTGGTTAATGAGAGAATGAAGAAAATCACTGGGGAAAATCATGATAGAACGTTAAAAAACTGTTTTTACACTAGAAAATCATGTTTTTATGTTTTAGTGGGGGATGGCCCCCCACCTTTATGCTACTCCATCCGCCCCCTGGAAATATGTGATCTCATGGACCGGATCTTGGAGATCGAACGACGTTAATTGACCCGGTCTATAAGAGCATCTTCAACAGCTTCTCTAAGATGAAGAAAACAAGAACTTTAAGCTAACATTATGCTCAAATTGTTTTCCAAAACAATCTCCAAAATAGAGAAAGTATGAGGGAGAAAGAGTTTTTTTCTCCAAATATGGAATCATCCATAAATGATTACAATGTGAGATGACCAATAGGAAACTTTGAAAATAAATATCTAGAGAGAGAAATAATATTTTAATAGATAAATGAAAATTTTAAAATCTTAACTAATGTTGGATTCCCAAAATGAGGAATCTGTTGGAGATGAATGTATTTTCTTAAGAGATTTTAACTTTTTGTTCTCCATTTTGGGGAATCTGTTGGAGATGCTCTAAATATTTCAATTTACATGGGATTACGTTATCCAGTCCCGACTCCATCCTCGGTCTTTTACTTTTGAGGATCTTGTCTCCATCCCCTATTTTACGGGGAATTCCCAGGCTCGGTGGCACAGGTACATCGGGTTCCCGAATAGAACGGGTCTCATTCTGATGCTTATCTGAATAACTTTGGCTTCCAATTCAAGTTTAAAAAAATTGCTAGTAGCATGGGAAATAGTAGCAAAAGAGTGCAAAACAAACATCGGGTATGGTAAAAAAATGTAACAAAGACGGGGGAATGAAATAGGTCAAAACAAATAAGGAAACACAAAATACAGTACTTACAACTACCATGACAACATTCCCTTTTTCCTAGCCTTCTTAAGGCGTCACTAGCCTTTCTATCGGCTCTCTTGCCCTTACCGTTTCAATTGCAAACCAAATAGTTTGTACAAACTTTGCAAACCACTGTATTAGGAAACAATAGATATATTTATGGAAAATTATCATTATTCATTAATTAGAATTGAGATATATATGGAATATGCTAGGTTCATTAATTACGATCATGACTTTAGATTAGTAAACATAATAAAATCAAATATTTATTAGACTTGATGAACGGCTAAGATTGGTTTGCAAAGTTTGTACAAACTGTTTGGTTTGCAATTGAAACGCACCCTATATATATATATATATATATATATATATATATATATATAGAGAGAGAGAGAGACTCACTATTTTGTAAACTTTTTTTCGTGTAAACTTTGGATTTCATAGGTTTTTTAATGAATTTTTTTCATGAAATTGTTTATTTTGATGAAATTGTTTCATATCATTCATTTCTTGATGAAATTGTTTCATATATTTGTGTTTTTTATGTAGTTTCATATATTTTTTTTCATTCCTATGAAACTTGATGAAACTTTTTCGTTTTACATAAAAAAAAACACAAATATATGAAACAATTTCATTAAGAAATGAATGATATGAAACATTTTTATCAAAATAAACAATTTCATAAAATAATTTCATCAAGAAAAACTATGAAATCCAAAAGTTTACAAGTTTACACACATTTAGCGGTTTACAATTTATTATCCCTATATATATATATATATATTGAAACTACAGTCATAACAAATTTTCTTGGTAGGGTTGGTTTGCAATATTTTCTTCCATCCCATATCCAAGCTTGAATCCCGTTAGTGTCATTTTTTTAATTTTTAGCTTTTAATTTCAGATTTATTGTGTTTCTGAAAAAAAAATCAATAAGAGACTTGAACACATGACGTCACATATGAAAATTATTGAATTAACCAACTGAGCAATGATGATTTCATGAAAAATATATCTATATTAGAGCATCTCCAACCTTGACACCCAAAAAATACACCAAAAACACCAATTTTGGTAGGCCCAAACAACAACAAAAAAACCTCAACTCCAACCATCCTCTAAAAAAAACCACCAAATTTGTGGACTCCACCATAAAATAACATATTTTATTTACTATTAACTATTTTTAATAACAATAATTATAACTTACCATTTTTATTAACTAAATAATATAATTTTTATTAATTAAATATCAGATAGTGGTGGGTCTCCACAACTTTTTGAGGCCGGCAAAAACAAACCCACACGGCATATTTGCCGTTCAAAACTTTCGGCCGGCAATTTTTTTTTTAGTTTGACGGTCGGTTGGAGTCTTCATGCCGGCAAAAAAGGGGATTTGCCGGTCCGTTGGAGATGCTCTTATAAAAGAATTTGAGTCCGTCCCTGAATGAATGAACGAACCACTACCCGCCAATAAATCTGAACGAACCACTGCTAGATTTTGGTCGAAAACTTTGACGAAAATTTTATCACCAGACCGATCGTCGAAAATCCAACTTTTTCACGGAAATTTCTGACTAAAATACCCCTTCATTTTGTAGCGTCATCTTGAAATTGTGGACTGAAATTTACAAAATTATACAGAAAAACAAAATCTTGTGTGAAAAATATAAAGAAATAGATCTATCTAGGTTGCATATAAGTGACACTTAAGCGATTGGATGAACTCCATTCAAAATGACCGGATGAAGACTCTGCCTCTTGCGGCCTCCGTCTATCGGTATAAAAACCGGGCTGTATCGGTTCAGCCAACGGGATTTCGCTACCGAGCATAAGAACCACCAAAGGCATGTCTGGTCGGTCTTCCGGATACTTCTGGACACATAGTAACGCGATATGAATCGCTCGCCTCACTTCTGACTCCACATACACACCCTTCATCGTGCCATCGATCAGCTCCAAATGCTTCCCGTTCCTGTACAGCCTCCACGCCTGCAAACCAACGGATGCCATTTTAATTAATACGTAGAAGATTGATATAATGCGACAAAAACAACTTTTATTAAGACAGTTTATTAGAACATTTAAACATATCTGGCGTTCTGTAAAACTGGTTTTGTTATAGTGACATGAAACTTACATGTCCAAGAAGATTCAGATCATGATCGGCATGACGAAATCCCCGGTTTTTCTTTCCACTTATGATCTCTAGCACTAACACACCGAAACTGAATACGTCGGATTTGGTGGAGTATATCCCATCAATGGCATACTCAGGTGCCATGTAACCGCTACAGAAATCAGTAGACAAATCAATTTTAGTTTTTGCGGAGAAAAAAGCGGTTCCAACAAAATGGTCTGAGTTTAGCTAATGTGGGACACTAAGCTCCCTTCAACGGAGGCTATACGGGCACCTATTGTCCCAAAGCGTTGATAGGGCCTGGACGGGCAAGGGGATAGACGAGTACAGATTGCCCCAGGTGTGTCGAGTCCCTAAAGGGATAGACTTTGTCTCTGACACCATGTGAAAATATGTTACTGTAACACAATTGGGTTTATATGATTCCAAAAATTTCTAAACATCATAATGGACCGCTTTATAAGACTTAATTTATAGGATCAAAGAATAAAGCGTCTATCTAAAGGCGTTGTAATTAGTTTATAGGATATTTTGGGGCGTTTTTAACAAGTTTTTCGGAACATTTTTAGTACAAAGCGTCGCATTAGCTACTTTAAAAGACAATATTTGAAAAAGTGTCATAAAAACAAAGTGTCCTATAAAAAGATGGTTTTCATATGACATTTTTAAAAATGTCCTATAAAATAGTTAATGGGACGCTTTATATTCAAAATGTCTTAAAAACTTGTTAAGACTTCCAAAAGCGTCCTATAAACTTACTACAATGTCTTTATAGGATACTTATTGTTTGGTCTTATAAAGCAGTCTATTAGGACTTTTAGAAATTGGTGTCTTCCTATAAACCCAATTTTGTTGTAGTGTGTGGAATTTCAGATTAATCTACGAAAGAGCCCTTAAGAAAAGAAAAAAAAAGGATGTTCTAAGTTGTAACATATATAACAGGTTTAATGTGGATAGAAATCTTACTATGTCCCCATTACTCTTTTAGTATTTGCTTTAGTGTCACTTCCTTCCAAACCTCTTGCCAAACCAAAGTCTGAAATCCTAGGATTCATCTCTTTATCTAGTAATATATTACTAGCTTTTAGATCTCTATGAATGATTCGTAATCTCGAATCCTGATGAAGATACAGAAGTCCCCTTGCAATCCCGATTATAATGTTGTAGCGCTTCGACCAATCCAATGACCTTCTTTTTCCTTCATCTAACACAATATATCATCAGATGTGTCAGAATATGTGAAGCCCAATTAGATTACTCTCCAAAACATTGCCCTTAAGCAGATAATATATATAGAGAAGAAATGGTCTAAATCTAGCTGATGTAAGAATCAGAAGCAAAATGATAGTGAGATCCAAAGAGAAACTTAACCCACCGAAAATGAATGAATTCAAGCTTTTATTGGGCATGTATTCGTAGATCAACATCCTTTCTCCTTCCTCGATGCAGCATCCTAGAAGCTTCACAAGATTTCGATGTTGAAGTTTCGCGATACATTGAACCTCGTTCTGGAACTCATCTAGTCCTTGGTTTGATTTTACCGAGTGCCTCTTCACCGCGATTTCTTTCCCTTCCTCCAACCTTCCCTACAAATCATGCCAATTATATTCTCAGATGGTATCAGATTACTCTCCAAAAGAGCCCTTTAAGAAGCATAACAGAAGTTCCAACACATACTGACGAAAAATAGTCAAAATCTAGCTGATATGGAACTCTAACGAAGAAAAGAAAAAAAAAACTTATGAGTGATATTACCTTGTAGACAGGCCCATAGCCACCTTCTCCGAGCTTAAAGACGTCTGAAAAGTTGTTTGTTGCATCGGCTATCGTGTTGAAGTTGAACAACGGCAATTCCCAATCTTTCTTCCCGTTCTCATTGGCAAGGTTGTGTTCACGAACGACACTAGTTACACCTGTAAATTCAAGGTTAGGGGCTTGGATACAGTACACTACAACAAAATCGGCTTTACAGGATGTCAAATATGTCTAAATATTCAAATAAATTGATTTATAGGATCAATTAACTGTGCGTCCTATATAAAGGTGTCAGACACATTACCTTTCTTCTTCTGCTTCCTCCACCTGAAAATAAACAGAAATATCACCAGAAGCACAGCCACTGTGACCAGTACCGGAATGACGATAATTCTCACTCGTTTCTTTGCTTTAGCATCCTGACCTGTTGCATAAATTAAAACCCGACTTTAGAGTTAAAAATATCTAGAAACATAAGGACTCGACGCTCTCGAACAATCTATGTTCGGAGGCGTGTTAGAGTCCCATAACGGCCAGTATTTGCTCTGATACCATGAAAGAATACGTGAAACCCCATATTACTCTTTAAATGAGCCATTGAGAAGAGAAATGAGGTGTCAACCTATACAGAAATGATTCAAATCTAGTTGACGTGGGACTCTAACAGAAATAACATATCTTACGTAATTCTGAAGCGGCCATTCGTAAGTAGATATCTTGACCATTTTCGGAGTACACTCGGATATCAACCAAATCATCGAACCAAAGCAAACATCCACTTCCTCCTGATCTAACATCTAGATTTGCATAAGCCGTACAATTGCAGTTCTTCAAGCATTCGGCTTCACATTCACCAAGATTCATCGTTCTATTAAACCGAGTTTTTCTAGTATCCGGCAACTTCACACCCGATAGTTTCACGAACCCATCTCCACCACCTTCACAATTCAACGAAGCTTTTCTCACACACCCATTTGTCCAATCTGTTCTTCTCCATTCATCTGTAAATCGTGGCTCGAACCCACTCAAACACTCACAAGCCCGCGATTCAGCAATGTTGCAAATACCATATGGACCACATAAACCATAGCGATCACAATTATCCAATTGTGCGCTCAAGTAAAGACGCCATTCTACCGTTCGTTCGATCCAAATAAACCGCTGTATTCTTCCATCCGGATTTAAAATCATTCTCGACACAATTGAACTATTAACGAGCTCATAAGTGTAATAAAGTTCATCTTTGTTATACTCGAATCTAAACGTATAAATATCATTTGTTCGCAAATTCGGCATGCCACTATACCGTAAACCATTCCACGGACCCGAATTGAACTGCAAATCGGACCCTTTTCTCAGAAGAATTTGTGGGTATCCATTTGAATCGAATCTATTTGTATACTCACCCAGAGAAGGATCATCGGCGCTTTTCCATGCCGTTAGATATTTTTGTAGATTTTTTCTAAAATCTATCCCGAATTTCATATGTGGTAGGAAAGTATCACCTGGATAATCGAAACTTTGCCACAAGTAATTCTCGGGGTTAATGTCGTTTTCGTTTCTGATCACTAGATTTCCGGTGTCCAGAAGCTGAGCTACTCGATTGTTTGATCCGGATACCGATGAGTTTGATGACCAAATCACGTTATTTGAACGATTAACGATCATGAGAACTCCTCGGTTATTGAGTAGGCACACACCAGAAGTGTCGGATATTGGAGTTTCTCGATTTGCGACCCATACGACGGTTCGGGTCTGAATCTTGTTGTACCAGATTCCTAGATACCGATTGGTGGAAGCGTTGGTGGGACTGAAGAATCCGAGAACGAAGTTTTCGTCGTCGGAAACAATGGTTTCGCGGGCGGCGTCGGTGATGTTGTGGGTTGCAGAAATGGTGCTGATTGCTGTTGAGGTTAAGAGGAAAGTAGAAATGGTGGAAAGAAACAAGAAGAGGGAAAAGGCATCCATGATGATACCTTTGATTATGGAATTCTCACAAATAGTTGGGATTTTGTAGTTTAATTAGTTGACTTTATAGAATTTATATTGGCATAAATGGTCCCTTAACTTTATGTTTTTCGTTAAATGGAAATGTGGATGAAGATTATCACAAATATGAACATGAGAAATAGTATGTGTTCTCTATGGTTTGACGTTGAATCATTCAAATCAATTTCCACCGCTAGAGAGTAGAGAGAGCTTATCTTAATAATGCCATGACTTTTTATAGTCTCACATTTTGACTTTAATTTTTTTGTATATAATAAAAAATGGTTTTGAAATTTCGTTATTTTTTGTATCAATATAAAAGTGACAAACTGTTTTTCAAAGTCGTTATTTTCATTATAAATATAAATTAACTTATAAAAATTATTTAGAGTTTATCAAAAAAGTTATATTTAACTGAATAAAAAATAGCTTATAAATTAATTTATTAAAATATTATATGAAGTAATGTTTTAGTAAATTATAAGAAGTTTTTATCACTTTTTACAATTATACTTCAGAATAATATTAATTGTTATTTTATTATTAATATTTATTACTAGATTATAAATTAGTATTAATTTAAAATATCTATTAATATTAATCATTAAGAATTATTATTGATTATATAAACTATTTTATATTATTATTACTTTATTATTGTTTAATATATTTAACCATTAATAAATATAACAATTATAAAATTACTTTGATAAATTATTTAAAAGTTAAAATTTATATTTCTTTTGTTTAATAAATAATAAAAAATTATAAATATTTTAATAAAATATTTTATTTGGTTATTATCTTTTTCTTTTAATAAATTTATTATAAATATTATAAAAATGCAAAATTTATAATAGTATATATATGTAACCAAATTGAAATTAATTAACATATTATATTATTTAACTTTTTTACTATATAATTTGTATTAATTAACATATTATATAGTTAATTATTTGTTTTAAATATACTATGAAATGCTAAAGTTTGACTAATTTTTAACATGTCATGTCTTTTTACATTTTTCAACTATCTTCTTAGCTAGTTTTTTTTGTTCAAGTGTGATTACTTTATCAACTACCAGCTAGCTCAATTAAAATTAGTTTGTCAAACGAAGCCTTAGGATCGTTTACTAAACACTTACCCGTGAAGTGTTTTCCGAATCACTACACCTATTGGATGAACATGAAGATGATTGAGAATCTTATCCGGTAAAAGTGATGACAGAGACCGAGAGTTTTACTCGGTAAATAGGTAACAGTTCTTACCCGGTAAGCACTTACCGAATTATCTTTTCACATATAATGTTTTATAATGAACTAAAATTTTACCTAGTAAGTTAAAATGTTGACCTTTATCAAGTGTTGGGTAAACGACCCCTTAATCACACATATCTCTTTAAGATTTAAACCCACAACATTTATATTAGTATGTTTAGCCGTTTGGGCTTTTGATAGAAATAATTGGTGTCGTTTTCGTTGCCATCCAAAAGTGACCTTACTTGATATCGTGTAATGATTTTTGGCAAGTCGACCCCTAAGACTTTTCTACTCAATTTGGTTCCTTGACTTAGATATATCTACTCATTCCATGATTATGTAGCTCAGTTGGCAAATGGGTGGAGTGACTTTGCTCAATTATGTTGATTAATAGACGGTTTAGGTTCATTAACACAACATTTTCTTATATAAGAAAATCCATATGATGCATATAGCGGACGTGTTTAGTTTCCGGTATTTAATAGGATTTATAATTTAACTTCATTTCAGTCACGTGTTTAGTTTGAAAGAAATTCTGATATTTCATTTAAATCCCACAAAGCCACAACCGACGGAATTGTAAATCCCTTGGATATGGTTGTCGTTTCAAATCCAAACTCAATCGATTTCAATTGTTTTGTTTTATAAATAAGTTGTTATCTCTTGTTTCTTCAAATATGCCCTAATCACTCCATCGTCTTCAACACAAACAATTTATTTATAAAACAAATAAATATTTACACATAAATAAATTTCATATCATATTTTACAAACCAAACAAGATTTACAAAAGAATAGAATTATTTTCTAAATTAATATTTGGTTAGTACAAAACAAACGTTTTTAACATAATTTAAAACATAATTACGAAAACCTACGAAATACCAACCAACCCCGTGGAGTTTCAAAATCCTTTGATATTGGATTTCAAAATTAGGAAATCCTTTAAACTAAACATAAGATTGGAATGAGATTGAATTCCAAATACCTTCAAATCCAATCAACCAAACGATACCTAAAGATTTCAAATTCTTCCAATTCCAAATCCTTCCACGAAATCTGAATCTCGAAAAACATTTCATCAAATCAAACAGGACCTGCATTCTTTGTCTAGTTTGTTTATTAATGTTAACAAACAATGTATATTGTGTAAGGAATTGGGGGTTGAAAATGATACATAGACTGGATAATCACTTGGATCGTATAAAGTACACTTTCTGAATACAATAATTCAAATGAATACTCTCATCTTAAGGCCGAGATCGAGTCCTTATATACACCCAGATTCTCGTTTACATATTTACATGAGAGCTCGACGATTACGGGTGGTTAAACAGTTAAAAATTGTAATTGCATAATAGTTACAACCATTAGGAGATAAGATTTATGAGCAGTTACAACTTACAGCCGACTCAGATTCAAAAGCAAGGAGTTCAAAGGATCTAAATGTCCAGATCTAATCTATATCACGCGTTCCATAGACCTCTGACTTTAACACTTAGACAAAGTGTGACTTCAGAGCTCTGAACACAAGGCTCAGAAGAAGCTCTGAGTCCACGTGCCTCTGAACAATAGCTAGGCAATTTTCACCAAGTTTTAGTAATACCTCAATAAGGTTTCAAATCTTCTGAAATACGTTAAAAACGTCTCGAAACTCAAAATTCCTAAGTAACCCTCTTCTTAAAATTTGTAGAGGTTTCAGGGTTTTACCCCTTGGACCCTACTGGGGCGCTACCCTTAGGACCTCGCAAAGGGGCATAACTCCCTTGACCCCCGTCTTATGACAATATAAGGTTATAGAGACAACATTTATTAGTGTGTATTCCGCACCTCCTAACTTTCTTATGTTTGTCTTATTACCAAGTCGATCTCATATAAATGACAATCACACTAAAATAATTGATAAAATCATCTAACATATTTAAATTGAGACTATGATCCACTTATACAATATGTACAAAATGAAATGAGAAAAAAAAAACAAGATTTTGAAGACCCATCACGTTCTGTGAGATTCGAATCCCTCCACTCTTTGACAATTGAGGCTTGGTTGAAGGGAGACTTTTAACTAACATTTTGTTAATCATGAAATTGATTGCTGCCTTGAACAAGAGGGATATCTTCAATTTTATAGTTATATGAAAATCATATTTTATTGTTAACAAATTAAATAGGTTAAACTAAAAAATATTAATTAAATACGAAACGGTTTAAATGTCACGTATCTATATTATATTATAAAGCATTTTACAAAAAACTCTTAAAAACAACCCCTAAAACTTCATGTGCCGCTATTTAATGCTAATTACTTAAAATCACTTAAAACAACTAATGAAGCTTTATGTATAGCTTTTAATGCTAATTACTTGATTAATTGTTATTTTTAACAACCTTCAAATCCTTAAATCGTGGACTCTTATTAATTAATCTTTATCTTTAACCACTTTCAAACCCTCAAATCATGAATTCCTTAAAAAACGTCATTCTTTAAACAAATTTATAAAAAACATGACTGTTTTATCAAAATCACACATTAAAATAAATTAGAACATTAAAATCGAGATATATCGTGCTGCATTAATATGAGATTTGCGTTGGTTTTTCCAACGAAACAATGAAAGATGTTGTTTTATCCTTATCCATGGATGGAGGGAGTGGATGGGGTCGCATCCGGGTATACGCCGAATTGCCTACGTAAGTAACGCCGACTTCAAGTTTGAGTCCGTCGACCAGGTCACTTAAATAGGTCCCACGCTTTCCGGCCCAATTGGACGATATGGATTTCTTCAAGATGGTTTAACCACTTTTTTAACCGTGAGAGGGGGTCATTGAGAACCCGCTGGCTCCAGAACGGGGGTGGCCCGAGTAGACTCCTAGTATGGTGTATTTAAGCATTTATAATTTCTAAAGCTTGCTTTATTTCTTTAGAGAAAATTAAACATTTACTTTATTAATAATTTATTTAACCATTATGTAAATACTAAAGAAATTATGATGGGCCATCCTAAACCGACGCCCCGTGTTGATTTGCTTTGAGAATATGTCCATTTTGAGTCAACGCGTTTTGCAATTTTTGGGTGTATTTCATCATTCACTTTTGTTTTTGTTCGTCCTTAAATTCCACTATCATATCAATTAACTCTTTAGAGCATCCACACCCAATCATCCATCTTTCACAATGACATGGCAAATGTCACGTAGATTGCAAGGTCTTGCAAGTTTAATAAGATTTTTCAAGTTTAAAAAGACCTTTCACAATGCATATATATATATATATATAAAATAAATACATTTTTGTTTAATTTAATTTATTTATTAGTTTGTTAAACATTAATTATTAATATGTTTACTAAATTTAATTCATTTATTAATTTATTCGAACATTATTTTCTTATTATTCTTATTAAAATTTCTACCCACAATTTATTTTAAATAAATGATATTTTTATGCGATGTTTTTTATTTAAACTACTAAAATAAAAATACATTAATATAAAAAAATTACAATATATCCATGTGTTTTATGCGTATGTTTTTTATAATATATCCATGTGTTTTATTTCTTAATTAAATTATATTTACACAAAATATAGTAAAAGAAAAACAAAAAGTAAAATTTAGATATTTATATTTTATAATTAATTTATTATTAATATTATAAATAAATTATATTTAGTATTTTTGTGATATTAAGTCATTAAAATAAGTAAATAAAATATAAATTAGTTGATGATGTGGCAATAGGGACCACTTTAGAAAGAAGTCATGGACGTGGAAGATGTTATTGCAAAGCTGGTGTGACACTTTAGAAAAAAGTTTGGTCTTGCAGGAATCTGGATGGTCTTAGAAGCCATTTTCTAAACGTTTACTCAGCAAATGTTTAATGGGTCATTTACCTTTTCGAATAACATGGTAAGGGACGAGAATCTTACCCGGTAAGAGCGATGATAAGGAAGGAAAGTCTTGCTCGGTAAGTGAGATTGGTGATTCTTACCCGATAAATGCTTACCGAATGAATTGTTGTATATGATACCATTTTTATGAACAACAATCTTACCCGACAAATAAGTTAGAATGTCAACTCTTATTGGTAAGCACTTACCGGGTAAGCGTTTAAATAAAAGGCCCCTTAAACTTTATATCACGTTAATCAATTTTTAACACGATCATTTTTTTTCTCTCTTCAATAAAGTATCATGTGTCATTAATGGACACCAAAGGGACGACAACTTGAAAACAAATAATTTGTATTTATTTTGTTGATATAGTATTTTAGGTTCGTTGGAAAAAACCCATTTAACACAAAGATGCAAACCATTTAACTATTTAAGGCCAATGGCGTGTAGCTTAGTTGGTAATGGGTGGAGGCATCTTTGTACAAAAAGCAGAAGGTCTCGGGTTCGAACCCAAGACACCCCATAGTCACAACCGTTGAGTGAGTCAGGTATGCCCCCATATTATGGATAGGCAGCCGATTGTGGGCCAGTTGGGGTTGCCGGTATCAACCTTTTTGTACAAAAAAATTTAACTATTTAAGTTTCAGCCAGATCATTGGCACAAAAATATGATCGAAATTCCCACAGGGGGTTTTTTGGGTTCAAATAGGGGCTAGCATTAGAGGGTAGTGTTCACCTTTATTATGAAGAAGAAGAAAAAAAAAACAATAATTTTAGGCCCATTTGATTTGCAGGAATCTATTTGTCTGTTAACCAAATTCAATTCAAGTGTTTGATTTGCACATACATTGAATTTCATATATTCCACAATACATAAATTTCATCATGTATTGCATATGTGATGGAATATAATTCCATTCTTTTCAAAAAGACACCTACCCTATATTCATGATCAACATTACCTCCACCATGCCAACCAAACGCGTGGTCGAACTTCATTCATTGTATTACAGTCTAATTCTTGTGATGATCCTAATCCACCAGATTCCAATATGCAAATTACTGTCTAATTCTTGTGATGATCCTAAATTCCTAATCCACCAGATTCCAATATGCAAACCAAACATCGTACTAGGAATTTCATTTGATGCACTTTGCCATATAAAATGGGATTCTCTGGTTGGTTTTCCTTGAACCATGGTTTTCAAAATCGGTTGAGGCATACGCCTTGAGGCGAGGCGGTCAAAAAACGCTCCTGAGGCTTAAGCCTCATGGCCCTGGACGAGGCTTACGCCTCAATGGGTGAGGCGTGAGGCGCTGGTGAGGCACAAGCCTTAAACATTTTTTATTTTGGAGGGACTTTGGTGAGAACACTGCTAGTTTTTTAAATAAAAATAATAACTTTGGTGAAAACACTGTTGAGTGATCATGGATACGAATACGATGGTGGAGCTATGCAATTTGATCATGTTTAGGGAACTATAACTTGTAAATTATTATGTTTTTAGACTTATAACTAGTATTTTTGTGAACTTGTGACTAGTAATTTTGTGAACTTATGACGTTTAAAATTTGGTATGGAATCATGTTTTGCTTATTATTAGTATTTATCAATTTTATTTGCTATGGAATTATGTATATATATATATATATATATAATTATATATTATATACACGCCTCGAGGCTTACGCCTCGCCTCATTGGAGGAAAACGGCTCGAGGCTCGATTCCACCTTTTAAAACCATGCCTTGAACCATGTATGGATAAAGCTCTTTATGTGGAATAATCTAAATGTTTTTGTTTAAGAGGTTTTTATAGATGGAAGAAGCGTGTTTTTTAACTCGAAAGCATAGGTTTGAAAAAAAATCAACTTTCGAGATAAAACCCTCCTAAAAACTTGCTGCATAAGTCACTACCAAACAGTCATGTATAGCTAACAGCTAACCTAATAAGACGCAAGACCCATTAAGCTGCTAACAAACAACCCCTAAATAATCCAGAAATACAAAAGGTTGTTCGAACATGGATCGATGCCCTTCTATTACCTATAAACAAGGTTCTCCTGCACTCTTTGTTTTCAAACAACAGATTTCTATAGCTACCAATGATCATATTCTAATACCCCTTTTATATGTAAAAATACACCAAACCAATCCTTTATATCACATACAGAAGTAGAATACAAAATACAAAATACTAAATTACTAAATTCTAAACCAGCACATCCAGAACAGACATAGCAATATAGCATACCATTAGATTAACACATCAACAGCATAAAACGACGAAAATGAAAGTAACAGAAAACATAGTTATATTACACTCGAGTATATGTCATCAAGAATTATCCAGTTACATAACTTATATCAGATGCAGCATATAAGCCATACACTTGCTCATCATAAAACTAGCATGAGTTTCTACTTCAGACACACCCAATGGATCGACGCAACCATTGGTCATATATGAAATCCAAATCCAAACACGAAAAATCACTAGTTAATTTCACCTCGACTTTGCAGACTGCAATGCCGTCTCGCCATCCTGTAAGTGGGAAACAAATTAATTGGAAGAATGTACAGAAACAGATATGATCCCTGTGTGTGTGGTACACTAGACAGGACACAACAGGGATCAGTGTTCCACGTTTGACAAAACTTTTTATGTGGGGCAGACAGGAACAAAGTGGAACAACACAAACTTATGTTTTACCAATCTAACCTCAAAATAAAAACCAACTCTTCTAAAACATCAAATGCGTCTTCTTTTTTATATTTTATTCATCTTTAACTTAATTTGTTGTATTTTATGCTCGTTAAACTTTCACTTTACTGTCCTTAAAATATCATTTTTATATGGTTTCTATGTTTTGATTAATTTATGTAAATTATTAAATATTAATAGTAAAAAAAATAAAAAATGTTAGATTAGAAATTGGAATCTACATAAACTTTTTATTTTAGTGTCACTTTAATCGTCTTGAAGAGAACTTTCTAATAATTTATTTAGTTATAAAAATATTTATTTCATTATAATTTAATAAATTACATAATAATTAATCAAAATATATAAACAACTTACCAGGTCTACGTACATCCTACCCTCTAGACCCCCTAACGGCCCCACCACCTCCAAATGGCATGGCTCGTTTGGTTTAGCCAAGGGGAAGTCACAATGGTGGCATGAAGCTTCAAAGGTCATAAAGTAATACAACATGACATCTCGTGTGCAGGGGGGTTATTAAGACAAAGCAAAATGCCAAGATAAGTGAGTCCATACCTTTAAACCGGAGATTCACAGAGATCATTCCATTAATATGCTTCTGCCAAAAGATAAAAACAAAATTAAGAAATCCAACGATATAAGGTAATCAACCCGGCATCTCCAAAGGTCGGCAAAATGGTAAAATCTATTATCTTAGCAACACAAAATAGTCAAGGGGTAATCTGTTTCATACTTCACTAATTGCCTTAAAGATAGAGAAAATACCAATCGTGTGTACAACCAAAACCATTTCCTTTTCCCAGTAATATAGACCTTGCAATGGATAAACTTAACCATATTTAGGGGTGTTGAAGATATTTAGAAAAAAAATCTATTGGGAGTGAGTTGAAAATGAAAGGCTATTGATTAAATATGTGAATACCCTGTGTCTTCTAGATAGGCCCCGTGTCTACAAGAAGGTTAAACAATAATTCTGTGTGATTTTCGCAACCGCGGCATTTCGCAGTTGCATTAAATGATAATTTTGTGTGATTTCAGCCACATACCGATGGAAAATACAACTGTTGACTAGTCACAGTTTTATGTAATTCTTTGATTATTTACCAAACGAGCAAGTGTCGATAAAGTAAAAACTGTGTGCCGCAATCATCAATACAAATAATTTGTAATAATAACAATTGCCAAATAGGTAACTTAAACTGGAAATCCTTCCATATAACATAAGCAGATAACATTACAATTTTCCTCAGACATCCCAAATGGAAACTTGATCAATTTTTCATGACCAAGGAGAATAAAATCCCTTGTCAAAGAAGTTTAAACAATAAGACTATAAACAATTGATCCATCTAAAGTCAAATCAACCATTTATTTTGTGAACAATGGCAGCAAGGCATCCACTGAAATCATTATTACCCATCTAAAAGCATCTAGCCTGAATTATCCAGATTCAACTGCCAACTAATTAAATGCAGCCTGCCTTCAATAATTCTTTTAAAGAACTTTGCACCACAAACTCCCTAAACTTAGCTTAACAGTGCATAGCAGTTAACACAAATGAAAATATCCATAACTCACAAGCTTTTACACTCATTATAAACACAACAGACAGTAACATCAATCAGTCAAATTGGCAAGGAAAAAAGGTAAAAGGAACACTAACATTTCCGCTCATCAGTTGCATCATGAAATTCAGGTTCATCTTCTTCGTCATCAGCAGCAGCCACCGAAACCACCGGCTCAGCAGAAGCAGCAGCATCCTTCTCATCGGGATACCTCACAACAACCACCGGACACACACAGTGGCGCACACAGTAATCACTAACGCTCCCAAGCCGGCCATCGCTCCCTCGCTTTGTAGCACCAAACCCTCGGCTTCCCATGATGACAGCACTTAACCCTAACCTCTCCACCTCTAAACAAAGCCTCTCCTTCATATCATGATCTTTAACAATATGGATCTTATACGGTATATGCTCGTCCACCAGAGGCTGCGCTAGGTCAGCCGATTTCGTAGTCGTGAAAGTATCAAAATCATTTTCGAGTTTCTGCTGCGATTCCTGATTGTCAGTATCGACGATTGAAAGGTCAACGGAACCCCAGTCAGCGCCGTAGAGGACGGATGTAGGACGGACGTGGATGAGGATCACGGCGTCACCGGGGCGGAGATACTGATGGACGGCCCACTTGACGGCAAAAGCGCTCTCATCACTGAGATCGACGGCGATGCCTATCCTGCGTTGGGCACCGGCAGTGGGGGTTTCGGTGGCGGAAGGATTGGCCGTAGAACGAAAACGAGGGGATGATGATTTGACTTTGATGGCGGCGAGCGACGGTAGGTCGGAATCCGGCAGAGATTTTTGGGATTGCATTATTTGGCGTGTGGAAATTTAGGGTTTATTGATGGATTGTTGACTGAAGCTTGAATCGAGAATGTGGGAGCGATTGTATCGGTGATGATTTGGGGGTTTTAACCTCCAAACTCCAAAGGAGATGCCGGAATTATATACATAAAGTTGTTCGGGTCGGATAACCGGGTTTCTAATTAATTTTCATATAATTAATTATTCGTTATCTAAAAACACATCCAAAAGATTTTTTAAAATAAAAAATTTAGGAAGTTTAAAGATTTATCTTTGATTAAACAAATATATTATTTTTTTAATATTAATTAAATTAACACAGATTAATGATAAGTTTAAGAGTAAACCTCAAATTTGGTCCCTGTGGTTTGTTAAAAATAACGAAAGTCGTCCCTATAGTTAATTTATTACAGATTTTTTCACTATGGTATGCGTTTTTGTCCGGATTTGGTCCCTCTCACTAACGAAAGTTAACCCTCATCCATTAAATGAAGGGTAAATCTGTCTTTTTATATATTTCTTTACTTTAACATTATTTTTCTCTTTTAAATTTTTGTCTTATATGAATTTATTTATAATACTTTAATATTATATACATATATACACACTCACACACAGCCTCCTCTAACTAGGGATGAGCAAATCGGACCGATTTCTCGAACCGAACCGGGACCGAACCGGTACCGAACCGGTACCATGTATTCGGTCCGGTATTCGGTTCCATATAATCTCCAAATTCGGTATTCAGTATTTCGGTATTCGGTGCCGGGATTTTCCCGAAAATACCGAAACCGAACCGGAATTTTAAAAGTCATTGTTTTTATAAAAAAAAACTTAAGTATGCATATCATCTCCTATATAAACTAAACTTATCTTTGCTAATCAAGATATATCATCTTCTAAACTAACCAAACCTTCTCCATAAACCCAAAAAATCGACCCCGCATACATAACTATCAAAAAATCGGTACCCTTACAAACACATCAAAAAATCGACAAATTTGGGATTCGGGAATTGCTTTGAAACACATTTGAAATATTACGAAGATGTTTTGGTTTGCTATTGGTTTTGATACACATTCGATACATTTTCATATTTTCGGTCCTAAGTGGTACTAGTACCGATTTTCCCGTCCCGAAACCGAAACCGAACCGGTGCCGAACCGGTATATACGGTTCGGTTTTCGGTACCACTTTTTAGTCCCAAAAAAATTCGGTACCAACCGGTCCGGTCCCGATCTCATCCCTACCTCTAACCTTCATCTATCCCTCTCTCTCCTACTTCTTCTTCCCCACACAACCTCTTTCATTAAACAAAATCAGGAATTAGGGTTCAGGTTTTGCCATTAAAGTGTTATAGAGATGTATGCTGATCTGGTGGAAGTTGCACTGAAGAGTCCCAACCAATTTCGCTGCAAGAGGTTCGATTTCGATTTCTTGAACTAGGTCATCAATAGATCTCGTATTTCTTCCATATTTAGTAAATCATGGTTCGAGAACAGAGTATTGAATCATTTTATACTAAATTGCGTGAATCTGCTTTAGCTTCAGCTTCTAACACCCCTTTGCTCATATTCCCATCCACTTCTGATGTCGATTCTCTTTGTGCTTTGAAAATTATAGGCCATGTTTTAGAATCAGATTTAGTTAGATATGCTTGTTATCCTGTTTCTAGCTTCAAGGAGATTCATAAGTATGCTGGATCTAGTGTATCCTCTACATCTGATGATCCAATTACTATACTTTTGATAAATTGGGGGTGCCATAGGGATCTAAGGAAGATTCTAGAAATAGGACCTGTTCTTTACACCGGGGATGATGAGAATCAAGCCAATTTATCATATGATTTTGATGTTTCTGCATTGGCGGCAACAAGTGATTTAAACAGCGATTGACGAGGTGGAAGAAGATGAGTTCGATAGCGAAGAAGAGAATGAAAGTGATGATGATGAAAACGCGAATAGGAAATGTAGGCGGGTTGATGACGAAACGGACCCGTTGAAGCTTTTTAGGAAGCTCAAGAAAGAGTATTATCATATGGGTACTTTCCATGGGAAGCCCTCGGGGTGTTTGATGTATGAATTGTCTCATTTCTTGAGGAAAAACACTAACGATTTGCTATGGCTTGCTTGCATGGCATTGACTGATCAATTTGTGCACGAAAGATTAACGAACGAAAGGTATCAAGCTGGGGTAATGGAGCTCGAGCAGCACATTAATAGTTCTGGGAATTTAGATGATGTTACTTCGGTAACTCTCAAAGATGGAACCAAAGTTTGCGCACCCTGTGTGTGTGTGTGTTTTTTTTTTGCAGGTTGTAGTGGGGTGGGTTTGGGAGAGATAAGGGGAGTAAGGGTGGGGAAGAAGAAGTAGGAGAGAGAGGGATAAATGAGGGTCAGAGGAGGCTGTGTGTGAGTGTGTATATATGTATATATATTATATGTGTATATAATATTAAAGTATAATAAATAAATTCATATAAGACAAAAATTAAAAAGAGAAAAATAATGTTAAAGTAAAGAAATATATAAAAAGACAAATTTACCCTTCATTTAATGGATGGGGGTTAACCTCCGTTAGTGAGAGGGACCAAATCCGGACAAAACGCATACCACAATGGCAAATTTGTAATTAACGAACTATAGGGACGACTTTCGTTATTTTTAACAAACCGCAGGACCAAAATTGAGGTTTACTCTAAGTTTAATTGTTGAATTTTATTGGATGAAATTGTAAAAAGATAATTAACGATATGTTAGATAAGTCTTTACGTGTGAGATCGCCAATGACACGGGGTTGGCTAAAAGAAGGTAGAGAATATTCTAGAGGGAATGTACGGTAGACCTCACCTGCCCCTATCATTCCACTTGCTATGCTAGTGAATTGTGAATTTGGTCCTTGTGATTTTATAATTTCTTTGGTCATGATCCTCATTCTATGTTTATTATGGATATAGTCTTTGTGGTATACAATCTATTGTGACTAAGGTCCCTCATCACTAACACCGTTAACTTTTAATGGTTAAGGGAAATAGGGAATCTTCTGTAAGGGTATTATTGTCATTTGTGTTTTCCTCTCAATAACCCTGTTACGTGTAATTGGAATTGGGATCTCTCTCACGTACCACGTTCAGCAAACCATCAACTTCATCATCATCGACTTTCAGCAACATTGAGTTTCATCATCATCGACTTTCAGCAGCATCGACTTTCATCTCTCTCAGTGAGTTTCTATAACCATCGATTTTCACCATCATTGATTTTTCACCATCGATTTCACCATCGATTTTTCACATTGAGTTTCTATAACCATCGATTTTCACCTTGATTATAACCATCGATTTCACAGTAACCATCGATTGCAAAATTCACAGTAATCAGGGCCATTCGCCAGATAAAATATTGCTTGCAAAATTTCAATCTTATCTGAGTAATTGCATTACTGGCATGACGAAACTACACATTTAGAAAAGTAATTGTATCAAAATAATATTGAATCAAGATTTACTTGTATAGGTTCACATAATATGGAGATAAGTACACTACATATAAACTGCTTATTACGCACTAGAAGGTCACCTGACCATATAGCTCTGACACTTGGAACATTGTTCCAAAGACATTTGCTTTAAGATGTAAAACTTAAGAAAATCTATCATCGCTTTCTTATGTAGATAAGCATATCACTAGTCTATAATCGCTTTCATATGTAGATAAGGATATCACAGTGAGTTTCTATAACCATCGATTGCAAAATTTCACCATCTATTTTTCCCCATCATCATCGAATTTCCAGTGATTTCATCATCGATTTCATCTTTTTTAACAAAAGCTTCTTTCATCGATTTTTCAGCAGCGATATTCACAAAAGCTTATCTTGAAGATGGTTCAAACACAGTGGAACATTCGAACCACCGAGGAAGAAGTTGCAATCCTTGAACTATATAGTATATACCCTACCCTTATCTCACTGAAATTACATCATGGAGGGTTTTTCACAAAATCTCCTGGAAAGATGTATGTCAATGGTAAAACTAGCTTTATTGATTTGGTTGATACGGGTCAATTCTCTTTGCAAGACTTGAGGGTGATTATGGAAAAATTAGGGTATAAAGATGATGAAGTCAAGTATTATCACTTCAAAATTCCAAGTTGTGACTTTGACTTTGGACTCCAAGCTTTAGCCAGTGATGAGGATATGTTAAAATTGTTCAAGTATGCTCTTAAGTGCAAAATAATAGATATTTACAGTGAAGATGGCGATGCTAGTGATGTGTATCATGTAAATGAAATAGGTGTGACTAGTGATGTATGTAAATGGAACAAATATGGCCATTACAAACTTTGATTTGAATGAAGATTTTGATCCTTTTTTTTGAAGTTGATAACAAAGTAATGGCTACTGAAAATCTTATTGAAGAAGACGATGATGTTTTCAAAGGTAGTGACTTCGAAGGTGATGAAGACGGTATGGAGGGTAATGTTGATGTGGATATGGATATGGAGAATTTTATCTTAAATACCGACATTGATGCAGAATGGATTGGGAGAAGGAATGAAATAATATATAGACCCAATGTGGATGGAGATGTAGAGCCAATGTCACTTGAAGAACTGGACAGTGCATCAGAAGATTCTGATCTGGAAAGTGGCAGGAAAAAGGTTTTGAATAATTTAAAAAAGGAGGTGGAAGTTAATGAAGGTGGTGGTACCCACTTTTATGTTGGACAAGTATTTAGCAAAGAGGTTATTAAAAAAAAGATTTGATATGCATGCTATCGAAACTAGAAGGGAGATACAACTAGTGAAAAATGATTTGGTAAGGATGAGGGACGTTTGTAATGGAATATTACCCGAGTTTTAAAATGGCTCGGACAAAGCATGTTGCCCATGGGTATTGCTAATATCCGTAGGCAAACATGATAAAACATGGACGGTCAAGACACATGTAGATACACATAAATGCCTCCAAAGTAGAAAAATTAAAGTTTGTACAACTACTTGGTTGTCCGAACAAATCTCGGATACCATTGTTACAAACCCAGATATTCCTCTAAAATCACTTCAAGAAGGCTTGGAAAAGAAGTTTGCAGTGAAGGTCTCCCAACATAAGGTAAGAGGAGATTATGTCGAGCAATACACTTACTTGAGGGACTACATCTCTGAGTTGCAACGTACAAACCCAGAAACCACGGTTAAATTGGAAGTGGAAAGTGAGGTTAGTATATCAAGTACCACAAGGCAGTTTAAAAGGATATATATTTGCTTGGGGGCTCTGAAGAAGGGATTTAAAGCATGAATGAGAAACTTATTGGGACTAGACGGTGCATTCATGAAAGGCCCATTTTCGGGTCAAATTTTAACTGCAGTTGGTATTGATCCCAACAATGGTATATATCCGGTAGCATATGCTATAGTGGAGGCTGAAACGACACAATCATGGTCATGGCTTTTAGAATATCTTGGAGATGATCTTGATTTGTCTATCAATTCGAATTTCACTTTTATAAGTGACCGACAAAAGGTACTATTTCAATTATTGTTATATGGTTTACTTTTATAATTATTGTGTTAAATGTGAAATCTTTTCAATGTACAGGAATTATACCGACAATTGCAAAATTGTTTCCATGTGCTGATCATAGATATTGTGTGAGACATATACACGAGAACATGAAACAAAGTGGCTGGAAGGGAAAAGCATACAAAGATCTCTTATGGAAGGAATTAAATATTTTAGAGTTTCTTTAGCATTTTTTAAAGGAATTAAATATTTCGTTAGCGTTAAAATTAATTGAAGGCTACGTTTCCTTCAGAACTAGAAAACCCACCTCCATTGGAGTTTCTAACACTTTGTAACTTTTTCTTTCTTTTTAATAGTGTCGATTTTTAATAGTGTGAACTTTTACAGGTATCAGTCATAATGATGTATTACTCAACAAGATGTGCGAAGTTTTCAATAAACAACTTGTGGATGCGAGGGACAAACCCATCGTTACTGCCTTGGAGTATATAAGAGAATATCTTATGAAAAGAATTGCCAACGTCCAGAAATTGATTGACAAAACACATGAGCCACTTACACCAACAGCTACAAAATGCTAAATTCCATCAAGACAGAAGCTGCAAAATACAAAGTTATTTGGAATGGAGGAGATCAATACCGGGTAAGTGGCCCTTGGATGGACCAATGTGTGGTTGATGTCAACAAAAAAGTTTGTTCTTGTAGATGTTGGGAGTTAACCGGGATGCCGTGTAAGCATGTGGTGGCTACAATATGGAACATGGCAGTAAATGGTGGAAGTGTGTTACTTGAAGATTGGGTTCATCCAATATATAGGTTAGATACATGGAAGGCGATGTATAGTTTCAAAGTAAGTCCTATAACTAGTAGATTGATGTGGCCCAAGTCTAGTTGACCCTCTACACTGATTCCAGCGATACATCACACACAAGTAGAAAGACCAAGGAAAAAAAGAAGAAAGACAACAAAAGAGTTGAGTCAAGCAATTGGGAAAGGAAGTAAACTATCAAGGCTTGGGAAGACGGTAAGATGTGTGAAATGCAAGAAACAAGGTCACAACTCAAGAACTTGTAAGGGACAGACAAGTGGTAACTAAATGTCTAAATTGGTTGTTTTTTTTAGATGTAATGTTGAAATCAAACATTTGTTATTTTGATTGGTTGTCTTTTTTGGGATGTAATGTTGATATCAAACATTTATTATTTTGATGGGTTTTTTTTTAGATATAATATTGGATATCAAACAATTGTTACTTTGATGGGTTATTTTTAAAGTTTATTTGTCTCTTATTTTTAAGGTTTTTCTCTTATTTTTAAGGTTTGTCTCTTATAGAGTGAGGACCATTTTGTTATTAATCAAAAATCTAAAATATATTTTCCTATTTTGATTAAAAAAACATGAAATAAAAATAAAAGACATAAAAAACAAATATATAAACGTACTGGAAAAGTAATATTACAATATAAAAAAACATAATATATACTTTTTTCCTTATACAAACGGATATACCTCAATAAATCAAATACAAAAATCAATTGTGGATTTGGTCCCTCAGATTTGTGATACGTGAATAGGGTTATTGAGAGGGAAACACAAATAACAATAATACCCTTACAGAAGATCCCCTTAACCATTAAAAGTTAACGGTGTTAGTGATGAGGGACCTTAGTCACAATAGATTGCATACCACAAAGATCATATCCATAATAAACATAGAATAAAGATCATGACCAAAGAAATCACAAAACCACATGGACCAAATCCACAATTCACTCTTATTCAAAACTAAGAAGGTTATTTGTTCAATTTAAGAATGAGAAAAAAAAATGGAATACAAGAAAATGGGAGTATGAATAATTTCTATTCCTCATAATTTGGTCAAGTAAAAGAATTAGAGAGGATGAGAGGTAATAAACTCATTATGTTATATCCGACTTAAATCACATTTTTCATTATTATCTCTAATCAAACGTCTTATAAACAAACAAAACAAATTGAGAGTATATTTGTTTTGACGAAATTGTTTTTTAGGGATTTGGATTCTATAGAGGAATTTAGAATTGGAAGGATTTTGGAATCGATAGTATGTTAGGTTTGTAGTATATTGAATTGAATTCTCTTTATTATTTGAATTGGGATTTAATTCTTTTTTCGTAAATGTTTGATGAAAGACGTGGGGTAGAGATGTGAAGGAAACAATTAAAGTCGATGGGATTTGGAATTGCTATAAGACTCGTCTCCAAGGGATTTCTAAATCTATCATTTGTGGAATTCTATCGAAATCCTGAAATTTTATTGAAATCCCGGCATTGAAATGGAATTCAGTTCAAATCCCAAAATATATGCCTATATTTCATTGTTAGATATATGTTAGGCCATGAGTACCGGTTGCGGGTAAGGGTGAGGTGGCCATCGGGTAAGCGGGTAAGGGGGTACGGGGGGGAGGCGGGTAGCTAGCGGGTTCACCAACCCGATGGAAGCCGAAGAGGGTGTGAGGAGGGTGGGTCCCAATTAGGGTGTTGGGTTTATTTTTTAATGTTTTAAGGGGTATCGGGTAGGAGTGGGTTCATTGGGTACTGGTACTTCACTTTTGGGTAAGGAGGGTAGGAAAGAGAAAAGCTGATGTGACGCTAAGGTGGCAAGTGGATTCATTGGATACGGGTACTCATGGTCTTAGAGCATCAAGATGGGTCTTTCAACCATGTTTTTCAAATGGGGTGGCATTTACACTTAGGCAAAATTTTCAATTGTATGTTTTTTAATATTGGAAGTCAATTTGCAATGTCAAATAAGCATACGAGCTCCATCCTCCCCCTTTTTTTAATTGTTTAAATAAACTATTTTTTATATAAATAATATTTTTATAAATTAAATTAACTTTTTTTTATAAATAATATACGTATTAATTTAATTCATTTATTAGTTACTTAAACATTCATTATTAGTTATTAAATTTAATTAATTTATTAATTTATTTGAACATTAATATTTAGTATATTTATTAATTTGTTAAATGTACTTTATACGTATAAAATATGATGTAGGTGGGTCATTACGCAAGCGGCTCGCCAATTTCGCAATCCCATCAATATTATATTTAATTCAGAAAAAATACATTTCACAAGTTGCAAAATATTGATTATTTTGATAAAATTGAAGAAAATGAAGTAGGTTAGAGGTGAAACTTGTTGTCCAAAATGGCTAATTTGGTCAAGTTTCCAAAATTAAAACACTAAAACCTTCCAACCTACCTCACCCTCGATCGTCTAGCCCTATATAGTCCCATCAATACCTGTCCAGTCACATATACGTACCAAAAACACCCTTAAAACCGAATAAAACCAAACAAACTCGATACATCCATCATACTCAAAATTTAACAAATAATATGTGGAACAAAAAGTAACTTCTACTTTAATTTCATTAAAAAAATTGATATGGTTGAAAGAATTTGCAAGATCTTGATGAATCAAGAACAAAAAAAAGTACTCAAAAGAGGCCCTTCAAACCATTTGCTACCTAGCTTTTAACATTGATGTACCTATGACTGTAAAGATCATAACCACAATTTCTACTTTACAACCTTCCTCATTATTTTCAAGTAGAGATCGACTTACAACTCCGATACCGGATCCGCAAATGCGACTCTCTCTGGAAGAACGAATGACGCACACAACATCCATTTTCCGGGGGCGACAAGCCGTACCTTGTGCATTTTTACTTCAAAAGCCACCTCCGACAACGCTATTCTTATTCGCTGATTAAAACCACCAAGGAAAATGATATAGTTAAAGCATTTTCAACAGTTTCTTTATAATTTCTACAAAATTGAGAAGCAAAAGTCAAAATCTCTAGAAAATAAAAATTATAGAAAAAGTTCTTTTATATCAATTAACTTTATTATTAAAATATTTAATAATATAGAAAAAGTTCTTTTATATCTTCCTCCGTTTAATTTTATAGGTAGGTTGAGGGGGTTTTCTTGGAAAGAAAAAAAATCATTCTCCCTTCCTCTATATAATTTTGGATGTTTTCTCGATTTTGGAGAAGCTGATAAAAATCATTTGTCCCAAAATCTCATTCATGTCCCACCAATGAAATTGAGACAATAACAAAATTTTCATTTATTTTAAAATTATTTAATTCATGTTCACATTCCCTCTCAGGTTACGTGTATTCATGTGATAGGTGGACATAAACTACGTGAGAATGAATTTGGGTCGGGAGATTTGTATCCCAAAAAAAGAGCCTAAAAACTCCAAAATCTTATTTTTTTTCTCCGGAGCCGTTGAACATGCTCTTATTCCTAGAGAATCCACACAAAAAATTCTATGTAAATTGAAATATGAAACCTCATGAAAATCAAACTCTGGATCTTGAGCTTTGGAGAATCCATAGACATGAATCTTTGGCAAGGTTAACTCTTCGTTCCTGTCGGCATCTCTAAATATTCCCTTAAATGCATCTGGCATCAAATCCGACATAAGATTGAGCAAAAGAAAGAAAGGAACTTTGATCCTAAGCTTAAAGAAAGAAACCTTGGTTTTTACCTTACTTTGTGTGAAATGACATTTTATTAGTTTTTTATATATATTTTTTTACTTCTGTATCCTATATAATAGTAATATGTATACATTCATGTAACCCACAAAAAGTGATTCTTTTAAGTACTACCACTATGGAGTTTTATGTAGATTCTTAATGATGTGGCAAGAAAAAGTACAAAAAAGGATTCTTATAAGAACCTCCATTGGAGATGCTCTAACTTCTAAGGGGTTGTTTGGTTGGTTTTCCATTAAGTCCTGTGTGAATAAAGTTGTATGTGGATTAATCTGTTTGTTTGTTTAGGAGGGCTTTTTCATAATGGAAGGAGCGTATTTTTTAATTGGGAGGGGCTGATTAGGAAAAAACTTGGCTTTCTACATACAGCTCCCTCCTAAAAGCTTACTGAATAAGCCACTTTCTATATCAGAAAGAATTAAGTGCCCCGAGGATTGGACAAAACAATCAAGAAAGCAGTAAGGTGTTGTTTGCTATTTAAGAGGTGTTAAACTTGAAGTCTTATTTCACTTCTGATTGATAAGAGGTGGTATTGAAGTTTGAAAGCAGAATCATTTACGAAAGTCAACAGAAAATAGAAATGCAAAGAGAAAAAGTCAAGCCCATACGTACCAAGATACTCAGCTGCATCCTTGGGTAGATTCATGACTACTTGTGTGATGGGTCGGGAACTTTGACTCTTAAAGATAGCATCGATGAATCTCCTCCCATCCATGTTAAAAACCTTAAATTTGACAAGTATAAAGATGCTTAAATAGTTAAATGCATCAGAACAGAAAAGCATAATAACTTTAAATCTTGCTAAATATGTGAAGCAATCGGGCATCCTTAACGCATTACAAACCATAGGGACAAAAATTGCAATTTTTAAACCACAGGGACGAAAATCGAAATTATTAATAAACCACAGTGACGAAAATCATAATTTACTCTAGATAGAATATGTATTCTTCCCTATGGTCTCCCCTTAATTTTAAATAGAATATTGAGGAAAATACAAGGGGGAAGGGAGTTGAAAAGAATTTCAACTTGAAGTAAAGTTCATGCTGAAAATCAAAACAATTAGCAACATTGGATGACGTAGAGGTAAGGGTAAATTAGTCATTTTATTCCACGAGTTTGCCTCTTTAAATTGTTGTCATTTGTCCTTAGCATATGCACTTATGGTGTGGTGGAGGGAGTAATTGTTAATTGATTTAAAAACTTGAATGGAAAGTTGGAAACCAAAGAAGGACCAAGTTCAAAGTCAAACCTCAATCTTTCTTTCAAGTTTGTTGAGCATGCAATTTCTTTCGAGATAGTCGATTGCATGAGGATTTAAATCATTTGCATACACATGCTTAACCTTTTTTGCTGCAGATATGGCTAAAGGACCAACCCCAGCAAAAACGTCACCTGTTGGCGGAAACTATCAGATTCCACAAAGACAAAGAAATATTGTCATGTTCATATAATCGTTCAAGAAAGCATCAACAAAAGCGAACACTACAAAAATCAGCAACTTTTAGGAGTTCAAAGATTTAACATGACCTTTGCATATTTGAAGGTAATTCCAAGCATAATTCTACTCGTATAAGATGAAGAAAAAGAAACCTACAAACAACATCACTCCGTGTAAAGCAATTGACAAGTCTTTGCCTCTCCGTTGCAAGCTTTGAGCTCCAATACCTGCATAGAATAAAAGAGTCAATAAACCAAATGAAACAAACCAAATCAAGAGAAAAGCTGCACGGTAGTGTCAGGGCCTGAGAAACCATGCAATAAGCATTTTTAATTGGGGTAATTTGGGGATTTCATCCCATATTTCACCATTGGTATGATACATCTTTTGGGAGTGATTTTAGGGGGAAAATATCAGATTCAAAATATTGACCATCCTCTCTCTTTTGCTCTCCTCCTCCCTCTCTTCTTTTCTTTTCCTTCATTTTGAATAACGATGGAGTTACATGTGATATTAAAGATCTATGCTTGTAATCATCTATTCTTTCATTCTTTGAGTTCTCAATGTTGAGAATGATTTCCATTTTGTATTTTAATTTTCCCGTTAGTTTATTAATTCTTTGTTTATTTTCATAGTTTGTTGTTGTCATCTAGTTTTGTTATGTTTATGTTCGCTTTCATTTTGACTGGTTAGTTGGTATTTTGCGTTGTGTGGGTGTTTGCTTGAACCCCTTTGTGGATTTGATGGTTTTATAAATATTTATATGCAATTGTAGCTTTGAAATTAGGGATTTTGTTATGTTGGTTGATTTGTATAGATAATAATTGGTTTCACATTAGAAGTTGAATCACAAGAGGAGGTTACAGTTTAGATTCGGATTATCAATAAGTATGAACTGTCTTGATATGTGTGATTTTGGCAGAAGTTTTATCTCGGAATTCATGTAAACCACTAACAACGCAAAGCTATCATATTCAAGATCTTAGGAAGAAGTGCTGATCAATTTTTGAAAAGAAAACTTACACTGCTGCCAAATCAACATGAAAATGAACTCCATTCTCTACTATTCTTGTCACAAGAGAATGATTTCCGGCCAAAACTTCAAGCTGCATGGTTCTAAATTCGTTATCAATGGCATCAATCTTATTGACAACGGTTTGTATCTTTGGTTTGTTTTTGTCCAAAACAACCTGGCAACAAGCAGAAATGCTCAATAAATACTACGTTTAAAAAAAACAAAAAAAAAACTCTCTTTAATGTCTTGATCGATAAGGTTTGAGCCAAATACCTTCGCTATAAGATTCTTATATGGAAGATGTTCATCCCTCAAGTTCAGGTGAATGATATGCCCAACAGTCTCAAAGGATGAAGGGACTATCATACCCTTCGGAAGCAAAGCCTCTAAGATCTACAATATTCGCATAAACATGGCCAAAACAATTCCAATATATAAACATGATTAATGAAGCCACATGAAAACATAACTGCGAATAGGGATAACGCAAGGATGGAAAATATAATCAGTTTGGAGTTTCTCTGGCTGTAATAGATTAGATACCTCATTCATCTGCCAGTAATTATAAAACAAAGTCAGCTTGCATCTCACAAGTTCAAATGGCGATCCCATTAAGCATGCCTGAAGAAAAGAAGAAACCTTAGAAATACACTAAAACACAATAATCCAACTAGAGCTATCAATCACCAAAACTAATATGGGCATACCAAATTAATTGTTTTTCATTGTAAATATATACCAAATAATGAAAGAGAAATGCCTTATCCAACCAAGAAAGAAGTCACATTGTGCAATTAGTTCTGGTCACTTGCTTGGGTGCCCAAAAGCATCTTATCGACTTATTGTAACAATTTTACATATGAGGCACAATTGTTTGGTCCTATAACCGTAAGTCCTATATACCAGTCTATTAGGACATTTAGGGGTTGTTTGGTTGGTTTTCCATTAAGTCTTATATGGATAAAGTTGTTTGTGTTGATTAATATAAATTTGGAAGGTTTTTGTTTGAGAGTGTTTTTTCATATATGGAAAGAACTTGTTTTTTAATCGGGAGGGACGGGTTTGGAAAAAACTTGGCTTTCTGCATAAAGCTCCCCCCCTAAAATCTTACTGAATAAGCCACTTTCTATATCATTAAGCCACTACCAAACAGTTATACATAGTTGACCGAATAAGCTGTTCCATTAAGCTCATTAATCGTAGTGATGGTAAATATGATGTTTCCCCAATTTGGAATATCTTAAGCAAACCATTGTCACTACAAAATAGATGTTCAAATACATATAATCAACTCAATAATGTGCTGGAAAAAATACCTTAATTGCCTCAGGCAATTCATCCATCGATTTAAAGGCATGTCGATGATCCAAAAGCAACAACCTAGTTGATCCTTTCCATTTCCCTAACCTATATTCAGCCTCTCCAATTAATCCACTCAAATCCTCCCTTTTCTCCTCGTCACTCCGATGATCATCAACAACATCCTCTACTAAGTAACACTCGTTCCTTTTATTCCCATTAATTTCACTTGGCTCCTTTTTTGTCTTCCTCTTTGGCCTCGACAACTTGGCCAAATTCCTGAATTTTTCATAACCTCTGGCATTGAAGGTTTTTGCAAGCTTATCTCTGTATAAAACCGGACTCAGTCGCTCCCCATCTCCCTCAGCCTTCCCGTAAATTCTCCGATTCAAGGACTCCAAGGGTTCATCGTCATCTCTCGAGTTGAAGTACTTCTGTAATTGGCCATCAATTTCGTCTCCAGGAACCCTAGCTATGTTGCGAATCCGAGGCCAGTTCAAGAGATGGCCACGGAGTTGGCTTTCGAGAGCGTAGCAGCGATCGGCGGAGACTCGTAGGGCAGAAATGTCGAAAACACGAGTGAAGCAGTTTTCATCGAATAAATCATCGTTATTATCTTGCTCTAGTGTTGGCTGGTAACCTTTGGATAGAGAAGGCTCGTAAGGGAGGGTTTCTTCAAGGGTAACGGAAAGTGAAGCGGCGGCGATGGGGCGGATAGAGATGCCGGCGGTACAGGGGTTGGAGAAGAAGGGCGTGAGCGGAGGAGAGAGAGGAATGGGAAGACAGGAAGACGATCGAAGCATGAAGTTGGTGAACATCGAATGGAATTGGATTTTGCCGGGAAGATTCAGTTGCAGGGTTTGAAGGGTTTGTGGGTTGAACTCAAAAGCACAGATCTTCTACTCACAACGGTAAACTACAAAAGGAGGGTTAATTACGAGTTAAATTATTATTAGAGTAAATTACTGTTTTGGTCCCTAAGGTATGTCAAAAATTACGAAACTGGTCCTTTAACTTCAAAATTTACCTTTTTGGTACCTGTGGTATGTATTTCGTTACGAAATTGGTCCCTCAAGCTGACAGTCGTCTCTTTTCTCCGTTATCATTAAGGGCATTTTTGTCTTTTTATATTTCTTTCTTTTTAGAATTAAATTTTACTGAGTTTTTATTATTTTATTTTTTCTTATTTTTAATTGACCAATTAGAAAATGACATGTGTCAATATATTTTTAAAAAAAACTTTTTTCTTTTTCTTTCTTCTCTTTCTTTTTCTTTTTCATGGTGGAAGAAGATGGAGAAATGAGGTGGAGAAATGTAATGAGAAGGTGGTGGGTTGACGATGGTGGTCGTGGGTGGTGTGTGTATATATATATATATATATATATATATATATATATATATATATATATATATATATATATATATACTGTATCTGTATGTGTATATATAAAGAAATAAACGGAAGAAAGGAGAGAAGAAAGAAATATGGTGGTGGTGGGTTGATGATGGTGGTGATGTGTGTATGTATATATATATATATATATATATATTGTATTTGTGTGTATATATAAAAAAGGAGAGAAGAAAGAAATATGGTGGTGGTGGGTTAACGATGGTGGTGATGGGTTGATGGTGGTGGTAGTGTGTATATATATATATATATATATTGTATATATATATGTGTGTATATATATATATATACCTTAGGGACCAAAACACTATTTTACTCTAAAAAATAAAAGAAAAAGGGTATAATTAATTAAAAAATGATAAAAAGACCATTTTATCCTCAAGCTTAACGGAGGAAATAGACGACCGTCAACTCGAGGGACCAATTTCGTAACAAACTGCATACCTGAGGTACCAAAACGGTAATTTTTGAAGTTAAAGGATCATTTTTGACATACGTTAGGGACCAAAACAGTAATTTACTCTTATCTATTCTACTTATAAAAACATAATAGAAGGCGGTTTTTCAAGAATCAAGAATCAGTTTTTTTTCTTAGCCACGACCTCTCCCTCCCCCGTCTTCTTCTCCACAACTTCTCTCCCACTCCTTCATCTTCATCCCTACAAAAAGCTCTCAATCTCAAATCGCCCTCGATGTGCAAACCTATTCCCACTCCCCTGAACTCTAACCGGTGCAATCTCCCACTCAAATTCCCATGCCGCTCAATGAGTAGAAATGTTTTCGTAGGGTTCTCCATGTTTGAAACGTTTACAGGTTTAATGTTTGAAACGTTTATGGTATTTAAACCACCTGCTTTCACTTCCTCAGCTAGGGTTCTTCAATCTCCCTTTTTCCTTCAACTTTGGAAACTAATTGGAAACTAAGGTAATCTCTTTCGGCACCTTTCTTCATCTAAACTGTTTGTTTGATTGAACTCAACGATTTAATTCTTCCGTTTTGAAGTTATTTTGATCTGTGTTCTTCAATTTTAAGAGTTCGTTTTGTACGAATTGCATGTGCGATATGAGCGATTTTGTGCAGTGACGGTTTTTTGTTTTGAAGTTTTGGGAATTTTATTTGGATCTTAGGGTTTTGTGTGATAGTTTTGCTTAAATTGCAGGTTGAATTAATTTCGTAACAACTATTGTGGTAACCTTATTCGAAAATTTTGTATCAGGGTTGATTTTGAGATGATTTCAAGGAGGTTTTAGAGATATACGACCTTGGTTTTGAAAGGTTGGCCTTCTTCTTTTACTCAAGATTCCCATTCTGCCACTGCTTTAGATGTCAAGTTTATGCCCACTGCTCCTGCCAGAGTTCTTCCACCCAAGAGTTAGTGTTTTCTTTCTTTCTTTACTTCATTGTTTTTGTTAATGTTTTTAGTTTTTGTTTATGTGTTTCTTTTAATTGCAATATGAAATCTAAGATAATTGCGACATGGATATTGGATTGTAATACTTTTCATGGGTTTTCTTGAATTATGACAAAAGATGATGATCTGCAAAAATTCAATTCAACACGAAATTGTCGATTTCGCAACTTTTGAGATCTTTTTTTTTTGCAAATCAGCAAATGTATACCAAGTTGGGAATTATTATTTGTATTAAGAAGTTGGGAAACTTTAAGTCTTAAACTGCATACCAGATTGTGTTATTCTCCATTTTTGAACATTTGATTTTCGTTTTATGTCGTTAGCTATCGGTGGTGGATATGAAAATGATGGTTTTGGAAGTTTTCGGGCGATACTTAGATTTATATTCTTTCTTCAAAGGAGTTTGTAATATCTAAAAGGAAAGAAATTAACATCAATAAGAGATGGTAAATGGCTTCCTCTGTTAGGGTTCTTCTTTTGTTTTATTTAATGTTTAATAAATTTATGTATCAAATGTAAGGGTTTATCAAAACAATGGTTACCTAATGGTTTCATGTAATGGAGGACTCAATCAAATGCGTTCTGCAGTGAGTTTTTCCTTTATAAATTCATAAATCTTTCCTATAATTTTGCAATAGAAACAAGTATAAGTTGTTTCATTATCATGCAGATTTGTGATATGGTGGCAATCACAACTTCTTTTTGGGCTGATCCAAGGTACACCAAATCATTTCATTGCAATTCTTTTGGTAACCGTGGGACCCATAAAGATAATAGTCAGGAAAATCCCCACCGGCCCTGGTGGGCCCCAAGGTGTAGGTTTTTTTTCTTGGGTGCATATTATGTTTGATTGCTGTGAATATTGAATGACAGTGAGTTTGAGGACCTTTTTGACGTTAATCATTTTATAACGTCGTTGAGAGATGAGGTCCGGATACTAAAACAACTTCCTCCGAGACTTAAAAAGAGAGTGGAATCGGGAATCGTGCATACGATGCCTCCCGTTAGCTGGTCCGATATTTCTTATTATCATAACCAGGTACAATCATTTTTCAAGATTTCTTGATTTTTGAAGGTTTTTGTTTTTGTATGCCATAATTACGGTTTTGCCCTCATGAAAACGCATATTCTTCATTTGATTCAAAGATACAAAGTTGTGCATTTAAATAGAACCGATGCTTGGCTTGCCAATAATGGGCAGCCGCTAGAACTTCAGAAGCTGAGATGCCGAGTAAATTTCAACGCGTTAAGATTCACTCCCCAGATAGAATATTTGGGTAAACGGGTCGTGCAGCTTTTAAGACGAAACAGACCGTTTTTAGTGCTTCATCTCAGATACGAAATGGACATGTTGGCGTTTTCTGGGTGTACGCAAGGATGCAATTCGGATGAGGTGGAAGAGTTGACCAGGATGAGGTTTGACCTTTTTTGTTTGGTTGGTAAAGTTTGATAATTATAAGGGCATTGGATCTTCTTTTGTAAGTCGGTTTTGTTGGCAGATATGCGTACCCTTGGTGGAAAGAAAAGATTATAAACTCGGAGTTGAAAAGAAAAGACGGGTTATGCCCTTTGACTCCCGAGGAAACTGCCCTTACGCTAAGGGCACTCGACATTGATAGCGACATCCAGATTTACGTTGCTGCTGGTGAAATATACGGTGGCCAAAGAAGAATGGCTGCTCTTGCATCCGCTTTTCCCTACCCTTGTCCAACATGGGTATTTTGTCCAAAAGTCAAACAGTCAAATGTGCGTTTTGTACGTTGGACAAGACAGAACAAAAATTTGTTGTCCCATGTTTGACGTGATATTAGATTAGGACGTGGGACAAAAATGCAACAAATAAACGAGATGGGACAAGATATGTAAATTACTAAAATACCCATGTCAAATTAGAACACTATAATAATTTTCTATTTGCCACGTAGGATTTCTAATTTAGAAATTGTGGTGGTTGTGAATATCATATTTTAATGGGAAATTGATTTTGGTAATTGCTAATGTCACATTAGTCTTTTTGCTGATGTGGTAGTGAACACAATAAGAAATTGTAGGGCATAATTTCTAAACAAGAAATTATTTAAATCATATCATGCTTTTTGATGGTTTATGGAGTATGATTATTAAAAATGTATAAATATTATGTCACATCGTGCTTTAAGTTATAAGAAAGAATATTTAATTGTAATTTTGTTGTTATTTGATTAAAATATAGATTTTAAGATGATGTGTCATTTAGACATTGGTTAGAAACCCTTGTAGTGGAGGATAATTTTGTAGATAATTTCAAAAGCAGATGTGACACTTTAGAAGTTGTGTTAGACCACCCGTACCGCCCTCGGGTACGGGATCGGGTTCGGCTGAGTTGACGAGCGGGTTCGAGAGGGCTGCATCGGGTAGGGGTACCGGGGGGGGGGGGGGGGGGGGTAGCAAGCGGGTTCGGCTACCGGGTTCACCAACCCGATCAACCCGTTGCAATATTAAAAAAAAATTTAATTTTTTTTTTATTTTTTTAAACAATACCGTTGGTAAACGGCTATTTTACAAAATTAATTTTTTTTAATTTTTTTTTCAAATTAATCACACTATATATATTAACCTATATCATCTTATTTTTTCACACCAAAACATACTTTCTTCCATTTCTCTCAAATTCAATACCTTCTTCCATTTCTCTCAAATTTCATCATGAATCCAAACACCACACCCACATCCCGTCGTAACCGATCGGATACACCGCAACAAGACCCGGAGCTTGGCTTCCAAGCGTTTTCTCAACAAGGTTATATTCCGCAACCGGCCCCGAACGTTGGTTTCCAACAATTTCCGCAACACCCGTATATTCCTCATCAATTTACATATCCTGGTTTGATTCAACAAGGTTTTACTCCCGCCAATTACCAACTTCCTCAACCCGCAATCGATCTCGACGACGACTTTGTTCCTGAAACCTAACAACCGCACACACCACAATCGATCTCCACACAACAATCAATCCCGGAACCATCAAACCCGACACCAACTCAAAAAGGAAAAAAGAAAAAATATGAAAATAGAGCCACCCGACAGATGTGGACTAAAGAGGAGGAAGTCGCGTTAGTGTCGGCGTGGGTTGACGTTTCGGAGGACCCCGTTGTCGGTAACACACAAACCGGTGGTAATATTTTTATTATTATTATTATTGTTATTATTAATATTCTTGTTATTATTCTTATACTTGAATTTATATAAATGTAGACAGCTTTTTGAACCGAATCTCGAAGGTGTTCTATAATTCTATGGGTCGCCAATATTATAGATATTTTTATTTTGTTAAAAATATATAAATATTTTTATTTTTATTATTTATCTTATTTTTATTTATTAAAAATATATAAATATTTTTATTTTGTTAAATAATTAAATGTATAAATAAAAGAATTAAAAAAGATGAGGTGGCAATTGGGTTCAGTGGGTTAGCGGTACTCCACTTTTGGGTAAGGAGGGTAGGAAAGAGAAAAACTGATGTGGCGCTGAGGTGGCAAGTGGGATCATTGGGTAGTGGTACTCATGGCCTTAGAAATTGCATTGTAGTGGAGGGTCTAACCATCTAAACCTCTTTCGGTCCGGATACCAAACACATACAATTCTTAGATTTAAAGTTGTATGTAACAGGTAAGAAAAGAGAACGGGACAAGGTACGTAAAATTACTAAACTACCCTTGTCAAATTAACATGTACAAAAAGAAACTTTATTAGGAGCAGATGACCTTCAATTTTTTCAAAACCATTCGTCACAAATGGCGGCATTGGACTATCTGGTATCGTTACAAAGTGACATCTTTATCCCTACTTATGATGGGAACATGGCCAAAGTCGTAGAAGGCCATCGCAGGTACCATTCATTTACCGTTATTGGTTTACATAAATGATTGAAACCGACCCATAAAATAAAATCTTGATTCTTTATTTTTTTCAGATATTTGGGGTTCAAGGAGACGATATTATTGGATAAAAAGCTTGTTGTTGAGTTAATAGACCGATACACAAGTAGGTCATTGAGTTGGGCCGAGTTTTCACGGGCCGTGAAGGGTGCACATGCAGCAGCCCGAATGGGGAGCCCGAAGAAAAGAGTGGTTCTTTCGGAAAGACCCAAAGAAGAAGATTACTTTTATGCGAATCCAGAAGAATGCTTGCAGCCGCCATTAGAGAGTGAACGTGTGAGCATTCTTCGATGAGGGGTTTTGTGGGTTTGGATCTTTATCGATAAAAAGGTGGGTGAAGTTGGAAGAATATTATGGTGCACGGGGGTCGGGTCAGTGGTGCACGAAGCGGGTCTATTTGGATTTCGAGGGTGGGGTTGGGGTGGTGGGAGATATCGATGTCGAAAGAGGTTGTTTTGATAGGGGTGAGGTGAGATGGGGGTTTTTATGATTAGTATGTTTTTTTTGGTTACATATTATTGGTAATAATTGATGTATAGGAAGGAAGGAAGGAAGGAAGGAAGGAAGGGGCCCTGGCATTGCAGGGTTATATAAACCATTGATATGTACACATCTATTCGAATTTTTGGCCGGTAAATATATAAATTGAACTGGATGTAGGGTTTGAGGATGAGATGTATGCAGATTTAATGAATGTTACAAAAAAAACATTATATAGGTCCCACTTAGGGGTCGTTTACTAAACATTTATTTTGGCAAGTGTTTAGTTGTTCAATTACTCTATTGGGTGTATATTACAAGGACTAAGAATCTTACCTGATATGAGGAAGGCAATGATCGATAGTCTTACCTGATAAGCGTTTACCGGTAAATGATATATCTCGAACTAGAAAATAGAAAATAGGTTATTCTTAACATTAAGAATCTATTTAAGAATTCGGTATTAAAAAGTTGGTAAATGATATATTTGAAAAGAAAAAAAAAATTTACTGGACAACATTTAGTTCTTCATAAAGTTCTTCAAAATGTGAGAAACAACCCTACATATAATCTCAAATTCCACTAAATCAAAATGTAACATTTGTTAGATTTGTTAGATTATGAGTATACATTTTTTAATACCACTAAATCAAAATGTAACTTGGTTTTGCATTCACTTTTCACACTAAGCGTTCAGATGCATATTCAGATACAATGCTAGGATATGCAAACAACATCCTTACAGTTGATGGTATCAAACTATGCATCTAATGTTCGATTTTTTGGTATTAAACAAAAGTGAGAAAATAGCCATTCTCTCTCCCGGTTTACCAAAATGGCCATGGGTTCGCACTCGGACCCGACCCGATCCAGTGCGGTCCGCACTATAGCCCAAAACGACGTCGTAAGAAATGTATCATAAATTAAATAATTACCTATAACGGTATGAATTGTAAACATTAAAAATATTTTTATGTACTATATATGATATATAATAAAATAAATAAATCCAAAAAAATTCAATATTGAGCTCATTTCGAACGTATCGAAGGGACGATTATAATGGTGTAACTTGTTAAAATTAAAACGTATTTTTTTAACGTATTTTAGTTAATAAACGATTATATGTGTTAAATGTAAAATTAAAATTATGAAAGTAAAAGGTATAAAGTAAAGTAAGTAAATAAGTATAGGGGTTGAAAATGTAAATTTCAAATTCAATTCACAATTAGTAGGCACTTGCTCACAAGGGTCCGCACTTGCGGTGCCGCACCAGATTTAAAAAAAAATCAGTATAAAAATGAAACGACGTCGTTTTGGGCTATAGTGCGGACCGCACTGGATCGGGTCGGATCCGAGTGCGGACCCATGGCCATTTTGGTAAACCGGAAGAGAGAATGGCTATTTTCTCACTTTTGTTGTTTGGTATGGCTATTTTGGTCAATTTCCCCTGATCTTCTCAACCGGCGCTAATCTCCCGTGTCAGTGAGATTTCAGGTACGATGGCTTCAGTCGCGTCGGCTTTGGTTGATGAGGTGTCAATTCCATCAAATCGGCGTCAATTTAGTTGTTAGATCGGTGAGTTATATGTGGGTCTATCTCCTCAAATAAAAAGATTCAAAAAGTTTTGTGGTTTTTTTAAAATGCTTAAAACGAGTTTAGTTTTGCAATTTATTTTTTCAAAATGTCATTTAGGGTAAGAACTCTTAATTTAGAGCATACGGTGGCACGTGCCATCGTTTCGTTTTTCCGTCGTAGTGTAAGAAATTATAGGCTCGTGAAATGTGTCACCGTATTAAGTTATTCTTTGCTATCATATATATTTTAAAGCTAAAATAAAGACACAAATTTTTCTCGATAGTATTGATTTGCAAGAATTTCTTCCTTAATATATTTTGTTGTTTAAAAAAAACACATCAACACTTGTCGTTAAAAGTATATGTATTTTGTTCGTATGTATGTGTGTGTATGCATCTAGTTGGATGTTTAACGAGAATGGTATCATTTTAAAAAAACACAAGAACATCTGAAACAGACAACCATCACATGTGATACTATATGGGGACAAAATAATGTAAGGTCATCCGTGTGCATCACCAATTTATTACTTGTAATTAGGGGTGCTCAAATTTTCGACCAACCCGAGACAAAAAACTCAAACCGAGCCAACCCGATGTATAATCGATATTATTTTTGACCAACCCGCATATATTGGGTTGATAACGGGTGTAACGACCCAGACCTTTTTCGAAGTGTTTCGTGTTTGGTGTGGAGTTGTAAATAAAAGTAGAAGTTGAGGGGCCATTTGGTAAATGAGAGAGGGAGTATAAAAGGGCACAAAACCCTAGGTATCATTTCAATTTTCCTGATTTGGTGTGTGTCGGCTGAATAGTAGAGAGAAAGGGAGGAAAAGAAGTTTTGGAGTGTGCTTGAGCAATTGAAGAAAAGAGTCATCCATTTTGGAAATCAGAAGAAGGAGTAGTGTTGGAGATTCGTTCTTTACAAGCAATCTACCAGGTAATCCTCAAACCATAACTCCAGTTAAGATTCATCTGTGGATTTTTGAGTTTTAAGGGTTTTCTCTTGTCATAAGTCATTTGAGACCTCCTAGGAGGATTTAAGCATCCTTAGACCAATGTTTGTTAGTAAAACTGGTGGAATTTGATTTGTGGGGTATTAAGTGGTTAGCTATTGCCTTATATTTCGGTTTTGGAGAACATATTAGGAATTTCAGCCTCCGAACTCGACACAGCTCCTCGTCCGGAAAAGTTCAGAGGATGAAGGTTACCGGGTGGGTGTCCGGTAGGAAGACAGTGTCCGGATGTGGTATTTTTCCGGATAAAAGTGGTTGTCCGGATAGTAGTTGTCCAGATAGGGGTGTCCGGAAAGGTAGTTGTCCGGATAGGGGTGTCCGGAAAGGTGGTTGTCCGGATAGTGGTGTCCGGAAAAGTGGTTGTCCGGAAAGTTTGGGCGTCGGGATGGAAATTTTGTCCGGATTATTGGGAGTTTTAGCTTATATCTTGTCTGTTCATTCAGGAAGTCATCGGGGAGTCGGGAACTGATTAGAGAAAAGAAGTAAGAGTATCAGGTGAGTTTTCTAACTAAAATACGTGATTTTAAAGTGTTTTTCTAAAGTGAATACATGATGAGAAATGCCATGTTTTGTTCTTATGCTTTTATTGCATGAAAGTTGTTTAAAGTTTTATGTGAGATGTATGCATACATTGGTTTTGATGTAAATTGGCTAAGTCGGGGGGTGTGTTCCGCCAGCTCGTGCCGGGGGGTGTGTCCCGTTTATGCCAAGGGAGGTGTGACCCTGTAAGGCAGCATGAGACTGACTCGTTGTCATCTACGGGTGACTTCAGGGTGCCGATTTACGAGGGGCGGACCTTAATCCGTGAATGATTTTGGATGAACAATTTTATGAATGATTTATGTTGAAAATGATAAACTGTTTTTTGAATGCTTTGATAACTGTTAGGAGGGACTCACTAGGCCTTATGGTCTAACCCTCGCATTTTCAAAATAAAACCTTTTCAGGAAAGCAGGTATTGAAACGATCTAGCAAGTGAGCAAGGAGTTAGCAAGAGGAAGCCGGATACTGTAGTGACACTATAGTAATATTTAGTATTTCTCAGTTGTGTAGGTTGATTCCGCCAACCAGATTTTGATTTGATGTAAGAAATTTTGGGACCCGTTTCTGGGATATTCTATATTTATGAAATGCATGTTTAAAAATGTTGGGTTGTTATAGTTGGTATCAGAGCCAAAGTTTAAGGGATTTAGGTGACCGGACGAGCCTAAACTTAAACTTGGGAGTAGAAATCACAACTGAGAATCAGGAAATGCGTTAGGAGGACACTATTATAGAGATAGGACTAATAGGGTACTGAGGACTGTCATGTAAGGTAAGTTTGAGATTCCACCTGGCCAGTGTAATTGCGAACTTACAGGTACATGTATGTGCTTAACCTGCCTTATTATTCCGAAGTGGTAGTCAGAAGCTAGTGTTTATGTCGTGTTCCAGTACTTTAGAATGTCAGCAAGATCCCTGAGGGGTAGACTGAGACCCCTTGTTGGGGAAGTTTCATGAGAAGTCATGGTGATGTGATGTACGTATACATCGTAGAGAAGAAATGTTGTATAGTGTATTACGAGTCGTCTAGAGGTAGCTCTTCGTGGATTCGGAGAGGAAGAATGCTTGAGTTTGAGTAAGACTCCTGTTTCGGGAGAGTCCTAATTCTAGAAATCATGGGATAGATCAGTCAGGATGGTAAGGAAAGACGGTGTCAAAACTTTGAAGGTATCAATGGAGCCCTGGGTTCTTGGTCGAGCTTTCCATTAGCAGGATGAATTAAATAAGATATCTATGGTGAAATGAAACCCGGTAGAAGTGGAAAGTGAGATAGTTGATCAAAATGAATTAGTATGAATGGTTGAGTAAGTGGATCGTTGAATGTATGTATAGCAAGTCGTTGCAAGGCCTAGAGGGCGACCACTGGTCGAAAGTGGAGTGTCAATGATAAGTTGCGTGAGTAAAGCGATTGACCTTGTTTGAGTGAGTAGCCTTCAATTGCAAGTAGAGCTTCTTGCATTGAGTTCATATATGTGTACATGAGATTTTTCATAAGAAAAGTATAAACGTGTAAATATCAAATCTGATCGGATATGAGTCGGCGTGTGCAGGTGTATGTTTATATATATATATATATATATATATATATATACAAATCCATTTTCATCGTACAATGAAGTCTTGAGGTTTACGATTTGCAAAATATTTCACTCTTTTCATGATAAGCCAAGAAAACGTTTGAATGCACAACTTTTATAACCAAAATGAGTATTGACATGTCGAAGTTATATAAATGAGTGTGAGGACCGACTAGTTTACTTCGTGTCGGTAAATTTCTTTCAAAATTTTGTCGTATGGGAAGATTTTCATCCAATATTTATTTCTGTCTTAACAACATATTTTTGGCTGAGTAAGATTAAATTTTACGGAAAGATTGCATGCAAACGATCCTTAAGATCGTTGCGCAGGGCATTTGAGTTATGAGAATGTTGGGGTCGTGTGTACCCAAGTTGCTTTCAAGTGTTGTTTCTTTAAAATGATCAAAAGTGTGAAACGATTCATTTATCGCGTTGTCAGGCATGAAGGCTATGAACTCAATAGGTCGTAGAGTATTACATTTTAAGCTAAGGAAGGACTCCTAGAGTGGAGAGGTGTGGGACAAATCAGGGGAGAATGTTTGTAGCCTTGGTAATTGCGTTCTAGAGGAGAGGTGAGCGGTGGAAGAGTCGGAAGTGGACTTTAATGTCGGTTGTATGAGTGTATGTACCCTCGTGCGGTGACTGGAAATACAGTTGCCAAGGGACGGTTGTGTTCAGAGGAAGGACTAGGAGTCATCAAGGTGTTGGTATTAGCAACTCGTTATGAGTAGTGTGGTGAAGTAGGAATGAATTATCCTCGACGCCGAATAAGAGTTTTAAAGTGATCTTGTAATTTTGACGTTAAAGTCGGCAGTTGTGTAAGGTGTATGAGACCGAAGACTTGAATCAGAAGGTTGAAAGTTGAAGGACCACTTTGTAGGGGTGTTAAGATAGTGAAAGACTGTTGTTTTAGATAAGCGTTTTACCTACGAGATGGATGGTTCGTAAAGAATGGAGTATTTAGCACAAACAAAGTGAGGGTATAGATTATGTCGATCTGTGAGAATGGGTTGTTATTGCAAAGAGCTAGCAAGAAGCGAGTATGTTAGAATTAATCAGAAACCCGGGTGTTGTGGTTCAACTAGAGCTGGGGAGAGACAATGTAGCGAGATAGACTCGGTTATTTATGCGTGAGGTCTTGAAGGTAAGTTTGAGTCGTGTATGAATGGCCATGAGAGTTTTGGTCTGCAGTGTGATGTTATGAGTGAGGAATGTACAGTTATGTAGTGGCAATAGTTGCCAAGTTAAATGTGCCAGCTAGCGTCGTAGTGATGTGATATTAGAGAAAGAGGAAGCATCAGATAGAAGCCTTTTTGGGAGTTTCGGATGAGGTGTTCGAGTGTTAACCAGGTTGTTGGAGCACGTAGGGTGTAAGTTGACGTGGTGATATGATTATGTTCAGGATAGCCTCACGGAGTGGTAGTGGGTAGTTACCCAAAGGAGAAACCAAGTGTTTTTAGTTGTAAGAGTCGCTGAATAAGCAAATTTTGGGGTAATTGGAAGTTCAAAGAACTTGATGGATGTATTAGTCAGAATGTGGTGGAATAGACGTGAAATCCTTAAAGAAGGTGAGCTGTTGCTTATGAGTGAGCGAATTGTCTAAGAAAGTAAAAGTTGGAGTTTAAAGAATGTATAGTGACGTCGAACTCTGGTGTCAATTCGAGGTGAGTTGGTCGAAAGCCTTAAGTCAGAATGTTAGTGCAACCGTTTGATTATGTATTGTGATGAGAAAGCTTTTGTAGCTTGGGAATTGTCGGAAGAGAGGGGCGAGTAATGTTGGTGGGCAGTGCTCCACGCTAACGTGGGGAGGTGAAGACAATATGTCGGAATAAGTAAGTGAATCAGAATTAGTAAACTTGACAGTAATGCCGATAGGCGCAGTGTTGTGTAGATTGTCCTTGATAAGTGTGCGAACTTTTGGAAAGAGTATTGAGGAAGGAAATTGTGTATGATTTTGTGCAGGAAAGAAGTGGATAAGACAACTGAATGAGGTAAGTTAGTGATTTTGTGAGAAACGTTCAAACGAACTGATCGTTCAGTGTAAGCTATTCAGAATAGTAGGGTGTGATCGTGGTTACCCCTCCTAGTTGAGTGGGAGTAACCGAAGTTATGTTATGACTGGACGCTTGTGGCAAAGCAGAGAGAATTTGATGAACCTTCAGGATAAGTGTAATCCGGATAGGTGAGTACTCCAATAAGGAATTATAGAGGTTTCCTACTATTAGACACGTTAAGTGTGAAATGATGAAGTGGTGAGAACGTACGAATTAGTTGTCGAGTTGTAGCCGATGTGATTCGGGAAAAGAGTATGATCTGCATAGACGAATGTCGGTTGGAAGAAGTAATCAAGAAATTTCAGGTATACCGAGGAGGGGACTCCTACGGGTGAGCTTGTCGGGATATACCAGGTTGTCCTGGTGCCAAGTTGTCAGTGAGCGAGTTTTCCTGGTAGAAGATTCTCATTGTTGTGACGGGAATTTCTGCCAAGACCTTTCTTTTAAGGAAGTATAAATGTATGAGAGACCTTAATTAGACGTGTTTAAAACTGTGAGTCCCGATGTGTGGACGGAGGCGCAATTGGCCTTGGCTTTATCAGGTAGTTTTAAGCGAGTATAGTGATCGAAGAGGGTACAAGTAAGTAGTGCAAGATGGCATGATATAACAAGTGGTGTCTCGCTGAGAGCGGTTTCAAAGTATGGGGGTGCGGTTATGTTTCCCCATCTGATCGGTCTGAGGCAACCGAGTAGAACTGAGTGGTTGGATTGAAAAACATAAGGCTTTGAGCCTTAAAGTTTGAGAGAAAGGTAAGGTGGACTAAGTTTGCGGATCCGTCGAAGCATGAAAGTTGAATAGATAGTGCGCGATCTTGAGGTACTCGATGTGAATTTGAGAAGAAATTTGTAGTGTGATGCACGTCTCTTTTGTGGGGAGCCGATGTGAGAAGTGAGATGATGACGACCTTGCAAGAGATGCAGGCGATAAGAAGTTGATCTTGTCGTTAGTGAGCGAGTTAGAGCAGCAGCATACGAGTTAGTCTGGTCAGAAAAATTAAAGAGTGTTCATCCGACATTTCATGTCTCGGACTTAAAGAAGCGTTTGTCAGAGGTCGTTGTGGCTGTTCCTTTGAGGGGACATCAGTATAGATGAGAGGTTGACTTACGTAGAAGAACCGATGTAAATCGTGAGCGGTAAGGTTTGCTAAACGAGAGATAAGGAAGTTCGTTTGGTTAAAGTTCAGTGGAAGTATCATAAGGGACGAGAGACAACGTGGGAAGTAGAATCAAATATGATGTCCAGTTACCCACACCTTTTCGAAAATTGAATTCCGGGGACGGAATTCTTTTGAAGGGGGGAGTGTTGTAACGACCCAGACCTTTTTCGAAGTGTTTCGTGTTTGGTGTGGAGTTGTAAATAAAAGTAGAAGTTGAGGGGCCATTTGGTAAATGAGAGAGGGAGTATAAAAGGGCACAAAACCCTAGGTATCATTTCAATTTTCCTGATTTGGTGTGTGTCGGCTGAATAGTAGAGAGAAAGGGAGGAAAAGAAGTTTTGGAGTGTGCTTGAGCAATTGAAGAAAAGAGTCATCCATTTTGGAAATAAGAAGAAGGAGTAGTGTTGGAGATTCGTTCTTTACAAGCAATCTACCAGGTAATCCTCAAACCATAACTCCAGTTAAGATTCATCTGTGGATTTTTGAGTTTTAAGGGTTTTCTCTTGTCATAAGTCATTTGAGACCTCCTAGGAGGATTTAAGCATCCTTAGACCGATGTTTGTTAGTAAAACTGGTGGAATTTGATTTGTGGGGTATTAAGTGGTTAGCTATTGCCTTATATTTCGGTTTTGGAGAACATATTAGGAATTTCAGCCTCCGAACTCGACCCAGCTCCTCGTCCGGAAAAGTTCAGAGGATGAAGGTTACCGGGTGGGTGTCCGGTAGGAAGACAGTGTCCGGATGTGGTATTTTTCCGGATAAAAGTGGTTGTCCGGATAGTAGTTGTCCAGATAGGGGTGTCCGGAAAGGTAGTTGTCCGGATAGGGGTGTCCGGAAAGGTGGTTGTCCGGATAGTGGTGTCCGGAAAAGTGGTTGTCCGGAAAGTTTGGGCGTCGGGATGGAAATTTTGTCCGGATTATTGGGAGTTTTAGCTTATATCTTGTCTGTTCATTCAGGAAGTCATCGGGGAGTCGGGAACTGATTAGAGAAAAGAAGTAAGAGTATCAGGTGAGTTTTCTAACTAAAATACGTGATTTTAAAGTGTTTTTCTAAAGTGAATACATGATGAGAAATGCCATGTTTTGTTCTTATGCTTTTATTGCATGAAAGTTGTTTAAAGTTTTATGTGAGATGTATGCATACATTGGTTTTGATGTAAATTGGCTAAGTCGGGGGGTGTGTTCCGCCAGCTCGTGCCGGGGGGTGTGTCCCGTTTATGCCAAGGGAGGTGTGACCCTGTAAGGCAGCATGAGACTGACTCGTTGTCATCTACGGGTGACTTCAGGGTGCCGATTTACGAGGGGCGGACCTTAATCCGTGAATGATTTTGGATGAACAGTTTTATGAATGATTTATGTTGAAAATGATAAACTGTTTTTTGAATGCTTTGATAACTGTTAGGAGGGACTCACTAGGCCTTATGGTCTAACCCTCGCATTTTCAAAATAAAACCTTTTCAGGAAAGCAGGTATTGAAACGCTCTAGCAAGTGAGCAAGGAGTTAGCAAGAGGAAGCCGGATAGTGTAGTGACACTATAGTAATATTTAGTATTTCTCAGTTGTGTAGGTTGATTCCGCCAACCAGATTTTGATTTGATGTAAGAAATTTTGGGACCCGTTTCTGGGATATTCTATATTTATGAAATGCATGTTTAAAAATGTTGGGTTGTTATAACGGGTTATGCCCAAAACAAACCGACCCAACCCGACAACCCGTGAAAAACATTTAAATCTAATTTTGAATTCTGGTTAATGTCATTTTTGTTACTGTCAAAGCAATATTGTTACTATTGAACATTTATAAACAGACAATTGTTGGCCACTTGTTACTTTAGTAATCTTGTTATTGATTCTTGATGCCAAATTTATAAACAAAACATTTATAAGCAATCTTTTATTAGACGATTTAGTAATCTCTTGAACATTTAAATATTTAGAAACATTTAGCAATTTGTTTAGATACGATAACTTAGTTAAATGTTGAAATGATCAATAAAAGTTTCAACCCGACCAACCCAACCCAACCCGAACAATTTCCCTTGGTGTTTTTGACATTTTCCAAGACATCCAGATGAATAGTGGGTCCACCGTAAAAATAAATTGAGACACCACAGATTGCAGCATCGAAAGAATGCATCGATGCACAAAAAGCAAGCCAAAACCGCAACTTGCAACGCCCCGCAAGGACATACTCCAACTTGCGACACCGCAAAGACATACTCCAACTTGCAACATTGATAAAATATTTCTTACCGCATTGGCTTGTCGTTTTTTAGCTATTTTGTGAAAGAAAAAAAAAGTTTAGAAAAGGTAAAAAGAATGGAGAATATTAGAAAGTAACCAGCCTAATCTACAACCTACATCATCATTTTTATAGCATCATTAAATTCTCTAGGCAATCCACGCTTATCTATGTGAACTAGTGGTGATAAGAAAAACGTATAGATCGTTCAAATAGGTCGAACCAAGTTAAATCAGACCGTTTTTTGTGGTTTAAGCTATCTGGTGGTCCGGTCCGGTTTGAAATATGGTCAAATTGATCGGTTCGGTTTGATCTTCAATTTGAATGTTCTTTGAAAGATTTGAACTGAACCAACCGTAAAAAATATACAAGTAATAATTATATTGAGTTTTCATATTGTAGGCTCAACTTTATAAAACACAATTAAAATGTCAAAAACATTATGTTTTTAATTTTCATTTCTCAGTTGATCGCATTCTCTAAATGGCAAAAAATTCAAAATCCATCAAAAATCAAATGAAAAATTCCAAATCGTCTTTTGACTTCTTCAAATTTGATCTAAAGTTTTAACTATTGTTGGTGGATTTGTTTAGCATTTTTCAAAACTTGCTTAATGTTTTATTAATTTTAGAGATAGACGTTTCTTTTATAATTCGATATATTATTTGTTTATTAATATTATATTGATAGAAATTTCATTTTAAAACTAGATGTTATATATTTTTTTAAGAGGTCCAAACCACTTAAACCGGTCAGAGTCTATTTGCAATCTAGTCTGATCAATTTATTCACTTGCTATCAAACCTCTCGGTTTGAAAATTTTCGAAGACCATTGTTACGGTTTTGGTTTATGGTCTAGGGGTTAAACCACTCAATCATACCATAAATAAATACATTATTTTTGTTGAAAATTTTGTATCTGTAATATGTTCTTAATAGTATGCTATTTAAGAAAAATGTATATAATAACTTCTCAAACATGTTCTTCAAAAAAATCAGATTTTTAGTCTTTTTTAGATTTTTTTGGTCAACAAAGGCATTGTTTGGCACAAAAAAAATTAGGCTAGTTTTTTTTTTTCTGGATGCATGTTTGGATGACCATAAGCTAGATTTTTAGTAGTTTTTTGTGAATATTTCAATATTGTTGTTATAAATATTAATTATTATTTATTAACTATCATTATAAATAAATGTTATTTTTTAAATTTAATTATTATTAATTAATATTAATTGAAAGTTATTAAATTAAAATTTTAATTTTACATTATTAATTTTTAATTATTTATAGTTATTGTTAATCATGTAAATTATTTTTATTTATTTTTTAATATTAATCAATATTTTTTAATTATCAATTACTATTTATCTTTTCATTTATTATTTGATTATTTTTTCCATATGGTATGTAACGGTTATTTAAAATTATAAATTAATATATATTTCTTTCGAAAACTTGTTTTAAAGAATTCAAAATTTATAGTATATATGTAATAATAAATTTTAAATTCTTTTGATTAACATGTTATATTTTCTTTTTTACTACATTGTTTTAATTATATAATTAAATATTTTAATTGATAATTTTTTAAAGATGTCATTTTTGGTCATTTCACATGTTATAAGCTAGTTTTTGCCAAACATGACTTTTTCATCAGCTAGCTTATCAGCTACCAGCTAACTTATCAGCTACCAGCTAACTTATGAGTCAATAGCTAGCTTATCAACTAATTTGCCAAACATAGCCAAAACATAAATTTTTTTTTTAAGAAATGCTAATTTTTATTTCTCCATTTTAAAAACCAATCACTCATATTTTCCAAGAGGTGCAGCACTAGGATGAAAATGTCAACGATGCATCACTATTTAAATGTAATATAAGGAAAAGTAAAACTCAAAGAACAAATACATAGTTCCAAATTTATATGTGTGGCGTTTTTGACCAACTCTTCCTTAATTATTATCCGTAGAAAAAAGGTTTATTTTTTTATAACAGTTTAATTAATATAAGAACAAATTTTAATAGTTGGTTTTTATAAATAACAAATTGTAGTTTTTATAAGTTATATATTATCATTGAAGAGGCTTTTTAGAATATCTTCATCAAATTATATAAAATAGAGAAAATATCTTGAAGTTAAATGTATTATAGGAGATAGATTCTCTTATTCTCTCTATTTCAAATTTAATGTCTACATTTCTATTTTCATTTGTCCGAAAATAAATGTTTACTTTCAAAAAGTATTTTATTTTTTCATTATATCCTTATTTATAATATGCAAAAAAATTATCTGTAAACATGAAATTTAGTTATTCAAAGTGTAATAACTACACCTAAAACCATGTATTATTTTAATTTTTGAACATTTATCAGCGGAAGAAGAGAGTATTTTTTTTTTTGAAAGACAACTTTCGAAAGGCTATCTCAGCGCACTTTCAGGAGGTATCCCAGGCCTTCAGCCCAGACTAATCCCCCCTGCTCCACGGCCCAACCCTTAAAGGACATCCCAGGCAGGCCCACGAGCGGGTATCTCAGAGTTGGTCACCACGGGACTCGAACCCGGGTAGTAAGGCTTTCACCCCTTACCCCCCCGGGATGTTACCGGCCACTGGGCTACAAGCTCTTTGATAGAAGAAGAGAGTATTAAGTCATTGTTTGGCAAAAAAAACGAGTTTATAAGCTAACTTATTTTTTAGGTACATGTTTGGATGACCATAAGCTAGCTTATAAGCCAGCTTTTTGAAAAGCTACTTGAAATAGCTTATGAGTAGCTATTTGTAAATATTCCAATTATGTCGTCATTAATATTAATTATTTTTTAACATGTCCTTTTTGGTCATTTAAATGCTTATAAGTTGCTTTTTGCCAAACGTGATTTTTTCATCCGCTAGCTTATCAGCTACCAGCTAGCTTATCAGTCAACAGCTAGCTTATCAGCTACCAGCTAGCTTATAAGTCATAAGCTAGCTTATCAGCTAGTTTGCCAAACATAGCCTAAATGTATGAAATAATTTAAGAGTTTTATGTTTCCAACATAAAGAATCTATTGGAGATGAATGTAAATTTTTTAGAGATTTTGAATTTTGATTTTTTATTTTGGAAATTTTGGAGATACTCTTATAATACACCCACATTTTCATTGTTCTTGTACAAAAATCTTGATTCTTACCTTGAAATTTGTGAGAAATATCATTTTTTTTAAATATTTCTTTTGATTTTTATATATGTTGAAATAATATATGGGACTACAAAAAAATGTTCTTATTAACCGCTACTGTGAAGTTTTATAGTAGTTCTTAATTTGATGAATTAACATATGAACAAAAAAAATAAGCAAAAAATAAGTTCTTGTAAATCCTTCCATTGAAGGACATTATGATTTTTGTAGGGTAGGAAGAGAGGTGGACCTTGGCAATTTTTTTAGTGGTGACACCATTTTTTATTACAAGAAATGAAGTTATAGATATTTTTCAAAAATTGGTTAATTTCTTACTTTTGTGGTACTATGTTTGAGTCTTTTTATTGCATTTTTAAATAAACATTATAAACTTTCAAATTTATAGTTAAAAACTAAGAAAATGATTGAAACATGAGTCAAACCCGAGTCTAAAATGGGAAAAATTCACCCAAACCAACTCTACCGAAACAAACTTGTGTTATTATGATCCTAAAATTCCTTAACATGTAAAACAAAGCGTTGGTCTACGCCACTGTATTATACACCGGGTCCACGAGTCCGGTTTTATGGGAAGAAGCAAAAAGTATTCCTAACCCAAATTAGAAAACAATTGTAATAATAAATGGGGAATGTGAAATAGAATTGTTCCCTTGATCCTTTATCTCCAAGGTCCAAATTTCATCACAAATTCGAAAATCATAATTCTGTGAATATTTTTTTAGTTTTATACAAAATAGACATATACACTTATATACACATTTCATACAGACTAACCTGATCTTCCCTTCGGAGCTACCTGATGGGGTTACGAGTCCTTTCAAGCAGCCCTGCCATGATCACTCTTTTTTTGTAATGCTTCGAGTCAGTATCAACATACTCAGCAATCTTAGTAGCTGAGTCGACTCGTTTGATCCGGCGACAAGGTACAAAGTAGAACCAAATTGATGTACACATTATGGAGAAAATCCGCCCCCAAATCACCAATACAACGAGGCTTAGGAGAAGAAATAAACACCAACGGATATTCCAATTGTTGCCGCCAAACATGATCTTATCAGGGTTAGGGTTCATTAAAATAAGCATATTAGATGAAACTGAATTTCTCGAATCATTAGAGTTTAGTCGAGATAATCCTTTTTGGTGAGACAGCGATTGAGGGATGGAATTGATAGATTTTGGTTTCGATAACAGTAGCGATTTAGTACAACACTGAGATTTCAAATGAGGTGAATCTGTTCGAGATGATAATTTTTGGTCAAAACACAATGAGGAATTAGAGTTGATTGGATTTGATTTCTTCAAGGTTGACGAATTGGATGAAACCGAATGTCCAAAATCAAGTGTATCTATTCGAGAAGACGGTTTTTGGTCAGACGACGATCGAGAATTAGAGTTGATAGACGATAAGGAAGACGTAGAGTATGCAGAAGAAGTGGTTCGTGAAGAAGCAGAGTATGCAGAAGAAGTGGTTCGGGAAGAAGCCGAAAACAAATTTGAACGACGACTACAGGAATTGTCCAGATCTGGACATTCTCTAACGTACGCATTACCATCATTGAATGACTTCCCGATCTTATCGCTTGATAACGATGACGAGCTCGTGTCCAAAGAAATCGAAGATTTGGAAGAACTCCTATGACTCTTCTTCAACTGTCGATCAAAATTAAAATAAAAACGAATCAATATGATGCGGCATGATGATAACATAGAAATCATGAATCGCTGCAATAATCCAGAACCGGCTCGAATCAGAAGAAATTACAAAAGAAACAAATTAATGTCATTGAGATTATTGATGTTTCTGTTCAGAAATTTAAGCAAAAAACGATTTGATTCCGCAATTTCGTTCATACCGATCACCAGGACGGTTAACAATTAAACTTCACATGAAAATAGATACATACGTGAAATAAACAGAATCAAACATGAGAGAAACGGTGTTATGAAAATGAACGAAAAACTAATCACCTTTGTGTTAAACAAAACAGCTTTAACTATACGAGAGATTCTCCGGCGAGGAGAAGATCGTTTTGCAAAGCAATCATCGCGGTTATCGGCATCGCAACCGTTGACCAAATTAACATCCGGAATGAAGTCTCTCCCTTGGCGACCAGTGACTGCTACTAATCGTCCGTTTTTGTCATCTGATTTGTCCGATGAAGAAGGTCCATCTACGGCGGCAACAGACCGAAAGCAAGACCGGAAAAGCTTGCTTCTCCCTCTCTTCTTCTTTCTCTTATCATCCGTCATAGCGCGAGAGAGAGAGGGAGAGATGAATCGATCGAATAATTAGGGTTGCATGTATTTAGGGAAAGAAATCGGGTAGAGAAAGGGAGAGAGAAATTGTTGTTCTACGAGAAATCAAAGTACATGAGCGAGAGTTGCCGAAATTGCCGCTCTTCGTCTTCCCCCTCTTTACAAACCCCCAACGCCCTCCACCCCACCACCCTATATATTTAAATTTCAATTAACTCTCATTTATCTTCCACGAAATTTACATAAAAGTTTTTCAAATTAATTATTATTTTAATTTTAGACATAAATTTAAGAGTAAATTACGATTTTCGTCCTTGTGATTTTGAAATCATGATTTTTGATATAAGTTATTGTTGTTTTTGTCACCAGTAGTAGTATACCGTATGGATTGTAAACCATAAGATGATAGCTGATTTTTTTCGATTTCATTTGGAGGTTGCCATCAGGATTTGATGTTTGGGTTGTTTTTTTATCCTCGCACGACTGTTTTGTCCACGATTCTTATAGTTGAGAGGCCTTTACTCTTTGGGTGGTTTTGGTTCGGTTTTTTGGTGTTGTGTTTTCGTTGTTGGTTTGAGTGTTTTGTTCCGGTTTTGGGTTTTGTTCTACGGCTTTGGTCTTTCTTTTTATTTAGGTTGGTTATATTGGTTCTACGTATTACAAATCACTCGATCGAACTCTCTTTGCTTTGCTTTTAGTTTTTGTTCATATAATTGTTTGCTTTTCAAAGTTTGTAAAATAATAAGGACGAAAAACACAATAAATTGTAAACTATAAGGACATAAAAACAATAAAATTGATAACCATATGTAGGGGTGATCAAAACCCGACCGACCCGAAGAACCCGAAACCCGAACTAACCCAAAAACACTAAACCCGACAACCCGACACCCGAATTACCCGAACCCGACCAACCCGAACTTCACTTACGGTTCGGTTTGGGTTTGGGTTTTCCAAACCCGAACCCGTCCGAAACCCGAACTTTGAAAAGTTACAACTTCTGTCCTTCAAACGTTTTAACGATTTACTCATACTTAGAGAACAAATTAAGATTTGACATCTAAATTAAAAACGTACTACTATCTCTTAGGAATCTAATCGCATAAAATGCACCTTATTTGGATCAATGACCAATTTTATATGAATTTTACAAAAACAGTGCGCAAAACCCGTTTTAACAGGACCTGTTTTGGAAATACACTATTTCGAGCCCCTTAAAGTCACAATTAGATCTCGTTGTAAACTAGAAAAGTTGTTCTAGACACAAAGAGCTTTCCACCGATATATTATACACCTCAATCAGACCAATGAGTGATTTTATACGAATTTTTCAACAAACAGAACTTTATGCTTAGATCTAAGTTCGAAACCCGACGAACCCGAAACCCGAACTTTACTTAGGACGGGTTTCGGAGCCTGTTTTGTCCACCCGAAACCCGATCGGGTTGGGGGGTTTTCGGCCCGACCCAACCGATGCTCACCCCTAATTCCATATGGATGACATAAAAATGTGTTAGAACTGAAGGGACGAAAACAATAATTTCCAAAAGATACAAATAAGATGACAATTTTCAACAAACTAATATTCTATTCTTAAATTAATGAAACATTAATATATGAGTAAATTACGTTTTTTGTCCCTGTGATTTGTTTAAAATTTCTATTTTCGTCTCTGTAATTTTGAAATTACGATTATTATCCCCGTGGTTTATTATTCTTGATTATTTTTTTCCTATGATTTATAATTATTTCTATTTTATTACCTCGTGCTTAAAAGTAGTAATTTGTCCCAAAGACGAAAATAGAAATGAATTACAAACCATAGGGAAAAAATCTAAATTTCTGTTTTCAGTATTATTCAATGAGTCAATAGTAATAAGCAAGTTAAACCAGATTATATGTTAAAAAAACTTGCAAATAACACATTAAAAACGTAAAGAAAAATCAAATATCGCATTACGAAAACTGTACATTAGGCCATGACGTGTCACGAGCTTAACGTGGCATTAGACACAAACTTTGATGCATGATACACCATGACGGCTGTGTGACGAGTTTTTTTAGAACAATGACGATAATATGTGCGTAATGTTTACTTCATAAAATTTGAGTCGGTTTTAAATAATTATCGAGCCCAAGAAATGACAAGAGGTCGTCTGAAGACTTTTGACCGTCACTTTAATCGTATTTGACTATTTCCGTTGATTGTTGACTTCCTTATTGAATTTTCAAATCTCTTTGATTATTCTACACTCACCACCATTTCCCATTCCCCATTCCCAGATGGAAATATTTTTTTAATGTTGAAAATAAATTTTTAATAAAAAAAACACATCTCTTTGATTATTCTACACTCACCACTCGATGTCTCGGGGGTTTGAATGTCGTCCAAAAAATCATGCAATTCGTCGATATCAAAGAGCTAAATTTTTTTTGAAAGGCAATTGCATTTCGGGGGTATCCTAGACTTAGTCCAGACTAATCCCTCTTCGACCCGGCCACGATCCGGCCCACGATCCGGCCACGATACAGCCCTCGAACCTTGATATCCTAGCGTGCTCACCCCTGGATTCGAACCCGGGATAGAAAGGGCTTCCACCACTTTTCCTCCAAGCCTTTACCAGTAGGCTACAACGTCTTGGATTATCAAAGAGCTTATTAACAAAATAAAAATATTTATATATTTTTTAATAAATAAAAATAAGATAAATAATAAAAATTAAAATTCATATCATTCATTCAAAAATTAAAAACTACAAAATAAAATTAAAAATTACAAAATAATTTACGGTGCTACCATAAATTAATTGTGCAGTCTCTTGAACCAAGCCTACAAAAACTTCCCTTTGTAGATTCAAGAACTCGTCGGTGTCTATGGATGATGCTGATGCGGTCGATGAACCGGGTTGTGGCGAATCCATATTGAGAGAGTTTGAGAGAATTTGAGAGAGTTTGAGAGTTGTGAAAAATATAAGAGTTGGGGGTTAATATATATAGTGTGATTAAATTGAAAAAAAAAATTAAAAAACCCAAAATAGCCGTTTCCAAACCGTTGGAATTCAAATTTTTGAAAAAAAAAATTTTAAAAAATAAATAAATGGGAAAGCTCGAGCGGGTTTGGGAACCCGAGTGGGGAAGCCCGCATCCAAGCCCGGCCACCCCGTACCGGTTGTGCAAGAAGCCCGCAGCAAGCCCGCAGCAAGAAGCCCGAGCCGCTACGGGTGACCTTAGGGTTGTTAAAAAAAACCGGAAAACCGAGAAACTGAGCCAAACCATTTGATCCGAAACCGAGAAAAACCAAAAACCGGAAAAACCGAAAACCGAAGATCGAAAAACCGGGTATTCACGGATCGGTTTCGGTTTTAAATTATAGATATCCGTGGGTAACTGATCCGAACCGGTATATACAATACAATTAATAATATTATATTTAATATTAACTATTTAATCTTTAAATAGTCATGAACCGAATAGTAGATATCTTTAAACAATAAAACTTATTTTAATTTCTTGTTCTTGGATTATTTGTATATATTTGTAATGCAATTGTTTTAAATTTTCTATTTTGATATCATTTTTATATTGCAAATAGTATTTTCTGATAAATTCGGGTAACCGTGAACTAAACCGCGGGTAACCGACTAACTTCGGTTCGGTTTGGCTCAGCCCGTGGTTCGGTTTCGGTTCGGGTAACCAGGTATCCGCCTCATGTGGTTCGGTTCACATTTTTTCTACTAACCGAGCCGAACCGAACCATGATCACCCCTAGTTTTTTTATTAGTTAAACAATTGTATTTTTTTAGTATATAATAATATTTATATACGGCAAATAAACTTTCGTACCATTTTTAGTGAATTTTGAACTATTGACCTCCTTAAAGGCCAGACTCTACCGAATACAGATAACCCGTATTCAATATAGGGGACACCACCTAGCCTCTGTCTAAGGGGGCATGTTGGAATCTCACGTCAGTTAGAGAAAGATGATCACATCATGTAAAGATGCACCAAAGATGGAGATTCAAAAATGTTTGAGATATCCTAACATCAATCAGAAAAAGTTAACATCTCTTACCTAAAATGAATGATATAGTATGTGTGATTATGGATCAGTTATCTTGACTGATTACAGCTAAAAACATGAATTGGTGTGACACTTAAGTGTGTTCAGTTGGATATTCTCTTCTAATTTCATATCCAAAACATTTACTTACTATATGCACAAAGCAGTTGATCAGAAATCGTTGGAACGGGTTGTACCTTCTCGCTTCAGCGGCTCCCACCAAATTGGGATCGGGTTCCATAGCTCTCTCCACCTCCTGCCGCGGTTCTTCTTCTACCACTTCTTCAATTTCACATATACGACTTCGTCGAACTTGAGATACAGGTTCATGAATCATTACCTCCTTTCCCTTTTTCCAACGGTCAGGCCGTCTGAAACGTTCTTTAAACTGATCGACGGTGTTCTTGTCGGGATTGATTATACAATCTGCATATATATATATATATATATATATATATATATAGAAGAGGTTATGATCATGTTTATACATCTAATGTTTGTTTTTTGGAATTATGACTACTGAATAATGAATAAAAATGTGTTGTCCAAGAAATTATTGTCCCCTCCATGTTCCACCAATAAGTTCATGAGGCATCATTATTTTATTTAATATAACTATAATTAATTTATGTTTTCCTTCTCTCTCATTTTATTGGTGGAAGGTAAATTTTGGGATAACAGATTTTCTTCCCTAAAAACATGTCATTATTTTGGGAACTTATGGTTACCTACCAACCAAAGCATTTTCCTTCAGTTCAGCAAGGCATCCTTCAACTTCAGACTACAACCATTTTAACAAGTAAAACCAAGTTAAATTTGTTAATTAGAGAGACATAATTTGTAGCAATTTCATAACTAGAAAATAAAGAGCTAGCTGGGATCATTTTGTTAATCTCTATAGAACATGCAATGGTTCTGTTTGTTTCTTAAATTTGAAATTAGACATTTTGAGCATTGCATAAGCTAGTATGAAGCATTTTGGAATTAACAATGTTAGTTGATTTTATTCAGAAAGAAGGCGGTATCCATCCTAACCTGTTGAATAAAGCCACATCTGAGAACCTTCTTTAAGGTCTCAGAATGCAACCCAGGGACTAATTTGTAGGAAGTTATTAGAATCGCTGATGCCGCAATTGTAGAAGGTCTGAATTCTGTGAATCTAATATCTGGTAATTCATTCAGATAGAAAAAAATGCGTGATATATTAGTATATGTCAAATCAAACAACTTCGTAGTTAGTTAGAGCAACTCCAACAACTTCTTCATTTTGGAGAATATATGGATTTTGAGCTATATTTTTGCTCCAACAGCTTTCTTAAAACTATTTTCAAAATGGAGAAAGTAGGAGAGAAAGAGTTTCTCTCCAAATATGGAGATAACCCAAAAAATGAATGATTACAAGATGATACCACTAATAGTAATATTTGTAAATAAATATTTAAAGAAAAAAATAATATTTTAATATTATAATCAATATTTGTTTCTCCAAAATAAAGAATCTATTGGATATCAATGTAATTTTTTTAGATATTTTGACTTTTAGTTCTCTGTTTGTATCAACAAACAGACTACCTCTTTGAAGTTCCAAAATTACCGCACCAAAAGGAACGCTTAATAGCCATTCGGGCTGATCTTCTGACTTAACAATAGGACGGAGGAGATACGCGAAGGTTATGGCAGTCAGCGGTCGTACCCTCCATCGTAGGCCTTCCAAAATCTGAAGCTCCATCAGCAGAACGTCGGCCGCACTCCCCACTTGGTGTTTGTTCTATATATTAGACAGACATTACAGATATAAGAAAACACACACACACACAATATGTAAATGTATTCGTATGATGGGAGAGAGTGAGAAACCAAGAAGTCAAAGAACGAGAAGTCGGAACAGCGCATCTTGCTAGCAATTGAAACGCAACAGAACACAAATAACTTCAAATTACTTTCAAAACCTTCTCCGCTCTTTATCACCTATATACATCAGATTGAAAATAAGTGAATCTATACACAGATTAATGAATGGTGATCGATTTAAGTAATATTGAGATTGAATTAAATGTAACAATTACCGGTATGTTGCTGTTTCTAGACAAGAAACGATCAAAATAGGTGATCGCAAGGAAAAAATCAACTTCATGAGACGCGTACTGTTCTTTCAGCAACAGATTAATTAAGAAATCAGCCGGTCAACAGGATCAAATCATCAAACATCAATATAATCTCATCGTTATCGTAATTAAATCTCCGCATTTAATTTAATTGCAGTAGCAGTACATTAATAATACCTTTTCGATATCTGATATTGCCATGGATCTGATGTCGATAAACTTCTTCTGTTTGTAGTAACCAGGCGCTGCCATGAATTCGACCTCGAGATCAAAGTATTTCTGGATTAGAGCTTGATTACTGCTTTGATGTCGGTACGGTAATGGATTTGCTGGATCGAAATCCATTTTGATTGATCGGAAGAAGATTTGGCGCCGGAGTGAATGCAAGAATCGGTATTAAGATGTGTTTGTTCTCTGAAACTGGTTCTTGGTGTACGGATAAAGCGGTTATTTGAAGCATGCAGGCGAAGCCGGGAACTGAGATGACGAAATCACCGCCCTCGTTTTAAACGGTGAAATTTGAGTTGTTATGCTTAATCAAGCTCTTGTAACAAAAATATATAAAATATTCGTTAAAAATTAAATAATTTAAACTTTTTTTAATCTAACAGAATTTTTTGTTAAAAAAACTTTTAAATAAAAGTAACGATAAAAATTACAAATTTAGAGGAACCATATTTTTATTACATAGTATAATATTTATTTGAAAATTTTATTGGATATTAAATTTGTTAAATATTTCAATAAAAGTATTAATAGTGAATTGCATGTAGTTATTTTTACAAGATAAGATGATCTTTTATTTATAAAAGTAAAGGAATTATATAAAATATGTTGGATATTAGTTTGACGGAATTATACTTCTCACTTAATATCACGTTAGACCAAACTATTTTTGTGAGACCAAAAAATTAACACTAAACCTTCATAGCAAAAGATTTTGAAGGTACTGTAATGGTAAATCTTTATAGTGTTTTTGCTGTGAAGTTTCGCTGTTTTTCTTACCTTCACAATGAATCACTGTGAAGGTTTAGTATTAATTTTATGGTTTCACGGTCTCACGAAAACAGGCTGGTTTCACGTGAACCCAACCCTTATACTCTTTGTTACAAATATATCTCGTCTTTCTCTCTTTGTTTTTTAAATTGTCCATTTATTCCACTATAAAAATGAGCCATTTTTTTAAATATAATTGTACTAGATAAGTACCTGCGCGTGATGCGGCGCGAAGTATGTCAAATCTAAAACTGAGAATTCGAAAAAATAATTTTGTTTCATGTTCATATTTATACGCTTTTAAATCGCATATCAGATGTATAAAATTAAAGATCAATATGGTTAATTGGTCAAAAAAAATAGAGGAAATAATATAATCATGATTAAGAAAGTATAAATAATTAAAGAGTAAACTACAATTTTGGTCCCTGGTGTAGACCAAAATCACCGAAAGTGGTCCCACATCTTCAATAAGTGCAAGAATCGTCCCTGGTCTCCTTATTTTGCTATGAAAATGGTCCCTTGCTACAGCAACTCCGTTAAAAACCTAGTTAAGTCAGGGGTAGTTTCGTCTTTTTACATTAGAGGGACAAGTTATATAATTTTTTTATACTACAGGGGCCAAACTGTAACAAGGACCATCTCCGGCGACCTCCAGTCACCACCTCTGGCGACCTCCGATCACCATCTCCGGCGGACCCTGCTACTCCTTCGAACCTTTTGCCTTCCAGCGACCATCTCCCTCTTCCTCTATCTCTCTCCTATCTCTCTTCGTATCTCTCTCTCTCTCTCTCTCTCTCTCTCTCTTTTGCCTTCCAGCGACATGCAACTCCAGCCACCTGCAACTTCGGCCGCCATCACCACCCTGCTACTCCTTCGAACCTTTTGCCTTCCAACGACCATCTCCATCTTCCTCTATCTCTCTCCTCTCTCTCTTCCTCTATCTCTCTCTCTTTTGCCTTCCAGCGACTTGCAACTCCGACCGCCATCACCACCTGCAACTCCGGCCGCCATCAAGATTTTGTTACTGTAGGTATGGATTTTGTTCTTACAGTGAGCTTGATACCTGCAACTCCGGCCGCCATCAAGATTTTTGCTCAAAATGGTTTCCTTCAAGATCTTCATGTGGGTTTCCATTTTCTGATGGTTTCTTTTTGAAATCCCAATTTTGTTCATCTTTTTTAGTTTCCCAGAATTTGAAACCAAGTTTCTGATGATGGGTTGGTTTTATTTTGCACATAGTTTCACACACTTGCTATGTGTAATATATATGTATGTATGTATATATATATATATATGATGTATGTATGCATGTTGTATAAAAGCCTGGAATAGTACCCATTTTGGTGTTTATGTTCATCATGTATAATCTTTGATTCTTGAGATTCTTCTTTTTTGAAAACTCAGAGTTATTTAGCCCTTTTTGAAGGGTGTTTATTTTATGAGTTAAATGGAAGAGGTTGCCGGCGAGGGAGTGGCGAGAGGTTGCCGGCGAGGGAGTGGCGAGGAAGAAGGGGGTGGGGTGGGGGTTAGACTAAATTACAATTTGGTCCCTTTGATTCAAAAAATTATATAAGTTGTCCCTCTAATGTAAAAAGACGAAACTACCCCTGACTTAACTGGGTTTTTAACGGAGTTACTGTAGCAAGGGACCATTTTCATAGCAAAATAAGGAGACCAGGGACGATTCTTGCACTTATTGAAGATGTGGGACCACTTTCGGTGATTTTGGTCTACACCAGGGACCAAAATTGTAGTTTACTCATAATTAAATAAACTATATACTAAAATATTTGCATATTTATATTTTTGAAAAATGTTCGAACTCATAATCCAAAAGTCAGTTGATAAGTGATATTTTTTTTTCCAAGTAATTAAATCTCTTATGATAATTCTAAGGGTGTTTCGTTGACAGAATGAAATTTGATAGAATTGTAATTAGTCGAAGAAATTCGACTTTGAAGTAAAAATTGATATGAAATTGCAAAAACAAAATCACGACAATTTAGTGATTATTTGTATCAAATCCCATACTAATTTCAACAAATCTCATACTAATCACGACACATTAATTCATATATATTTATGATATTTAATATTATAATTAAATTCATAAGTATTCAATATTGGGCTCATTTCGAAGGTATTGACGAAGCGATTACAATGGTATAATTTGTAAAAAAATAGAAATGTTTTTTAATGCATTTTAGTTCATATACATTATTTATGTTTATATGATAAGAGTCTAAAATGAAAAATAAAAAAGTAAGGGATTAAAAGTAAACTACATACCTAATTATAAGGGTAGTAAATGTAACGTATAAATTATTATATTGAATTAAGGAGAGATTTAAGGAGGAGTGAATGTGGGTTGACTAATTGAACTTATAATGTAAACTGCGTCCAGATACATGTTTAGGCGGGAAAATGCTGAAGTCGGCTCACCAGAAGACTACACGTGGCATGCTAGTTACTTATTTATTATATGTATAGATTAGACTTTAACATAACTTTTATTTTAATAAACTAGTTTTGGAAATATTTATTTTAGGATCAGATGCATATATTTTACGTACTTAATACAATGATTTAGGGGCTGTTTACCTAATCACTTACCCGGGTAAGTGATTACCGGTAAAATGCAACACTATCACTTATTTACCGGGTAAGATTTTAGTCCACCAAAATAGCATCGTATGCAATAATTTAGTCGGTAAGCGCTAACCGTGGTAAGAGCCGTCGCACTCACTTACTGGGTAAGACTCTCGGTCTTTGCTTTCGACTCTCTGTCCTTGCTTCCATTTACCGGGTAAGATTCTTAGTCCCTGGTAAGCTAATGTGACTTGGTAAGCATTTACCCGGATAAGCGTTTTGTAAACGGGCCCTTAATGATCAGCGCAAAGGATATTGACAAAATAACCATTTTCTCTCCCGGGTCGCACAAATAGCCAACGGGTTCGCACTCTGACCCGACCCGGTTAGTGCGGACCGCAATCAAACACGTGTCAATCTGTAACACCATAAAATTTATAATAAATTTAAACCTGAAAAAAATGCGGAATAATACTAAACTGACATAGACAAATCACCCAAAAAGGGAAGTAATAATATGGCGTTTACATCACAAATAATTTGAACGAAATGAACACAACCTACTAATCTAGACTATCAAAGTTCAGAATATAAACGGGTGTCGCTATCTTGTTCTCAAAAGTATATCGATCTATACCCCAAAATTCGCCTCTATGCATATATGCATCTTTCACCACCAACCGACATCTTTCACCACCTCTACTACTTTAACCTTTTCGACCACCTCCGTCACTATAACTGTAATACCGTATTTGTTCTAAATAAAGACTTCAATTCAAGATTTCAAATTAGTAGAATCTATGGTATCATCATCAACCCAATATCTTTTTGTATATGCATATAATATTTTGTTAAAATAAATAATTGTTTTTAGAGTAAAAGATATATGTTCTATTTTCGATTTTATTTTAAGTATTTGTGCCACGAATCTTCCATCGAAGACTCTCAGGTGTCAACTCTCCAGGCAATTTTAGGGGGAAATTGACTCAAATAGCCAAAGCCACAAAGGATATTGATAAAATAACAATTTTCTCTCCCGGGTTGCACAAATAGCCAACGGGTTCGCACTCTGACCCGACCCGGTTAGTGCGGACCGCATTCAAACACGTGTCAATCTGTAACACCATAAAATTTAGAATAAATTTAAACCTGAAAAAATGCGAAATAATACTAAACTGACATAGACAAATCACCCAAAAAGGGAAGTAATAATATGGCGTCTACATCACAAATAATTTGAACGAAATGAACACAACAACCTACTAATCTAGACTATCAAAGTTCAGATTATAAACGGGTGTCACTATCTCGTTCTCAAAAGTATATCGATCTATACACCAAAATTCGCCTCTATGTCCATCCAAAAATGCTATCGTCACTTCATGGCTCTACTCTCAAGCCCGAGGAGCCCCACTACTAGAATGACCCTTTATACATGTCATTATAAGAAAATGTGTTAGTCTAAAGCCTAGTGAGAATAAACAATTAAAATTGAATAATTAGTAGTAATTTATATAAATGGGCAATTCAAAGAATGCCATAATCGTAAATATACATATCAATGAAACAAGTACCTTTTGGGTTAACGGGGGAGTCCCGCTTACTAACACAAGTGACGGAAAACGATAGTAAGCCACTTAATATGTTAGTAAAGCCAAATACACGACAAAACACATATTGGATGTCGAGTGGGGCTACTTACAACACACACCCATGAAATGCCAACATCCATGAACGTAATAGCACGTAGGACTTATACCATACCGTCGATGCCTAACCGTGCCTCAACGTGGAAAACTAGCGTTCCAACATCGGACATTATGACTCTAGTGCTTATGGATCCATTACACTCAATACCAACAACAATAATTTCCATCACTAAACACATAGATATGTATGCATTTATATATATATATCCAAGTCTCCTCATGGTGTACAAATACTTCACAATATTTCTCAAACACCCAATTTTTACCAATAAAGTTCATCTTCAAGTGTTTTGTCAATACTTATGACTCGGAACCTTCATATCTACCAATTTATCAAAACCCACTTTAAACTCATAGAATCTCTTTTATATTTAGCCATACACAACAAAATCATAAATAGAATCATACCTTGACTTTTCACAGATTATTTCTTACAATCCCAGCTGAATTATCTCTCTCTCTCTCTCTCTCTCTCTCTCTCGACGCTCTCTCTCTCTCTCTCTCCTCACTCTCCTCTCTCTCTCTTCTCTCTCTCCTCTCTCTCTCTCTCTCTCTCTCTCTCTCTCTCTCTCTCTCCTCTCTCTCTCTCTCTCTCTCTCTCTCACTCTCTCTCTCTCCCTCCTCTCTCTCTCTCTCCTCTCTCTCTCTCTCTCTCTCTCTCTCTCTCTCTCTCTCTCTCTCTCTCTCTCTCTCTCTCTCTCTCTCTCTCTCTCTCTCTCTCTCTCTCTCTCTCTCTCTCTCTCTCTCTCTCTCTCTCTCTCTCTCTCTCTCTCTCTCTCTCTCTCTCTCTCTCTCTCTCTCTCTCTCTGTGTGTGTGTGTGTGTGTGAGACGTGAAGCACACACACAAGCAAAAGATAGAATGAAGGACTATCTTGTTTCCACATATGTGGATGTGGTGGTGATGAGTCATCACTAAATCAAATAGCCCCCCTAACTTATATTACTTGTCAAATTTCACCCCTCATCTTATAAATTAAAATTAAAGTTTACCCCTTAACTTATAACCCAATCAAAACCAAAACGTAACTTACTCAGGATAAACTCTAAAATTAATCTATCACATAATACATCATAGATTTTATCAATAAAACATATCTTAATACTTATACCAAAAATCGAGGTGTTACACTCATTAAATGTAAAGTAGCAAGTGTTTAAAAGTATTAATAGTAGACATTTAACATGTATAAGTGTAATAAAAGAGGATGAACTCACCTAGAAGGTTTGTGAAGTGAAAACCTACTTTCTTGTGAAAACCATAGAAATGATGAACCCTAGAGTTGGAAGACTTGATTACTTGAAGCTCTTGCACACCTAGAATCACCTTCTTCTACTTGCATTAATTAGAGTTTAGTTGGTGGAGTGGTAGCTTGAAACCCTAGAAGTATTCAACTATACCGGAAGGAAATCGTCTAGTGAGAGGAGGGATGAGAGGAAATCGTCTAGTGAGAGGGAGAAATCAACTATACCGGAAGGAAATGAGTGAATGCAGAATAATTCCCCCAAAATCGGACCTAATAGGCAGTACCCGCCACCGCCACCGCGACCTTGCTATCGCGACTTTGCCATGGGCATTGTCGCGGGCAATGTCGCCCCCGCATGGCAACATTCTGTTTGATTCGGTCATCCAGTCCCCCCTATAGCGACTGTGACCATGCGACTATGCCCCGTGCATAGTCGTCGGCGCTGCTGTAGCTGCTGTTTCGACACCTGATTTGAGTAAGGGAGATTTCGTTCGACCCATACGAAAGGCGTACAATTAAGCCGTGATCATGCCACTTCTAAAACGCATGCATGGCCCACTTGCCAAACCGAACCATGCATGTATGTAACGTATGGAACTCATGAGGTTTTGCTTACTAAGACGTATCATGATTAAAGTGACGAGATTAAAATGGATGACTTTACAATTTATCAAGATGGAAAGATTTCCTTACTTACGTGGAATTTTCGAGGTGTTACACAATCTCTTATTACTCCTAGAAAGTCGATTTTCCTTAAAAAAAATAATTTTTGACCAGGTACGCAATTGCGGACCTAGTTTTAAAGGAAAAACTGTCATATGAGTGCGAGTGCAGACCTATCAGTGCGAAGTAAGGACCTATTGGCTATTTGTGCAAAAACCGAAGAGAAATAGCTAGGAATTTCCAATTTACCTTCGGCTATTTGAGTCAATTTCCCAATTTTAGGTTTCTTGCTTTCCTTCCATTTCCTTCCATGCCTGCCATTACTGTTTCTCCGGCGACTTCTTTTCAGGTAAGTTTACTGTCGAAAATTGCATAAGATTTCTAAAAATGATTCCGATTCCATACTAGTGAGGCCTGCTTTTATTCATTCTTGTAATTTATTTGAATTTCTAATTCGAGATCTCGAGTTGATTTGAGTTTCACAGTGTTGTTCTAGCAAGAATGGAGTTTTGTCAGCTACCAAATCGCAAATGCCTAAATCGGCCAGATCTCAATCGGCGGGAACGAAAAAGGAGATGAACGTCACGTGCCAGGCATCAAGCATCCCCGCCGACAGTGTTCAGGAAATCGAGAGGAGGAAGCTCATGAACTTGTTGCTATTCGGCGCCGTTGGTCTTCCCACCGCCGGCATGTTGGTCCCTTACACAGCTTTCTTCGCTTCACCTCGGTTCGTTCTCTTCTTACCCTAATCCGTTTGTTTCATTTAATCAATTTGTCGATCAAATGTCTTAGGGGGTGTTTGGGATTACTTATTTTCTAAAAAGTGCTTATCTTATGTACCGACAAAAATGATTTTTATAAAAAGTGTTTGAATTAGCTTAATGTGGTATCAAAATGTAATAAACTAATAAGTTGTTATTTAGGGGTATTTGGGATTGCTTAATACATGTAAAATAACAAAAAAAGTCATAAATTGTTTTAAATAAGTTGATAAGTCAGTAAACTTATTAAAAACAACTTATCTGTGACAAAAAAGTCATAAACAGTTTTCTTTTTTCCCAATCCAAACACTAAAAATAACTTAGACAAAATGAAATAAGCTGATAAGATATTTAAATAAGCAATCCCAAACAGTTTTTGTGGGGCGAAGAAATTGTTCCGATGGAGATTAAACATTTAGCACTAGCTCATTGATTAAGTTATTCAGTATTGGATTATTGGACCCACTGCTGTGTAACATGACTTCAAGAACAAAAGCAGAGATTATGTTAGGATTTGTAAAGGAAACAGAAACACACAACTTAGGGCCATTTACCAAACTTTTACCGGGTAAGTGCTTACCGGATGTCACTCACCATACCGGGTGATCATGACGAGGACCAAGAATCTTACCTGGTATAGATTAGGACTAGGAATCTTATCCGGTAAGTGAGGGACATGACTCTTACCCGGTTAGTGCTTACCGCGTAAGAGACGATTCACCAACAATCCATTTTGATGGCCGAGAATGTTACCCGAAAAGATAAGTGAGGGTGGTAACTGTTGCCGAAATTACTAGCAACTTAACGAAAGTAAAAGGAAGAACAATTACTTTGGCTATTGTGGTGGAAGAATGATAAGAATCTCCCGTATAAATTGTGCACTTTCTCTTCGACCAGCTTCCTTTGATCTTGAAATCACAAACATCCTTGCTAGTCGTTTTGTTTTCCAAGAACACATGTAAACTGGTCTTAAACTGGATCATGTTTGGTTGTTTTGTGCTAAATATCATATCTGACTTGGATGTACTCTTGCCCCTAAATACTTTCCATCGATTATGTTTACTCAAGATCTGGAATAGAAATGCAGTTAAAGATTCAAAGCAAACCAAAGAACAATAACTTTAGATGTAAAAAAAAAACTTAAAAATCACCTTCTCCCTGAGCGTAGCAATGGGTTTGTCATTAACGTCGAGTAGCACTCTTTTGGGGTTGTTTATCCAACATTTACCTGGTAAGCGCTTACATATGGAACGAAAACTCTTTTGAGAAAAATAGACAGAAAATGGATGGTGCAAGAAACTTGTAACCCTAAAGAGTAAACAACGATTGTTTCCATGAAGACCGTCAGTTTGTGAAAGAAACAAATTAGCTCAAAAAGTTTGAGGAAATATAGAAATGGAGGAAGACTTCGAAAATGAAGAACTTGAGACAAGAGACAAGAAAGACATAAAAGATAAAATTGCAAAACCTAGTTACGAGAGTTAAATCATGTACACAAAGGTCCGCTAGGTGGTTAGCTTAAGAGGTCGGTGATCATAAGAAGCCAAACCGTAAGGGAAATGTAACTTTTACACTGCGATTGCAAGACTCTAACCGTCTTAACCATGCTCATGGTTCAAACTCTTTTAAATTTTTTTGTTTCTTATATTGGGGTTGATTGATTTATATGTGTGGGGAAATGAAGCAGTTCGGGTAGCTTCGGAGGCGGTATCGCTGCTAAGGATGAGCATGGAATAGATATTATCACACAACAATGGCTAAAAACCCATGGGCCTGGTGATAGAACCCTTACTCAAGGCTTAAAGGTAACGAGTTCAATCCAACTACTCTTTCATAAATAGAGTTTGAATAGAAAATTTCTATTTGATACATAAGGTTGGGTTCCGGAGAGAAGTTGAGGTTATCGTGAGAAAGTGGTTATCAACCGTTGGATGAGAAAAGAACGCACATTAGGATGAGATGCACCGGATCAATTCCCTTCTAAGCCGCAATTCATGGATGGACTTGAGATTAAAAGGTGATCGACAGTTCAGATCCACTTCACGTAAACCTCAACTTCTCACACGATCCTTCGCCTTCATAACATATTCTATATGTTAACTTTAAATGTAACTTTCTGCTATATTCTTTTTGGTAGATGTCATGTCTGTTTACATCTCATCCAAAGACCCCACCTACAGATGAGATATACTGTGTTTGTTTGGTTTATATGTAACTTTGTGCATGGAAATTGCAGGGAGACCCCACGTATCTTATGGTTGAGAACGATAGAACTCTCGCAACTTATGGAATCAATGCGGTCTGCACCCATTTGGGGTGTATCGTGCCATGGAACACAGTAGAGAAGAAGTTTGTGTGCCCCTGCCATGGTTCTCGGTACAATAACGATGGCGAAGTCATTAAGGGTCCTGCTCATCTGGTAAGTGTCTCCGACTCCAACGAACGATATTATGTACAAGTTGTTGTGCATGAGGTACACGTTTCTAATGCACCTTTGCGTGGTAGCAGTCGTTGGCTCTGGTTCATGTGGATACAGACGACGACAAAAAAGTGGTGTTTGCTCCATGGACTGAAACCGATTTCAGAACGGGCGATGCTCCTTGGTGGTCGTAGACCCCCCCCCTCTTCCGGCTTTTCTAACACGTGTTTTGTTTCTCGTGATTCGGTTTTAGCTTGTATTTTATTAGATTTAGTTTGAAAATTCGGAGACACGGGACTAGGGTAGCCGAGTTTAGTAGGGATCGGAGACGGTTAGAGAGCCGACAGATTGGGTGGTATATCCCTAAGGAGGCGTTTGGTTCGCATAATGGAATTTGATGGAATTGAATTCCATTGAAGGAATTGGAATGGAATTTGACTACGTGTTTGGTTGGTAGGAATTCAATTCCTTCACTTAAGTCAAGGAACGATGAATTTCTTAAATTGTGGAATTCAATGGAATTTGAAGGAATCTAACGCTTTCATTCCGTGAACCAAACATGGGCATGTAATTTGGTCAATGGAATTGATGTTTCCAATTCCCAAAAATTTCTTTCAAGGCTTGTGGCGTACTGGTTAAGGCTTGTTGGGGATGTGGCTAGTAACCCATCTACCCCAAGTTCGAATCCAGGCGCTTCCAACTTGTGGCCACTGGGGATAAACTCAGGGCTGCACGCTTTAGCAGCTGGGGCAATTGCCTCACCTTGCCGGGATTAGTCGGGGCAATGTCCTCGGATACCGTTCCAAAAAAAAATTCTTCCAATTACATGAACCAAACAGCCCCTAAGATTAACCTGAAATGAAAGAGAATGAATTTTCATTTTCAATGGGTTAACCTGAAATAAAAATTTGGGCTTATAGGGAAATAGACCCAGAATTATATAAAACCAAATAACTTTTTTTTTATTTTCAATCTTATTAATTACTGCTTAATATCTTTAACCAAACACTGGAATCTTCAAAATGGAAAAACTCTTGATGTTTTGATGTAATTTTCTTTTGGAGATTTGAATTTTCCCTCTTTTTCTCAGTGAGATATTGTGTATAAACTGTTGAAGATGCTTTTACTAATTTACTATTTAGAAAAACATTAATCAGACAAAGTATGATATATATTCTTATTAAGCTTTTTTTATAACACAGTTTAATGATTTTTATTAGAATTTGAAGATAGTTTATAAATATAAAAATAATAATAGTATAATTGCTTATCTGGTCAGTCGTACATGAAACCGTAAGAAAATAACCGTAACATAACTGAATAGAGTAGTCACCTTTGTTCAGTCAAGTGAATCCTTTAACTTGAAAATCAAAATTGAACCGAATAAAGACATTCTTATATTAAGGGGGTGTTTGGGATTGCTTATTTTTTTTGACTTATTTGCTTATTGCTTATTGCTTTTCCAAACACAAATTAGCTATTTTGAGTGTTTGGATTGAAAAAACGAAAAATGCTTATAACTTTTCCCCACCACAAATAAGTTATTTTTGATAAGTTATTCCATTTTAACTTATTTGAAAGTGCTTATAACTTATTTGTTCAAATTACATATTTACCCCCAACTTCTTTTTATCATTACATAAGTTAATAAGTACTTTTAAAAATAAGCAATCCCAAACACCCCCTAAGCTAAATGAACCGTTTAACCCAAAAATCGAATAACTTGACCGCATAATACCCTACTCCCAAATTGTTCACGAGTCACGACTCCACTATACTTGGAAGTTTGTGCGCGTTGCTTGCAAGGGAGATCGGCCCAAACCTTGGGCTGTATTTTCTTTCTTTTGGGCATGGGTTTACAAAATGAAAATCAGTTTTTGGTAGATACATTTGAGGAACAAAATGGTAAAAAAAAGGGTTTTTAATTCAGATTTTGAGAAATAAAATATAGCTATCAAATCAACATTTTATGGTTTTTGAATATTTAATAATTATATCAAAACATACGTATTCTTTATACGTGATTCTATACGTTTATGTCATTCTTAACATATAGCAATATTACTATCTTACATGTGTCATAATCATATAAAAGCTTATGGCCTCTGGCGTTTAGCTCAGTTGGCAAAGGGGTGGGGTGACTTTGCCCAATACATAACAGGTTCTGGGTTCGATCCCAGACCCCTCCACTAGCCTCAACCGCTGAGTGAGCTAAAAAATGTCCCCTCACATTGGTGACTTGGAGGCAGGTTCCGTGTGGGACCGGTTAGGGTTACCGGTAATCAACTTTTTGCCTAATATAAAAGCTTATGATTTAATAGCAACTTGTTACAACATATGTTTAAATCAGACACTATTTTATTTATTTATAATAGCATTATGATGTTTAATTTCTTATTCTAAAGACATAGATTATTTTGTTACTATAAACACTAAGGGGTTGTTTGTTAGTGACTTAATCGGCTTAATGACATGTATAGCTTATTTGCTAAGCCATCCATGAATGTTTGTTAGGAGCTTATTAATTTACTCCATAACTTATTCGCTCAGCATCCTTGAATATCTTGTATCCACTCAGCCACATCCATACCTAAAATACCCTCCCCCCCTCTCTTCACATTTCACAGACAAAAAAAAAACGCATCAATCGCTGGCCACAACTGCTCCTTCTTCGATCTCATGCTTGCCTCTGCTCCCTCCATCACTGGCAAAGCTGCACCCTCCGACGCCGGTGCTGTTGCTTCTTCCTTGCCCATCCTCTTTTTACGGTTCTTTGCTTCATTCCTCCTACTTCCTTCTCCTGAAAAATCGAAGCACAAATGAAATCTAGAGTTCTTGTGCCCAAATCAGTACACAAATGGAGGAACTTACAGGGACCATGGAGAATTTGCAAAAGGGAAGTGGAACTATGATGGTTCTTGAGCCATATCTATTTCCATTTTGTTGTGGGACGATGGAAAAGTTTGTAAAGGAAAGTTGGAATTTCCGTTTGTGTTTCTTTTTAGGGTTTAAAGATGGTTCTTGAGCCATTTCTGTTTCTCAGTGGTATGGAGTATTCAAGATGGAAGATTTGTTATTTTGAGATTTGATCTTCTGAATTTTTTTATTGAGATTTGATCTTATGAATTTTTCATTGCTAGTGATCTATGCTTCAATAGACTAAAAATAGGTAAAAGGGTTAAATTGTCATTTTCATCGATCAGACAGTTTATTCAGCAGAACAAACAAACAATAATTTATAAAATTCATACAATCAACTTTATCTACACATTCATTTTTATCCATATAGGACTTAACGAAAAACAAACCAAACAACTCCTACATGACTTTGATGGTAAGTGCATTATTAGCCATTAATGTGATATCCACCGTGGTGGGGTAGAGGGAATGTGACCTACAACTCACCCCTCACCGCCCTCATCAATCATCACGTCACTCTATTTGATTTTAAATACTCCAATTTGATATTTTATTTAATATATAATCTCTAACCCATGAATCCATGATTGGATACTAATTCTTGATTTTAAATCCAAAAGAAAAAAAGGATCGACACCCATATCATGACATAGTTATAAATTCACCAAACAAACAAAGTTTTAAATTTCAATTTAGGGGTGTCTGGGATTGCTTATTTAAAACAACTTATGCTTATTTTTAAAAGTGTCCATCAACTTATGTCGTGCTAAAAATAGGTTGGATGTAAAAAATATAATTTAGACAAATAAGTTATAAACAGTTTCAAATAAGTTAGAATGAATTAACTTATCAAAAACAACTTAATTGTGGTGGGGAAAAATCATAAGTACTTTTCTTTTTTTCAACCCAAACACTAAAAATAGCTTATTTGCGGTGAGAAAAAACAATAAGCAAATAAGTCAAAAAAAGCAATCCAAAACACCCCCTTAATCTTACTGTCTTTGTTTCAAATTAAACGTTTATCTTTCTATTTTTATTTATTCTAAAAATAAGTTTTTATTTTCTAATTCTATCATAAATTATGAGATGAACAAACTTCTTTTTATTAATAATAGTAAAATTGTCATTTAGTTATTTTAAAAATGTCATAATTATACATTGTTAAATTTGTATATAATTTTAATTATGTATATTTATTTCGGGACAATAGAATTATCATTTAGAATATATATATTTGCTATCTATATGTATTTATTATACCTATCAACCAACCAACCAATGTCATGACAAGTGTCTAGCATACAAATATTATCGGGATTCGAGTATATATATAAGAGCATCTTCAAGGAAAGTTCTATAAGTAAAATTTTTAGCTTATTATAAGAATTATCGTTGAAAATAGTTTTTATAAGAATTTCATATTTTTTGAGATGATGTATAAGAATTTTGATTTTTATTTTGAATCTGGTGTTAGTTTTTATATCCTATATAATTATTAACGGTTGAGTTCCAATAAGAAGTAACGTTATGGTGAATAACGTAAAAAAAGGATTTGGATCCTTGGATTAATCATAATTGAAGAACACAATTCACGAGCGAAGATGAGATTAAATGTGATCAAGGGTCCAAATTCTTTATTACACTTCTCACCTTAATTTTTTTTTCTCACACGATTCTTGGTCTAATTATTAATATGCAAGTATTATTTAGTCTATATTATACATGAAGCTCATAAAATGAATTCTTATAAGAATTACTATCGTATAATTTCATGTATGTTTTTTATTTGATGAATTCGAAATCATGTTGCAAAAAAAGTTAGAAACCTCAGATGCTCTGATTATACATAACACTTTTAATTTATTAGTACCAAAATAACTTACTTCAAACTTCAAAGTTTGTCTTATCAAATAACAAATAAAATACATAAAACATAAAATTTTAGTTAAAAAATTGGATCAAAAAGATTTAAAATGATCCATTTTCATTTAGAGCATCTTCAACAAATTTTTTAAAGTATAAATTTTGTGGATTTTTGTTTCAACGAATTTCCTGAAATATAATTTTATTTTTAAAAAAAATTGCTTTTGATTTTATATTTAAAAGAAAAAAATCTGTTTTAGATACTAAAATGCTATGAATACTAAAGGATCGTTTAACAAATATTTACCCAATAAGTACTTATCAATCAAAGTTTACACATTTTTTTTTTGCGGAGTAAGATTCTAGAGGATCAAAATGATACCTTATAAATAATTTATCTGATAAATGTTAACAGGATAAAAATCATTACACTTATTTATCAGGTAAGACTCTCTATCAAATAATCTCTTTTACCAAGTAGGATTTAAATCCTTATTATATATCAAATAGAGTAAATGATATGATAAACGCTTATCAACTAAACATTTAATAAATGAGTTATAAGAGCATCTCCAATGGTTGTTTGAAGAAGACTTGAACATTGGAGACAAAGACTTGAAAATGACTTACTCATCAAACACTTGATGTTCCTTAAGTCTTTGAAAAAATGAATCTGAGAGGCAAAAGAGAGAGAAAATATATGATGGTGGAACCAACACATTTTTTATATATTTTTATTTTTTTAAAGTCTTTCACAATAGTTTCACCGTTATGGATGTCCTAAAGTTTACATAGGCATTGTTTGGCAAAAAAAAGCTAGCTTATAGGTAGGGGTGTACGCGGGTTGGGTTTGAGCGGTTTTTGACATTTTTACAACCCAACCCAATTATGGCGGTTTGAAAAATCTCAACCCAACCCAACCCATTCAAAGGTATAACCCAACCCTTGCGGGTTGGGCGGGTTGGGCGGTTTGTTAGTATACATAAAGTTCACGATTGAAATACGACAAATTAAACTAAAAATATACCCAACAAAGTTATTAGTTATTACAAGCATCCAAATAGATATTAAATTTCTTTAGTTTTAAACTTCAAAAGCGTAAATTGAGCATCCAATTCAAAGCGTAAGTTGTTCGTTCTTAACCACAAAGTTAGCCACGACTTTTCGGTATCTCTCTTTATTAAACGACACCGAAAGCTAAGCAATTTTTGTTTTTTTATCGCACACACTATCCAAATACTTCTTACATTGGTTTATTAAGTGATTCCACAAAAACCTGTACCAATTCTTTTACTATTTAACAATTATGATCCTAAGATACAACCCTTGTTCAATGATAAGTATTTTGGATTGTTATTATAAAGTAATTTGGGCATCATGAATTATACTAGTTAACAATTATTAAAAAATTTATTTGGGTTGCACCTTCAAGTATCGTGTGTGTGTGTATATATATATGATATTTTTTATTAAATTATGCTCTCATTAATATTAATTATTATTTATTAACTATTTTTTTAATATCTCATTTTTGGTCATTTAAATGCTTATAAGCTATTTTTTGTCAAACGTGTTTTTTTCCTCAGCTAGTTTATTAGTCAACAGCTAGCATATCAGTTACCAGTTAACTTATAAGTTATAACCTAAGCTAGTTTGTCAAACATAACCTATAAACGATAACATAAAAAAAACCACCTGGCTCAGCTCAGGCTTACGCCGCGGCGGCTTCACCATATTTGCTAGATGAGCGCTGTTATTGTTGACGTGGCTTGTGCTTATTGGCTGATGATCACACGTCATTGGAGGAGCATAGCCGTTAGGCACCGCCGTTGGTTTTAATCATGAGTAACCACTTCAAACAGCTAGGATACACCTTCTTATAAATATTAAATTAAAATTAAAATTTCTCCACAATACTTTGCATAAATTGCACTTACTTCCCTAAACTAATTTTTCTTAAATACTGCAATGATAACAAACCTAAAACTTATTGTTTGAAATCTATCAACCAAAATCAAGTAATTAACTGAAAAATAACTCAAATAAAGACCCATATCAATATCCTTTATAAAAAATTACATAGGGGAGAGTTTGTTCATGATGAACACAACTTGGGGCTAGATATTGTAATACTTAGAACTTGAAGGAGTGATATGTAAAGAAGGAATAACTTTAGGGTCCATTATGTCATTTGTCAGGAAAGGTCCACTTGAGTACAGAGGTACAAACAGAAGGCAGAGCTCAAGTTCCTGATGCTTGCATGATGAACACCAAAAGGGTGGCCTCGGACATCAAAACAAAATTAAATTACGTTCCAAAATCATTCAGTTGAAGTCCGTTATTGCTTTTACATAAAGAAACGGACCTCGTAGCACCACCGGAAAACTTGAATTCCGTCAACCGGTGATAATTTACGTTATTTGTATGGTGTGAATTATCATAAATAAGGTGGAACTCCGTCATATTAGTTACTCATGCCTATCTCCGACCACCGGCCGTCTCATTCAGCAGGAAAGCCCTGGTTACTATGTCCGTTTTGGCAATCTGGAACAGCTTCTTCGTCAACGCAGAATCTTCAATTTCAGAGTCAGAAAAGCCACGAAAACGGCGTCGCATCGAACGGTCGCTCTTCCAACAAGGTATCGTCGGTGGCGAAATCGCTCCTACCAACTAGGCGACGACTCCGCCTTGATCCAGCTAATAACCTTTACTTTCCTTGTGAGTAATTGCTTCAAGTTATCATGATCGTATTATGTTATCTTTCTATTGTTCGTAATTAATGAAGTCGAGTGAACTGTTTTCTGTTTTTTACCGATTCAGTATTCAAATTGACATTTCATTAAGTTTCCTTATGTACATTGATTGCATTTACCGTTGGAGATTTCTAAGTTCGTAACAAATGCCTTCATTGATCAGTAATGCTATATGCTCGTAGATATCTTCCTAAAATCACATCGCAAGTTCCTCTAAAAAAAATCACATCGCGAAATCATGTGAGTTAGATTTTTGCATGAAGGAGCATTTTTAGGAGGAAGTTTAGAGTTGTAGCACTACTCTTAACTGATTTAGAACTCTTTGATGGGAGAAAAATATTCCTTATTAGTTATTACATGTCTTATTGCTTACTATGGTTTTTGGTGTTGAAGATGAGCCTGGTAAACAAGTGAAAAGTGCTGTTCGGATCAAGAACCATAGCAGTTCTCATGTTGCTTTTAAGGTAATATTTGCTTTAATGTATATGCCAATAAAGGATACGAGCATCCATGGAAGTTTTATTTAAAAGTCTGATAAATGGAATTTCTTCAGCACAAAACTAATTTGCTGAGGAATTTTTCCAAGATCATCTATGCTAACTAAACCAATTGTGTTTTCTGGGTTAACGCCTTTAGTTTCAAACAACTGCGCCAAAGAGCTGTTATATGCGACCTCCTGGTGGTATTCTGGCTCCCGGGGAAAGCATTTTTGCGACAGGTAATGATCTCTATTTTGCATAACCTAACAGGTTGGATATGGATTTTAGCATATGATGTTCCAAGTGAATTAGCTGCATTTATGTGCTTATTGTTAAAAGTTTAACCTAGACAGTTAGTTTTAATGTGACAGTTAATATTAGGAAGTCTGTTACAGTTAGTGTTAACAGGGTGGTTAGTAGTTATAACCGTTGATTACTATTTTATATATATGTGTATGGTCGCATGATTAATCAATATGTTGAAGTATTCTATATTTGTGCTTATATGCACGTTTTCCAGAAGTGCAGCAATCTTCCTGCATATTAATTGTAAACTTGATTTATTTCAACACTTATCTGACATAAATTGATGACAGTTTTCAAGTTCGTTGAGCAACCAGAAAAAAACGAAAAACAGTTGGATCGAAGGAGCAAGGTTAAGTTCAAGATCATGAGCCTCAAGGTCAAAGAAGGAATCGACTATGTGCCTGAATTGGTAACTTTTTTGGATTCTCTTGAGCATCTCATTAGCTTTTGTGAAGCTTTATGGTCAGCAATTTAGCTTTATTCTCGCATTCATTTTGTTGTTCTCTTTGCATACAAGTCTGAAATTTCCATGAGAACCCTTTGTGAGCAGTATGCAATAGCCATTGCAAAGTTTTCTATATACACAGTAAAAAATTTCCTAACTAGTACAATGGGTAGTATGGGAGTGGCCCATGATATTTACATGGAACTAGAACGACATTAATCATAGGTGAATTTTATATGTATATGTAATTTTGTATCATCAAGTTGCAAGAACACAACCATGCTTTCTGTTCCTCCACTTGATTAAAATTTCTTATACCAAGGTTAGCTGCTGACTTTACGGTACATTTGTTCTTTATTTCATGGCCTTGATCGTTTGACTATCTAAATTTTAGTACAAACCTTTCGACGTCGTAAGAATAATTTTATAAAAGTTTAGATGATTACTTTCTATTAAATTTCATCTAATAGTAGTTTTACGATAAACCTTTTATTCTTTATGAGGCAAGCCGCAGAGCAGCCAATATGCTCCATTTTGAGGGTTTAAACTATGGAAACAGCCTCTTTGAACAAAACAAGGGAAGACTGCAGAGAGACTTCCCTCCCTTACCCTTTGTAAAGCAGATGAGCTTTGGAGTGGTCCCTTTTAACATTCTCTGTTTTTTCTTACAGTTCGAGGAGCAAAAGGATGAAGTAGTTGTTGAGCGAATATTACGTGTTATTTTCTTGAATGCGGAACGCCCTACCCCTGTAAGTTGATGAGTGCTTCTTTGTCAGTAATTAGTGGTTGTTTATTAGTTGAGGTTAGGATAAGATGCACCGAGATGCACCGGATCAATTCCCATCTAAGGCGCAATTCATGGGAGGGCATAAGATTAAAAGTGATCAACTGTTCAGATCCACTTCTCACGCTTCTCACGTTAACCTCAACTTCTCACACGATCCTTCGCCTTATATTAGTTGCATTCTGTTATATAATCATATAAAATTGAATGCATTCTGTTGCATTCAGGCATTGGAAAAACTAAAGCATCAACTGGCTGAAGCCGAGGCTGAATTAGAAGTACGCAAAAAACCTCACGTGGATACAAGTCCAAAAGTTGTTGGTCAAGGGCTTGTTATAGATGAATGGGTAAGTAATTCTGTATACAATAAGCATTAATATGTTGGTATAACTAAGGGGCTGTTTGGTTGGTTTTCCATTAAGTCCTGTATGAATAAAGTTGTCTGTGTGGATTAATCTGTCTGTCTGTATAGATTGGAAAGGTTTTTGTTTGGGAGGGTGTTTTCATATATAGAAGGACCATGTTTTTTAATTGGGAGAGACTGGTTTGGACAAAACTTGGCTTTCTGCATAAAGCTCCCTCCTGAAAGCTTAATAAATAAGTCACTTTCTATATCATTAAGCCACTACCAAACAGTTATGTATAGCTGACTGAATAAGCTATGTGTTCCATTAAGCTGATTAAGCTGCTAACAAACAAACCCTATGTGTTCCATTAAGCTGATTAACTCTGGTAGCCAAAGTTGTCTTTTTTCTATGGAGTAGAGTGAGTAATACGATATCAGCTATATTTTGATACAACTCGATCACTAAGTTTTGTTATTTGATCTTCTTTTAATTCAGAAAGAACGAAGGGAGAAATACCTTGCTCGACAACAGGTTGAGGCTGTAGATTTGGTGTGAGGAAGTTTCTCTTGTGTCGTAAATTTGTTATTTCTCCTGTCCCAATTCCACCACCTCGACTCGATCATGCACCAGTTACGTAGGAATTGATAGAGGTTTCACGGATGTTTGTAGTAATGCTGTAAACAAAAAAGCATTATTAGATGAGCATCGGTAAAATATGTCCTCCTGGGACTTGCCTGGTAAAATGATGAACTTGTTTTTTTCAATAAGTTCAAAATGTGTAACAATGTAATTCAATGCTTGAATAAGTAACCATTTAAATTTCTTTGCTTTTCAATCTTTTCATGTTTTATTGAGTTTTATATCTACGATATAGAAGAGGGAAGAACCACCACATTTTTATTGCAAATTGTGGAACAACCGAGATGGCGCCACATGTCCATATACATCATGAATAATGTACGTGAATTTTTTACCACATTCATTCATGATGAATGTCCGGTACACATTGTCCTCTCGGTTCGCAATATAAATATTAAAATAGTTAATTTCCATGTCAAATGTGTTACTTTTTCTTGGATTTGTATGTAAATTGGAATTTAGGATTACTGGTTTTATATTCCACTGAATTTCTAAACCACTGAACTCCTAAAAGGGGAAAAAGACAGGGACAGCATGGGTGAATTGTACGGGTACACTGAACAAGGTTCATTAGATAATACTCGATTGCGACATACCTGCATGGAGCCACAAAGAATGAGACAATATAGTGTACATGGTTTTGGCAATTGGTTTATCTTATTGGTGCAATATACCTATTTATATCAAAATCAGTTCAAATATAAAAAAGTAAGTTTTGATTTAATGTGTGTGACAACCGACAAGAAATATATATATATATATATATATATATATATATATTTAGCAATATATAGAAGTGATTTAGCCTACTCCTTATCTTTTCTGAAAAACCTCCAACCTTTTCTAGCTCTATATAAACCTACCTTCACATTCACATTCACAGAAAACATACCCAAAAGCTTTCCCAACAATACCCACACATCCCAAACCTCAAGGATATATAATATCTTCATCCCTACCAAATCAAACAAACCCAATATATTGCTTATCCGACTTCCAAAATCTGCAGAAATGAAACTCGTCAACAACGCTTGCTTTATTGTGACACTTGGAGCCGTAATTGGTTTGCGACATCTCTCGTGTAGAACCAAATCGCACACGCTGTGGCAAGCGCTTGGTCCATCGGTGTCACAAGCGAGTCTATATCCGGTTGCATTGGACCCATCAAGCAAAGCGAAGAACCCTAGAGATGTCGATGAATCATTGAGGACCGTAGTCTATTTGAGTTGTTGGGGCCCATTTCAATAAGCTCAACAATCTCAGAGCAAAAGAGCTCTTGGGAACACAAGGAAAGTTCCAACATATATTAAGAAGAAATGGTCCAAGTCTAGCTGTTTTTATCTTTGCCTTTGTGTTTATGTCGATGTTATATACAAGTATGTGTTAGAAAACATAAAACCCAAATGAAGTTTGAGCTAAGTTTTAAGAAATTGTATTCATCATGTAATCTATCAGATTTAAGTACCCAAAATTTCACAAACTTATGATCAAACTAACATCGAAATCAATCACCAACAGGATATACTGTACGATAAAAGCCGGGCGATTGAGCTACTTCAATCATTCAAACACGCAAAAACAAATTAATCCGCTACGAAAACACCAACTCAGATATTTGCAGGGAGCAGAATGCGCTGGGAACCAAATATATGACGGGTTCCATGCTGCTGAACAAACAAAACCACGCCGCATTTGGCGCTGTTGAAACCTTGCCAAAGGCTAAAATCCAGGGTTCCGGTAAGTGTCTTCTTGGGAGGCAGGTTGTTGACCGAGCAGAGCTTCGCGAGCTTTCTGACCACGAAATCGTTGGCTAGCATTCGGCCTTTGTTCTCACCGTTCTGGCAATCGGTCACGAGCCCGCTCTCATAGAGTGCCACCATGATGTCTGCTCCCGGCCCTTCTAACTTGGTTCTCAACGTTCCTTTCAGGGAGATTTGCAAAGATTCCGGCGTTGGCCTCTCGAATGTTGCCTACAACCATCAAATAATTTGATACAATTATTTATTGTGTTCTTAATATGGGTTCGAGCAGGGGAGAACCTATTGTGCACCCGTTCAACCAAGTAAAATCCTTCTTGGGTATTAAGTGGGTGTCAGGGATTGCTTATTTAAGGTGAACTTATTTCGGTATATTACACTTAATAACAAGTTTTTAGTGTTTTTTTTTTCCAATTATTTAATATTTATATACGGCAAATGCAACAAATAAACTCACACACCTTCCTCACCTTTGGTGAGGTTTGAACCCCGACCTTCTATGAGAAAAGAGGCTCATATACCGCTAGGCCAAAGGCCCTTTGGTAAGTTTTTAGTGTTTGGATGAGAAAAAAATGAAAAATGCTTATATCAGTTTGAAACAATTTATTTATTAACTTATTAACTTATTTGAAACAACTTAAAAGCTAATAAGTTGTTTTTTTTAGAAGGTGTTTGGGATTTTTGAGAAGTCATTATATTTTAAGCAATCCTAAACACCGTCTAAAAAAACAACTTTTTAATATCATCATAAAGTTAATTCAATCACTTTTTCATAAAACTCATATTTAACACAACAGTTTACGTAAGTTAATAAACACTTTTACTGAAACACATAAGTTATTTAAATAAGCAAATCCCAAACACCCCTAAGATGCAATCACTAAACTTTGCCATTAACCAAAACCCGAAAACTCTTAAAATTAACAAAAAAACGGAAAAAGTCCTCCAAATTCAACTAAATAACCGAAAAAATCTTTCAAAATCAACAAAAAAAACTTTAAAAAACCATAAAAAAACAGTGAAATTCGACTAAAAATTACAGCAGCCAACTTCGCGATCTATGTCCATATCAAAAGTGCATGCACTTGGAAAAATCATGGGAGTTGTTAACTGGGTTTTTTTTAATCTTTTACAAATAATCAAAACATGTTGCAAGAAAGTTGGCCGGAAATTCAAGAAACTGAACAAGAAACTGAACAAGAAACTGAACAAGAATAATCAAAAACGAATTGCAAATTAGGGTTTATGTAAATGATCACCTGGAACGCCGGAGGAGGGTATCTTGATGCAGAGACGATGGAAGAAATCAGAGCATCTTCATCGTTTCCGATACACTGCAATTTCCCCTGAATCACCACCTGAGGTGTGAACATGGTGTCAAGATTTAACGATTCCACATACTCCTTTTGTCTCACCGTCCATTGACTCGACCCAAATGGATCTTTCCACCCATTATAATCCCAATAATCCACATGAAACGCCATCAAAATCACCGGCACCTCCAGATTAAAGTCCCCCCTTCCAACTCTCGAAAACAGAACCTCTGCCGCCGGCGAAGTGGCGCATCCTTGCGACGAGAACAACTCCACCACCACCGGCCCTCCTCGCCGGAGCTCCTCCGCAGTCAGATCCGCCGTCGCGTTGTCGTGTGAAGTGGTTGTTTTGACTTCTAAAGAGGAGCGTTTGGGGAAGCATGCGAAAAGACCACGTGCCATTGTTGACTTGTTGTTGTGTTCTCCGGTGATCGGAGTGTCGCCAGAGACGGAGAGAATTAACGGATCGGTTATGGTAATTCTTGTGGGTTTTTTGAGTTGATGATAATGATCTTGAAAGAGTGGAAAATGAAGGGAAAGAATCTTGAAAATGGGAAAGTTGGCGAACAAAATGGTGACAGCCAATTGAGACAGAGAACAAAATTGAAGGGATTATGTATGCAAGAAATTGCAGGATTTTTTCAGGATCAAGATTACTTAATCCAGAATGATATACGTATACTAGTGCACAATAGACAACATGCTTGTGCATAAGTGGTGTGGATTTTGGTTTTGTTACTCTGGAAGAAGTAATAGGAGAAGTCGGTGACACGTAGGTGGGAGATGCCCATCTATAATTCGGTGAGATCTGTTGCCGTGGGCCCACCATACTTCATTTACTGGCTGGATGGTCGGCTATCAAAACAACCATTGGGCTTTATTGGGCTTTGACAAAAGAGCCCAAGTTTAAATAATTAGTTTGGGTTTATTGGGCTTTCGTCAATTTATTCAAAAAACTTGTTTAATGGACACTAAAGTCAACTAAATAAGTGTATGTTTGGTTTATTTTAAGGAAATGAAATGAAAATAAAAATGGAATTCAGGAGAACGAGAATAGGAATGAGCATTGCATTATGCTGTTTGGTTAAATCAATATAATTATTAAAATATTGTTTTATATGATATTTTTAATACAAATATATGACGTCCAACATGAAAATATAAAATATTTTTCATCCAACATCGAGAGATGAAAGGATGCAAGAGAAAATATGATTGGACGAGAATAAGATTTTCATTCCCCCCAATTTGGTCAGGTATGGAAATTAATGACTTTGGGGTAATGTGCTCACTATATTATATCAAACTAAACAATCGTTTTCATTATCATTTCTTCTTCCCCATCAATTGCAACACCATTCTTCCCCATCGATTGCAACACCAATCTTCCCCATCGATCACAACACCATTATTTTGGGTCCGATGGGATCGTTCTCGCCAAAAGACGCCATGGAAGCCACAAAGATGGGATCGTTCTCGCAGAAAAAGTTTGGTCAGTTGGACCTGAAAGACGAATATAACCTGCAACTACAAAACCAACTTCGATCGATTGAATCTGCGAAAAAATGGATGGTGAAGAAGCTAAACCGAGTTTTTATTTTCAATGAGGGTATTTTGTCATTTTAAAAATAATGGTTGGAATGGATTTCAATTCCATCTATTTTATGAATGAATGATCAAATCCACAATGTTTGAAATTCAATTCCATTCCATGGGTAACCAAACAACATGATGAAATTTGGTCAACGGAATTAACCATTCCAATTCCATTAGATATCGTTGGAATTCTGCAAACGAAACGCCCCGTTAAAGCATATAAAAAAGAGACCCAAACCCAAATGCGACATTAGGAGGTCGCCTTGGCCCTCGCATGTGTAGCCAATGAACCATTGGCCCATGCTCAAGGCCGGCCCAAAATCCACTCTCACCTTGAATCGATATAGAAAATTTGATTTGAGAAATTTGGGACAGTTAAACCTTTTAGTTTGACTTTTAAAGTCAATTTTATAAGGGTAAAATCAAATTAATGAGATACTAGTCAGTATACCCGTGCGATGCGGTGGGTGATAAATTTTTATTGGAAACCACACGTCTTTGTCCCGACGGTATCTAGGTTATTGGTATATCCCAAATGCATTATCAAAGCTAAGAAACTTAAAACCCAAGAAGAACATCTAATGCCAAACGATAGAACAAATCCAGTTAATATGATTCATTGGTTTAAAAGTCCAGGGCTTTGATTCAAAATGTGTTTAACTATTACAAAACAACACAACTATAAACCAACCAAGGTCTCTTTTTACCATGGCCGACTCTTTTCTTCCTGTAAAAGATCCAATGAACTATATTGGCCTTGTGAATTGTCCGTCCATGTGCAGGACCTTCGTCACCTTGCTTGCTTAAGTGAGAGCCGGTTTGCCATCATCGGGTCTTCGTTTTATTAATGCCTCAAGAAAGACACGTTGATTTCACAAAATTATCTTGTTAGAACTTGTGATAATATTAGTTCTTTGTATCATATGAATTGGCTATTTGGCTCCGTTACTTAAATTCAAACATTTTTGTTCGTATTTTGGATGATTATACTCGTCCGTTGGTCGGATATACAACATGACTTTAATCTAGATTCAAGTGTAAATTCTCAAGTGTCTGTTCTATTTTCTAATATATTTTTTTTCAAACTCATCCTACTATTTTATGCCATTCACGATGTTAATTTCATGGTTTTATATGATATATAAATTCAATGTCGATATGTTTGGAATTGGTAGATAGCGGAATTTTCAATGCGATAACATTTGTTTTTCTTAAATTTAAAAGAGCAATGTAGGCATTAATAAATTGTTTCAGTGGACTTTGTATTGTTGGCGTCAAGTGGTCTTGATGATCTTTCAGAAAGTATCCACAACTTTCTTAAGAATATATGTGATCTTGAGAATTTATAGTTCCATAATCATTTTCCAGATTGTACTTTCCTTCTAGTGAACAAAATATCATCTAAGAATTTAATAGAACGCTTCCTTTGAATGATAATAAAGAATGATATTAAACTATTAAAGGGTTGTGTTTCACGATTAGTCATATGTTCATAAATGATAAATTAAAATTTCTTGGAAAGAGTTTCAAATGGAACATCTTGAAGCAACTGACTGATCCGGGAAACATTAGAAAATGGTCCAAATGGATGACAACCAGCTGCCAAGAGCCAATTCACAACATGTCTTTCATGAATATGAGAAGCTTTCTCATATGGTGCACTTAGTCCACCCACAACAGCAGCTAGTCCAACCACTATATGACGCTGCACTTGTGATGGAACAACATACCTTCTCTCTGTTTCTGAGACATAACTGCACAACAATTAACCAAATAAAACAACTAAGAAACTAAGAAGAATATAATCCTAAATGATCAAGAAGTAAATCAGAATAATGAGAAAATGAACATGTCATAAATTGAATTTGTTGCAATATACACCTACCTTAAAGGTATCTTTTCACTTTGATGCTGAAGTACAATAACAACATCATTACTTGTCCACATAAGGCTTTCATCGTCCATCATCAGGTGTGGATCCACATCAGCTAATGATAGGACAAAGCTGCAAAAGGAAACACTATCTTATTTGTCTTTCTATAGTGTTTACTACATGCAATCAATTCTTCTCTGTTAGCCTAAAAGATTTACTGTTTGAAAGAAATGACTCACACAGGAACGACCCTTGTCCCGTAAGTACGATGCAGGTCCCCTTGTTTCTTTTGCACTGTCTTAGATTTATTCTTCCTTTGAGATTTAGGGTTATAAGCCCAAATAGGTTTATGCTTTAAAATGAAATCACTGCCACCATCTGTGTCATCCATCCATATGACAAATAAACGAACTATAAGCCCACAGCTCCCTCCAACTTGTGAACTTAGCCATATGATAGCACCCAATTTTTTGAACTTAACTGCGAAGTGATGCATGAGGGACGGCAGGTAGACCAAATTCATCCACACCCTGTAAATACGATTTACAGCAATATAAGTTGACATTTTCCATCATCCTGGTTAATACTACCTATGATCTAGAGGTGGCCAAATCGACCCGACCCGGCCCGACCCGACAGGCCAACCCGACCCGAAACCGGCCAAGAACCGGTTCTGGCCCGACCCGGTCAAGAACCGGTTTCAAGCCCGAGAGCCGGGACCGGTTCGTGTATTTAGGGATTTTCTCGGCCCGACCCGGCCCGACCCGGGACCGGTTCGTGGCCCGGTTTGTGGCCCGACCCGGCCCGACCCGAAAATTTTTCAAAAAAAGTAGCCGTTTTCTAGCCGTTGGAATAGTGTTGTGACCGTTTTTTTGGCTAAAATATCACCCTCCAACCCCATATAAATACTAGGGGTGTTATGGAGTGATCACCACCTTACAATTGCTTACAAAACGCAAAAAACGCTTATAATTCTCATTTCTCGGCTCTCGTTATATTCGTTTCTCGCAAAAAACGCATACAATTCTCATTTCTCGGCTCTCGCTATATTCGTTTCTCGCAAAAAACGCATACAATTCTCTAGTCTCTACTATCCAATCCAATTTTTTACTTTTTAAAGTTTAGTAATTAATTATTATACAAAGAAATTAAATTTTTTTTTTAAAACAAGAAAATACCCCGGCCCGATCAAGAACCGGTTCTTGGCCCGGCCCGGCCCGGTTTTATAAAAACCGGTTTTTTCTAACCCTATACGGGTCAGGGGTTTTTGGGTTTGACCCGGCCCGACCCGACCCGGTTTTTGGTTGACCCGGTTTTCTCCTTTACTGTTTGAACCCGGTTCTTGTTCCGACCCGGCCCGAACCCGTTTTTGGCCACCTCTACTATGATCCATGGAGAAGATGAAGTTTAACACAAAAAATTAATTAAAAATGTTAAAATAAAAAAAAATAAAAAAAGACCATTTTACCCTCGAGTTTAACGGAGGAAATAGACGTCCGTCAGCTCGAGGGACCAATTTCGTAACAAAGTGCATACCACAGGGACCAAAACAATAATAAATGAAGTATAAGGACCAATTCTGTATTTTTTTGACAAACCACAGGGCCCAAAACAGTAATTTACTCTTTAGATAATGATCATTTTGGCAACAATAAAAATGTCACTAATTTAGATGTGAAATTGTAAACGTGATGATGAAAACTACAAAAATGGTGTTGAATTGAGGTCGATATTCGGTATGTTTCCGGGATTTGGAGTACAATTATTCCATGTAGCTTAGAATCAACTAAAAGTTGATATTAATTTTCTCTTTAAGAATATATTACATTGCTTGCATGTAACACAAGCTACATGTTACATCTGACATACTGAATACATTTGGGTGTGTTAAAAGAAAATTTAGCAATGTAACATCTAACAAATTTAAAGAGAGAAAATTCTAGATGTATTTTTTTTGGTCTAATTGTGTCGGGTTTCTCACGTGGCTTAACTTGAAAATACGTGGTTAATCCAAATACGTCGTGTAATTTTTATTGATTTGTAGGTACACATAGTATAGATCGGCTATTTGATTTCTAAAAAAACGTCATTGATACTATATATATATATATATAGAGAGAGAGAGAGAGAGAGAAAGTTTCAAACGAGAATGCTAACTATTTACAAGAACACGAGAACGGTCACTCATGAACAAAATCACATGTGATTCACGTACAAAATCATATGTGATTACGCGACTTGCAAGTCGCGTCCCAGACCGCGCGTGTCCAGAATTTTAATCACATATGATTTTGTACATGGGCGGCCGTTCTCGTGTTCTCGTAAATAGTTAGCGTTCTCGTTTGAATCCACCTCTCTCTCTCTCTCTCTCTATATATATATATATATATATATAGGGTTAGATTCACGTGAGACCAACCTGTTTTCGTGAGACCAAAAAATAACACTGAAATTCACAGTGATTCATTGTGAAGGTACAGAAAATAGGGAACCTTCACATCAAAAACACTGTGAAGGTTTATCTTCACAATCTTTTGCTGTGAATGTTTAGTGATATTTTTATGGTCTCACGGATCTCACGGAAATAGTCTGGTGATCTGGTCTTATTAAACCATAGCTTGCATTAAATCATATGTGAAGGGTCACTGTAAGTTCAGTATACATGTGAAGGGTCGTTTCCTATTTATATCTTGTATTGGCAGTTTCCTATTTATACCCTGTATTGGCTGCTACTCCATATCAATGAAAATTACCTTAATCTAATTAAGGTTTCATAGGTCTCACGTGATCTCAAGTCTCTCTCTCTCTCTTTCTATATATATATAGAGAGAGAGGTTCAAGGGAAAACTCAAAAAAACAGAAAACTGAAGAACACCCTAGGAGCCCTTCATCTGGACGGTATGCACTTGTGCATACAGGTAAATAGTTGACTTTTTGATTTTATGCACAAGTGCATTATGCATTTGTGCATATATGCACAAATGCATGTTACAAATAATCTGTATGCACAAGTGCATACCGCCCAGATGAAAGCTCCTAGGGTGTTCTTCAGTTTTCCCTTGAACCTGACCCTATATATATATATATAGTCTTAGGTTCAAAAGAGAAGTGCAAAATTTTAGAGAAATAGAGAAGTGATCTTGGCCATTTATTTGGTCAAGATCGGTTATAATTGGTCAAAAGTTGCGGCTGTTCCAAAAATAGAAAGGCAATTTCGTAACTTTTACAAAAAAAACACGGGCTGAGCTCATATATGAATCTGTGTGATTAACATATTAACTATACGTTCATATATGAACCTTTGTAATTCACATATGAACTCTTTATAACTAATTCATATATGAATCTTGTGATTCATATATGAACCTTTGTGTTTCATATATGAAACTTAATTAACTGTAGGTTCATATATGAATCAATTGAACCAATTAACTGATTCATATATGAATCTTTGTGTTCATATATATATATATATATATATATATATATATATATATAGGTTCATATATATATATATATATATATATATATATATATATATATATATATATATATATATGAACCTATATATATATATATATATATATATATATATATATATATATATATATATATATATATCGCAACTTTTGACCAGTCAAAGCCGCAACGTTTGACCAATTATAACCGATCTTGACCGAATAAATGGCCAAGATCACTTCTCTATTTCTCTAAAATTTTGCACTTTTCTTTTGAACCTAAATCTCCAATAATCATTCTTTACGGGTAACCAATCTCCAATAATCATTCATTTACGGGTAACCAAATCAGCCTGTTGTCAATTTTATGTTTTTATATGTAATGAAGCTAGGTAGAGTGAAATCAGTGAATAAATGGAAAGGTCGTATCTTTAGAAAATATTAATACATAATGTAAAAATATGTAGAACTGACTAATATTAATATATGATGTTAAAAGGTCGTATTAGACATCAAGGAGGGTACTTTGTAATTTTCTTATTGCAACAAAAACTGATCTAGTTATGTCGGTTACAATTACAATACGAAAGTTACAAAAATACCCTCCTTGATGGAATAAAGGTGTTGTATGGTATGTCTGTCCTATTCTAAGTTCATAATGGTTTAAAGCTATTGATTGGGACAAAATATATCAAATGAAAGCTGCATTCATTCCAGAAGTTAATGATGAATTAATTAGATACTCAAAATTTGAACTTTTTTGTTTCTTGTAGTTATGGCTAGTATTTTTACCTTTATTCAAGGATGAGTTTACCTTGTTTTGATTTACTTGCAAATGGTGAATCCATGGAAGACTTACGTGAAGCTTTTGGTGGTCCTCATGGACTCAGCAAAGGGTCTTTGGCTTTTCTTAATTACCCTGCTCAACTCATGTTTAAATCCACCAAGGTAAAATCTTGATTTCCTCCTTGCATTGTTTGTGTTAGAATTGAAGCGTGAATCGATTGATGAATCACCGACGTAATCGAGAGAGAGAGTTGGCTTGAACGACCGAGGGTTTTCTATTAATCAGAGAACGATTACAAGGATTATGATTAACCTAATAATGAAAAAGAGGTAACCTATTTATACAACCTAAGTTACAGATAATTACAGAACAGATCTTGTACTATTCATATATCTTTATATATATAAAAGTAAGATCCAATGATAATGATGTGGCACTCTAAGATTTGAGTATTCTATATTTCTTGGATGGAGAATGGTTTTTGTCTATCCCACATTGATGGAGAGATGGAAAATTGACATATGATGTTAGGTTTATGAAAGGAGGTTGAGATGTCTATGTTTCAACTCTTGGGTTGGGACCTCTTGGCTAATCCTCTAAAACTTATGTTGTTGGTTCATGTTGGCTAACTCTCCAAATCATGGGGTTGGTTTATTTTTGCCAACCCTCTTTTTGAAAAAAAAGTTAATCTATAAAGAAAAAATATCAATATTTTATATTAAAAGAAAACCCAAGAAAAATGACTTGGATTAATAAGATTTTCAGTATTCCTCAAACATCGAAATGTGGTTGTGTTTGCTTATCCCACATTGGTTTGAAGAAGGAAAAGTGAATGTTGAAAGTGTGTTTATAAAAGGAGGAATACATTGTTTTGTAGCAAATCATGTTGTTGGCTCAAATGAGTAAACACTCTTTTCTTTCAAAATACTTTCTTTAAATCTTGAAAATGTGGTTAAGTTAACTTATCCCACATTGGTGAGATAAAAAAGAATTGAAAGATGAAAATGTGTATATGAAAGGGAGGAGTCATTCTTTTCTAGCAAGTCATGTTGTTGTCTCAAATGAGTAACATTTTGTTGCAAAAAAAAATCAATCTTTAAATATATAAAAGAGAAAACCAAGAAGAGTTGAGGTGGCACCATGAGAATTGAGTATTCTCAAATGGTGGATTGTAGTTAAATTTTGAGTATCCCACATTGCTAAGAAAGGTGTTATATCAATAGAAAGTTGGTTATATAAAGGATGAGGAGAAACATTTGAAAACTAAAAGGGTCATTTGGCTACCCCCCCCCCCCCCCCCCAACATTTTTAATAAAAATAGTTATTTTTAGCCTACATGTTGAAAGATCAATATACAACGGTAAAAAGTAATATATCATAGAAGTGTTGTGGTTGAGTTTTTTGTATCCCATATTGATATATCAATAGAAGAGTTGGGTATATAAAGGATGAGGAGAAACCATTGATAAAATAATCATAGAGAATAAGGTAGCGACTCCGACACTTTAAAAAATAGAAATCATATTTTATTTTTTCTTATGTTTGCATCCCACATTGAATGAAATAGTGAAATAGGCATGAGGGAGGTGGATACATAAATAAAAGAGTCAACTCTTTTATCTCAATATTGTTTGCATCCACATCGGATGATGAAATGAAAGTGGCAAGAGGAAGGCAAGTACAAAAGAAATGGCTAACATGGAAGCTAGAGCAAACCTATCTTTTTATATTCTCAACGTTTTGGTCAAGATCAAGTATACTATATGTTTTTCATAGTTTAACATACATTTCTCGGTTTTCGGCCTTTTAGTTAAGAACTTAAGATCAAGTATATTATATATTGTTTTTAGTTTCTCATATCATTGTTTGCATCCTAAATTGGATGAAAGAATGAAAGAGGCATGAGGGATGTGAATACAAAAAAAAGAGGCCAAGTTTTTTCTTAATATTGTTTGCATCCTAGATCGGATGATGGAATGAAAGTGGCAAAAGGGAGGTGAGTATAAAAGAATTGGCTAACAATAGAAAAAACATATCTTTCCCGAATCTCGATCTTTTGGTTAAGATAAAGTATAATATATGTTTAGTTTAATATCTAATATCTTGGTCATCGTCCTACTTGGTATTTTTTATGAGGCATGACCATTATACTAGCTTGATGAAATGATTATTTATGCGTCGTCTTGGTCTTAAACTACTACCAAGACTTGGCGCAACCCTCTAATTTACAATTCAAATATTGTAGAATGGTTGTTCATAAAGATGAACTTTAATTTTTGAAAATATCTTCATACCGTCTATTCTCTCACATTATTATTTGCATCCCACATTGGATAAGATAATGAAAAAGGCATGAGGAATGTGGATACAAAAAGAAAATGTCATTTGTTTTCTCAAATTATTCTTTGGATCCCACATCGGATGATAAAATGAAAGTTGCAAGAGGGAGATGAGTACACAAATAAAGAGCCAACAATGGGATAAGCATACATTTTCTTGAATCTCAACATTTTTGTTAAGCTCAAGTGTATTTGTTTTTATATTTTTAATATTTGATATGTGAGTCATCGACCCCACTTGATATTAATTTTATTTTCTATGTGGGAATGTTTATTATCCTAGCATGGTAATGTGGTTCTTAATTGTGTGTCTTGAGTTTACACTACCAACACAATTGGTGCACCCTTCTAATTTTCACTTGAAATATAGAGTAGTAAAATGTTTCTTCTTTTTCATAGATATAAATGAGATTTCAATTAAATTTGTTACAAAATTAAAATCGTCCCTTTACAATCTTAAATAAGTGTTGAATTAAAATCGTGAATTCTAAAAAAACAAATTACTAACATTTGTAGAGTAACTTGACGAGCATAGTTAGGAAACCAAATTTAGCATATGGTTTTAAGATTGTTGCCAACTTCTCTTTTTTGTTTTTTAATGTTGATGAGTAGTTGTCGCACACATTTGCCTAAAATTCGTTTAGACTAAAAGGGCATCAAACTTGTGATTCTAAATTCATCCATAAGAATAAGATAAGTAGGTGTTAATAATTTGTATTGTAATAAAGTAATATCATTAGTTTTTAATAATTTTCGTCAATATACTTTTAGTTTGTTCTAAGATGTATCAATTTCATGATTGAAGTTTGTGCATATGGCCATCACATATTTATTATGAAAATAATAAGATTAAGCTAAATTTTATATACAATCTAGGTTTTGATTACTTTATAATCTTAATATGTGGTATCATCGTTTGCTGTCACTTGGGAGCTATTTGGTAGTTGCTGAATGGTTTGGTGCAGGATGATTAAGTCGTCAGAATGATTAAGAGGATCTTATAATATAGTGCAAAATGAAATATGGTTGTTTGCTAATTGTTCATAATTAAATTTAGAGCATTGAATGGTTAAGGGGGACCCAAGATACAAAATCATTCAGAGGGTTTTAGAACCATTAAGAGACAGACATTTTTTTCTACCAAACAATATTCTCCTCTTAGTGATTCAACTGTTGCCTCTTAATGGAACTATTAAGAAGTAAACAAACAGCCCCTTTAGGCTAATATAATAATCTTCATGTGATGCATACTAATGTTTTTAGTTTATGTTTTGTAGGTTATTAGACACACTTAACATATCCTTAAGTAATTAACATAAGGTGTTAACGGATAAAAAAACACAACAAGGATAGTACATACACATATATCCCAATCTTGCATATTAATTAACTAATTTGCACACACACACACACACACATATATATATATATATATATATATATATATATATATATATAGAGAGAGAGAGAGAGAGAGAGAGAGAGAGAGGCTCCGTAAAATGCAAACCTTGCATTTGTTGCACCCCTTACAAACCACAGTCTGCATATGTGCAGACTGGTTCTGCACATATGCAGATGAATAGGTGCAAGAATATACATATAATGGACATACATTCATATGGGACAATGCATATATGCAGAACCAGTCTGCACATATGCAGACTGTGGTTTGTAAGGGGTGCAACAAATGCAAGGTTTGCATTTGATTTGTACCCTATATATATATATATGTGTGTGTGTGTGTGTGTGTGTATCTTATGCTATTCGTAACAAAACTATTATGGAGATACGCAAACTAATCACTTTTACAATGCATTCCTTTAAAAACAATTATCGCCACCGCGCAACGCGCGGTGACCAACACTAGTACAAATATAACTCTAACACCCCCCCTCAAACTCAAGTAGGGGAAGAATGAGCCAAATTGATTTGGAAACAAGAGCCCGAAAACGGCCCGGGAGATGAGCTTTGGTGAAGATGTCCGCTGTCTGATCAATGGTTGAAATTGGGAGAAGTCGAACGGTCTTGCGAAGAACATGTTGACGGGTGAAATGACAGTCAATCTCGATGTGTTTTGTATGTTCATGAAAGACATCATTGTGAGCAATCTGAATAGCACTGTTGTTATCACACCACAATGGTGTTGGGGAAAACTGATGAGCACCCATATCAGATAGTAACCAGCGTAGCCATACAAGTTCTTGTGTAGTGTCAGCCAAGGCTCGATCTTCAGCTTCAGTACTAGATCGAGCTGTCAGAGATAGTTTCTTGCTGCGCCAGAAAATAAGAGAGTCTCCAAGGAAGAAACAATATCCAGTGGTAGAGCGTCGATCAGTTATATCACCATCCCAGTCAGCATCGGAAAAGGCACGAAGAGTTAAGGACGATGTGGACGAGAAGTGAAGTCCATGAAACATTGTCCCTTTAAGGTATCGAAGGATACGAAGAACCGCGACATAGTGATCGGAGCACGGAGCAGCCATGAACTGGCTGACTATATGAACTGCATATGCAAGATCCGGTCGAGTAACAGTCAGGTAGACCAGCGAACCAACTAGTTGACGGTACCGTGTAGGGTCCCGCAGCGGGGTACCGACATTGGGAGCAAGATGCAGATTTTGCTCAATGGGCGTAGACGCAACTTTGTTGTCTGTAATCCCAGCTTTGGACAATAGATCTGAAATGTACTTGGCTTGACAGAAATAGATGCCGGAAGAGTCTGACAGAACTTCAAGACCAAGGAAGTAGTGTAGCTTACCAAGATCTTTCATTCAAAACATGAGCTGATAGACTGTTTGAGATGGGTGATACCTGTAGAGTCACTGCCAGTAATGATCATGTCATCAACATACAAGAGAAGTAAGATAGTACCTGCAGCAGTGGTCCGAGTAAACAAGCTAGAATCATAATTACTCGGAGAAAACCCCAATGAAATGATAGTGTTGCTAAATTTTTCAAACCAAGCACGAGGAGCTTGTTTGAGGCCATAGAGGACTTTTCGAAGTCGGCACACATGACCCTGATGAGAGGTCACACCTGGAGGGAGTCTCATGTAGACTTCCTCTTCGAGATCACCATTTAAAAAAGCATTCTTGACATCCATCTGGTAAAGTGGCCATCTTTTGGTGGCAGCTATGGCGAGAAGACTACGAACCGAGGTGACCCGAGATACAGGAGCAAACGTTTCCTTGTAATCAATGCCATATTCTTGATTGAAGTCTTTTGCCACCAGACGTTCTTTATATCGACCAATAGACCCATCAGACTTCGTTTTGATTTTGAAGACCCATTTGCAACTAATGGGTGACTTGCCCGGTGGGAGAGGTACAAACTCCCATGTATTGGCTTTGTCAAGAGCCTGAAGTTCCTCAGTCATAGCTTGCTTCCATACAGGGTTAGAGGCAGCTTCCTTGTAGGAAGTGGGTTCGTGATTGGACAACAGAGTAGCATAACAGTGATAATCACGTAGGTGAGGAGGAACTTGTCTTACCCGGTCTGAGCGTCGTGCTCCATCTTGTGGTTGAGAGGAGCTAGGATCCATAGACTCAGCAGATGGCTCAGAAGTAGTCCTTGGAGGTGGTGCAGATGATTGATCATGATCAGAAGGCACAAATGGTATAGATGAAGGCTCAGGTTGAGACGAGGCAGAAGAAGGTGGAGCAGATGGCATAGAGGAAGGTTCAAATGGAGGTGAGATGGAAGGAGGTAGGACAGATGGTGAGGTCACAGATTGAGGTGAGACGGAAGGAGATGAATCAGATGGAGAGGTGAGTATGGGATCTAATTGGAGTGAGTCCAAAGAGATAGAGTTATCAGTGAAGAAGGAAGTGTAAGGATTGGGTATGTCCTGAAATTTGGACACTGTTGAGAAGGGAAGATGTTCCCAGAATGTGACATGACGGGATATACGTAGTCTTTTAGAGACTGGATCCCAACAACGATAACCTTTGTGTTCAATTCCATAGCCAAGAAAACAACATAACCTAGAACGAGGTTCGAGTTTGGTGTGTTCATGAGATTGCAACTGAACAAAACAGGCACAACCCCACACTTTTAGAAGTTCATATGCAGGGGAGACTCCATGGAGTACTTCATAAGGAGACTTTTGATTTAGTATGGGGGTCGGGTGTCGGTTGATGGTGTAGACAGCCGTGAAGGCAGCTTCGCCCCAGAAACGTTCTGGACACTTGGCTGAGATTAATAGAGTACGAACAGTATCGAGGATGTGACGATGTTTATGTTCTGCACGTCCATTTTGTGGAGAGGTGCCGGGACAGGAGTACTGAGAAAGAGTACCCTGCGATTGAAGAAAAGAGAGGAGAGAAGATTCTTTGTATTCCATAGCATTATCTGCTCGAAGAATCTTTATGGGTTTTGAAAACTGGGTCAGAATCATACGGGCGAAGGTAATATATATTTGAGGTAGTTCTGAGCGGTGTTTCATGAGATATATCCATGTAAAGCGTGTGTGATCATCGATAAAGATAACAAAATGTCGAGAACCTCCCATAGATGGATGTGGTGCTGGACCCCAAACATCAGAGTGAATGAGATCAAAAGGAGAACCAGATTTAAATTCATTTAGTTGAAAGGATAAGGCATGATGTTTGCCAAGTTGACAAGATAAACAAGAAACGTTTTCAGAAGAGGTGTTTCCTAACAGTCCTGAACTAGCTAACAATTTTAGTCTAGCTAAAGATAAGTGTCCTAGACGCTTATGCCATAATTCAAAAGAAGGAGTACTGGAAACAGAAGCAACAAGATTTGATGAGTGTAAGGGAAGACGGAGGTAGACCACTTCAATCATCCGACCAACTTTACGGCCTACTCCAAGGATCTGCTTGGTCTTCGGATCCTGTACAACACAACCAGAAGGATGAAACAAAACAATTAGACCGGATTCCATAAGTTGTGTGATTGAAATCAAACTCAGAGATAAATTAGGAATATGTAGCACATCAGGTAATTGAATAGTAGGGGTAGATACAGTTCCACTTAAGGATACAGGTAAGCGAGTGTCATCAGCAGTACGAACTGATGAGAACATTTTGGAGGTTTGCTTAGAAACAAAACCGTTAGCCTTAAGTGTCATGTGGTTACAACATCCAGAGTCAAAAAGCCAAGGGCTACCTGATTCTGAACTATTGCCCTGAAAATTCATACCCATTGAACCTGTCATGAGTCGCTCTATAAGCTCTTGGTTTTGGCGCATGAGTTCCATAAGGTCAGGCGATGTCTGAATTGCCGGCGTAGGAGAATCTGGAGTGATTGATCCAGCAAATGACTGAGTGCACTGTTGCCTCTGATTATCTGAGTTCTGTGGAGTGCGTTGTTGCCTCTGATTACCTGAATTCTGTGGATGCTTTTGACAGTCAGACCCATAGTGTCGTGGCTGTGTGACCCCACACCAGCGACATTTTCGAATTGGGCAGTTGAGGAGAAGATGAGAAGTAGAGTGACAGAACGTGCATTCACTGTAGGTAGACTGGTCATTGAGAGCCATTTGAACAGATAAGGGAATTTAGGTAAAACAGGTTCTGGTACTGAGAGATCCGGTACTAAGGGTTTCGGTACTGAGAGATCCGGTACTTAGGGTTCCGGTATTATGGTGAAGTTCCGGTAAAGTGGGAATACCGGAAGTGTGTAGTTCCGGTAAAGATGAAGTTCCGGTAAAGTGAAATACCGGAAGTGTGTAGTTTCGGTAAAGGTGAAAAATACCGGTACTTAGGCACAAATGAAACAGGATCCGGTAAAGAGAGAGTTCCGGTAAAATGGTGATACCGGAAGTGTGAAGTTCCGGTAGAATGAAATACTGGAAGTGCGAGGTTCCGGTTTAACAAAACGAAGCGTGAATCAATTCTCAATTTGAGAAAACAGGGAGTGAGGATACCGGGAGTGAGGTTCCGGTAAAAAGGACACCGGGAGTGAGGTTCCGGTAAAAAGGACACCGGGAGTGAGGTTCCGGTAACACAAGGTACCGGTAGTGAGAATACCGGAAGATGGGTTCCGCAAGAAATCAGTACCGAAGCGGGATGTTTCGGTAAATTGAAGTTCCGATAAATGAAAATACCGGAAGAAAGGTAGGGTTTACGTACCGTAAGATGCGCCGATAGTCGAGCAGAGATGCAGCAATCGAACAGGCAAGAATTCGATAGTCGGACAGAGATGTAGAGATCAAACAATTAAAGATGAAGACGAGACGTACCTACAGCTCTGATACCATGTTAGAATTGAAGCGTGAATCGATTGATGAATCACAGATGTAATCGAGAGAGAGAGTTGGCTGGAACGGCCGAGGGTTTTCTATTAATCAGAGAACGATTACAAGGATTATGATTAACCCAATAATGAAAAAGAGGTAACCTATTTATACAACTTAAGTTACAGATAATTACAGAACAGACCTTGTACTATTCATATATACAAATATAACTCTAACAGTTTGGTTGTACATTTCATCCGGGGTTATAAGCTCTTCATCTTGATTTCCACCGTGCATTGTTTTGTTGTACATTGCATCTGGAATTATTAGTTCTTAATCGTGATTTCCACTGTGCATTGTTTCGTCATGCTTTGTATCTGGGATTATGAGTTATTGATCTTGATTTCCACCGTGCATTGTTTTGTTAAACTGTGCTATCTCGAAAATTTTATCTTGGATCATGAAATCAGGTTTTGATGCCCCTAAATTAAAGAACCCAAAATCTTGATGTCTTTCATGCACTGTTTGGTTGTACATCATCACCCCAACATTGCATCCTGGATAATAAAGTTAGGATCTTGATTTTTCTTTGTGCATTTTTGGATTTAATCATATTATATCCCCTTACATTTTGGATTTAATCATATGAAATACGAAAGTGCTTAAAGTAAGTTATTAGACTCTTAAATTTATTTATCCCATCTTTTTTTTTTGGAATTTTGTGTAACTCGATATTTTCGTCACAAAGACATAGTTTTTGGGCAATTTCTTATACGTTCGAGTATGTATAAGCATATGAAAACAACCGATGTTTTGAGTTTGAAAACCTCATTATACATCAATTTCATTTCAAAATCTTTGACCAGTCGACCATATTAACCTTTAGTTTACATATATCCAATTTGCGATATAAAACCATATAGATTCATAAAATCAACATTAGAATGAAGAAAATAGAACAAAAAATGAAACATGATTGTCGTTTTGAGTTATCGGTTTCGATTTCGAGATGATTTGCGCTGTATTGCGCGTGGGCACGTACGATTTTTTGGTCGATTTTCAACTGTTTGTGTTGGATTGGCTATTGCATTCTGAATTATCTTCATCTTTCAGTTATTTCTCTTTGATTGAGAACTGAACTATAATGAGACATGTGCATCAATTGAATTTTATAAGACATATTTGGCTAATGCATATTTGATAAAAAAATAATACAAAACATGTAGCAAGATCGAGGATTTGAGTATTTGGTTTCAGAATCGAATTGCGTCCCGCTGCATCGCGCGGGTACGATGACTAGTTAATATACGATGTGAAAAGGTCGTATTAGACATTAAGGAGGGTACTTTGTAATTTTCTTATTGCAACAAAAACTGATCTAGTTATGTCGGTTACAATTACAATAGGAAAGTTACAAAAATACCCTCCTTGATGGAATATGTCTGTGCCACAAGTAAACATTGCAATATGGTTGTGCAAATATATAACCCCATTAAGTGAAAGTTAAACGACCTCTAAATATAGTTGATGTGAGACTTCAATATTCCCTCTCGAAAAGAACATAGGTCGTCCAAAAATGTCGAGTCTTCAGAGTGATAGACGGCAGGGGCAGACCCCAATTTTTTTTCAAACGGTGGAACTATTTAACTATAAGAAATAAATATGAATATATTTTTCCCAAAATCAATGTTGGTCTGATGGTTAGTCCTTTACTTCTCAAACTTGAGGTCTTAAGTTCGAGTCCTATTATGGCAATTTTTTTGGAAACATAATAAATATGAAATTAAAAATTAAAAACTACAAAAATGGCTCTAACAAGACTTGAACCCAGGTCTGGAGTAGAATAAAAGTCTTCCAAACCAACTCTATGTATGTGCGTGTAGACAAAAGATCGTGTGAGAAGTTGAAGTTAACGTGAGAATCATGAGACGGAAGATCGTGTGAGAATTAGCGACGGAATACCGACGAATTATTTAATTTATTTAATTAACAAGTTTTGAAAGAAAAAAAAACGTCGGTAATCCGTCGCTAATTATCGACTGATTTAAACCCGTCGGTAATTAGCGACGGATTTCCGACGGATAGTTTATTTTTATTTTTTTAAATAGGATCCGTCGGTATTTCGTCGGTAATATTTGGTCAAAAATTCCAGATTTTCTAGTAGTGCTACCAAGAAAAATTTGTGTTTTTATTGTAATTTCAAAATATATATGATAACACAATACAAATTGATACGGTTACACCTTTCACGAACCTAAATTTTTTCACCTTACGACGGAGAAACAATACGGTGGCATGTGCCACCTATTGCTCTTACCTAGGTTCGCCCATGATAGACGGACCTCGGCTCTGATATCATATGAAAATATGTGTAACCCATTAGATTACTGTTAATGCCAAAAATTGCACCAAAGGGACAACTTAAGGTCGATGTGGACTTTAACAACTAAAGAAAGGAATCGTTCGACAAAGGCGTGCGACCAAGACACAAATATAAACGAGACAGAGAATTTGATGACGCAGGAAAAACCTCAACGAGGAAAAACCTGCGGACGACAGTGGATGTCGTCGCTGCACTATGGTCGCTAAACAGGGGCGATGTCTTTGGTGTTCCAGGTGTCGATCGTACAAAGATTACAATACAAGTGTTTTGAATGTAAAACAAGTGTATGTCGTGTGTGAAAACAATGTGTCGAGTGTGTAGGTCGTGCGTCGAGAGCGACCTTTTGTGAATGACTCTTTTGCTTCGAAGGAGTGTTCTTCAGAGTTTGAGTGCTTTGAGATTGTTGTTCGATGATACTATTCTGTGTCGTATATGTGTTCCTCCCTGTGTTATTCGATGTCCCTTCTGATGATTTGAGCTCTGAATTTATAGTCTTCGGGCACTTTAATTAGCTTATTAAATGCGTCGATAATTGTTATAACGGACGGTGTCTTTAATGCTGGAATTGATGTTCTTTAATTGATTCTTTCGGCTATAGCCGTTGTCCATCAATGGTGCTGACTCCTGCATTAAACACTGACCAAAACATAACAGTCGTATAGCGCGTTAGTCGGTCGAGGTCGCATGGTTCTATGCGACGGTCGTGTGAAACGTACGACGTCGAGGTCGAGTGTCATGAGGCAAAAGACTTTCGATTTTATCTTTAATCAGGAGATAAAGTACTATGATTTTACCTTCGTTACGGAAAAGAGAAGAAGCGTTTTCCTTACCTTGGTCGTGGTCGTGACTGGTGAAATTTTGCCCAAACAATTACTCTCTAAAAACATGCTTAAAAAGAGAAGAGAGGTTCCAAAATATACAATTGATGTAAAATTTGTTTATATAGTGTAGTCGATATGAAACTCTACCTCACGAGAGGAGTTAATGACTGTGTACAAAGACTTGTCGATACCCATATTGGTCGAAGTGTCTTATTACACACATGGGCGGGCGACTAAGGGGTCATAGGGTACGGATGAGATCGGGACCGGACCGGTACCGAACCAGAACCGAACCGGTTGGTACCCATTTCTTTTTGGGACTAAAAAGTAGGACCGAAAACCGAACCGTATGTACCGGTTCGGTTTCGATCTCGGGACGAGAAATTAGTACTAGGACCACTTTGTACTGAAAATATGAAAATGTATCAAATGAGTATAAAAACCAATCGCAAACCAAAATATATTCATAATGTTTCAAATGTGTATCAAAACCAATCCCAAACAATCAAAATTTTAACAATCAAAAGTTCAACAATCTTCGGTATTCTTTTAGGCTTTTTCTTTTCCATTTTGTTCGTTTCAAAGATGATATATCTTGAATAGCAAAAGATGTGGTTAGTTTATTTAAGAGATAATACATACGTAAGAAATAAAAAAAAAACACTGTCTATTAATATTTCGGTTCGGTTTCGGGATTTTTCAGGAAAATCCCGGTATCGAATCCCGAATACCGATTTTATCGAATATTTGGAACCGAAACCGAACCGATTACATGGTACCGATTCGGGTTCGAAAAAATGATACTCGATTCTCGGTAGGGTGCCCATGAACACCCTCAAATTCCAATTTAAAAAAATCCAATTAAATACATAATAATTAGTTTATAATAATTAGTGATATATTTTAATTTAAAATATTTATTTACATCAAAGTATATTGGTTTTTATTTACTAATTTAATATAAATAATTTGTTTCACACAAATAATTAATTTATGTCAATCAAACATGATAATGCAGTGTAATAACCAACTTAATTATTTAGCTTATTTCGTTTTCAATTAATTTGTCCCTTAATTTTTTTCAGTTATGAACAAATTTTAACAAAAAAACCAACATCGAACCATAAGTTTTTGGCTCCGCCCTTGGTTACACTTGACGCGCATAATACCGCCAAAACTACAAGACCTCAAGACCAAGTAACAAATGGCGAAAACATATATAATAACATGTAACCTTATTATATTTTTGGTCGACCAGCGCATATATATAATATATATATATGTCGTTTTTGTCGGGGGAGTGTTTTGCACCACTCCATTTAGTTGTGGCAAGGCTTTATCCAACTCGTCTCTTGTTCACTATACGTCGCGATTACCATAACCACATAAATTCGATATCATTAACATGGCTGCAACACCCTTTAAATTCGTCCTCTTTCATCATTCTATTTCTCATTCTCCTTCATCTTCAAAGTCCATATCAACAACCTACCTTTGATCATTTCTACTTTTGGTAATTAAATTAATTTGTTTAAACATGTTAGAAGGAAAAGCTGTGATCGGGGAGACGGATATGCTTCAGACCATGCAACAAGATGCACTTGAACTCGCAGCTAAAGCACTCGACTTCTTTGATGTAACTGACGCTACTGAAATCGCACGAGTCATTAAACAGGTAGTTAGTTAATTAATAACCCCGAATGCGATTACTTAATTAATGTTGGTTAATTTATTTGAATTTTAATTAATTGGATTGGATGCAGGAATTTGACAGGATGTATGGAGGTGGTTGGCAGTGTATTGTAGGGACTGATTTTGGGTCATTTGTGACTCATTGTTCAGGTTCTTTCATCCATTTTTGTATTGGGAGTCTTGCCATTTTGCTGTTTAGAGGATCATCAGCACTTCCAGAGAAGAATAATATTGATGATTAATTATATTAATTAGGTTTGGAATTAGAATCGGAATCGGAATTGGAATTGGAATTGGAATCGGAATTGGAATTGAAGTCATTCAAGAACCACACATCAACTTATCCACATTTTGTTTTTCCCTACGTACATTTTGTTCTAGTGAGTATATAAATATAAGAATTGAATTTTTTTAATTAATTACGAGGTATTTGTGTTCGAATCATTGTGGGTGGTTACGGTGGCACGTGCCACCGTATTATTTTTCTGACGAAGGGTAAAAAAATTAGGTACGTGAAAGGTGCAACCGTATCGTTTTGAAATGTGCTACCGCATTTTTTGGAAAATTCAAGAAGGTACAACCCTACCTTGTGATCAACCAAAAATCCAAAAAGAATTCTTGAAATCAACCAGATTACCGGAAAAAAAAACTCTTGAAATCAACCAAAAATTCGAGAAAAAAACTCTTGAAATCGACTAAAATTGGGAAAAAGTTCCTCGAAATCGATAAAGAAACTTAAAAATCTCTCGAAATAAAGCAAAAAGTTTCAAAAATCACTCGAAACGGTGGAATTAGGCTAAAAACACATCAATCAATATTGAACGTCGGTAAAAAGATGAAAACACGTCAATGTATTATATGGTGCCACCGTATGAAAAAAATTCTGGGTCCTTCCCTGATTCGAATGTTATGCATACATATTATCAACATTATATAGGCTATGCTCTCATTATATGTATTTTATAAACTAATTACGCTACATATAAGAGAAGAAAGTTCAGATGCAAACTTATTTTCTGAAGTAAGTTAGGGACAAAGGAGAATGCGAAAGGTGTCCCTATTTGTTCTCATTCATCATGAATAATGTACGTGAGTTTTTTACACCATTCATGAGGAATAACCTCTAAATATGTGATACGTGTTGCACTTTCCTTTGTCCACGGTTCCCAAGGAAACTTAGATTTTCATCTAAACATGCCCATGTATATATATGGTTGACTTCTGGTGAGAATGAAAGTTATGGTGAGAATGAAAGTTATGGTGATAACGATAATAAAAAAGATCTCCACCATTGGATGCACATTAGAATGAGATTCATCAAATCAATCTCCGTATCAAGTGCGATTCATATGTGAGTTTGAGATTAAAATTGATCAACGGTCCAGATTTGTTCTTACCTTCTCACCTTAATTTTTTTCCTCACGTGATCTTTCGTGTATACATATATAGACAGGAGTTCAAACGAATAACTCTCTGTTTTGCGGAAATGCAATAACAGTTGTGAGCCTCCAACTTAATAAACACATAATTCAAATTATAATAAATAAAATTAAATCATTGAGGTAGTAATGCATGTGATGCTAAATGTTTAAAGATATATAATGCTTTTATTATACACAATTAATTCAAAATTCTTGGAATACACCCAAAAGTAAGCATAGATACAATTAATCAGAGGCGGATCCAGGAATTTTTTCTTACGGTGGTACATTTGACGAACCTAAAAATTTTCCACATCGCCCAATGTTGTTTTAGCCTAATTCTACTTCTTTGAGATTTTTTTTTTAATTTTTTTCTCGATTTCGAGGAACTTTTAAAAAAATCAATTTCGAGAGAACTTTTCGGGGTTTTTTTGGTTGATTTTAAGAGTTTTTGGGATTTTTGGTTGATTTTAAGAGTTTTTTTGGGATTTTTAGTTGATTTTAAGAGTTTTTTTGATACGGCTGCACCATTTAAAACGATACGGTTGCACACTCCAAAATAATACGGTTTCACTCTTCATACAGGTATAAAATTTTACCCTTCACCGGACAAACGATACGGTGGCACGTGCCACCGTATGCTCTACACTAGGTCCGCCTATGCAATTAATACATGTAATATTTGTCACAATTAACATGTACCTTATGTTACATTCAAGCAAAACTTAATGCCATATGTGCTATGACCACTTACATTATGCATATCTTGAGGTCAAAGCTACAATCCTTCACAAATCACAATGTTGATTTACAAAACTGAATCACTAGCTTTCATTCTTCACAAGCTTAATCACATATGATTAAACACATGGACAACACATAGATTTTAATCATATATGATTAAACACACTCAGATGAGTGTAATCATATATATAACATTGAGACTTTTCTCCTTCTTGAAAATTGTTAAACTTCTTGTTATGACTGATCAATCGCGGTTGTGAATTGTGTAGAAGAACATAATCAAATTCAATACAATTAATGAATTCTTTTACAAATCTTTTGATACAAACATAAACAAACAATGAAATTGTAAACCTTACTTGATACGAAGATTCTCGTAACACGAAATAGATTGAGGCCTGCGATTATGCAGTGTTCTAAGACAAAAATTCACCGCGTGTATTGGCGTTGTCTTGAGGATACAACAATCTATTCAAGTTAATACTTGAATCTAGCGAATCGTCATACGTTTGGTGATGAACGAGAGGAGAGAGAACCCAGATTTTTTTTTATGAATTTTCGTGTATGAAGATTGGGAAAAACGAATGGGAATTGATGGAGCTTATATACGTTTGGTGCAGTAACCGAAACTATCAAAGAGAGCCCACCAAGAACACCACACACCAAACCCAAACAATTAAATGATTCATTTAATGCTCAATGGTTGAAGTTTATTAAGTGGTCTAGACTTTGCCTTGGCTCCTATGTGGGACAAGTTTTCTCACCTCTTTACTAAGTTACAACACTTCTCACATGATCTGTGCCTTCTCTCTCTAGATCTCTATATATATACTAAGTTCTAGTCTTTTAATTAAGTTTACAAGATTTATAATCTTTTACTGATTTGGGTTCCTTGATTAACCCTATGTGTTACTTATTTTAGAACGAAAACTAAACTGCAACAGCCCGGGATCAGCGTGCTACGATCCACGTTTCATCGGTGGAGACGGCATTGTGTTCTATTTCCACGGCAAGGTTAACCAGCATTTCAGTTTAATCTCAGATGCCAACCTCCAAATCAACGGTCGATTCATCGGCCACCGTCCCACCGGCCGAACCAGGGACTTCACTTGGATCCAAGCCTTGGGTCTCCTCTTCAATTCCCACACTTTCTCTCTAGAAGCCACCAAATCCGCCACCTGGGACGGCGGAATCGACCATCTCAGATTCTCCTACGACGGAGAACAGATCTCATTACCCGTCGGTCGATTATCCACGTGGCAGTCTGGTGAGGATGGCATCAAAGTAGAGAGAACTTCAGGGGTGAACAGCGTGATGGTGAGTTTACCAGGAGTGGTGGAGATTTTGGCAAATGTGGTTCCTGTTACATCGGAAGATGATAAGATCCATGGCTACAAAGTGCCTTCCGATGATTGCTTTGCTCATTTGGAAGTTCAGTTCAGGTTTAGTGGGCTTTCAGACCAGGTGGAAGGTGTGTTGGGAAGGACGTATCAACCGGATTTCAAGAATCCGGCGAAGCCAGGTGTCGCCATGGCGGTTGTCGGGGGAGAAGACAAGTTCAAAACCACGTCTCTGTTGGCGGCCGATTGCGCAACGTGCATCTACGATTCGAGCAATGTAGCGGCGGAAGAGAAGGAGAAGACGGTGAAGGAGTATGGAACTTTGGATTGCTCTGCCAAGGGATTGTTCCATGGAAATGGGATTGTTTGCAAGAAGTGAATGAAAAGATTTATCGTTGAAGAATTAATTAATATCGAAATAATTAAGATCGTCATTAAAGATGATTAATAAGTCGATAGATTGAGGTTCAATCTCATTGAAATTCCATCGTGTATCCTATAATTTCTTGCCAAAAGTCCGTGGATGACGTGTGCATGTTTTTTGTAAGGTGTCTTAATTAGGCTATGTCTAGACTAATCTTTTGCCAAATTATGACAGTAAGACGTCAGACCTGATTAAACTTCAGTGTCCACAAATGTTGTGTACGTCTGGATTCGAACCCTGGGTAGATGGGATATTCCACCACATCCTCGGGGCCTTAACCAGTATGCCACAACCCTTGTGGTTATGACGTGTGCATGTTTGTTACTGAATTACATTTTGTTGCAATATTTTGATCAGATGTTAACGTGTTATGAAAAATTGAGACTAAAAATCAAACTAAAAGGTCATATGCCGCAAATTTCATCAAAACAACTTTTATGTAGGGGCTCTTATTTGCATCGCATAGATAGGGTGTAATTTATAGATGGTATTTCTATAGCAACACCTAAAAAAGGTTTATATTTTTCAAACTTTTTTAAGAAAATAAAAACTGAAGAAAAATAATAATAAGTTTTCTACCTAAATATTCCTCCCAAATATAGACTAAAAGGGAAGAAAAAACTAGTAAACTTTTTAAATAAATTACTTCTTTCGTCTCAAAATAAATGTTCACAATGAAAAAACACACAGTTTTAAAAGTATGTAATCATTACACTTTTTAATTAATTAAAGTATAATTTTTACCCTTAATTATGGAAAAGAAATTTCCCCTATCACATAATTAAGGGTAAAATGGAAAAGTAAAGATATACGAAATATGCATTTGTGGCAACTGGCAAGTGTAGCAGCAGTTGTAGATAATGGATAAGGATTAATATGATATTGGAAATCTTTTGAAGCCTTCTGATTGGTTGTTCTCAAATTTCCAATATTAACCACACACGTGTCTCTCCACCACTCCTACACATACCTCAAACCCCCCTTCAACCTTCTCCATCATCTCCAACCACACCTTAATTCCTCTGTCCAACAAAACACACACACACACACACAAATATGGCTGCAGCCGCTGCTAGCTCCACCACCGTGGTTCGAGCCACCCCATTCTTGGGTCAAGCCAGATCAAGTCTGATCAACCCCCTAAGAGATGCTGTCTCTATCCCAAATGCCAAGTTCACCATGGTATATATAAATCTCATTCTACTTCTCTTCAATTCAAACCCTACCTCCATTAATGATTTTGCATAATACGAGAACGTTAACTATTTAAGAAAACATGAGAACGACGGCTCATGTACAAAATCATACATGATTCACGTACAAAATCATACATGATTCACGTACAAAATCATATATAATTCACGACCAAAGTCGTCCGCGTCCAGTTTTTGTTGTTAGTGTAAAATCACATATGATTTTGTACATGGACAGTCGTTCTCGTATTTTCTTAAATAGTTAGCATTCTCGTTTGAATCTTTCTATATATATATATATATATAGTTGAAATTCGCTAAACTGTTTGTTTTAATTGGTTTTATAGTCAAATGATTTGTGGTATGGACCTGATCGTGTTAAGTATTTGGGACCCTTTTCGGCTCAGACCCCATCTTACTTGACCGGCGAGTTCCCCGGAGACTATGGGTGGGACACCGCTGGCTTGTCGGCTGATCCCGAGGCTTTCGCCAAGAACAGAGCTCTTGAGGTAACCAAAGGACTTTTTAGACTACTCATACAATAAATTCGGTTTTATAAAATGTTAAAGATGTCTAAATGTTTAATAAACTCTTTTGTATGACTAAACAATTGTGTGTTTTATATAGAAGTGTTACAATCTGATTTTAGAACGTATTTGAACACTTTAACAAGTTTTTTAATTAGGCACTTATTTTTTAAAATATATCACCCTAGGGTTGGGTTCTGGTGAGAAGTGTCAAGTATGGTGACAACTCGTTAACAACCGTTGGATGAGAAATGGACGAACATCAGAATGAGATGCACCGAGATAAGACGCACCGGATCAAAGTACTTCTTACACTTCTCACCAAAAATGACATTTCTCACATGATCTGATGGCTATCGCCCTATTAGCTATTTTGTAAGACAGTTTTTGACAAGTGTCCTATCCACAATTTATTATATACACAATTTTTTAAATAACGTCATATAAAATTACTAATAAACGTTTTTGTTAAGTCTAAAATATGTCTTCAAGATTTAATGATAAAGTCAAAGTCAAAGTCAATGTATTATGTGTTAGTGAAAGTCAAACTTAGCTTAATGTCTTGTATAGATCTTAGGTTTAAATAGCTTTGTTTAGACTAATCTTGTAACCATTCCATAACTAAGAGAGCATAACTCATATCTTGTAAAATACAGAGAGCTAATAATACAAGATCTACTTTCTCTCTCTACACTCTCTCTCTCTAGATCTTGTGTGAATTCTTGGTTGATTGATCATATTGGGACACACAGTTTTATTTCAAAAAAGCAAAAAAACAAAACTTGTTAAGAGGGCCAAAAGTGTTCTATCAATTTATCGTAACACTTTTACATATGACGTACAATTGTTTGATCCTATAAACTTAATCTTATAATTCAGTAAAAGGAAACTTACACACATTTGGTATCTTATAAAGCATTAGTATGATACTCGATATGAACCACAAGGCTAACCGTTAACTGACCTGATCATGTTTAGGTCATCCACGGACGATGGGCCATGCTTGGTGCACTCGGGTGCATCACCCCCGAGGTCCTCGAAAAGTGGGTCAAAGTGGACTTCAAAGAACCCGTTTGGTTCAAGGCCGGATCCCAGATCTTCTCCGAAGGCGGTCTGGACTACCTAGGGAACCCGAATCTGGTCCATGCTCAAAGCATTCTAGCCGTGCTCGGATTCCAGGTGATCTTGATGGGCCTCGTTGAGGGGTTCCGTATTAACGGTCTTGATGGGGTTGGAGACGGCAACAACCTGTATCCGGGTGGGCAATATTTCGACCCGTTGGGCCTCGCTGATGACCCGGTGACTTTTGCCGAGTTGAAGGTGAAGGAGATAAAGAATGGTAGGCTAGCAATGTTCTCAATGTTTGGGTTCTTTGTGCAAGCCATAGTTACAGGGAAAGGTCCATTGGAGAACCTGTTGGACCATTTGGACAACCCTGTGGCTAACAATGCATGGGTCTATGCCACCAAGTTTGTGCCTGGTTCGTAAGTTTTTGTAACCTGGCTTGTAATCGAGTGTTTGGGGGAGAATGTGTAGATTATTTACTATAATTTAATTTTATATAATATTTTAATCCAGTGTTTATAATGTGATTTTAGACTAATTGGTATGTGTGATAAAATAGAATAATAAAATATTTTGGTCTTATATTTAGTAGTATACGACATTAGATCGAATCAGACGAGACAAGAATAGTAATTAAAATGATAAACTGCTCATGTCAAATTTAAACCTTAAAACTTACGATAATTATTTTACATGTCCAATTTTGTTCAAATGCCAAATGTATAAGAGCATCTCCAACAACTTTTCTAAAATAGAGAAAATTGATATTTTGTTCTCTAAATTGTTCCAAGAGCTTCTCTATAATTTTCTCTAAAATTGAGAAAACTAAGGAAATTTCCAAGTTTAGAGAATTCTTTAAACTTGGTAGATGGAGAGATAAATTATTTTTTTATTCATTACCACCAATAGGATTGAGTTATTATTATTTTTTACTAATTTTTTTTAAAAGATGTATTGGATCATAAATATAAGTAATTTTTTTTAAAAGATGTATTGGATCATAAATATAAGTAATATAATAGATGTTGAAATCTCTAAAATAGAGAATCTGTTGGATCTAAATGTAATTCTTTTTTGAGATTTTGACTTTTGAGTCTCTGTTTTAAAAAAATTATAGAAAAGCTGGTGGAGATGCTTTAAGAAAAGTACAACTGATATTGAAGTTTGTTAACTAATTGCATAAAAAATCATCTCATGAAATTTGGGTCATAATCGATTTTTATAGTGCAATAACCTCCAAAGGTATCAAATTTCATGTTCTATGAAATGATTTATGTACGACTTAATTATGTTTCATCAAAGTGTTTCATTGCTTGGAATTCAACCCAATTTATCTAGCTTAATTGGAGTTGCAAAATAAGCTCAGTATATTCCATTCAGAATGGAATCTGTAGAGTTAACAACCATTTTTCATTAAAAAAATATATAATAAAATTATTGCTACGTGGAACGCATAAGAATACAAATTCATGTAACTTGATCAACTAAACTTTTCGAAACTAATGGACTGTTTACCGAACGCTTACCGACAAGAATCAAGTTAGGGGATTTGGGTTTTCTGGTTCATATAAACTTGGATAAATTTCGGAATCGTGTATTGGAAATCACTTTCCAAATACTATAGTTTGCCCACAGGTTAACACGAAATTAGTAATGTGATAATCCATAATTTAAATACATGAATCAAGGCATAAACTCTTGTATATATATATTCACCAAATCAACAATTATGTATTTATAAGAGAGGTTGTCGGTTACGAGCGGTTAAATAGTTAAGACATTATTGCTTAACATTGATAAATGTTAACAGATAAAATTAGAAAGTAGTTACAACTGACTCAAAGGCCTTGAGTTAGAAGCACAACGTCAGAAGAAGTCCAAAGGTTTGAAAGTCTAGAGGCCCTGAAGGTATAGAGGCTCTTATCAAATGAACAAGTAGGGGTGCTCACGGGTTGGGTTGGCTGGGTTGAGGGCACTTTAACAACCCAACCCAATCATTACGGTTTGAAAAATCTCAATCCAACCAACCCAATAAAAAATGCAACCCAACCCAATCCAAACCGTTCGGGTTGGGTTGGGTTGGTCGAGTTGAAATTTTTATCGATCATTTCACCATTTAACTAAGTTATCGTGTCTAAACAAGTTACTAAATGTTTCTAAATATTTATGTTCAACAGATTATTAAATCGTCTAATAAAAGATTATTTATAAATGTTCTGTTTATAAACGTGGTATCAAAAATCAATAACAAGATTACTAAAGTAACAAGTAGCCAACAACTTTCCGTTTATAAATGTTCAATAGTAACAAGATTGCTTTGACAGTAACAATAATTCAAAATTAGATATAAATATTATCACGTGTTGTTGGGTTGGGTCGGTTTGTTTTGGGCCTAACCCGTTATCAACCAAATATACGTGGGTTGGTCAAAAAGCAGTATCGATTATACATCGAATTGACTCGGTTTGAGTTATTTTGCCTCAGGTTGGGTTGGGTTGGGTTGGTCGGATTAATCGGAAACTTGAGCACCCCTATGAACAAGGGCTTTGACCCTTGTTAGCGAAGACTCTGAGATCGGAGCAGAAGGCTCTGAGGCTCCACGACTATATCTATTCTCCTTTATAAAAAGAATAAGGGCTTAGGGCAGTTAATTTCAACATTGTTAGACAACCTAGGGGGGGGTAAGGTTGTATTTAAAATCTTTTACTTTCAAAAATTCTTTTATAAATAAATACAGTATAGAAACAGTATAAATAAATCAGAGTATAGAAATAATAAATAAACAACAATTATATAAACAGATATAATTTAAATGCACAGCGGAATAAATAAAGAGATAAGGGATAGAGATACTTGACACAGAGATTTACTGATTTACCACCAACTGTGATAAACCAGCAGCCGAGACACTTCTCGACACGATCCAATAAATGTATTCTTTACGGTAGAACACAAACCAAATACAAAGGAATTTGTAATAGTTTCTCAAGCCTCTGCTATGAGATAAACAGGATCACACACCCGTTATTCAAATACTTACAAGAGGAGTATAACTCACAATGGGTAATCACTCTTGTATAATATCTCACACTTGGATATTTTATAAAAAAGGTTTTATAAAATATATATATTAAAAATGAGAGAGATCAGATGAGCAGTGATGGTGTTGGTTGAATCTGTATTGTCTTGTCTTCCTTCTTCATCACCAGCATGCTTCTTTATATATCAGCATCTCCAACGGATATATGAGGCGCGGTATACCGCCAAATGCACGCGGTATACCGTGCAGTAAAAAGGACACTGACACACAACGGCTCTCATGCAAAGTTGACTTCTGGAAAAACGTACCCGCGGTATACCGGCTAGGACTCGCGGTATACCGCCGTCAGAAAAAGGACTTTCAACCAATCAGAGATGCACACGGAGCCTGCCGCGGTATACCGGCTGAACACCCGCGGTATACCGGCCAACATGTACCCGCGGTATACCGGCTCTACCTTCGCGGTATACCTGCGTCAGAAAAAAGGTTGCAGAAACAGTACGTATGGCAGATACTTCTAGAACCAAAATTTCTTATTTATTTAAAAGGTTTTTAGAAATATCCAAGTGGTATATTATTTTAGGGTGTTTATCATTATTAGTTATAAACAATGATGACGACGTAAACACTTCCGTCTTGAACCCTTCAGATTAAATCTTCGTGTTCTTCAACAACTGCACACTTGGATTAAATTGTTAGATAAACAATAATACGGTGTGTTTGTAATCATCAAAATAAATATATATAAATATATAGAGATGTGGTACACTTGCACCAACAATCTCCCCCTTTTTGATGATGACAAACACAACCGCTAAGCAAGAGCATATGCGGTTTCTCTCCCCCGTTTGTCGAAGCAAAAAGGGTTAAGAAAGACGGTATGCTCCCCCTCGAGAGATGCTCCCCCTCAAAATATGCATATATTTGAGGTAGCATAAACTCATGGGTAAAAGAGCTAAAACGCTCCCCCTCAAATTAATAACGATATCAAATTGATTTTATAAAATTTGAGGGATAAAATAAGCATAATAAAAGACATGAAACAAAATAACCAAAAAGAAACACTTGCACCAAAACGGATCTTAAGGCTTCGATTTTCGGTTAATTTTATGTGATTTAAAAAAAAACCACGTATTATGACCTCGTCAGGTAACCACGTATTATAACCTCGGCAGGTAACCACGTATTATAACCTCGTCAGGAAGCACGTATTGTATCCTCGCCAGGAAACACGTATTATATCCTCGTCAGGAAACACGTATTGTATCCTCGCCAGGAAACACCTACAAAAGGCAAAGAAAATATTTCGTGGTACCCTTTTCTTATGGGTCCTTTTAACAGTTAGTATAAAACATAAACTGCAAAAAATATGTTGTCGACATAAAACAAAATACGACAACATATAAAACCATAAAAATGGTTTAAAACCACAAACGCATCCCACCGGGATTGTCAACATTAAACATTCCTTTCGGAATCCATTTTCTAACCATTTTTATTTTACGATCGTATTTATCATAGACGTAAAATGAAGCATTTATATTCGCATTATTTTTAGATCTAGAAAAATTACCAATATACATACGAGCATGCGGTTTCCTTCCATAATTCACATTTTTTATTTTTGACATATATGGAGGTTTTCTCGTATCAACTTTAGGAGATGCAAAAAATCTTTTAATGGGTTTACACGAACATTTATCAACACATGTATCGGAACCAATGCCTTTACGACAATTTATACGATTAGGCATATTTAGCATTTTAAGCACTTTATCATTGCTATTTTGAAATGCATTAGCTAACAGATTATCTTTTTCATATAAATCGCATTTAGCTTTTAAACATGCATTATCATTTTCAAGTATATCGCATTTTGTACATAAAATATTTTCACATGTTCTTTTCTCTAAACATGCAATTTTATCATTTAAGACAATGCAAGATTTGCAAACAATATTTTCGCATGCTTTCTTTTCTAAAGTGATAACTTTATCATTTAACTCATTTTTGATTTTATTATCACATGCAATGGTTTGTTTACAATTATTCAACTCATTTTGACATAATAATAATTCTTCTTTTAATTTAGCATTCTCATTTTTATAACTATTTACGAGAACAATCAATTTTTGAAAAGAGACATTTGACATATCAATATCATCATCGTTATCACTACAACTAGAATAACTTGAGTATGAAGTACATACCTCTTTCTCGCAGTCGACGATGAGACACGTTTCTTCATTTCTTTGATCTCGGGTTTCGTCTCTCTTTTCTTTTGAGTTTCCACCATAGGTGATGTTCAAGTTCTCCCAAATATCACGAGCAGTTTCAAAGAGATAAACACGCTCAATATCATCGTTAGTAAGAACCGAAAAGAGAAAATTTTTGGCTTCATAATTTAAACAATAATTAGCCTCATCTTCGTCGGACCATTCCGAGCTAGGTTTTTCAACAACTTTGTTGTTTTGAAATTTTGTGGGTTTGAAATTTCCTTTAATAATAATATCCCAAATTTTTTGATTTATCCCACGAACATAACGTTCAAAAGAATTTGCCCAAAGATCAAAATTTTCGAAATCAATAAGAAGAGATTTAGAAAACCAAGCATTTTGTTGAGCCATAACAAGAATTAAAGAAATAACTTTAAAAATTTAAACAGATAATTTTTGAAAGCCCTGCTCTGATACCAAATGTTAGACAACCTAGGGGGGGGTAAGGTTGTATTTAAAATCTTTTACTTTCAAAAATTCTTTTATAAATAAATACAGTATAGAAACAGTATAAATAAATCAGAGTATAGAAATAATAAATAAACAACAATTATATAAACAGATATAATTTAAATGCACAGCGGAATAAATAAAGAGATAAGGGATAGAGATACTTGACACAGAGATTTACTGATTTACCACCAACTGTGATAAACCAGCAGCCGAGACACTTCTCGACACGATCCAATAAATGTATTCTTTACGGTAGAACACAAACCAAATACAAAGGAATTTGTAATAGTTTCTCAAGCCTCTGCTATGAGATAAACAGGATCACACACCCGTTATTCAAATACTTACAAGAGGAGTATAACTCACAATGGGTAATCACTCTTGTATAATATCTCACACTTGGATATTTTATAAAAAAGGTTTTATAAAATATATATATTAAAAATGAGAGAGATCAGATGAGCAGTGATGGTGTTGGTTGAATCTGTATTGTCTTGTCTTCCTTCTTCATCACCAGCATGCTTCTTTATATATCAGCATCTCCAACGGATATATGAGGCGCGGTATACCGCCAAATGCACGCGGTATACCGTGCAGTAAAAAGGACACTGACACACAACGGCTCTCATGCAAAGTTGACTTCTGGAAAAACGTACCCGCGGTATACCGGCTAGGACTCGCGGTATACCGCCGTCAGAAAAAGGACTTTCAACCAATCAGAGATGCACACGGAGCCTGCCGCGGTATACCGGCTGAACACCCGCGGTATACCGGCCAACATGTACCCGCGGTATACCGGCTCTACCTTCGCGGTATACCTGCGTCAGAAAAAAGGTTGTAGAAACAGTACGTATGGCAGATACTTCTAGAACCAAAATTTCTTATTTATTTAAAAGGTTTTTAGAAATATCCAAGTGGTATATTATTTTAGGGTGTTTATCATTATTAGTTATAAACAATGATGACGACGTAAACACTTCCGTCTTGAACCCTTCAGATTAAATCTTCGTGTTCTTCAACAACTGCACACTTGGATTAAATTGTTAGATAAACAATAATACGGTATGTTTGTAATCATCAAAATAAATATATATAAATATATAGAGATGTGGTACACTTGCACCAACAAACATTTTAGAATTACTTCTATTTTAGCTTAATGTACAAGTGTCAAAAGCATAAACCCTTCAAACAATCTCTCAGACTCGCCACGTTCCTCAAAAAACTGCAACCCTCCACTTCCCCCACTCCGTCACCCCCTTCCTTTCCGGCTTCCCATCCACGATTATATCCGCACTGCCCCTAAATCAATCTCAATCACACCAGAAACAATCAACGAGAGGAGAACTCTCAACAAATCTTCGTGCACAGTGGCTGATGGAAAGATTTCAGCACCAGAAAATCTAAATCCAAATCCTCTTCCTCTTTTTCCGCCTGTGAGTTTCAATTTGATTGCTTCCAAACCCTAAATATCAGAATCACCCTCTGACATTCTTTTGCCCGATTGATTTTGCATAAGTTTTTTGGTTCAGGGTTTCGATTTCGTTCTTCAAACAAAATGGAGGAAACATGCATTTCTTTCTTTCTCCATTTGATTTGAGACCGAGGTTTTACCCTAATTATCTTGCACGCCTATTGAGGTAAACCTAAAATCAAAATCCAAACCTAGAGTTTCTTCACCTAATTTTTCTGTTTGGTTTTCCTTTTCATCATTATTGATGTCGAAGGCAATGGTGGTTATATAATCGATTCCAACGCCGTAGGTAAGCAGATATCGAATTTGAAATTACTAATATTTTGTTATGCTTCAAAGATCTAACAGTCGTTTTAACACGAACTCAATCTTCAATTTCTATTTATTTTCCTGTTTGTATATTTCTCAATCATTAGTTGTATTTCTTTCTTACCCTTTTTCACTTTTGTGGACTTAGATCCTGAGAAGTTGGGTTCTTGCTAGGAGGTCATTTTTATTGCACAGGTAGTCCTTCTCTATCCTCGGTTATCTTTTCGACTATCCTGTTCCCATTTGAAAATGCTATATATCTCTTTGTTTCTTTGATTGGGTTTCTCCAGTGCATATTTATACACTTTATTTAATGTTATTTTTAACCTTCTTTTATTGCAATTTGTTCACATATTGTAGGAGGTTGACTGTTGGAAGTAATCTTGCACAAATGGGAGGGGTTTTCAACAGATGGCTAGCGGCTACAATGGACTGATGGTAATGAAAATGTGTATAAGAAGATATGTTTAGTTTGATCTAATTCTTCCAAGTTGACATGGAAGCATGGGTAGTTAAGTTTGAGTTGAATTCGTCCTATTCCTATCTTATGCTTACAAAATATGCATGGTTATTAAAGTTTGGTGTGGTAGGCATTTGATGTCTCTGCATAATTAAAAATCTTCATGTGTTTGTCATTTTAAAAACGCTTGAACTATTTTGTTAATCAACAACCGAAAAACGATTGAAAATTTGTCGATGTGAAATGTTGCATTTGATGTTGTTTTAATATACTAAAATCTTACCCAAGAACTAAAAAATGTTACTTTTACCGTTAAGTGCTTAGCGTTGGGTAAATGTGCGTTGGATTTAGATGAAAACAAGTAAAAAGGGTTATTATTAACTCCATCATTTTCCTATTCCCAATTTTTAACTTATTTCACTGTTTAACTTCAAACATTTTCGCATGGTTGTAAAAAAGGTTGTCTAGAATGGATTACAAAGGATTAAGTAGTGGTGATATGGATTTTGGTGTCCCTGCTTTTCTGCACTCTTTTATGTTGTTTTAGTAGAATGTTTAAGTAGTGGTGTTACAAGATAATCCTTGAGAGATAACCAAACTTTACTCGAAAGTTTGGCTGGATTCAAGTTTATTGAAGTCGTTATGTTGTTGGGTTCAAGTATGTTGAGGTAAGATACTTGGGTAAGTCTTTTACTGCTTTTTAAGTTATTGATGTTGTTGGGTTCAACTATGTTTTTTGAGAGACTAATATTGTTCTTTGAAATAGACAAAATCTAATTTCACTTTTTTTTTCTTTTCATTTTCTACTTTTTGTTACTTCTAATATTCATATATTGTAACATTTTCTTGAATAGGCAGAGTATATGGATCTTGAAACCTTTGGGATAGAGCTAAGGATGCCATTAACACAATAATTAGGTTGGATGAGAGTACTGAAACTGGAGTTGTCTTGCAACCTTGTATTGAAGGTACCATCTAAATTCATCCTTTGTCCTCTTCTTTTTTTTTCATTTTATTTATTTGAAATTCATAAAAACACACACTTGAGGTCATAGATTCAAATGGGTATTTCTCCAAGAAACATTACAAGATTATTGGGAGAGGTAATATGAAGATTAACTTCTATTACATATATACCAGTAAAATTTTATTGTTGAAATTCCATTCAATAGATGAGTCCTCATTCATAGCTTTTGGTTGCCTAATTGTAAGAACAATTAGAATTGCAATGTATTGCTTGTGAAAATAGGGCTATAATATATAAATAAGAAAAATTCGTTTGGCAAATTATCGAGTGAATTGGTCGAGAGATTAACTTCCATTATAAACATTCCAATAAAAATTGTAAAACTTTAGAAAAACTTGTGAAACTGTCAAAATCCCAGAGCCAACTCAGTTTTTGAGGAAATAATTAAAACAAAGATAATAATTTTTGCATTATGTTACGATTGAGATTCCCACCCTAAACAACTTTGAAACTTTTATTTCATATAGAAGACTTATGCAACAACCACTTAAGTTTTGGAGCAATAGTATTTGATCTGAATCGGATTGGCATTAAGAGAACAAATAATATGAAAGTGTACGGGGCCGTTTACCAAACACTTACCCGGGTAAGCACTTGCCAAATCACATTACCTACCGGATTGATATGGCAAGGACTAAAAATCTTACCCGATAAGAACGAATGCAACTTATGCAAGGACCGAGAGTCTTACCCCGGTAAGTGAGTGCGGCGACTCTTACCACGGTTAGTGCTTACCGTGTGAATTGTTGCATACGAAACCAATTTGACGGACGAAAATCTTACCCAGTAAGTAAGTGATAGAGTTAAATTTGATTAGTAAGCGCTTACCCGGGTAAGCGTTTTGTAAACGGCCCCTACCTTTCTAAAACCAAATAAAGTTATGTTTTACTTGCATCTTTGTCGATAAAAATAACTTTGGTACCGACTAATTCTCATTTTCTTTCAATGTTCAAAGACTCCCACTTCTGGTCGCTGATATTTGGATCTGCTTGCTGCTGCACTTCCTGGGTCTGTCCAGATTAAGCTGCAGGGTAAAAAGCATTGTAGGCTGCTTTTTCAATTACTTTTTCATATCAAAAGTGAAGTTTATCTCAATGAACTCACTGAACCATGCAATGTATTAATATGTTTTTTAACATGTTTATAGTTACTTGATCTAACTTTGAATAATTTTTAGTTTTCTGATAAATTATTTTATAAGTATTTTCATCGTAATCATGTTTGGTTTAAAATCAGGTTCTCTATATTCCAGAAGGCTGAAATGGCACCGGGAGTATCAATCAACCCAGTAGGACAGAAAAATTCAGGCTTTGGGACTACTCAGGATCACTTACAAATATTTAATATTGAGATGAAACCCAAAATGAAGTCTCATCAGATGCCTGAGCAGGTGACAACTTTTTGAAATCTATACTTTAACGAGTTGCAACCTTCGCATTTTGTTTGTCAAACTTTGTTGTTTATTTGGGCTTCTCTCATTTCCTTCTTCAGGTTGTCTTTTGGAAGTGGGTCACCCCTAAGATGTTGGGCATGGTAACTCATACATCAATATATCATTGGTCAATTGCTGGTATATTGCATTCTTTGTGTCTTTCAGCATGTAAGCTAAAGATCATATTTTCTGAACTCAGTGTTCAATCTTTTCTGCACAGGTGATTCTGAGCCTGTGAAGATGTTTGATAGAACGACCAATTTATCAAACAACCAGATTATTAATTACTAATGTGATCCATCTGAGAAATGGTTGCTGTTGATTGGAATTGCCCCTGGCTCACCAGAGGTTTGTTGTTATTTCATTAGTTGAATGTAAACATAACATGTTCCCTTTTATGGATCATTTTATCTTCAACAGTTGCTTATAGATCTTATTTATCTAAACACCAAACATAACTTTACTTTTATTTTGGTTGAGTGATCCTTGTGTTATTTATGTTATTTGTTTATGTTCTGGTCTCTTTAGGTTTTGTAATTTGGTGTATGTATTAGTAAAACCGTAAAAATTACCGCTATTGGTCATGTCTTCGTTAATTTACAATGGAATCTTGTAATGATGCATACCAAGGAGATTATATGGCTTGATAGAATGAAATTTTAACCAAATTATAATTGGGTTCCTCTCTTTAAGTTCAATTGTTCGTGTTTGTATATCAAGGGAAGCAATAAGAGATATGGTGGTTCTTGGCTTTTATTTTTTTATTACTGTTGTTTTAATTTTCAGGGTGAAATTGGTGCTTCATCTCCTATGTATTCAAATTCTTTTGCTACTTGATATGCTTGACTGTTGAGGACTGTTGATAGGAGTACTTTGGAAGGGCAATGACCTTTTTCCTTATTTTACAAATGGCCGAAGACAACCAATGCATAAATCGTCTTGCTTTTGGGTTGGCTGTAATATTGGACGGTGAGGACAGGAAGGAGAGTAGTCCGATAAATTGTCTTAGGTTTGAAACAACATTTAATTTTGTGTTTCTTTTTTAGGTTTTAATTAACATTTTAACTCAGTTGTACTTTATGTTTGAAATAACATTTAACTTTAGGTTCCATTACTTTTGTAAATACAACTATATTTTAATTATAAATTTTGAAAGTTTAAAATAAACATAAACTTCATATCATTGATTTATCTAAAAGTTTAACGTACTGTGTATTGTACAGGTCTCAAAATTGGATATCCGTTTTTGGATTTAATCCCTTCCATTTTTCATTTTAATATGAAACCACATAATTTCATATTGCATAAGCTTTTAAATTATAGTAAATTAACTTGATTTTCATATATAGTTCTATATGAAATGGCGAACACAAGAGTCCTTAAAGAAAGTCATCCAACTCTCTAATTTATATATCCGTCTATTTTTTCTTGGAATTTTGTGACTCAATATTTTTATCATAGAAGAGATAGTTTTTGGACATTTTTACCATATTTTTCTTACAACTGTTTTTACTTTCAAGTATGTATAAACATAAATTTCTAATTTTATTTTTTTGAGTTTGAAAACCTCATTATCTAATGAGACCTATGCATCAATTGAATTTTTTTGAGACATATTTGGCTAATGTCTATTTGATAAGAAATAATACAAAGTAGGTAGCAAGATTGAGGATTTGAGTATTTGGTTTCAGAATCGAATTACATCCCGCTGCATCGCGCGGGTATGATGACTAGTAACTCTAAAATATACTTAGGAAATTTCACCAAGTTCCAACATGATTGCAAGAAGGTTTTCAATGTTGTGAATGTCGGCTTATTTTTGTAGAGATTTGGGTAAGTTGGGTTAAGGGTATTTTAAGAATATAGAAAATGTGAATTACATTCCATTGAAATACCATCTATTTAGTAAGGAATGTTGAAATGCTTAAAATATGGAATTGATTGGAATTTAATGATTCCATTGATACAAAAGCTTGAACCAAACAATGAAAATGAATCTGATCAAAGGAATCTGACATTCAATTCCATCAGATTCCATTACTTTCTGTGAACCAAACGCCACCTAAATATCTTCTCAAAATTTGACCAAACCTCCCCCATGGGCACTTCCCTAGGACCCAACAAGGGTGTGTGGCCCCTTTGACCCACACCTTTTCGGCAATCTAGGGAGATATAAAGAATATTAGTAATTGTGTACTCTACCCCTCCTAACTCGTATGAGTTGTCTTATCACCACATCGATCTCAAATGAATCAATCCACACCAGAACTAATTGATGACATTAAAATTACCAACAAGTCATTAGCCTCATGTTACCTTATTAAAATACATTCTTGACCATCAAATGAGACTATAATACACGACATACATTAATTTGGTTAAAGTCTCATTCCTTAGAGTATCTCCAATGCAAGGTTCTTATAAGCAAAAAGTGATGTGTTTTGTAAGAACTACCATTGTGGAGAGTTTTCTTTTAAGAACCTCATCCCCTTTAGGTTCTTATTTAAGAACTTTGGTTCTTATCATGAAGTTTGTGTAAAATGTCAATGTTCTCATTTCTATTGGTACTTAAATTTAATATTTGATATTTATTTATAAATATAAAATAATTATTGATGTAAACAAATACATGTGACCCACAAAAATAAGATTCTTATAAGAACTACCTTTGTAAACTTTTATTTTAAATTTTAAATTAATAAGATGGAAATAAGATGACACCAAAAAATACAAAAAGAATGTTTTTATAAGAACATCCATTGAAGATGCTCTTATTTACTATGTCCACTCGATTAGTTAAATAGCACCCAATAAACACTCATTAAATAAAAGTTTGATAAACAATCTAACTTACACCATATAAACAATTTTCACTCATTTATCCTCTATATTTTGACAAGGATGTATAGGACGATTGTGTAATGTCACACCATGACCTGGCCACGTAACCGCCTTTCTCCGCACAATCCTTTTCCTCTGGAGCCGCAAAATGTGACCTTTTTGATCCACGTGTTAATGGCCCAGATAGACGGCTGTCTGGTGCCTTTTATGCGGTCAATTTATTTTTCCTTAAATTTAGATAATTTATAAATCAATAAAAAAAACATAAAATCAATCCATTACAGTAAAATTAACATTGTGTTCTCAAAGTTTTTTTTACAAAGGAAATGAAGGGAATGGAAAGAAATGCTAGAGCATCTCCAACAGCTTCTGTAAAATAAAAAAATTCGTATTTTTGTTTTTCTATATTGTTCCAACAGTTTTTCTATATTGCTATTTAAAATAGAGAAAACTAAAGAAAGCTTCAAATTTAGAGAGTTCTCAAAAACTTGTTAGATGGAGAGAAAAATTACTTTTTTATTCATTTTCACCAATAAGATTGAGTTATCATTATTTTATATAAATTGTTTTTAAAAATGTATTGGGATGATAAATTTAAATAATATTTTAATAATATAATGTATGTTGAGTACTTTAAAACAGAGAGGGTCTGTTGGAGCTAAATATAATTCATTTTATAGATTTTGACTTTTAAATCTCTATTTTAAAAAAATTCTAAAGAATATGTTGGAGATGCTCTTATATTCTCAAGTTTTTTAAGGAGGAAAAGTAAATAAAAGAGAAGAAAAATATTGCTAATTTTTTCTCCCAAAAATTTTCGCTGAAGGAAAGAAAAAAAAAACTAAAAACATTTATAAAATTACATATGACCTATTAATTATATTTCATTATGAAATAAATAAGTGTATATTGATAAAAATGATATCTTTTATTTTCTCTCTTAAAAAAAAATGAAAATTTCTTTTCTTTTCTTTTCTTATATTCGCTTCCTTTTCCTTCAATCGAACACAAAGACAAAGATTTCATGTTTTTTCCTTACTTACTTATTTTCTTTCCTTTCTTTTCTTTTTTCTTTTCTAACACTTGAAAACATAGTAAGACTTTTTTAACATATTAAATATAAGATGGATTTTTTCATATACTTTAAATTGTAAGGGCATGTTTGTTTTTATAGTTTCAGCACTTATTTAACCCTTATCTCTCAATCGGTTAGATGTTAAAAGTTTCAGGGTGTTTGTTTATTTTTAATTTTTAGAGGGTCAAGTCTCTAAATATCATATGAACTAAAAAGAGAAAACCTAACCTCTAAGCGAATTAGAGGTACGCTCCATCCTCAGATTATCGCCTCCTCTCCAGCGACTCCATTCTCTCTAGCGACTCCATCTCATAGACTAAACAGTGAAGATGAAGGGAGAAACGCTAGGCGGTTTTTCGTGGCTCTCCCGTGGCCTTTTAGCAGCTTTTTTCGTCAACATTGGGAGTCCAAATCACGAACTCAAACCCATAGTTGATAATGTTTTTGTGTCTGTTTCTGATTTTTCTTCAAAATCGACAATGAGTCGACTTCTTTCTCTCTAAAAACCCTTCTATTTCAGGGAATTTTCTACTTTTTTTGGCAACGAAGGGAAGGTGTTCGACGAATTGCCTCAATCGACAAAAAGTCGACTCACATTATTACAGCTCTTAAAGCGAGCATCTCCATTCTTTAGCTTCTAGTCATGACTTTCGAAATCCCTGTAATTTTCAAACCTGGGTTTGGTTTAATTTACCCACAGGAAGAAGGATATGTTGTTTCTCTCTTACCTCAACCCATCAAAGCTGACAAAGAAGAAGACGATGATGATGATCCGGTCGGTGTTTCGGTGAGTCGCCAGAGAACTCGTGACGTAGACGATAAACTCTCTGGTTTAATCTTCAATGATGTTGCTTTTGATGGAATCAAGAAAGATGAGTTCTTGGAGCTTCATAAAGTTGCAATATGCATTTGTTTTAGGGAAAAAGGCGTGGGAGGAGATTGTTAAGTTCAACAGTAATTATTCGATTGAGATAGAGTTGATAACAACAACTCATTCTGAGTCAAGAAACGAGTCTTGCCCAAACTCAGTGGCGGTTTCCGGCGAAGAGTTTCATTGGAGGAGATACCGTGCGGGTTAACACTGAGTTTGCACATTACTGTGATTAGAAAACCAGGATGCCGATTAGTACCTTATATTTTCTGTTTTTGAATTTTGTTATACCTGGTTATTCCTTCGTCTTTTTGTGATTGTTGTTAAAAAACATTGATAATAATGTACAACATTTGGTTCATATGGTACAAGAAATTAGAAAATATTAATTCACAATGTAACATTGTTAATGGATAAATTAGACAATTATACATATTCAGATGTTTGTCGGTTTACAAAAACAAACAGTCTTATTGATTTAAATTTCAGACTTCAGCACCACCTCTTAAAAATCAGAAGTGAAATCAGATATCAGACTTCAGCACCTCTTAAAAAACAAACGCCACCTAAGTATTTGATCTACGTGCTTTTCAGAGATTTAGCTTTTTGAATGCTCTAAGATTAGGTCCAAAATACAAATTTAGGAGAAGGCTAATGGCACCTTTATACATTGCTAACAACACCCCTATATAGTGAATTCATCCTCACACACACATCAACATCAAAACCTACTTTTTACATTTTCAATGCATGACATCAAATGGGGTGCCAATGGCATTGCCCCAAATTTATTATTTATCAATTATCTTGATATATATAATAGAGCTCCAAAATATTTTAACAATCCCAAATAAAGTTATACAATTTCTATATATCTAAATATACAATGGTATTAGTATTACCATGATTGATATATATTGCTCCTATGATAAAATTGTACATGTCAAATATTATTGTTAAAAAACATAGACCAAAACAAAATACTGATTGGTCAACAAACCGATCGTACGGCGGTTATACGGTCACCGATTTAATGGGCCCCACCATTAATCATCTCCATATACTGATTCAAAGATTCTTGTCTCTGCAATTTCATATCCTCGTTAAATTTCTTTATGAATGCTTCTACTCGCCGGTTCAACTCCTCCTGACCCAACGACGGTTCCTTTTTCAGCCTCCCTGAACCGCCGGACCGGCTGAGTTTTTCGGATTTTGTCATCCTTTCGGGAGGATGATCGACGGCCTCGGAGGAGTTGCGCGTGCGACGGCCTTGACCGTGGGTCTCCCACGTGTCGGATTTACGGAGGTGCCTCGTTAATGGAACTGACCGACCTTCGGTTATTGTCTTCCACGTGGTTTCCAGCGTGTCTTGTTGCTTTGGCTTCGCGACTCCCAACGTTTTTCCACCTGCAAATTAAATTAAACCAATTTTACTTGTAACCCAGATTTGATAATTTCTAAGGTGACGTTTGTTTTAAAAAATTCCAGATACGTAATTTTATTTCACTTTTGATTAATAAGTTGGTGCTTTAAAGGCCTCTGAAATTTGGAAAAAAGTACAAATAGTCTGAATGTAAAAACGTGTAACCGATTCAGACTTCAGAGATATTAAAAGGTTAAACAGCCATAGCCTGTTTTGCGGTTGCTAAATAGTTTTGATACAAAGTGATTAAGTGATCAGAATGATTAAGAGGCTTTTATGATACAATACAAAATAAAATATGGTTGTTTGATAATTGTTTAGAATAAAATCAGGTGCTAAATGGTTAAAGGAGTCCCAAGATGCTAAATTATTCATAGGGTTTTAGAACCATTAAGAAGAAGACTTTTTTTTTGCCAAACAAGATTCACCTTCGAGCGATTCAGAAGTTGACTCAGAGTAGAACTATTAAGAGGTAAACAAATAACCCCTTAAGTGTTTTTGTAAAAATACATAAAAACCAGATGATGACGTCATTTTCATGGAGTATTTTTGGTTTTCGATAACGGTTTTAGTCTTTATCTTTTCAAAGTCAGAATCAATCTTTAAGCTTTGTATGCTTTGTTTGTCGTCTTCATCAATACAGAAACCCACCGATAAATACATGTTTATTTAAAGTTGCTCTTTTAACAGAAACCAGTGTCTACCGCCGGCGATTATTCCGGCGCGGTGCCGACTACACTAACGAACTGAATATGCATGTGTTCAATGTGTGAGAACTGAAAGAGAAAGAAAGAGAGTGTTTGTTTACCTTCGGAGCTGGCTTTGGTAGGTTTCCGGTGGTTGAACCTAGCGGAAGCCGGTAATTTCTCCGCCGGAAAGGAGAGATCTACATGACTTATTTTCGATGGCGTCCAAGAAGACGTGGAGATTACAGATTTATTCGCCATATTTTTCATGATTTCTTCATAAGCTTCCGTCTCTGTCTTCATATCTTCATCCCTGAAATCATCCGTGCTCAAATCACGCTCCGGAACCTGAACAAAGTTCCGATCACTGTTATAACCGGCGACAGCCTCCTTCACCGGCGGTTCATTTAGAACGCCGTGAAACGGCAGTACTTCCGGTACTTCAGGTTGATGAAACTGTAGTACTTCAACGGGAAGCACGACCTTAACGGCAGGCTCAAACGGCGGTAACGGAAAAGTTGACGGCGGTGGATGATCAGAATCGCCAACCTTGGTGGAGTGTAACCGTGAAGAAGCAACGATTGTGAGGATTATACAGTTGAGGACAACGTAAAGATAGGGCGGTTTGAGCCAGGAGATGAGAGCGAACCATATGGCACGGACATCCGTGATTGAAAAATCCATAATTATGGGTGCTAAAAGCTTGACCATGACGGCGGTGGATAAGACGGTGGCAGAAACTACGGCGAGTTTGAGAGACGATCCCATGATCATTCCCGGTGGTGGTGGTGTCACACTGAAGAGAATGGTGGTTATGTGGCACAATTGAAAGTGTAAATTGACGTGGATGATTTAACAGTGAAAGTTGTAGATCTGGTGATTAGGGGTAATTAATGGGGGATAGGTGGCTTGCTATTTAACTGCACCTTTATGGGTCCCACACGCGGATATCGTTCACACCAACGTTTTTTGCCACCTTGTGTTTGTTACAGTACGACTTCGTTTTGTGCATGCGATGCGAGAGAGAAGCATGGACAAGATGACAAATATACGAAAATTATTGATATTTTAATTTTGTAAGAAAAAATTAATTAAACTGAAAAGAATTTTGTAAGCACCTTTTTGTCTTTTGATATATTGAATACACCTTGGTTCTTCTTGAATCAATCGAATTTTATATAAACCAATGTTCTAAAAAACTCGTCACACAGCCTGTAACGACCCAGTCTAAAATAAGCATGCAATTCGTACTAAAACGAAATATCCTAAAATCGGGTTCCAAAATTTCTTACATAAGTCTCAAGATTAGGTTGACGAAAACAACCTATACACAACTGAGAATAATACTACACTGAATTATAGTGTCACTTCACTACTGAGCTTCCTCGCTAACCACCCTGCTCACTTGCCAGAGCCTTTCGTTACCTGTTTCCTGAAAAGATTTTAATTTGAAAATGCGAGGGTTAGACCATGAGGTCTAGTGAGTCTCTTTTAACCGTTCTCAAAGCATTTAAAAAAGTTTGTAAATCTCAGTATAAAAACATCCACATATCTGTTCATATAAAATCATTCACAAATCTGCTCATATAAAATCATTCACGGAATAGGTCCGCCCCATAAATTAGCACCCTGAAGTCACCCTAGGATGACAACGGGTCAGTCTCATGCTGCCTTAGAGGGTCACACCTCCCTTGGCATAAACGGGACACACCCCCGGCACGAGCTGGCAGGCCACACCCCCGACTTAGCCAATTTACATCAAAATCAATGTATGCATACATCCCATTTAAAACTGTAAACAACTTTCATGCAGTCAAAAGCATAAGAATAAAACATGGCATTCCTCCTCGTGTACTCGCTTTAGAAAGCACGTTAAAAATCACGTATTTTAGTTAGAAAACTCACCTGAAGCTCTTACTTCTCCTTTCTAAACTGGTTCTGATTCTCGATCGATTTTCCTGAATTAATGGACAACACATAAGCTGATTATTAAACTTTCCGGACATCACCCCTTTCCGGACCCCCACACTTTCCGGACACACCCTTTTTCCGGACAACCCTACTTTCCGGACGACACAACATTCCGGACATCACTAAGTCCCGGGTACTTCCTACTTACCGGACGTTAGACTCACCGGACACTTAAACATATCGGACAAACACTTACCGGATACTTTTCTCATCCGGACAGTTCCCGCATCCGGAAATCTGCTCCTGGTAACCTACAATATTAGAAGCTTACCGGACGCGCTTCCGGAAACCTTCATCCCCCGAAGGTTTTCGGGTAACTCGCTGGACGAAAAATGGAGGCTGAAATCTTAATACACGCCTCTCAAACAGAAAGATGAAGCGGTAATTAATCATTTAGTGTTCTATAACCAAATCCTACCAGTTTTTACTATCAAACACAAATTAAGGTGTTTAAATCCCTCTATTTGACCTCAAATGACATTAACAAGAGAAAGCCCTCCAAAACCCAAAATTCATTCATAACAGATCTTAGTAGGTTTAAGGATTAGGGATTACTTTAGAGATTACTTGCAGAAAACGAAATCCAATACTACTCCTCCTTCTGATTTCGAAGCTTGGTGATTCTTCTCCTCTGATGCACCAAAAACCTTCAAAACTCTAATCTTCTTTTCTCTCAAGAACTCAGCCGCCAACATCAAACAAAAATCAGGAAATACAATGTTCTCATAGGGTTTTGTGCCCTTTTATACTCTATGCCACAGTTATCAAATTAGTCCCTCCACTTTCAGTTTTAATAAATTATACCACATGACATACAAACTCTTCCAAAATGGTCCTGGTTATTACACATCCGTCATGGCGCGCCATGGCACAAGGCTTGCGTCTCACGCCACGTTAAGTCTGTGGCACCCCATGGCTTAATGTGCAGTTTTAATAATGTGATATTTAATTTTTCTTTACGTTTTTAATGTCTTATTTGCTTGTTTTTAATATATAATCTAATTTAATTTGTTTATTACTATTGACTCATTGAATAACATTCCAAAACATATGTTTTTATATGTGATATTATATATGAATTGGAAATTTGACGTCATAAGTCACGCTTTGAAAACGTCATGGTTTCGTCATTGGTTCTAAGACTTGAGGTTTGACTTCGCCGCCACGTCATGGCTCACGTCATTTAAAACCTTGATATAAACGTGTACTGTGTTACTTGTTTTAAGCAATATATAGATCTAATGTGTTATTCAGTTTAACCAAAATAGTAAAACAAAATCGAAAAAGTTATCTTTGTTCAGTTAATCCAGCATTTTAAGCTAAAACCTGAATAACCCAAAATCATCTTAAATCAAAAGAGTTATTCATTTTGAAATATTTTGACACCCCCTAAATATGCCCCAGTCATAAAATTTTATAAATTTGTCACAATTTGCTTTGTGTTTTTTAAAAGCAGCGTTGTATTCAAATTATTTTGTAGGACCATTAGGCCATGCGTAACGCTGCGGGTATACGCTCGGGCTCCTGCGGGCTCCGCAGGGTTGTGGTACGGGGCGAGCGGGCTTGAGGCTCGGGTAGCGGGTTTGGAAACCCGACAAACCCGAGTCTTATTTGTTTTTTTTAGTTTTTTTATAAATAAATTAAAAATAAAGCCGTTGCAACGGCTACTTTTATAAAAAAAATCCAATTTAATCCCACTATATATATTAATCCAAACCTCTTTATTTTTTTCACACCAAAATCTCTCAAACTCTCTCAAATTTCATCATGAATCCAAACAAAACACCTACATCCCGTCGTAACCGACCGGATACACCGCAACCGCAAGAAGACCCGAAGCTTGGTTTTCAAGCGTTTGCACAACAAGGTTATCATCCGCACTTTTCGCAACCAATTCCGCCACAATTTTCGCAACAATTTTCGCCACAAAATCCGCCACAATTTTCGCAACAATATCCGCAACAATTTCGCCAACAATATCCGCAACAAATTCCTTACCAACTTACACGTCCCGGTATGATTGAACAAGGTTTTACTCGGGCCAACTACAATATTCCTTCACCCGCAATCAATCTCGCCGACGACATTGTTCCGGAAACCCAACATTCTAGCCCGCACACACCACAATTCATCTACACACAACCATCAAACCCGGAACCATCAAACCCGAGACCAACGAGAAAAGGAAAAAACAAACAATATGAAAATAGAGCCCCCAAACAGATGTGGAGTAAAGAGGAGTAACTCGCGTTAGTGTCGGCGTGGGTTGACGTTTCGGAGGACCCCGTTATCGGTAACGCACAAACCGGTGGTAATATTTTTATTGTTATTATTATTATTATTGTTATTATTAATATTATTAATATTATTATTATTCTTGTTAATATTTTTATACTTGAATTTACATAAATGTAGAAAGTTTTTGGACCCGAATCGGGCAAGTGTTCTTTAGTTTGATGGGTCGCGCCAATTATAGAACAACTCATCAACTCAACACCAAGTTCAACGACCTCAATAAAAAAATAAATGTTTTTGGCGGCATCTACAACAACTTGGTCACTAATAGATCAAGCGGAATGAGTGAGGCCGACATTTCACGAACGGCACACGAACGGTACCAAGCACAACAAGGGTTTGCTTTCACTCAAGAACAAGCTTGGGAAGTCCTAAAAAATGTCCAAAATGGGGAGCCGTTCCAACGACGACGACAACTTCATCGCGGGGTTCAAAACGTTCCAAACCTTCCGATGATGACGATGACGACAACTTCATCGAGCAACTTCAACGACCCATCGGGGGAAACAAGGCAAAAAAAACATCAATGAGTAATACGAGCGGGTCGAATACGAACGAAAGTGTTACTCAGTTGTTCACGACGTTCAACGAGAAGATTGATGATACAATGGAGTACAAAATGAAAAAACTCGAACTCGAACGAGATAGGTTGGAACACGAACGAGAAATCGAACGAGAAAAACGATTTGAAAAAGACTTCGAGTTTTTCGTAACCCCGCATGATCACCTTACGGGAGACGTTTTGAGGGTTACTTTAGCGAGAAAAGAGCAAATTAAAAAATTTCATAATTGGTAGTGTTTTGTATTTTGTAATTTTTATTTTTAAATAATGATATGAATTTTTATTTTTATTATTTATCTTATTTTTATTTATTAAAAAATATATAAATATTTTTATGTTGTTAAATAATTAAATGTATAAATAAAAGAATTAAAAAAAATTGAGGTGGCAAGAGGGCTTGAGGGTAGCGCTACGGGTCTTTAGGGCTTGAGGGCTTGAAGAGAGGGTTAGGAGAAAAGCTGATGTGGCGTTGATGTGGCATTGAGGGCTTGCGGTACTCATGGCCTTGTAGAAGTGTTACTTGAATTAAAATGATATTTAATTGCAATTTCAAGCACTTTTCTTGAATGGAAATTTTAATGAATTATATACTAATGTATTTTTCAAATGGGCCACGTTGCCTAATCAGCTTTACAATTATCTTGAAATTATCCCCATAACAATGAAATTTTACCCACTTTCTAAAGTGACACCTCATCATAAAAAACTATATTTTAATCAAATAACAACAAAACTACAAAAAAAAAACTCTTTACTATAATTTAATATGAAATATTTTATTAATTAAATAACTACAATTAAATACTCTCTACAAAACATCACAAAACATGATTTGACATAAAACAATTTCTAATTTACAAATTATTCCCTATAAATTCTTATACTATTCACTGCCACATCAGCAAAAAGTACTGATTTGACATTTGCAAATTACCAAAAACAAATTCTAATTTAGCAATGATACTCACAACCACTACAAATTCTAATTTAACAATCTTACATGACACTTTTGCAATCCAAATGAAATCCTAATAAAATCTTTGTTGCGGATGCTCTTAGATACCATGAACGTCGATGGCACCATTACATTTCGAATAATTTATTATAATATATTTTAGAATAAATTACCTTTTTAGTCTACGTGGTTTGTTGAAAATTTCTATTTTCGTCCTTGTGATTTTAAAATTACGCTTTCATCTCTATGGTTTATAATTCATCATCTTTTTCGTCTTTATGATTTAAATTTTATTGTTATTTTCATCAGGGGTGAACATGGTATGGTACCATGTTTTTTTTTCCATATACCATGTACCAACCAATTCTAATTAGTACACAATCTTATACCATGTACCAACCAATTATACTTGGTACCAACTAGATTGGTACCAACTTTTTTCGGTTGTTACATGTTGGTACGGTTTTGTACTAACATCTCAAAAATTGAATTATGAATTAATTAGATTGACATATTTATCAACTAGATCTAGATGCACTAAACATGTCGAGCATTAATAATTGTTGATATGCGTTGTACCATTCAAATAATCTTTATATAACACAAATATTCACTAATAGTTTAATACAAACGACAATTAAGGAGCGAGAATAGACCATGAAGAGTGGAGATGTAGGCGAGTTATCAAAGTTATTAAGGATAAGCGAATGAATTAATCCAATCAAGTTCTATATATCAATTTGTATTACAATTTAACAAAACGTAAAACAAGATAATTTAAAATTTCATAAATCAAAATATGTTGTATTATTGTTAAACTTTAATCAATAAATATTTAGAAAAATAAGTCGGTACGGTACGGTATTACTGTGGTACACGACTTCTAATACCACATACCAACCAAGTTTAAATAGTTGGTACGGTATACCAACCAATTAGGTCGGTACCAACTAAATTGGTACCAATTAAATTGGTACGGTTGGTATGGGAATTGGTTGGTTTGTCTCGGTACAAAATTGACACCCCTAATTTTCATCCATATGTTTTACAATTCATTTATATTTTAGTCATTTATACTTAAAAGTAGTGTTTTGGCTTTAGAGACGAAAATAGAGATTTACATACCATAAAGACGAAAACCGAAATTTTGGAACCACGGTTTTCAACAAACCACATAGACGAAAAACGTAATCTACTCTATATTTTATATAATTTAAGTTGGATACCTGTAAATAAAAAACAATATTCTAAAGAAAAGGTGGCCGGTCGCATTTATCACAAATATCTCTTTCATTTTTTGTAAGATATTTTATTAATAGAAAGAGAGATTGGGAAGATTAAATAAGAAGACAATCAAAATTAAAAAAGTACGAGAAAAAATAAATAATATATTATATGTGATTATAGAACATGGTCAATACACGTATGTGTAAAACGGAAAATTATTACAATAGTTAAATCTTATAAGATTTTCACTTTTTAGTCATTTTTTGATGTATTTCTACAAATAGACAAAGTTTACGTAGAAAAGCTTTTCACGTAAACTTTGGCTATTTATGAAAATAATTACAAAAATGGCTAAAAAGTGAAAACTCTTGTAAAATATGGCTGTTTGAAGCAATTTCCCCCAAAGCTACTTGGCCCATGTCCAAGGTCATATGCAATAATCACATGTGATTTTACATATGAGTTTAGTTAGTGTAAAGTCAAATTTTGATTTAACCGTTATCATTTTCTTTTATTTGGTCATTGTTCTTGTTTCAAATAACTACATATATGTAGGATACAAATCAAATAGAAAGTATGTATTTGTTGCACCCCTTACAAAGCAATGTACATAAGTGAACAATGTGTACATAATCTAAGATGCATGTATGCATTATTACATATGAATGTATGTCCATTATATATAAATTCTTGCATGCATGCATATGCATATGTATATGCACATTGTTCACATATGCACACTGTGGTTTGTAAGGTGTGCAACAAATGCAAGATTTGAATTTTACGAAGCCTCTATATATATATATATATGAACATAATGGTTAATCGTTTAAGATGCGTCGATACTAATTCAGGTACTGGTTTTTCAAATTTCTTGTTGTATCTAACATACAAGCAACGTTGGCACAATGGGTCCGTTTATTGCAATAGGTTCATTGACTTATTGTGGTGGTTTGTTGAGAACCTATATATGTTCCATTTTTTGGATTTTTCTGGTTTATACAAACTCAACGTTTTAGAAGAGTCGACAACAATAATCAAAATTATATTTTGTCTTTGTGTGAGTAGGCATGCATATGTATAATTAACTAATTAATTTGTTGCTTGAAACAAGTTTAAATAAAGAATAGTATATATTTAAAAAAGTATAGTCATTATATTTAATTTGGTAATTAATTAATTAATTAGATTTGGATGATTAGAATCTGTCTAGGACTGGTTCGGAACCATTCCTAGATTAGTTGTTCGAACATGTATGTGATTGAGATGTTTTGAAACCAAAGTCTTGAACATTTTTATAAACCCCAAATTCATTCCACATTTTGTTACTGTAATTCATTGACTTATTAATGATTTATATTTTATAGGTTTATAGATGTTATATATTAAAACGTATAATTTTTTTAAAGTTTATTACAAATATTTAAAGAAACAGTTTAGCGTGAATTTATAAAGATCAAGTTTATTATTATATATCTTTAAATAAAAAATTGACATAATTATAACAATATTAACAACATATTGCAAAATGTAACCCATAATACAAATTGCACGGCTGTCGGTTTGTGGCATAGGGATGTAAACGAACCGAACGTTCAGCGAACCGTTCGTGAACTGTTCGGCAGGAAGTTCGTTTATGTTCGTTTATTTAATAAATGAACGAACATGAACACGTTTTTTTGTTCGTTTAGTTAAATGAACGAACATAAACAATGGTCTCGTTCGTTCATTTATGTTCGTGAACGTTCGTTCATTTATGTTCGTTCATTTATGTTCGTTAATGTTCGTTCGTTTATGCTTGTTTATACATAAATATATTTATATAATATGAAATTAATGAGTAAAATCATCAAGTAAATTGATCTTTTAGAATTTATTTTTCATACCTCCTAAGTTAACCCGATTTTTTATTTTGTTAAGGTATTTTTTACGAACGAAATGATGAGTATGGTGGTTTTTTTTGTTCATTTGGGTTCGTTCGTTTATGTTCATTTAAGTTCGTTCGTTTAACTCTTAATGAACGAACATAAACGAACACGAACAAACAAAAATTCTTAACGAACGAACGAACATGAACACAAAAAATCTCGTTCGTTTACCGTTCGTGTTCGTTCGTTTGTTCGGTTAAGTTAAACGAACGAACATGAACAAGCTTCCGTTCGTGTTCGTTCGGTTCGTTTACAGCCCTAGGCATGGCACGTGCATTCTCCCAGGTGGCACATGTGAATTTTGCATATTTCACGCCTATTAATACTCTCAATATTTTTTTAATGGTCTCCTAGGCTAAGCTTAACTAATCCCTTGACAAATTATAACTGTAATACATCAGCCTTGATTAAACCTCAATGGCCACAAGTTGCGTACGTCTGGATTCGAACCATAGACAGATGGGATATTCCACCATATCACCATGGCCTTAACCAGTACGCCACATCACTTGTGGTTTAATACTCTCGATATTATGTTTTTATACCTACACCTTTACACGTGTAAATAATTAACATACTAATTTTGACTTTGAAACGTCAAACTTTTATATATGTTATATAAACATTAAAATTGATAGAAAAAACCAGACCTCACCTTCTTTGTTTTCCTCCTGAGAGGCTGAATTTCGGTAAGATTAATAGCCAATAGTTATAATGATAACTGAGAATATAACTTTCTTACACATTCATTTACCTGCAACTACTTCTATTTACCTATTTTTATTATCATAATGAAAACTTTAAGAGCTTGACTAAAAGTAAAGATAACGAGTAGATGAATGTCGCTAAGGTAAATGAAGTTAGATCAAAAAAAAGAAGGGAAAACAAGCCCAAAGCCCTTGGGCTTGTAACTCAACAAACTAAAGCAATCACTGCCAAGAGAGAGGTAGAAAAATAACATTCAGCAGTTATAAACTCGCGTATTTTTTTGAATTTACTAGATAAAAAAGATCGTTTTGTTAGTCATAAACTAGCTTAAATTGGTTACTATTTCAAATATCGTTTCAATAAGTATTCAGGGTCTTTTTCCCTTCAATTATGCCCTTATTTTTTTCCAATGAATTTCTCAATATGTCCTTTCAGTCAAGCATGGCAACGGGGCCGGGATGGGACATAAAATGCAATGCCCAGCCCCAGTTCCCGGTTGGTACATGGAATTGAATCCCTTTGTTTTTTTGTTGAGCCTATCCCCGGTTCAACAAAAAATTATAAAAATTTGTTTGAAAAATATAATATAATGTATATAATCTTAATTAATATATATACATTCAAGGACAAGACGGATTGGGGAATACATTACCCGGTCTTGGTTTTTGACACGACATGGATCCCCAATGCCTCTTTTTACAGGAACTCCCCGCCCCCAATCTGAACGGGTGAACCGGGTTCCCCAACGAGGCGAGACAAATCAGTGAATCACCATTTTTTACCAAACATGACTCATTTATCAACCGACAACAACAAACTCCCTAGCTAGTTTGCCAAACATAGTCAAATTCATTCCGGTGCATAATCATTTCATTTCACGATCCGTTCACATAAACATAAAAGACTAATATACTTGGAAAGATTTAAAACCAGAAATAATGAGAGGAAAAAAACACACACGAGTTTAGACAAAAGAGACCATCCTTGGTGGTGGTGTAAAAGTGAAATAGATGAAAGGAAATTAAAGCTGAAAATTGCATCCTCTACAAATAGTTTACAATCCCCGATAAAAGGAAAAATAGTTTTTCTTGATTCTTTGTGAATTACTGTTTTTATGGTACACTATAACTATTGCATGAAAATGATCATGGTTTTGAGAACATGCCTTGAGTTAACGAGGAGAAATCGTAGTCTTTGGCGGACTGGGAAGCGGGTGCAGATGGTAACGGAGAAGCCGCTTGTGGTTTAGATGCTCCGGATGGCCCCATGCTGTTGAAAGACGAATTTTGTCCCATAATTCCAGGTATTGATGCCCCAGGAAGTGTCGTGCCGTTGGTAGTGGCATTTACGCCCATCGTGTAAATGCTATAAGAAAAAATATGCTAATGATTTCAACAATAAAGTCATGGTATGCAAAAGCGTTCTTGTCGGTCAGGATTTGGGTAAATAGTAGAGAGATCAAGGCTATGTGTGCAAACTAGCAGATAAGTTAGTTGCTGGTTAATAAGATAACTGATAAACTAGTCGATGATTGGTAAAAAAACAGCTGATAAAGTAAAATGACCAAAAAGACATGTTGAAAATATTAATTGGAAAAATATAAGGAAGAAAAAAAAACTGAACAAAACCATTGGAGTTTATTGACACGCTCTTTTAATCAGACAAAACTTTTTCAGTAAGCTCATAAAATAAGCTAGCGGATAAACTAGTCAAGTTTGGTAAAAACAAGCGGATAATGTAAAATGACTTGAAAAGAGGGGTTGAAAAATTAATTGCAAAAATATAAGGGGCATAACCGGAAAAAAGTGGAAAAAGAAACCCTTGAGAGGTTTATTGAAACACTCTTTCGAAATGGCATTTCAAAAAGTTAGTTTATGGTTTAAACAAACGAGACTTTTTCAATAAACTCAAGAAATAAGCTAGCTTATGGTTGCCAAACACGGCCCAAAGCTCACTACCAATTTCCAAATGCTTTGCAAACCATGATTACCCGAAGCATTAGTGCTTTTCGCTTTTACATGCGCCAGTTAATACAAATAGATGAAGGGTTGGGTTCCGGTGAGAAGTTGAGGTTAATGTGAGAAACGTGAGAAGTGGTTATCGACCGTTGGATGAAAAATGGACGCACATTAGGATGAGATGTACCAAGATGCACCCGATCAATTCCCTTCTAAGGCGCAATTCATGGGAGGGCATTTGATTAAAAGTGATCAACAGTTCAGATCCACTTATCAGGCTTCTCACGTTAACCTCAACTTCTCACACGATCCTTTACCGATAGACGAAATGGCACGCAATAAATAATTATACCTGGATGTTGGAACCTGAAATGAATTCCCAGTTGGATTTGCTGCTCCTATGTTTCCCATCTAGTTCAAACATGTAAAGTATAAGGTGAGAGTGCAAGCAAACTCTCTTTTCTTCAACTATTTTTTTTTTCTAATTGATAATTGTATAGAAAATATTCGGAAAAAAAGGCAGCAATATGGCTTCAGCAACCATAAACCCAAAACACTGTAAATGAGTTTTATACCTGCTGCAAATATTTCTCCAGTTCATCTTTTCCAGGAGCTGGCATTTGCATTCCAGGGAATTGATAGCCAACATTTGCCCAGTTTTGATTGGACAAATTTGCACCACCAGATACCTGCTGTTGTTGTTGTCCATTCCCAGCAAACTTTGGCAAACCACCTGATTTAGCAGCAGCAGCCATAAGTAGGTACTGCTGTTGAGCTAGCATAGCAAGTTGCTGCTGGTGAAGAGCATATGGTGATGTATTACTACCCTGCTACCATACAAAGGGATTTGAAATCAGTCCTCATCCATAGTGGTTATTAAAGAAAATATAACAAACCTATGCATTAAGTGAAAAAAAAAACATTAAGATGTTGAGTTTGTGCGTTTGGTACGCGGACGGAACTGTACTGTCGAGAGTGAGGTAGGCGGGTGAAAGAACTACGGAAGGTTTTAGAGTTCTAATTTGACATGGGTAGTTTAGTAATTTTCCAATCTTGTCCCATTTCCCTGATTTTTTGTCCCATTCAGTTCTTGTCCAGTCCCACTCTATTGCGTCAACTGGAAAACAAGGTTTTGTACCGTCCTGTCCTGCATACCAAGCACACCCTTACAGGCATGACTAGGGGCCTGTTTGTTAGTAGCTTAATGAGCTTAATGAGACTCACAACTTATTCGGTCAGCTATACATGACTGTTTGGTAGTGGCTTAATGATATAGAAAGTGGCTTATTCAGTAAGCTTCTAGAGAAGAGCTTTATGCAGAAAGCCAAGTTTTTTTTCCAAACATGCCCCTCACAATTAAAGAACACGCTCCTTCTATCTATGAAAAAACCCTCTCAAACAAAGCCTTGCCAATCTATAGACAGATTAATCCACAAACGACAACTTTATCCATACAGGACTTAATAAAAAACCATCTAAACAGCCCCTAGATCATGGAGAATAAACAGGCAGACTGGATCCTGTTGATGGTAAATAGTGAAAACACACGAGCTTATTGAGGCCGAGCTGTCCAAGGTATTAGCAAGGAAAAGATGCTTAATAGTGTAACAGGCATACTATACCTTCTCAAAAAGGCTCATTATATCATTTTTAACATCCTTCTGAGGCTTTTCTGATGCATTAGGTTGTGAGAAAGCAGGTGAATCGTTGAATAGATCTTCTATTCCAGAAGTGGGATTGGGCTTGTTATCAACAGGTTTTGGAAGATCTGTTGTGCTGGTGCTTGATACTTCTACAGCAGCTGCAAATATAATACGAGGAAAGTCAGCATGGTTCATTTCAACATGATAACCATCTATAAGCCAAACTTCTTAAAATTCTATTTTAGTTCTCCCAAAATAAGTGCCCACTTTTGATTACTTTCCGATTCAAACTTTATTTATGAGATGGAGAAGTTCATTACTCCCTCTATTGGTAAGGGTAAAAATGTCATTTAGTTAATTAAAAAGTGTAATAATTACACATTTCTAAACTCGTTTAAGTACATCTAAGGAAATGGAACACATACATTGGAATCCTGCCCATAGATTATCATCCGTAGAAGCTTCTTCTGGACCTTTTTCAGTAGGACCATCCTCCATTGAAAGCATGTCGAAAAGATCAGTTGCAAAATCAACTTTAGGAGGAGAGATGGTTTCAGCAACCTCCTTTGCCAATTCAGCAGAAGGAACTGCTGGCTCAGCTTTCTGTATCACCTGTTGAGTCGAAATATATTAACAAACTTGCATAATATAGAAGGAATAACAAACATATAATGAGCCCAACATATTCATTAACTTGCCTAATGTAGAAGAGATGGCAAACACATACATCAATCCCGTAGGATTGATCGTACAGGAAACCTTTTAGGTCATTCAGTGGATTCAAACCAACCCCACCAAGCATGGTTCATATAGCAAAAAGAAGTGTAAAACTCCACTGATGTCATAAAAGCATGTCCGTAAACATCATACTTCAAATAAGAAATTATGAAATTAACCACATATATATATAGAGAGAGAGAGAGACGTAGGTTCAGGGGAAAACCTCAAAAAAATGAAAAACTGAGGAACACCATGGTAACTGTTCATCTGGATGGTATGCACATGTGCATACAAGTAAATTGATCTGTTTTTTATGCACGTGTGCATTATGCACATGTGCATGTTACAAATTACTTGTATGCACATGTGCATACCGTCCAGATGAACGACTACTAGGGTGTTCGTCAGTTTTTCATTTTTTTGCAGTTTTCCCCTCAACCGGACTCTAAATCTCTCTCTCTCTCTCTCTCTCTCTCTATATATATATATATATATATATATGTATATATATAGGTAAAATGAAGTTGTTTTTTGGTTTTTATGCACGTGTACATTATGCATTTGTGCATATGCACATGTGTATGTTACAAATTACTTGTATGCACAAGTGCATACCGTCCAAATGAAGGGTTACCAGGGTGTTCCTCAGTTTTTTTTATAAGTTTTCCCCTGAACCTGAACCTGACCCTATATATATATATATATATATATATATATCTTAACACTAAACCTTTCACTTTCAAATAAACACAAAAATAAATGTTTATTTTATTCACACCCATAGGCTTGTATTGAACATCAAATCACAACAGTGGTGCCTGCTTTGAGTAGTCTTAACTTGTTCCAGATTATGTGGATACCTCCCACCTCCAGCATCTCAATATGATGATATAACATATGATAAGATACGTATGAAGTTTGCACATTACATCACATGGAATGCTACTTCTTAAAAGACAAAACGAATAATAAACAAATGAGCTTTAGGTCACGTCTTTGTGGTCAATTTATTGCCCAAAATACATTCTTGCTTAGGCCTAGAATCTAAGTTCAGCCAGCATCGATTTTATAGCATCTAGAAGGAAACACTTTAAGTTGTAAGCAGATATAGTTCACAACTCAGCTAACCATAGATAAGCACTTGCCTTTTAACATTCTTTCAGGGGCCGTTTGGCTCGCAGAATTCAAAGGAATTTGATGGAATTGGAATGACAAATTTCTTTGACCAAATTCCAATTCCTTTGTTTGGTTCAATTCTTGAAATGGATGGAATCCTTTGAATTCCAATGAATTCCACAAATCAATGAATTCATCATTCCTTGACCTGATGGAAGGAATTGAATTCCATCCTTTTGCATTCAGTTTAACCAACTCCGACCACCACTGCCCCACCACGACCATGCAACTATTGTCACTGTCACACCCCATCCCCACCCCACCCTGCCTTGCTGCCACCCCCACCCTATCCTACTACCCACCTTCCACCCCTGCCCACCCTCACCCCACCCCTGCCAAACCCCTCCTGCCACCACCCCCCACCCAGCCATGCCCCTTACCCCACCCCTACCCCAACGTGCCCCTGCCTTCCCCACCTTGACCACCACCCCACCCCTGCCTAGCCCAACCATCCTACCCACCCACCCCCACCCCTTCTGCCCCGCCACCGCCCCCCCCCCCCCCAAAACAAGATGAAGATTCCAATTATTTTTAGAGATTCCATTCCAATTTCATCCAACCAAACGCAATCAAAATGTATGGTCAATTTCCATTCCAATTCCACCAAATTCCATTCTGCGAACCAAATTCCCCCTGAATGTAAGCCCTCACCCCCCCCCCCCTTCCCTCCACAATGCAAGTTATGTGACAAGCAATGCTATTTAGATAGAACAGTAAGCCGGGAGTAGTTAAACAACAACAATTTAACAACTTGACATACAGATTCAGGTCCTTTTGGAGGCACACGAAGACTGATTCTTGCAACAGGGGTGTTGCTTTTTGTAGTATGAGCTTGATAGCGCTTCTTTTCACCAGCAGGAGTCTCAGAGTAGCTGGTGCCTCCAGTTTTCTCAACAGGTCTCTGCCACTGCACGCCGCCTTTTTCTTCTTGCACCGCAGGAGGTGAAATTGGTCGTCCATCTTTAGCAACCCATCTCTTGTCTTCATACCTATAAACATAAGAGTATAGACAATGAAGAGAATGAAGAAAAAGAAGTGTCATATTACATCAAGGGAAAAGGTTCTTTTAAGTACTAAAAGGTACATACTTTGCCCGAATGAAATTTTCAATGCCAACTCTATCATAATTTGGTGGCAGCTCTGCTTCCCAATAACTATTTGACTTCTCATTTCCCATAGCTGAGCACAAAGAGAAAAGTGAACCCATAAAGCATAATTATAACTCCCTCTACTTATTTAGTTTTAAATCTTCATCAAACACATTCATTAACTCAAGAAATAAGAGGAACATCGGTCTTACACTGGATAAATGCAACCTGCTCGGGAAGCCATGTGTCCAGTGTAGCTGATCTCACCTGGGGAGGGATGCACCAATAAATAATGATAAAACAAACTCTTGTTTCTGTTAACAGGTGATTTGATCTTAAACAAATGAACATACTTAAGGAAGGGAGAACACAAAGGCCTAATATTAGTAATCACAAATGAATGAAGTTACAAAGAGGAGCAAATTAGCTAACTCAACATAAAAAATGAATGAACTACTTGCAATGCAATATACTTGGTGATATCGTAGACTCTTATTGGTGACATGACACAAGAAAGTTTGTTTGTAAAGGCTGAGTGTGAGAATCGAGATGGGAACTGTGAAGTCTATGTATATCTGAACATGAGCCATACACACAGATAGTATATTTGATACCAATTTCTTTCTTGTATGCCTCAAGACTAAGAATGCAGACCAAGCAAAATCAGCATTACCTATTCCGGGGTAGCATTGGCTCGTGATATGGTATGGGGTATATGATACATTTAATTGGTAGTATGCAATTGATGGGAATAGTCTCATTCAATATGTTATTTAGACAGTTGGATTCATGACACGTTGAAATGCTATAATTCAATACACTCTAGTCTTCTATGTATGTGTATATATGCACACAATTAAGTTTCCCCTTTGAATTTATCTGAATTTCGATTGAATCTGACAGATAGATTTACCTACTAAGAGAATAGAAACTTTTTCTAAATCTGTAGGATCTCTTTGACCCTTGGCTTGGATATCTAACTATCTTAAACTTAGTTATATTTGTAAAACGGAAAACATGTTGTAAACACAAGATTTATTTTATCAACTTTCCATTACAAATTGCATGTGCTTCTCAGCTTCTTCACCCTCTAGTCCACCACCACCCCTCCCACTTTCCCTGTGTTCCACTATCCTCCCCCATGCCTTCACTTTCTCGAGGACACTAAACAAAGATGGAGAGAGACGATGGAAACTACAATGGCAATACCAGACTTCAAGAAAATCACCCAATGAAGTACATCTTTCAATTTCAAGTACCAAAGGGTGCAACACCCTACATTTCTCTTATATTGGTCATTAAATGGTTAAACCCTAGCTCTCCGTACCTGTTCTGAACTTCTGATCCATGTCATTTTCTTTTCAAGGTCCCTTCCAGGCCCAATTAGCATACAAGCACAACAAAAAACTAAAAAAACCCCAATGAGTCCCACACGAAGTAGGGTCTGGGGAGGGTAATATGTACTCTTGAAATGATGGAGACTTTCTTTACAGCCACATCTACATACAATACTAGTTGGAAATGAAGGTTTTGCACTAATCAAATTATTACCTTTGATATGTGCACCCCAAGGCTTCTGTGGATTCCAGAACATTGCATGCATATAAAGATGCCTAGATTCACACTAGCCCATCGAGGACCTCTGCCATGGAAAGGTCAGGATTAGCAGTTGATGTATGGAAATAACTAAATTGCAGTCCACCTTGATTAATGAATGTCATAAATGCAACACATACTTGGTTTTGCAATCAGCACATTCCCTATTCTCCGGATGTTTAAGAAGTCCTTCTAGTATCTGGAAACAAGGATCACATAATATCAGTTGCCTTGCAGCAAAAATAATTCTCGGTGCACGCAAATGCGAAGAAGATGGAGAATGGGAGGTATTAAAGAGTGGCAGGACAGAAAACAGCAGGGGGGGAAATGAATGAAAAAGAAAGCATGACAAAAACCTGGTCCAAACACTTGTGCAACCTTAATGACAGAAAGTCATTTTGAAGGAAAATAAAGGAATTCTATTATTTTCGCTTTGCAAGTTTGTATATGCAGACAACAGTTCACTGTTTTAACTTTTAACCCTGCAATGCTGATCTCGATGAACAAATCAACCAATGAGGATGGTTTGTCTTCCATAGTCTCTATATACATCATCCAATTACCTCATTTTGGTAGCATTAGCATTGAATATTAATAGAGTCCATCTAAGTCTTAACAACCCCATTCTTTTGATTCAAGACAACTTATTACACTGTTTTCAAGTGGAGAACCACCTTGAACAAACATGAACTAAGAGAAACAATACATAGTCGGGGAATAGGTAGTTTGTACGAAATACAGTTGTACCAAGCCCTCTTAGGATTCCTATCCATACTAACTTGCCTTCAATTTACATACTATAGTCAACATGTTGACTCACCCTTTCCTTATCAGACAGAATGTGAGAATGCCAAGTAGTTTAAAAAATTGAATCAACATCATTAAACGATTTTTTAGCAACCACGGTCTGTTCTCTTATTACATTTGTTGATGCCTTTAAACCCAGGATTCACAGTTATAGCCCATTGATTGATAAAAGCATGGGCTGCTAGACAATCAAAAGAGAATTCTAATAAAACTATTAATGGAATTACCACAAATTTAGATGACTACAAAAAATATCTGCCAATGGTTTAGAATTATGACCATCGATCACAAAATTTTAACAAATGATTTTAGATAAATCTGTCGTCTAGTGTCCCTTACACATAATACGAATCAATATACTAACCGTGCCCTTCTTGTTTACCTATTACCTTTGAGAGAAAATTAATAATCAAAGGCTACACTTGAAGAAGATACAGATCTCCGGGATTACTAGATCAAAAATCTTAATAAGAGTTGCAAACAAAAAAGCGTATAACCAAAGGCAACAGCTTTCATACAATTTCAATAACTGTAATGCTACTGTAGCATCACGCGTATTCAATGTTCACAAAAATAAGATCAGATCAGCTCATCTGTAAATCAATAATACTAAATAATACAGTAAAAATCAAACTATGAATCATCAAATTAAGTATTAAACCTAAAGAATGCAAAATTAAAGACAGATCAAGTGACAGGAGATGGAGATGGAGATGGAGATGGAGATGAGACCTTTCTGTGCCTAGCATTGAGCTCCTTGGAGACGCCGGCCTTCTCGTTCATATTTGGCGATAAAATTAGTGATTAGTATAGATCTCTCCCTTAGAAGATTTGGATCACCGGAGACGACGAAGGGAGAGAGAGAGAGATGGGATGGGGGTTTGAAGTTTGATAATTTGGTCGTTCTTTTTCGTCTGTTTTTGGGGCGAGCGTGTGAAGAGAGTTGCAAGTTACTCCTACTTGAATTTATTCGAGCCTTACCTAGTTGGATTTAATTCGGGCTTTGAGATGTAAATTAATTAATACGAGACATGTACCCGCGCGCGATGCGGCGCGAAGTATCTCGAATCTAAAATCGATAATTTGAAAAAATTAAGTCTGTTACATGTTCATATTTATTCGCTTTCAAATTGCATATTAAATGTATAAAATTAAAGGTCAATATAGTTAATTAGTCAAAAAAAGAAAAATATTCGTTCGATAGTAGGGTCTTCAAACCAATAACATTTGTGCTCATTTTGAAGATTTTGATGAACGGTTATAATGATATAATTTATAAAAAAAAACATATTTGTTTAATATATATTAGTTTATGCATGTTGATATGATAAGAATGTAAAATGAAAAATGAAAGAAGAATGAATATAAAGTAAATTAAATAACTGATTATAATGGTATAAAGTGTAATTTAAAAATAAAAATTTATTTTATTTTTAATTATCATGTTGAACGTTGGAGACTTTAAAGCTTTTAAACTCGTACATGATGTATTGAAATTTGTACTTCTTAAAAATTCAAGAATAACCGTAACTGGAATTATTTTTAAAAAGTATAATAGATAAATATAGATAAAAGCGTAAAATGTACAAATTAAAAAAAATCTCGGTACGTCATTCTTGAAAAATCTTGATACGTATTTATGATATTTTACAATATTATTAAGTTAAAAAAATATCCAATAATAAACTTATTTTGAAATGCGTTTATTAATATGTCTTAGTTAAACTATGATTATGTATTTTTAATATTATAAGGGTGTAAAATGAAAATGAATAATGTAAGGGATATAAAACAAATTAATTGGTACATGTTCATGATATTTAATAATATGATTAAATCAAAAAATATTCAATATTTGGCGCATTTCGAAGGTATTGACGAGACGATTACAATGGTGTAATTTGTAAAAAAAGAAATGTATTTTTTTAATTCATTTTAGTTCATATACATTATTTATGTTTATATGATAAGAGTCTAAAATGAAAAATAAAAAAGTAAGGGATTAAAAGTAAACTACATACCTAATTATAAGGGTAGTAAATGTAACGTATAAATTAAAAAAATTGAATTAAGGAGAGATTTAAGGAGGAGTGAATGTGGGTGTGCTAATTGAACTTATGATGTAAACTGCGTCCAGATACATGTTTAGGCGAGAAAATACTGAAGTCGGCTCACCAGAAGTCGACACGTGGCATGCTAGTTACTTATTTATTATATGTATGTATAGAAGATATGTATATATTCTTTGAGATGTAAATTATATTAATATATTAATATATTTTTGAATCGGAAATTATAATGGATATAAATATTATTATTAATTTATTGAAATAATATATATATATATATTAAAGACGGGTTGTGTTGAGTTATGCAAACTCAATTTCAACCCAATTAGCGGGTTAGGTTTAACTGGGTTTTAGCATGTTAGGTTAGGCGGATTGACGGTTTTTTTGTACACCCCTATACCTTTTTAAAATTGATAAGAATTTGAATTTTGTATTGGTTTATAATAATATTTTAAAATGAGTTAAAACTATTCATGTTACAATGACCGATTAATAAAAAGTAATTTAATTATTTTTATTGGTTATATAGAACTCAGTTTCTTTTTAAATGCTATATAAACCAAATATACCAACAACAACAAAAAATTGTAACACCTCAAGTCCTTAAAATCTGAACCTTTTGGAAAATTTGGGGCTATAGTGTAAAGTGTGTAACTTTAAGGACCTTGTGGCAAAAATCTGAAAATATATATGTATATCATGGGGTAAAACCCTAGAACCCTCTCATTCTTCATTTGGTGGCTACTCATTGAGAAGAAGAGGTTTTAGAAGAAACAATCCTTGTAGAGGCTGAATTAGAAGGATTTCATTAAAGAGCTTGAAGACTTCATCTTCAAGGTATGGTTTCTTCCCCATTCTTCATTTCCTTGTTTGATTTGGGGAGATGTTTGTGTAGGAAACCATGATTCATCTTACTTCCAAGTTTTTGGTTATCTTCAATTGAAATGAAGTGTTTATTGAGTTTCTTAATGGTTTGCAATTTCCTTTTTGAGAAACTTGCACCATTTCAATGGTGCAATGTGGGTTTTGTCAAGAATATGATTTTGGGGTTAAAATGATGAATCATTGGATGAAATTCTTTGAATTAATTGATGTTTTGATGATTGGGATTGTGGGGGAATGTTTAGACCATCGATTACCTCAAGTTGGAGGCTCAAAAATCGACTTGGGTTGAGTTGGGAGTGAGAAAGAGCCATTTTTGGCTGAAAAACCGGGTGCAGGCGCTCCGCGCGAGTTGTGGAGTGAGTTAGCTAGCGCGGGAAGTAGCGCCAAAGGCTGTCCGGTGCCCCGCGCCCTTTGTGGCGTGAGTTGACTAGCGCCGGCAGTAGCGCCATACTCTGTTTCGCGTTTTCGGTTTTCGTTTCGCGTACTGTTTTAGGCTTGGATTGTGGTATCATTTAAGGGTTGTTTTGGGGTTCATTAGAGATGTTTTGGGATGTAATTAGATGGTTTAACACCACTATTATGACGTCCAATTCAGGTGTTCGATTTGAGCTAAAGTGTGTTTCGGAGCATGTGTCGATTTGCTAAAGCTCAGGTGAGTTCCCTTAACTCTTTTGGTGCAAATGAAATGTTTTGCTAAAGTTTTTCATAACTGATTATGGTATGGAGCATGATGGCATGATTAATCATTTTGAAAATCTCTATTATTACATGACGTGGAAATGTTTTAAATGCATGCAAGTTGTTTATCCGTTATGTCCTATGTAAGCCTTAAATGCATGATCTTGTGAGTTGTTGCTATGTGTGGAGTCGGGTTGCACAATGGTGTGTTGGACCTTGGATTGTTGAGAATCCTTGGTGAATGGTTTAGACTGTGTGCCTCGAATCCGTTTCGTGTGCACACGGATACGGCATCTACTAGGGGTCGTGGGGATCTATTGTGGGGGCCCCGAGTGTTGACATCACATGAGGTGATGGGCGTGGAGACCACTGTGCTATACCCTTGCTTGGATTCGAGTATTTGAGACGTATTACTTTTCTTTGTGAAATGATCTTGTATTTTAAAACTGCTCGTGTGAAATCGCTTTTCAAGGGGGAATTCACTAGACCTCATGGTCTAACCCTCACTTTCAAAATAAAACCATTTTCAGGTTAGAGTCTTGTTTGGAGTCTCATCTGGCGATGATGGTTAAAGATGTGGCGCTATAGAAGAGGTTTAGTCAAGTGGCGACTTGTAGATTACCGTCGGGCTTCCTGTAGCATCTCAGTTGTGAAGGGGTTTATTTCGATGCGTATTTAGAGTTAGATTCGTTGTATTGTATTGAAATTTTGGGACCGTTTGGTTGTAATGTTATGATTTTTGATTTATCGAATTTGAGTTGTTACATTATTTCATAAAATTTAAATCTCTCAAAAACGTTACGGTTAAACCAAACGGACCTTACAGATTGATTTATGGTTTTCGTCCTTAAGATCTCATGAGAAACAAGTCAATTTTGTAATACTTACAAAATCATTACAACTAAAACCGTAAATATAATTCACGCTACATTCATTTTGTCTCGGTTTAAATTTAATGTAACGATAAAAACAATCACTTTTATATTTTATACTCGTTTTAACCGGTAAAAGATAGATATTGTAACTATTTATAATGTTAGTGTAAATATATTTTAATTTTTCTTTACTTAAAAAATGTCACATTAAAATTAACTAATATCGTGTACGTTAAAAACCATTTATCAAGTAAATCAAAACGAATTATGGATATTTGTTATATTAATTAAGGGGAAAATATGTATAATAAGACAAATTTCGATTTTTTTTTATTAATACTCGATCCACCAAAAAAATGTCAATAAAAGTTAATGTAACTAGTATCTTAGACTATCTCCAATGAGGTCATTAACTTTTACACTAAATTACAAAATTTGGTGTAAATGACACTATTTACATCTTCAATGTGATCTCTATTTTTCACACTAAATTTAGTGTGATGAATAGTATTACACAATATTTGGTGTAACACTATTCATTTATACTACTTTTCACATCACTTTTAAAAAATAATGTTACCCATTGGAGAAGATTTATTATTAACACTAAAATTTATACTATTATCTACACTACTTTTAAAATTTGATGTAAAATATAGTGTGACCCACGTGTGATGACGTTGAGCCTCCTTAAGCCAACAATTCATTTTTTCTTTTTTCTCCTTCATCATTCTATTAATCTTTTTTTCCTTAATTTCTTACATTAATTTTAGATGAACATTGACTATACATTATGTTTGCATTTAACATTGTTCTCTTGATCATTTTCCCTAACTCCTCTTTATCTCCCAATCTATATATCTATATAAACCACCACCACAAGGAATGAGGTGGAAGCTCTAAACATGATAATCACTCTTTTTTTTCTCAATCTATGGTATTTTTTTCTATTTTCATCATTCTGTGTTGTTTACCAATATGTATTTACAACTCTACATAATGTCATCGTAATTTGATTTACTTACTCTATGATAATAAGTTCAATATGTATTTACTTTCTATTATGGAGTTATGATTTGATTATTGGAGTTGTAGAATTATGATAAGTTGAGCTTTCCAATTACTATTATAGAGTTATCCTACTATTGGATTGTAATTATCATTGTCTATGATAATTATCTTTTGGGTAGGGGTGCTCACGGGTTGGGTTGGCCGGGTTGAAGACGCTTTGACAACCCAACCCAATCATTGCGCTTTGAAAAATCTCAACCCAACCCAACCCAACCCAATCAAAAGTGCAACCCAACCCAACTCAAACCGTTTGGGTTGGGTTGGGTTGAGTTGAAACTTTTATCGATCATTTCACCATTTTACTAAGTTATCGTGTCTAAAAAAATTACTAAATGTTTCTAAATATTTAAATGTTCAACCGATTTCTAAATCGTCTAATAAAAGATTTCTTATAAATATTTTGTTAAAAATGCGGCATCAAGAATCAATAACGAGATTACTAAAGTAACAAGTGGCCAACAATTGTCTGTATATAAATTTTCAATAGTAACAAGATTGCCTTGACAGTAACAAAAATGGCGGTAACAAGAATTCAAAATTAGATTTAAATGTTTTTCACGGGTTGGCGGGTTGGGTTGGTTTGGTTTGGGGCTAACCCGTTATCAACCCAATATATGCGGGTTGGTGAAAAATAATATCGATTATACATCGAGTTGGCTCGGTTTGAGTTTTTTTGCCTCGGGTTGGGTTGGGTTGGCCGAAAATTTGAGCACCCCTACTTTTGGGTGCATGTTGAAATTATCCCCTTATATATTAAGGTATAGTTATCTTTGGGGATGCATGTTGAAATTAAATGGATTCGAATTACAAAGTCGAGGCCAAATATCTTTGCTAGAGAAGAATGGTATTTGATGTTGTTATTCTTAGTTACTTTTGTATATCATGTGTATATTTTTAGATATAATCACCAACTTTCATGACTTTGGTTTTGTCTATTATTTGGAGAGAGGGAGTTGATAATTATTGGATGGTGGAAAATGAGAAGATTAATTGCAATTTTTTATGTATGTTAAAGGATGAACCACCAACAATGACGTTTTGTCTCTTCTAAATATCTAAATCCCAAATTTATATTTTCTCAATTTTACCATTATCAAACATTTAAGTAATTAGATCATTCATCTTCTTCATTACACCCAAATTTATTTATTTCTTTTATTTTACATGGCTACTTTTTATTTAAATAACAATTAATGACACATATATATAATCAATATATTTAAAAAATCATTACATAAATAAAATTACGATCAATATGTAAATTTTGATTTACATGATACTTAATATAATATATATATACACGTAATAATAAACGGATTATAATGAATATAAAAAAAGGAAGATAACACTTATTCAGGTCAATAAAATATCTTTTAGTTTACATGTAAAAAAATCTTATTGCAATCAATATACATAAATGAAATATTTACTATAATTGAATGTAATATAAGTAAATTATTATATATTAATGTACCTCCTTAATTGATCTAATGTTTTATATTAGTCTCTTAATTGTTATCAACCAATATATATATAATAGTTATGAAAACTTATTACATTTTAATATAATATTTTTACTATTCATGTTTTATTTAAACAATAAGAAATAGTTTATTACAAAAAATGCTAAAGAATTGTATGTTGAAATTTTGAGAGTGTTTGAGTTATTGTTTTTATTATTTATCATTTTTTTAGTTTTTTAAGCCTATACATTTATATCTCATTAATTGATTAAATATTTCATATATTTTTGTAATTATTTAATATCAATAAACATCATTAATTGACATAACTTTTCATATACTTATTTTAATATATGAAATACTTATGACAATTTAATACATTTTAATATACAAAATAAAAGAAATTAACGAGAATGTTCAATTACATTTATATATTTTTTTGTCAATTTAACTTATTTTTAATGTAAACCGAACACATTAATTTCTAAACCTTTCATTTTTCATTTTTTATTACATAACAATAAAACAATTATTTTTATTATCTTTTATTTCGATGAGAAATATGTAACAAAAACTACTAATATTGTGTTGAAACACATTTTAGAGTATTTATCTTATTAATTGAAGAAACATATCATTATTTCAATAAAACATTTTCTTTGATAATCAATATAAATGTCTATATCTATATCTTTATATATATATATATATATATATATATATATATATAAGAAAAACCCAGGAGAAATGACATGACACAGTGTGGATTGAGAATTCTAGAATGTTGAATTGTGATTAACTTTATCCTTTTATCTTTATATATGTAAAAGAAACAAACTAAGAATAATGAGGTGAAACCATAAATTTTTTAGTATTCTAAAATTTTGAATTGTGGTGTTGGTTTGGTTATTTTGTGTTGATGATAACCAGAATGAGATAAGCATGTCAAATGAGTAGAAAGCCTTATAGAATTAAAATGATTTGTGCAACTTTGAGAGTTGATTTTTATTTGTATGACACAACTTTTAAAAACAATATGGGGGTGTTTGGGAGTGAGTATGAAAACTCCTTTTCTCCTTATTGCGTTTCCAAGAAGGAGGTGAGTGTTTGGATTTAAAAAAAAAACTCCTTATCACGTTTCCAGGAAGGAAATAAGCAATTTTTTGAGAAGCAACTCCAAAGTGACTTTTCAGGGAAGGAGATAAGTCATAAGTCAATAAGGAGAAGCAGTTTTCAAATGCACTTCCAAACACCCCCTATATCTTTATATATCCAACATAAAAATTCAAGCAGATTAGGTGATACCATAATTTTTTTGTACGACAAAAAGTCTTAAATTATAATGTTGGAATTGGTTATTTCACTTCGGAGAATAAATGCTTGAATGGCAAATGGAGGGTGCATATTAAAGGAGAGATAATAGATTGAAAAATAATGGTAGATAATAATATATTAAAAGAACATATTTTGTATTTGAAAATTATATAAAGACTTGCATGACAAAGTGATAGTATAATATTATCTAGAGAAAAAATTATGGTCATGTCGTACGTTGCCCAAGACTAGTTTATATATGTAATAAAAGAACCCACATGGCCACATCATCCGCTAGAATAAAAACATGGGATAATAAACGCGAAGTAGAAAATAGAGAAAAAGAATTGCTTTTTACCTCCACCCCTTGCTAGCCAGCTCATCCATCAATAATATCACCAAACCCTAGATCTATCTGTTCCTTTCCATGGATCATCATATCACTGGTACTGCTACTGATCCCTTTAAGAGAAAGCCAGGTCGTCCTCCTAAACACAAACACCGGCAGGATTTTGGGTTCCAGGTGCCGGATGAACAGCCACCAGCTCAGTTTGACCACCACTTGGGTGCTGAACAAGGAAATGATTCTGAACCTATCTTGGCTGATGATGGTGTTGCCCCAACTCCTCCGCCTTCTGCAAAGAGGGGGCGAGGTCGGCCACCAAAAGGTGCTGCTGCTGCTGTCACTTTTTCTGGTGGTAGTGGTAGTGATGTGGAAGCAGGGAAGAGACTGCGAAGGCGTAAATCTGGGAGGCCTAAGAGAACTGGAGGGCCAGTAACTGTGCCTTTATCTGGAAATGTAAGAGGAAGGCAGCCTGCACAAAATATATCTGTTGTTAACACTGCTGATGCTGATGCTGGTTCAGTTTCAAGGGGGCGGGGGCGTGGTCGGCCTCCCAAAACTTCTGGTGGTGCAAACAAGATCAGAAACTTGACATCACAAGTTCACAACCATTTGGCTGGTCGAACAAGGTAAAACATTTTTATTTCTTTATTATATTTGGTTATTGTCACTTATTAGTGTTCCTTGTGATTAAGGTTCTTATGGATTAAGTGCTTTATCAATGGCAAAACCTATGGTACTGTAATATATATATATATATATATATATATATATATAGAGAGAGAGAGAGAGAGAGAGAGAATCACTATTTTGTAAACTTTTTTCGTGTAAACTTTGGATTTCATAGGTTTTTTAATGAAATTTTTTCATAAAATTGTTTATTTTGATGAAATTGTTTCATGTATTTGTGTTTTTTATGTAGTTTCATATTTTTTTTTTCATTCCTATGAAACTTGATGAAACTTTTTCGTTTTACATAAAAAACACATATATGAAACAATTTCATTAAGAAATGAATGATATGAAACATTTTAATCAAAATAAACAATTTCATAAAATAATTTCATCAAGAAAACCTATGAAATCCAAAAGTTTACAAGTTTACACACATTTAGCAGTTTACAATTTATTATCCCTCTCTCTCTCTATATATATATATATGGGAAATTAATTGAAATACCCTATGTTGACCAACCTTTCATCCATATGCCCTATCTCTCTCCCAATTAACCAAAATACCTAGAAAATCCGTGGCCCAACCCGTGGCCCACGGATATTTTCAAAAATAACGAATTTGGCTCCTTAGGTGGCCGTGGGAGCCCGTGGGAGACAACAAAATAATCCGTGGCCCGTACACGAATCTGTGGCCTACGGACTATCGGTCGGAAACCATAATCCGTGGCCTCCTACCTACCCCATTTAATACACCCCACACCATACGGCTTCTATAAATTGAAGAGGATGCCCCACGACAAACACACAACTCTCACTCTCTACTCTCTCATCATAGTCGTGTGGTGCACGCGTTTAAACAAGTTCGTTAACATTTTTCTTTGGCAAACAAAATGAACGTTATGGCTCGTAAGGTAAGTTTTGAAACCTCGTTGTTGTAGTTATGTGTTATTTGTGTTTTAATAAAACGTGTGTTATATATTTGTTCGAATATATAAGTTAAGTTTCATAACCTCATTGTGTTATATATAGCGTGTTTTTATTAAAATATGTCTAAACTATGTGTTATATATTTGTTAGATTAGAGCCTGTTTTTTTTAATTAAATGTGTGTTATTATATATCATCTTATTTCTAAAAATGTGTGTTAGATATATATCATCTTATTTCTAAAAATGTGTGTTAGATATATATCATGTTTTTTATAAAAATGTTTGTTAGATATATGATGTTATTTATAATTTAGGTCCCTTATGTTTGCCCAAATTACAACTTAGGTCCGTGAAGTTTGCATAATTACGAATTAGGCCTCTTAAGTTTGCATAAATACGATTTTGGTCCCTTAAATTTGCAAATTACAACTTAGGTCCTTGAACTTTGCATAATGACAAATTAGGTCCCTTAAGTTTGCATAAATACGATTTTGGTCCCTTAAGGTTGCATAATATAAACTAAGGTCCTTGAACTTTGCATAATGACAAATTAGGTCCCTTAAGTTTGCATAAATACGATTTGGTCCCTTACCTTTGCATTACCATGTAGGAGGATTTTTACTATACGGACTTGACGCTCAAGTGTCGCCTGACATTTGCAAAAGAAATTAAAACCCATATGGACAATCTAACTGGACGGGAATTGATCTCAAGATTTCAGCTCACACCTTTCGGTCCATGGCTCCACGTTACCATGACTGATGGCCACCCGACGCTGGTTCACATGTTTTTGCAAAGGGAGGTCATTGTGCGAAATGCAGATCGTGACGTGATGTATTTTGATGTGTATGGACGTCACATGCACTTTGGGAGCGCTGAGTTCTGTCTTCTGACAGGACTCCGTTTCGGACCAGAACCCTCCCTTCCTCCCCTAGCAACTGACAGGTTCGTTAGTAGGGTTTGGCCCGGAACCAATCCGGAGGACTTGAAGATTGACATGGTGGTTAAGCGGGTTAAGCGAGGTCTTAGAGATTATTCAGACGACGATATTATCCGTGTGTGTATAGTGCTGATGGTAGAGGTCATGTTTATGGGTCGTGAGCTATATTCGATCGTTTCCGAGACAGTCCTTAGAGCCGTCGAGGACTTGGATACATGTAGCAGGTTTCCGTGGGGTAACTACATCTGGGCCCATACATTTAAACAATTGCACCTTGCCATCATGCGACGCAAAGACAAACATTCCAAGATGACTTTGTCCGGCTTTGTATACGCTTTTAAGGTTAGATAAGTAGTATAACATAAATTATAATTCGTTTGAGGTTGCCTTTTTATACGTACTTGTTGTGTAATTCCAGATATGGATCGTAGAGATGTTTCCTGTTGCCCAAGAAAATTTCATTATGCGCAGCGATAGGTTTATTAGAGGAACTCGTTGGGACCGGGCTACAGCAATGAACAAGAGTACTTGTCTTGCCATGTTCAACTCAGTAAATGTAAGTTATTTTACTATTTTATAATTCTAGTCCTGCATATTAATTCTATCATGGTTTTCAATATATTTAGTCGCCGCGTCCGCCGCTTGGTGAGCTTGAGCCTACGGATGCCGAGTTAGCTCAGCCCTGGTTTCGCGAGAGTATCTCCTTCATTCGAAGATCTGCGGAAAGGCCATCGACGAAGAGGTCACGGCGGTCCTCTCCCGACGAGGATGACGCGCAACCTCAACATCCTGTTGGGGTTAACGACCGATATGAGGCGCCCCCGCCCCTTTGCTACTCCCATGATGGTATGTCACATCCCGACCCATATCAAGCGAAGTGGGACGAGCTGTCAGCGCTGGACCGCTACGTACGCGAGGAGCACGAGAAACACGAGAAACGGCTAAAAGCTGTCGAGGATATTTGTTCACAGTTTAACGCCGTTCACGTTAGTGTTTAACTTAATTTTTCCCCATAGATGTTTTACTTTGTGTATTGATATTATGTTCTATACTTGTATTAGATGTCGATCCCTCAACCGTCCTACATCCCAGCTGTATACACGCAGGCTGCACCGGAGACGTTTGCCACTACGTCAACGTTTACCCCGTAGAACCTTGCCATTGCAGGCATGTACATTCATGGTTGATCATATCGACAGTCGTGTCCAAACGGTGATCCCGAACCTGGTACTTCTCATATCCAATGCCGAAAACCCTCCAAGTCGTAGACTTTCCGGCCCTTCTGAGAATTACCTTCTCCGCCTCTGGTGTGACTCTGCTACGCATTTGATCTACAATTATATGTGTTAATTGTGTTAAGATTTATAAACATCACAAAACTTATATATATATATATATATAGGTTCCAATTTTTAGACTTTATCAACCTCCCTTTAGCCGTCGAAGATGGTACCACTCTTGTAATAAGGTGCGAAAGTACTCCATAAGCTGTACAATCAGTAATCTACGAGCAAAACGGGAGAGTGCATTCACCGACTCTGCACTGTTGGAGGTCATAATGTTATATCATGCACCAGGAAAATGGGCCCTTGACCACCTCTCCTTACTAGCATCGTCCATAACTTTAACTCCACGAGGTACACTAATTCGTAATGCATTCATGTAACGGTCAAACTCCCGAACCGTGTACGCTTTGCATGTCTTCCAGTAGGTCGTGTGGTACGTCGCAATACTTTTGTCCTTGCTCTTCACGTTCATCTCCAAATGCCGGCAGCATAGGGCATGAGGGGTATTTGGGTACACGGCGGAAATTGCAGTGCTTATGGCCGGAGCCCTGTCGGACATAAACACCAACCCTGTCGGCTCTCCGATACATTCTCTCAACATGGACAAAAACCAACCCCACTTCTCCCCGGTCTCGGACTTGCCTACTCCGAAACCAATGGGCACAATGTTTTGATTTCCGTCCATGGCAACAGCCAAGAACATCATACCCAAGTAACGTCCCTTTAAATGGGCAGCGTCTATCACAACGACACGACGGAGATTTGTCAAAAAGGTTTTGATCTGCAAAAATGTTGGTGGTTTCCGTCAGTAAATGTTATAGTTTATAATATGTAAACATATGACGTATTAATATACGTACCGCAACTCCAAGGGCAACAAAACACAACTCAAAACGTCCCTTTGAATCTGTCCTTATTCTGGTGCGTGTACCTGGATTATTCAACTCCATATTATATAAATACGTAGGGAGTCGTTCATACGACTCCTCAGGAGTGCCCCTCACCAGTAGTAGGGCCCTACATCGCGCACGCCAACTTTGGTGGTAACCGATAGTGATCCCGTACTGCTCGTTTATATCGTTCATGATGTCCTTTGGCCGAAATGCCCTACTAGCATCAAGAAATTTTCCTTTGAGTATATGTCCCAAAGTCTTTTTGTCGGCTTGTCGGTGGTTGGGATTCAGTTGCGTCCCGGAACAAGTGTGTACGTCGTGCAATGTTCTAACGTGAAACATCCCTCCTTTAGTGCCCACGGATCTCGCTGTCAAACGCCAATTACAATTCTCTCTTTCACATACAGCCACATATCTTTGTCAGATTTCTTAACTTTTCTCACAAAACCCTCTTCAATGAACTTAATGCCGAGCTGTATAATCATTTCATCCTTTGTTTCAAATATCTGACCTTCGCGTATATTTGAACTACGATTATAAGGTACAGGTTGGTAGGTTGGTATAGAGGTCTCTGAGGTTCGAAGGGGATAAGGCATATCAAAATAATCATTTAACTCACCAAATGATTTATTACTAGGGACATATTCCTCATCATTATCGGTATCTGAGTTGTCCAAATCAGATATACCCACTGTGAAAACGTGGGTTTCGTCATCAGCAACTCCAACAAACCGTCTTCCTTCGTCTTCTACTTCTTCTTCTAATCCTTGTGTCTCCGGAACAAATTCGGGAGAATAGTCATTAAGACCATATGTATGATCTGGATTCAATGTTGCGTCATATGACGCCTCAAATTGAGAACACTCACCGACATGGGTTTCGTCATCACCTTCATCCTCACCTTCGTCCTGACCTTCGTCATCACATTCGTTGCACATCGATGGAACGACATACCCAAAAAGAGTTGGGGGTCTGTCTGACTCGACCGCAAATTGCATAAAATCAGAAACATGTCCATCGTCGGTTAACTCGGAGATTGAGCCATCATTCATGTACACTAACTTGGTTTCACCAACAGCAGAACGTTCAATACCACATCTTTCAATGGCATAAGCAAGCAACTTCTGATGTGTAATGTTTACTTTCGTTTCACACCATGCTTAGATTTATAAGCAAAGTTCCACACATCGTTATGTTGCACCCATTCACCATCGAAACACAAATATAGCTTAGCTTTTTCAACATGTGAACTCATTTTTCAGTAGAAAGAAAATGATTCAAATGATGAAAACAGAAAGGGATGTGATTCAAATGGTGAAGAGATGGAATGAGATGTGATTCAAATGGTTTACAACTTACTGATTTTATAGATGAAAGGGATGTGATTCCAAACATACAATTGAATTCACAAACGTACCCTTATCAGGCATTCAATTCTCGTGGAATGCATGCCAAAAACGTGCAACACATTAAAATTTAGGTTCACATTAAAATTCTTGTCCGTGGGCCACAAACATAATGTATTTCCCACGGAATTGTTTATAAACCCACGGACTCCCAGATCCACGGAATTTGCCCACGGGCGCTTGAGGGGTAAATTTGTCTATTTCTAAACATAATCCGTGGGCCACGGGTTGGGCCACGGATTTTCTGGGTATTTTGGTTAATTGGGAGAGAGATAGGACATATGGATGAAAGGTTGGTCAACATAGGGTATTTCAATTAATTTCCCTATATATATCATGTGTGTTGGTGCAAGTGTACCACATCTCTATATATTTTATATATTTATTTTGATGATTACAAACACACCGTATTATTGTTTTTCTAACAATTTTATCCAAGTGTGCAGCTAATTGGACAACATGAAGATTTTATCTGAAGAGTCCAAGACTGGTGTTTACGTCATCATATATCTCATAATAATAAACACCCTAAAATAATATACCACTTGGATATTTTAAAAAAACCTAACCCAACACTATTTTTAAATCTTTGATTTAAATTGATTTTAGAATGTTGATTTTTTTGGAATAAAACAAAAGGAATTCAGTTGCCTTTTTAAGCTATGGTCACTCCTGACGCAGGCACCTTTTTCAGGCGGTATACCGCGTGATGCTCGGCGGTATACCGCGGCTCTGTTACATATGGCAGGTTCTTGCAGGTTGACCTTCCTGCTGTCAGCCACCTTTGTCAGGCGGTATACCGCGTGGTGTATGGCGGTATACCGCGGCTCTGCTACACCGTTTTGCAGGTTTGCTTTTGCAGGTTGACCTACTTTTGGTCAGCTACTTTTTCTGGGCGGTATACCGCGCCCATATAGGCGGTATACCGCGGTGAGCTTTTGACCGTTGCCACGTCCAGCTTAAATACATGCAGCTTCTCAGCATTTATCAGACGAGAAGCAGACATTGAATACCTAGCTTCTAAAGAGATTACTCAGCTCCTCATCTCATTTAATAACTTATTCAAGTTATAATTTTTGAGTGATCAACCTCTCACAAATCCAAGTGTTATACTTATACAAGAGTGATTAATATTGTGAGATATATTCTCTTGTAAGTATTTGAATAGTGTGAGTGATTCACGTTCTCGAGCAAAAGCAAGAGATTTTATTATCATTGTATCAAGGTTTGTGTTCTACCATAAAGAACACTTATAGTGAATCAGTGTGTCGAGAAGTGTCTCGGCAAGTGGACTAGCCAGCCAGTTGGTGGTGAACCACTTTAAATCTCGGTGTCGGTATCAACGTTCTCTACCCTTATCTCTTTATATTCCCGTTGTGCACTTAATTTTATTTATATATTTGTTGTGCATGCAATATTTATTGTTGATTTTGATAAGAGAATTTTTTATTCGTGAAATTTTTTTAAATACAACCTTTACCCCCCCTAAGGTTGTCCTAACAATTGGTATCAGAGCAGGTTGCAAGTTTTTTTTTTTTAAAATCGTTGTATTTTTAAAAACTTGTTCCTATTTTAAATGGCAACCTCTGAGGGAATTATTTCTACAAAAATTCCGCAAATTGACACCGAGAATTTTGGTCTCTGGGCAAATCTTTTTGAATGCTACGTTCGTGGCAAAAGTCGAAAAATTTGGGACATTATTAAAAATGGAGATTATAAACCCACCAAAACCAAAGATGGAGTAATTAGTGAAAAACCAGTAGGGGAATGGTCCGCCGCTGAGGATGCTTGGGTTTGCTTAAATTTTGAAGCTAAAAATATTCTTTTTTCGGCACTTACTAAAGATGAGATTGAACGTGTTTATTCTTGTGAAACTGCTCACGATATTTGGGAAAATCTAAATAACACTCATAGAGGAAATTCTCAAGTCAAAAGCTCAAAAATAAATATTCTTGTACATGATTATGAAATGTTTGAGATGTTAAAAGATGAGTCAATCGACTCAATGTTTAAACGTTTTAACCTTATCATGGTGAGCTTGAAAGGTCTTGGTAGAACTTATCCAAACGAAGATTACGTACGAAAAATTCTTCGAGCGCTTCCTCCGGAGTGGATGCCGAAAATCACATCGTTGGAAGACTCCCGTGACCTCTCAATGATGAAATTAGATGATCTCATTGGAAATCTCAAAGTGCATGAAATTGCACTAAAAAGGAACAAAGATCGGGAGCATGATAAAAAGAAATCGTTGGCACTTAAAGCTTCAACTTCAAGTGACGAGAAGGAGAAGAAGAAAAAGAAGGAGAAAGCTAGCTCCTCAAAGGATCAACCCGAACATCTTGACGATGTAGCCATGTTGGTAAGAAATTTTTCTAAATTTTTAGCTAACAAAAGGTTTTCAAGAAATGATAGGTTTCAAAGAAAAGGAGATTATCACCGCGGTGGAGAAAACCGAAGCCGAAAGTTCCATAAACGGAACGACAAAATAAATAAAAATGGCGAATCAAGCGATGATGAAGAAGCCAAGAAAAAGAAGGGCTTTTGCTACTCATGTGGAGACAAAGATCACTATGCCAACGAGTGTCCAAAAAGAAATAAACCTAAACTCAAGAAGGAGAAAGCCTTCGTTGGAGGCGCGTGGAGCGCAAGTGAAGATGAAAATGAGTATGAAGCCACTTGTCTCATGGCGGAAGGCGACGATGAGGTAAACTCGTGTTACTCAAATTACTCTAGCGATGATGAAAGTAATGATGATGATGATCTTGATATGTTAAATGATGTCTTTCAAAAAATGGTTATGCTTACAAATAATTATAAAGATGAGAACGCAAAACTAAAGGAAGAATTATTATTAAGTAAAAAGGAAATTCATGATAGCAAACAAAAAATTGCATGCGATAATGAAAAAATCATAAATTTAGAAAATAAATTAAGTGAAAAATATGTTTGCAATTCTTGTGACATTTTAAATAAAGAAATTGCATGCCTTGAGAAAAGAATAGTTGAAAATGATTTATGTGCTAATTGTGATGTGCTTAAAAAGGAAAATGCATGTCTAAAAGAAAAATGTGATAAACATGAAAAAGATAATTTGTTAGCACATGCCTTTCAAAGTAGCAATGAGAAAGTGCTTAAAATGTTAAATATGTCAAATAGCACTAATTGTAGAAAAGGCGTTGGTTCTGATATGTGTAAAGATAAGTGCGTATGTATGCCTATCAAAAGATATTTTGAACCACCTAAAAATGTTGAAATGAGAAAACCGTATGTGCAAAAATCCTCATATATGTCCAACATAAATAATGTGAATTATAAGTCTAGGAAATCTTATGCTTGCATGTATAATAGTAAATTTTCTAGACCAAAAAATAGTGTGAATATGCATGCTCCTTTTTACGTCTTTGATAAATATGATCGTAAAATTAAAATGGTACCAAAGTGGATTCCTAAAGGCTCCTTTAGTGTTGATAATCCCGGTGGTATGCGTTTATGGCTTTAAATGTGTTACATATTATATATATAGTTTGAATATAATTTATTGTATATATTATATATAAGTAATATAATAGTATATGTACTTTTATATTGTTTATATATATGTACTGTTTATATATATATATACCTACGCACTACATATATATATACTTTGTGTGTTTTATATATATATTAATATTGTTTGATGTATTATATATATATATTAATATTGTGTAATGTATTATATATATATATTCTGTTTGACTTTATATATATGCATGTTGGTTGACATTGAAACTAATTGTCAAGGACCCATAAGATGTGGGGACCATAAAAGTTGTACTTTAAATGTTGTAGATAAATCTTGATATGGATTGGATTCTTGATAGTGGATGCACACGTCACATGACCGGAAACCATAATCTTTTTTCATCATATGAGTCATGTGATGGTGGACTAGTAATTTTTGGAGGAAACTCCAAAGGAAAGGTAATTGGGAAAGGTACAATTTCTTGCAACAATGTTACTTTTTTAGATGTTACGCATGTTGATAATTTGAAATTTAACTTGCTAAGTGTTCGTCAACTGTGCAAAAATGGTATAATTGTTGTTTTTGAAGAAAACTCTTGCAAAATTCTGAAAAATGGTAAAGTTCTTTTAAATGGGGTTATAAAAGGAAATCTTTATGTTTGTAAAACTGATGTAAATGAAAATGTTTGTTTATCTTCCGTATATGATAATTCGACTTTGTGGCATAGACGTTTAGGTCACGCTAACCTTAGATTAATTCAAAATTTGAAAAATAAGGAGCTTGTGAGTAACCTTCCAAAATTAAAATTTGATAATCATTTTTGTGATGCATGTCGTGTCGGCAAACAAACTCATGTTTCTCATAAATCAAAAAATGTGATTTCAACTAAAAGAGTTTTAGAACTTTTACACATGGATCTTTTTGGCCCTATGGCCATTCAAAGTTTTGGAGGAAATTATTACACTCTAGTAATTGTAGATGATTTTTCCCGTTATACGTGGACTTTATTTTTAAAACATAAAAATGAAGCTTTTCAAAAATTTAAGATTTTGGGAAAACGAATTCAAAACCAACAAGGTTGCACGATTGTTTCGATTCGTACGGACCATGGACGCGAATTCGATAATGAAACTCAATTTGGTGCGTTTTGCGACAAATATGGTATAACGCACAATTTTTCTGCTCCTCGCACTCCTCAATCTAATGGGGTTGTGGAGAGGAAAAATAGAACCCTACAAGAAATGAGTAGGACTATGCTCAATGAACATCAAGTTCCCCAAAAGTTTTGGTGTGATGCCGTAGCTACCGCGACCTATGTCCTCAATCGTGTGCTAATTAGGAGTATCCTAAATAAGACCCCTTATGAGATCCTACGTGGTAGAAAGCCTTCCTTAGCCCATCTTAAGGTATTTGGTTGTAAATGTTTTATTTTAGACACCAAATCTTATTTGACCAAATTTGACCCAAAAGCCTATGAGGGAGTATTCCTTGGTTATTCTTGGAATAGCAAAGCCTATAGAGTCCTTAATAAAGAGACCATGGTTGTAGAAGAATCCCTAAATGTAAGCTTTGATGAAAGTCCTCCTAAACCTAGTGCACCCTTAGTAAATGATAATGGTTGTGAAGGAGATGCACTAGCCCAACATCTTAGAACCTTGGACTTAGGTACCCAATCTTTTACAAATGTAGAATCTAGTGATGCCCCTCCATGTTATGTTCCACAAGGAGTAGATGATCCTAACCTTAGAACATCTAGAGGCCATCCCGTAGATCAAATCATAGGTGACCTAAACCAAAGAACGACTAGATCACAAATCCATACCCTTTGTGCCTTTCACGCCTTTATCTCAGCCATAGAACCTAAAAACATAGAAGAAGCTTTAGGTGATGAGGATTGGATAATGGCCATGCAAGAAGAGTTAAACCAGTTTACTAGGAATGATGTGTGAGACTTAGTTCCTTGCCCTAGCGGTCAAACCATTATTGGCACACGATGGGTCTTTCGTAACAAGGTAGACGAAAACGGTGAAGTCACCCGAAACAAGGCACGTTTAGTTGCCAAGGGGTACAATCAACAAGAAGGTATCGATTATGATGAAACCTTTGCACCAGTTGCAAGGTTAGAGTCTATTCGAATGCTTCTCGCTTTTGCAAATGCTAAAAATTTTAAATTATATCAAATGGATGTCAAAAGTGCTTTCCTAAATGGTTTTATAAATGAGGAGGTATATGTTTCCCAACCTCCCGGCTTTGAAAATTTTGAAAATCCGACGCATGTTTATAAATTAAAAAAGGCGCTTTATGGTTTAAAGCAAGCTCCGCGTGCGTGGTATGATAGATTAAAATCCTTTTTAATTACAAGTGGTTATATTATGGGTAAAATAGATAATACTTTGTTTGTCAAATATGCTCAAAATGATATTGTGGTTGTGCAAGTGTATGTTGATGATATTATTTTTGGTTCTACAAATGAAAATCTTTGTAATGAATTTGCTACAAAAATGACTAGTGAATTTGAAATGAGCATGATGGGAGAATTAAAATTCTTCTTAGGATTGCAAATAAAACAAAGTGAAAATGGTACTTTTATAAGTCAATCAAAATACTGTAAAGACATGTTGAAAAAGTTTAATTTTGAAAATGTCAAACCTGTTGAAACTCCGATGACCACTAATCTAAAATTATCTAGTGACGAAGAGGGAACCGATTTTAATGAAAAGATTTATCGTGGCATGATTGGTAGCTTATTGTATTTAACTGCTAGTAGACCTGATATCATGTATAGTGTGTGTTTATGTGCTCGCTTTCAATCCTCGCCTAAACAATCTCACTATGAAGCCGTCAAGCGTATTTTTAGATATCTTAGAGGGACTACGAATCTTGGACTATGGTATCCAAAACAACCCGAACTAGAAGTAACTTGCTTCACCGATTCCGATCTTGGTGGCTCGATGGTTGATCGAAAAAGCACTAGTGGAGTATGTGCCTTTATAGGTCTCTCGCTTGTGTCTTGGTTTTCCAAGAAACAACATTCCGTAGCCTTATCCACTACCGAAGCGGAATATGTAGCCGCCGCGAGAGCGTGTGCTCAAGTTCTATGGATGAAGCACACACTTACCGACTTTGAGGTACGTCAATCCAAAATTCCAATTATGTGTGATAACTCAAGTGCTATAAACCTAAGTAAAAATCCCGTTTTACATTCTCGTACCAAACATATTGAGTTGCGACATCATTTTCTACGAGATAATGTTCAAAAAGGCCACATCGTGCTTGAAAAAGTTGATTCCGAAGACAATTTGGCCGATATTTTTACTAAAGCCCTAAACAAAAAATCATTCTTTAAATTAAGACTTGGTTTAGGCATGCTTGAGTATAACCCATGAGATAATGCTACTCTCAATTATAAGCATATTTTGAGGGGGAGCATCTCTCGAGGGGGAGCATAGCGTCTTTCTTAACCCTTTTTGCTTCGACAAAAGGGGGAGAGAAACCGAGTATGCTCTCGTGTTTAGCGGTTGTGTTTGTCATCATCAAAAAGGGGGAGATTGTTGGTGCAAGTGTACCACATCTCTATATATTTTATATATTTATTTTGATGATTACAAACACACCGTATTATTGTTTTTCTAACAATTTTATCCAAGTGTGCAGCTAATTGGACAACATGAAGATTTTATCTGAAGAGTCCAAGACTGGTGTTTACGTCATCATATATCTCATAATAATAAACACCCTAAAATAATATACCACTTGGATATTTTAAAAAAACCTAACCCAACACTATTTTTAAATCTTTGATTTAAATTGATTTTAGAATGTTGATTTTTTTGGAATAAAACAAAAGGAATTCAGTTGCCTTTTTAAGCTATGGTCACTCCTGACGCAGGCACCTTTTTCAGGCGGTATACCGCGTGATGCTCGGCGGTATACCGCGGCTCTGTTACATATGGCAGGTTCTTGCAGGTTGACCTTCCTGCTGTCAGCCACCTTTGTCAGGCGGTATACCGCGTGGTGTATGGCGGTATACCGCGGCTCTGCTACACCGTTTTGCAGGTTTGCTTTTGCAGGTTGACCTACTTTTGGTCAGCTACTTTTTCTGGGCGGTATACCGCGCCCATATAGGCGGTATACCGCGGTGAGCTTTTGACCGTTGCCACGTCCAGCTTAAATACATGCAGCTTCTCAGCATTTATCAGACGAGAAGCAGACATTGAATACCTAGCTTCTAAAGAGATTACTCAGCTCCTCATCTCATTTAATAACTTATTCAAGTTATAATTTTTGAGTGATCAACCTCTCACAAATCCAAGTGTTATACTTATACAAGAGTGATTAATATTGTGAGATATATTCTCTTGTAAGTATTTGAATAGTGTGAGTGATTCACGTTCTCGAGCAAAAGCAAGAGATTTTATTATCATTGTATCAAGGTTTGTGTTCTACCATAAAGAACACTTATAGTGAATCAGTGTGTCGAGAAGTGTCTCGGCAAGTGGACTAGCCAGCCAGTTGGTGGTGAACCACTTTAAATCTCGGTGTCGGTATCAACGTTCTCTACCCTTATCTCTTTATATTCCCGTTGTGCACTTAATTTTATTTATATATTTGTTGTGCATGCAATATTTATTGTTGATTTTGATAAGAGAATTTTTTATTCGTGAAATTTTTTTAAATACAACCTTTACCCCCCCTAAGGTTGTCCTAACAATGTGCTTTATCAGTGGCAAAACCTGACCATCACATCATCACCATTTCTGATTTTTCCCTCATAACTAGTTGATGAGACCGAGGCCTTGTTTGTTTTTTTAGAAAAAAAAGCTCTTATTAGCCTCTTATGTCTGAAGAGGTACGGCCATTTAGACGCCACCTATGTCTTATCGTCCTCTTTTCCGATAAGAGTTAAACCAACCTTTTATTCGCCTTTTATTGTTCTCAATTTAACTGATCCTTTCTATCTATCGATTCACTTGGATTACAATAAAAGTCAATTTACTATAGTTAGGCGACTTTCAAATTTAGATTTATGCATCTTAAATATATTATTATCGATTAAGTGTATTCGTTTAAATGAGTGCTAATTTTATAATTTAGATGAAAATTTCGTAATGATGATGCATAAATATGTGAAATTGTATAAATTTATACATGTAAATTCAACACTTTAATATTCTAATGGGTCAGATACATAATTTAAACAAATTCAGACATGTATCAGTTTACAAAAAACCACCTCTTATCAATCAAAAGTGAAATAACACTTCAGATTTCAGCACCTCTTAGAAAACAAACGCCACCTGATTATGTCTAAAACCATGTTGTCTTGTGGGTTGCCTATCTTTCTGTCAATTGTGACTGGTTAAGATATAACAAAAAAAAATCAACCCGCAGGTTTATTTGCCAAGTAACAAGGTTATTCTCGATGTATCCTGCAGCCAGCTTTGAGAGTCGTACTACTACTTCTATTTTGTGGAAATTTTAATCACCACAGAGAAAGTTAGCCTATCCGCATGCAACATTACCCAACCAACATTGCAAGAAGTGTTTGTATATGTTATTGATGCTAGATAGATACCTGAAATTACATGCTTCATATTATGCATGAAGTATGCTGTACAGAACTTGAATATGATTGGGAATTGTATGGCTTTCTCTAATTTGAGTATAACGCCTAGCGTTCCTATTCATGGGCAAACGACCATTTGCAATTGAAAATCCATCACCTGCAAATACTAGTTGTGTTTTACATAAACTAACATTAGTTTTTCTTGAACTTCAGGTCGAATCAGGGACTGCAGTTCTAGTTACAGACCCACATCAGCTAGTAGCTTCCCAAGAATTGAAGCTCAAATACGAGCATTTAGTAAGTTAAAACATCTCCCTGCATTCACAATCTTGATTTTCTATGTTTTGATATTAAGAGTGGTAGGGTGATATTAAGAGTGGTAAGGTCAGGTTCAGGGGAAAGCCTAAAAAAACGGAAAACTGAAAAACACTCTGATAGCCCTTCATCTGGACGGTATGCACTTGTGCATACAAGTAATTTGTAACATGTGCATATGCACGAGTGCATAATGCACTTGTGGATAAAAACCAAAACAACAACATAATTTACCTGTATGCAACAAGTGAGGCCACCAGGGTGTTCTTCAGTTTTCCGTTTTTTTTCAGGTTTTCTGAACCTCCTTCAAGAGTGGTGACGGTGTTTTTATATAATGTTATAGAGCAAAAGGTGGTTGTTATGAAATTGTATATATGTTTGGATGCAGCAATCAAAGGCCAAGGAGGTGTTGAGTGTGGTAAGACCATACATAGTAAACTCGGATTATGCAGTGTTTGGGGCAGTGCAAGAGCTGGAAACGCTGTTGGCGGATGTACCATCATCAAATGTCTAAATTTAGGAATTGTGGGTTGGACCAGACAGTAGTAGATGTTTCAGATGAAAGAAATGAAATTGTTACTGTAGCGTTTGTAAAGAAGAGCAATGTAACTTGATTAGATTGATGGCTGAGTTTAGGGGCATGTTAAAAGAGATTTGTTATCAAGTCATTTGCAGACTAGCCATGAATAATTCTTCTTTGTGGCTTTGTGATTGCATATATATATGCATTTGTGATGCTAACTTATGTTCACCCTTTTCATATTACTAGTGTTCGTCATCGCTCGTTGGATAAGAAATGAATAACTTTAGAATAAGATGCACCAGATCAATTCCTTTTTGTCGTAATTCATGAGAGTATTTGATTAAGGGTATTGATGAACATATAACTTTTTGGCATTTTTGTGAAACAAAAAATACATGTAAAAGCGTGAATCAAATACATATGAAACAAACCCGGCGCAATTATCAGAGGCATGCTCTACCTAGTGAGCTAATACCTTATGAAACAAATATATGTTAATACCTTAAGGTAAAAGTTGTCACGGTTATCACAATGTATGAGATTTTCTTTTGATTACGCCCTCATTATCTAGAAAAAATAAGTTTCTGCCGAAGTTCATCGATAACCCCCTTTTCGGCATGAAGAAACTCCCACATACGTCGTATGTAAACTAATATACCTGCTTAGGTTCTGGCAAATAATCTCATGTTGTTTCGAGACAAATTATGCAAAATTCTATACATCGATAACTTAACTAAAAGAAGATTTATGATACATATATTCTCATTAGAATATCGAGAGTAGGGTGGACGGTATTAGAGATCTTGGTATATCAATCAAGGATTCAACCAAATCTGATACAGGGAGAATTCGAAGAATTCGAGAGATAATAAAAGTTTCTATAAATAATAATAAACGAACTCGAAAAAGTAAACGAGCCCAAAAGAGACTCGGAATTTGGCGTCGGAAAAAGAGCAAACATAAAGCACCAAATATAAAGGAACTGGCAGCAAAGATCGAGTGTCAGGTCGAGCTACAAGGAGGAAGGCAGAAACGCAAAACGACGCCGACTCGGCGCCAGCAAACTAGCACCAAACTAGCGCCACCTTCTGTTTTGAAGGATGGCGCCCCTTATCACGCTAGTTAACCAGCGCAAGACTAGCGCCACATTACAGCTAGCTTTTTCAACCACGTGACTTCCATTCATTAGTTTCCATTAGTTTCCATTAGTTTCCATTACCTATTTCCTTATTTATTATTTAGATTATCATCTTTTTCAATTATATTAGATTAAGGTTAATTTTCTTAGTTATCTTTATTAGTTAGTACTTATCCTTTTATTACTTTAGATTATAAATAGGGTTATTAGGTTTCGTTGTTAATCAGCTTTTTATCAATTATTCAATAAACGTTTTCGTTTTTAGAGTGGATTCTCTAATTCTTCGTGTTTTACAATTCGTAATCACGTTTATCAAAGGGTTTAGACGCTTGTCGATCCTTCCGCAAACCTACGCTGCGTCAAGTGGTATCAGAGCAGGATTCGCCTGTCTTTTCACCATCATGGTAGATCAACAACTCACTACCAAAGCAGACTTTGTTGAGTCGGATGTGGCCGTATCCACAACGCTCGCGAATCTGACAGCGATTGTAAATAGGCTTCAACCCGAAATCGTCAACGACAATTGTCGGAGAAGAGACAGGTTTGAAGGACCGGTTGGGATTCCATTTAATGGCAACCTTAACCGGGTCGATCCATCGAGTTCCGAATCCAAAGAGGAGGAGGAAGATTCGCAAGAAAAAATCGATATCGCACTCCAACGAATATTGCTTTCATCAAAGGAGGAATCTAAGCGCGAAGATCTCTTTCGATCTCATTGCTCGGTGCAGAAAAAGGTATGTAACGTAGTTATCAACGACGGTAGTTGTGTGAACCTCGTATCCCAGAAATTGGTCGACTACTTTGATCTACCCACTCAACCCCATGAAGCTCCATATTCTCTTGGGTGGGTCAAGCATGGCTTTCAAGTTAAAGTCACACGAACTTGTCGGGTACCTATCTCTATTGGCAAACACTATCGAGAAGGTACAATGTGACGTCCTTGATATGGACGCTTGCCACATTCTATTGGGTCTACCGTGGCAATTCGATACCAACGCCACTTACAAGCGTCGGCACGACATTGTACTATTTCATTGGGGCGAACTCAAAATTGCCATGAGACTAGTCGACAGCTTCGATGAAAACACCAACAAGGAGGGCAACGATAATAAGCGTATTATGAGCTCGATTTCGCCCCTAGTCAACCAACCGCCCGTTCCGAAAAGACCACCGGAAAAAGAAGAAGTCTTGCCGGACAAGGTTGAAGAAAAAGACGCCGCCCTCAAAATAGAGTCACACCATGAAGCCTATACCGATCCAAAAGAGCCGACAACAGATTTTGGATCCCCGGCCAAAGAGACCGAAAGCAAGATACCGAAAGACATCCTCTAGCCAATAAAACTGTCATCACAAGAGATCAAGGTCGATGATCCCGAAGATGATGTTTTCGTGATTCAAGCACCCAAGGCCTCGACTCAAACCAATACAGTTTCCGGTAAAGTTACTCACGTTTTTTCCCTTTCGAGTTTAATAAATCATTACTCTTATCGAAGGAATTACAACGGCCTCCGTTGGAATTTGAAGACCGGTTGAAAATTTTGAATTTTGAAGACCGAGTTGTGCATCCAAGCGGTTTGAAGAAACACATGTTCTACGAGCCGAGTAAAGCTATTTTTCAAGTGAACTCGAGGACGAGTTCTTTTCAAGTGAGGGTGACTGATACAGGGAGAATTCGAAGAATTCGAGAGATAATAAAAGTTTCTATAAATAATAATAAACGAACTCGAAAAAGTAAACGAGCCCAAAAGAGACTCGGAATTTGGCGTCGGAAAAAGAGCAAACATAAAGCACCAAATATAAAGGAACTGGCAGCAAAGATCGAGTGTCAGGTCGAGCTACAAGGAGGAAGGCAGAAACGCAAAACGACGCTGGCTCGGCGCCAGCAAACTAGCACCAAACTAGCGCCACCTTCTGTTTTGAAGGATGTCGCCCCTTATCACGCTAGTTAACCAGCGCAAGACTAGCGCCACATTACAGCTAGCTTTTTCAACCACGTGACTTCCATTCATTAGTTTCCATTACCTATTTCCTTATTTATTATTTAGATTATCATCTTTTTCAATTATATTAGATTAAGGTTAATTTTCTTAGTTATCTTTATTAGTTAGTACTTATCCTTTTATTACTTTAGATTATAAATAGGGTTATTAGGTTTCGTTGTTAATCAGCTTTTTATCAATTATTCAATAAACGTTTTCGTTTTTAGAGTGGATTCTCTAATTCTCCGTGTTTTACAATTCGTAATCACGTTTATCAAAGGGTTTAGACGCTTGTCGATCCTTCCGCAAAATTCTATACATCGATAACTTAACTAAAAGAAGATTTATGATACATATATTCTCATTAGAATATCGAGAGTAGGGTGGACGGTATTAGAGATCTTGGTATATCAATCAAGGATTCAACCAAATCTCAAGATTCCTGTGATTGAGTAAATCACTATGATTGTGGGATTGATTTATTTTCTGTAAATAGACCTCACTCTGTATAATATATATATATATATATATATATATATATATATATATATATATATATATCCTTCTGATCTGTTATAAAATTATTCCTTCCATCACTCAATTATCTTGTATATGGTATCAGAGCTCATCTCTCACGAGAAGATTCGATCCTCTTCTTGAGTTGTTCATCCCCTATCAACCATGCCTTCTACCAATTCCTCTCCCACCTCCAATAATGCTAGCTCTTCCATGGACAACACCCTAAACCCACCACCCCTATCGTCCCTATCACTGCCCATCATCACCTTCCAATCAAGTTGACGACTTCGAACTATCCCATCTGGCGGGCTCACCTCCTAGCTCTCCTTAAAGGTTACGCTCTTCAACCGTACATTGACACCGAAAAACCTAACCCACTACCGGTTCCAGCAAAACCCACTATCGGTTCCAGCAAGACCAACTCCTGCTTTCTGCCATCCTAGGCTCCACTTCTAGCGATATTCAGCCTTTGATCTCTCAAGCCCCAACATCAGCAGAAGCTTGGGCTATTCTTGCCCGTACTTTTGCTAGCAATTCCCGACAGCGCGTAATGCAACTAAAGACTGAACTCGCACGTGCCACCATCGGCTCTCGTTCCGTCTCCAAATTTGTTACATATGTGAAGGCACGAACTGATGAGTTAGGACTAATTGACGAAGCTGTCAAGGCGGATGATTTAACCCTATATGTTATCAACGGTCTCGGTCCTAACTTTCGTGATATAGTCGGCCCTATTCTCACTAGAGAAACTCCTCTCCGTTTTGAGGAATTGCGAGACCACCTTGTTGAGCACGAGATGCTTCGCAACATGGAAACAGAAAACTCCTCGTTGCTGGCTACAACTAATATTGCACAGACTGCCCCAAGTCAACATCGGCCCTCTAATTCACGCATCACTGGTCGCGACCAACATACCGGTCGTGGTCGTGGGAGATATCACTCTGGCAGTAGAGGTCGAGGACGCCACCATGGGGGTCTTGGAACTTCTCATTATGGGGAAAGAAATTCTATTGGTTACCCCAATCGACAATCAATTATCTGCCAAATGTGTGGTATTCCTGGCCACATTGGTCCTTATTGTCGCCGTTTTGGTGCAATAGCAAACATGGCTTATTCACCCCAACATCAAACCCCTCATCAATCTTGGCTCGTTGACTCCGGTGCCTCTCACAATATCACCAATGATTTGAGTAGTCTTTCAACTCATTATGAGTATGACGGAACCGATGAACTGCAAATCGCGGATGGATCCAGCCTCCCCATATCTCACACGGGTAATTCTAATATTATATTGCCATCTCGCACATTTTTATTACGCGATGTCCTATGTGTGCCTAACGCACAACGGAACCTTTTATCAGTTCATCAGTTTACTAAAGCTAACCAAGTCTCTATGGAATTTTTCCCATCCTATTTTTTGATTAAGGATCCCAAAATGGGAGCTCATCTAGCAAGAGGCCCATGTAAGGATGGCATTTATCATCTTCAATCACCATTGACCGGCTCGGTTCCCAAAGTTGCTGCCCTAGGTGTTCGCACCTCCTCCGTCAACTGGCACGCTCGTCTTGGTCACCCTTCATTGAAGACTACTACTTATATTATGTCGCATTTTAATTTACCTGTTTTGGACAACGATTGTGGCTCGTGCAACGTTAGCAAGTCGCACAAACTTCCTTTTACGACTTCGTCTTTTAATGCTACCTATCCTTTGGAATATTTATACGTTGATGTATGGGGCCCTGCGTCTGTTGTTTCAATTGGTGGTTGTCGTTATTACTTATTACTTGTCGATCTCTATAGCCGTTATTGTTGGCTATACACGTTAAATGCCAAATCGCAGGTCGAATCCATCTTTTGGCAATTTCGGGCTCTAGTCGAAAAGCAATTTCACACCCCCATTAAACACCTTTACACAGATAATGGTGGGGAATTTATTGCTCTAAAGCCTTACTTGGCTATGCATGGAATTACGTGGCTCACTACCGCTCCTCACACGCCACAACAAAACGACATCTCAGAACGCCGAAATCGTCACATTCTTGAAGTTGCACGCACTCTTCTTCATCATGCAACACTCCCCCAAAAATTTTGGGGCTTCGCGGTTCAAACTGCAACATATTTAATCAACCGCATGTCTTGCAGTCCATTTCAGAAACTATTCAAATCGGCACCAAACTACTTGAAGCTTCGTACCTTTGGTTGCATCTGTTTCCCATGGCTTCGCCCATATTTTCCAGGCAAGTTGAACTTCCCTTCAAAACCTTGCATATTTGTTGGCTATTCCTCTAGCCAAAGTTCATATCGATGTTACGATCTGGATACATGCCGCATCTTTATCTCTCGACATGTGAAGTTTTCAGAGTTCACCTATTGGCCGATTCCGTCTCCTCAACCAGTTTCGGTGCCTACGTCCACACCTGTTACACTTGACCTTCTACCACAAAGAGTCGCTTCAACTAGCGTCGACCAACCTCTACAACCGCCATCTTCATCTGATCCACCAATCGCGACTTTGTCCAACACACCCAACACAGAAACAATCTCAGAGTCCACCTTTTCCTCATCTGCTACTCCACCCACCTTCTGTCGACCAGCAATCCCATGACACGCCTGCTGCCCGAGTCTCTTCACAACCCGTTCGCACCCATCCCATGGTAACCAGGGCCCAAAACAATATCTTCAAGCCTAAACGAATATTCTCGGCCACAAAGCATCCTCTACACAAGATAGTGAGCCTACATGTGTTAGTCAGGCTCTTGCAGATCCGAATTGGCGTTCAGCCATGGCCGAAGAGTTCACTGCCTTACAATGCCATGGCACGTGGACCTTGGTTTCTCCGCCTCCACACGCAAACATCGTTGGATGTAAATGGGTTTTTCGCATCAAAAGGAAGCCCGATGGAACTATTGACAAATACAAGGCTCGTCTTGTTGCGAAAGGCTTCCATCAACGACCGGGCATAGACTACAACGAAACGTTCAGCCCCGTCGTCAAGCCCGTAACAATCTGTACCGTCCTCTCGTTGGCTCTCTCAGCAAAATGGTCGCTACGCCAAATGGACATCAGCAATGCTTTCCTTCATGGCACTTTAAAGGAACCTGTTTACATGACTCAACCGCCTGGTTTTGTGGATCCTTCTAATAAGAATCATGTTTGCTTCCTACGTAAATCTCTCTACGGGTTAAAACAGGCACCCCGTGAGTGGTACCAAGCCTTGAGCTCTGCTCTAATTGCCTTCGGCAGTCTCGCGCTGATACCTCCTGTAACAACCCGGACCAAAATAGTAGGATTGTAAGCCTTTTTGTGTTGGTGCTTAACTTATGGAAGTTGGGGGGTCAATTTGCAATTATGTAAAGAAGTATATAAGGGCCCAAAACCCTAGGAGAATGTTCTTATTACTGATTTGGGGTGGGTATCGGCTGAAGTTGAGAAAGAAAGAAGAGAAAAGGGGTTTTGAAGGTTTTGAGCTTTTGGAGAAGAAAGTCATCAACCTTCGATTTTTGGAAGAAGGATCAGCAGTTGGAATTCGTTCTCGCAAGCAATCAATCAGGTAACACTCTCGTATCATCGTTCAATCCTTGATTGTGGGCAGATTAGTTATGTTTGGGTTTTGTTTAAAAGTGGAGTTTGAGACTTAAAGGAGAGAAATCGGGTCTTGTAGTGTGTTTCAGTTGCTAAGAACTCAGAAATTGTTAGGTTTATTGATCTTGTTGCTATTGCTAATCTTTTCTTCGAGAAAATCGAACTAGTCTGTGGAGTTCGATCCCAAAACGGGCCCAAGTCGTCGTCCAGAAACCTTCTTGGGCGTCCGGACTCCTTGTTTGGGAGAAGGTCCCCGGACGAGGGAGTTGTCCGGATAGGATAGATTTTCCGGGTAATAGTTATGTTCGGTAAAGTAATGTGTCCGGTAACTTCGGTACCCGGAAAGGGGTATCGTCCGGAGAATAGTAGTTACCCGGATAAGGGTGTTGTCCGGACTAGGTTGTTGTCCGGTTAGTTGGGTGTCCGGACTCTTTAGCGTCCGGAAAAGTAGGGTTGTCCGGAAAACTGAGTTGTCCGGATACTTTTGCTGAGTTGTTGTTTTATGCCCGTTTATTTAGGGAAGTCGATTCGGAAGTTTGGAACTGTTTAGGAACGAGAAGTAAGAGCCTCAGGTGAGTTTTCTAAACTAAAATGTGTGGCTTTTAAAGTGTTTTCAAATTGTGTTATGAATGTTGAGAATTGCCATGCTTTATTATTATGCTTTAATTGCATGAAAGTTGTTTAAAGTTTTATGTAGAATGTATGCTTACATCAAGGAGACGTAAACTGGCAAAGACGGGAGAGTAGTTCTGCCAGCTCTCGTGCGGGAAGGGAGGTCCATGTATGCCAGGAGCGAGGCTCCGCAAGGCAGCATGAGGCTGACTCGTTGTCACCTTCGGGTGGCTTCAGGGTGTCAGTTTACGAGGAGGCGGACTTTAGTCCGTATATGATTTTGACGTGTTGAGTATGAACGTTTTATGCTGAAAAGATAAACTGTTTTAAATGCTTGATAACTGTTAGGAGGGACTCACTAGACCTCATGGTCTAACCCTCGCATTTTCAAATTAAAACCTTTTCAGGTAAGCAGGTTTCCAGGAGCTCGGGCAAATAGGCTGAGCTTAGCGTGAAGAGTCAAGAAGTGTAAGGACACTCTAGCATTTAGTTTTTTCTCAGTTGTGTAGGTTGTTTCCGCAAACCTATTTGAATATTTGTGACGAAACTTTGAGACCGTGATTTTGGGATGCTATGAAATTGATGTTTTGCATGATTATTTTGGTTGGGTCTTTATAATTGGTATCAGAGCCATAGTTTAAGGGATTTAGGTGACCGGACGGGCCTAAACTTAAACTTGGGAGTAGAAATCACAACTGAGAATCAGGAAATGCGTTAGGAGGGCACTATTGTAGATACAGGAAATGCGTTAGGAGGACACTATTACAGAGATAGGACTAATAGGGCACTGAGGACTGTCATGTAAGGTAAGTTTGAGATTCCACCTGGCCAGTGTAATCGCGGACTTACAGGTACATGTATGTGCTTAACCTGCCTTATTATTCCGAAGTGGTAGTCAAAAGCTAGTGTTTATGTCGTGTTCCAGTACTTTAGAATGTCAGCAAGATCCCTGAGGGGTAGACTGAGACCCCTTGTTGGGGAAGTTTCATGAGAAGTCATGGTGATGTGATGTACGTATACATCGTAGAGAAGAAATGTTGTATAGAGTATTACGAGTCGTCTAAAGGTAGCTTTTCGTGGATTCGGAGAGGAAGAATGCTTGAGTTTGAGTAAGACTCATGTTTCGGGAGAGCCCCAATTCTAGAAATCATGGGATAAATCAGTCAGGATGGTAGGGAAAGACAGTGTCAAAACCTTGAATGTATCAATGGAGCCCTGGGTTCTCGGTCGAGCTTTCCATTTGCAGGATAAATGAAATAAGTGAAATGGAACCATGTAGAAGTGGAAGGTGAGATAGTTGATCAAAACGAAATAGTATGAAATGGTTGAGTAAGTGAACCGTTGAATGTATGTATAGCAAATCGTTGCAAGGCCGAGTGGGCGACCACTGGTCGAAGTAGAGTGTCAATGATAAGTTGCGTGAGTAAAGCGATTGACCTTGTTTGAGTGAGTAGCCTTCAATTGCAAGTAGAGTTTCATGCATTGAGTTAGTATATGTGTACATGAGATTTTTCATAAGAAAAGTATAAACGTGTAAATATCAAATTTGATCGGATACGAGTCGGCGTGTGCAAGCGTATGTTTAAAAAAAATACAAATCCATTTACATCGTACAATGAAGTCTTGAGGTTTACGATTTGCAAAATATTTCACTCTTTTCATGATAAGCCAAGAAAACGTTTGAATGCACAACTTTTATAACCAAAATGAGTATTGACATGTCGAAGTTATATAAATGAGTGTGAGGACCGACTAGTTTACTTCGTGTCGGTAAATTTCTTTCAAAATTTTGTCGTATGGGAAGATTTTCACCCAATATTTATTTCTGTCGTAACAACATATTTTTGGTTGAGTAAGATTAAGTGTTACGGAAAGATTGCATGCAAACGATCCTCAAGATCGTTGCGCAGGGCATTGGAGTTATGAGAATGTTGGGGTCGTGTGTACCCAAGTTGTTTTCAAGTGTTGTTTCTTTAAAATGATCAAAAGTGTGAAATGATTCATTTATCGCGTTGTCAGGCATGAAGGCTATGAACTCAATAGGTCGTGGAGTATTACATTTTAGGCTAAGGAAGAACTCCTAGAGTGGAGAGGTGTTGAACAAATCAGGGGAGAATGTTTGTAGCTTTGGTAATTGCGTTCTAGAGGAGAGGTGAGCAGTGGAAGAGTCGGAAGTGGACTTTAATGTCGGTTGTATGAGGGTTTGTACCCTCGTGCGGTGACTGGAAATACAGTTGCCGAGGGACGGTTGTGTTCAGAGGAAGGACTAGAAGTCATCAAGGTGTTGGTATTAGCAATTCGTTATGAGTAGTGTGGTGAAGTAGGAATGAAACATCCTCGACGCCGAATAAGAGTTTTAAAGTGATCTTGTAATATTGACGTTTCACGAGTGAGTTTGAAATGAGGACGACGGGGTATGAATTTGATTATGATATGTTAGAAGGATTAGGTTCAGTAAGGGACCCTTGTTGAAGAATAGGTTAAGGAAGTATCAACAGGTCAACTATTGACGTTAAAAGTCGACAGTTGTGTAAGGTGTATGAGACCGAAGACTTGAATCAGAAGGTTGAAAGTTGAAGGACCATTTGTAGGGGTGTTAAGATAGTGAAAGACTGCTGTTTTAGATAAGCGTTTTACCTACGAGATGGATGGTTCGTAAAGAATGAAGTATTTAGCACAAACGAAGTGAGGGTATAGATTATGTCGATCGGTGAGAATGGCTTGGTATTGCAAAGAGCTAGCAAGAAGCGAGTATGTTCGAATTAATCAGAAACTCGGGTGTTGTGGTTCAACTAGAGCTGGGGAGAGACAATGTAGTGAGATAGACTCGGTTATTTATGCGTGAGGTCTTGAAGATAAGTTTGAGTTGTGTATGAATGGCCATGAGAGCTTTGGTCTGCAGTGTGATGTTATGAGTGAGGAATGTACAGTTATGTAGTGGAAATAATTGCCATGTTAAATGTGTCAGCTAGCGTCATAGTGATGTGATGTTAGAGAAAGAGGAAGCATCAGATAGAAGCCTTTTGGGGGTTTCGGATGAGGTGTTCGAGTGTTAACCAGGTTGCTGTAGCACGTAGGGTGTAAGTTGACGTGGTGATATGATTATGTTCGGGATAGCATCACGGAGTGGTGGTGGGTAGTTACCCAAAGGAGAAACCAAGTGTTTTTAGTTGTAAGAGTCGCTAAGTAAGTATATTTTGGAATCATTGGAAGTTTAAAGAAGATGATGGATGTATTAGTCAAAATGTGGTGGAATAGATGTGAAAACCTTAAAGAATGTGAGCTGTTGCTTATGTGTGAACGAATTGTCTGAGAAAGTAAAAGTTGGAGTTTAAAGAATGTATAGTGACGTCAAACTCTGGTGTCAGTTCGAGGCGATTTAGTCGAAAGCCTTAAGTTAGAATTTTAGTGCAACCGTTTGGTTATGTATAGTGATAAGGCAGAATTTGCAGCTTGAGAATTGTCGGAAGAGAGGGGCGAGTAATGTTGGTGGGCAGTGCTCCACGCTAACGTGGAGAGGTGAAGACAGTATGCTGGAATAAGTAAGTAAATCAGAAGTAGTAAACTTGACAGTAATGCCGATAGGCGCAGTGTTGTGTAGTTTGTCCTTGATAAGTGTGCGAAACTTTTGGAAAGAGTATTGAGGAAGGAAATTGTGTATGATTTTGTGCAGGAAAGAAGTGGATAAGACAACTGAATGAGTTAAGTTAGTGACTTTGTGAGAAACGTTCAAACGAACTGATCGTTCAGTGTAAGCTATTGAGAATAGTAGGGCGTGATCGTGGTTACCCCTCCTAGTTGAGTGAGAGTAACCGAAGTTATGTTATATGACTGGACGCTTGTGGCAAGCAGCGAGAAATTTATGAGCCTTCAGGTTAAGTGCAATTCGGATAGGTGAGCACTCTAATAAGGAATTATAGAGGTTTCCTACTATTAGACACGTTAAGTATGAAATGATGAAGTGGTGAGAATGTACGAATTAGTTGTCGAGTTGTAGCCGATGTGAATCGGGAAGGGAGTATGATCTTCATGGACGAATGTCGGTTGGAAGAAGTAATCTAGAAATTTCAGGTATACCGAGGAGGGGACTCCTGGGGGTGAGCTTGTCAGGATAAACAAGGTTGGCCTTATGCCAAGTTGTCAGTAGGGGAGTTTTTCCTGGAGGAAGATTCTCGTTGTTGTGGCGGGAATTCCCGCCAAGTTCTTTCTCTTAAGGAAGTATAAATGTATGAGAGACCTTATTTAGACGTGATTAAAACCGTGAGTCCCGATGTGTAGACGGAGGCGAGCAAATGGAGGCGCGGTTGGCCTTGGTTTTATCTGTAAAACCAAGATCTAATCAAGATAGAGAAGATATGAATTCGTCATCCATTGATCAAGAACACATTGTATACAAGATATGAGTTTAGCACTTTCTCTCTCTAAGATATGAGTTATGAATAATGAGAGTGTTTCCAAGAGTCTCCTAAACTAACACACAACAAAACCTATTTATACTAAACACAATACAAGGTGTAAACAACACAATACAACTCAATACATTGACTTTGACTTTGACCTTTCTATATTTAAACCTTGAAGACATATTGCACTAACAATCTCCCCCTTGGATTCAAGGTTTAAACAAATGCGATCAGCAAGCTTTAGCTTTCTTGAATCTTCGGTCTTCATCAAAGCTTGTCAAAGTCAAAACGTCATCCAATCTTCAAACGGCAAATAACGAACTTCTTTCTTTGAGCAGGAGAATATGAATCTTCACACAAAGCTTTTTAAAACAAGAAGCACAAGTTCAAGAAAAAGAGATCACTGAAAGGATCAATCGATTTTCCTCAAACTCTTGAAGAATTCTCCCCATTTCCATTGACTTGAGAATTTCATTCTTCAGTGTCGATCTTCATAAACGCGCGAGTTCAAAAGAAAGAGATCACTGAAATGATCAATCGATTTCTTAAAAACTCTTGAAGAATAAAACCCCCCCTATCATTTCTTGAAACGACGTCTTCTTTCTACAAATCTCCCCGTTGACATTAAAACGAATCTTTGATTTTAAACTTTCTTTGACATGAAATTGATGTAGACATTCTCCCCCTTTTTCGATGAAAGTGAGCATCACGAGCATCGAAAATCTTTTCAATTTCAGTCACGAACAATCTCCCCCGACTCAAACAATTCTCCCTCTTGAAAATCACAAACAATCTTCCCATAAACGAATGATCTTGCTCCCCCTAAAAATAAGAATTATAGAGCAAATTCATTTTCTCCCCCTGAAAATTTGCATAAAATTTCATCAGCGCACAATTTACCAAACTTATATAAGGAAAATTGAATTCATTGAACGACATTTTATAACTAACAACATTTAATCATTTGAACACCAAACAAAAGAAATTCAACTTAATGAAATGTAACAGATATTTCCATCAAGTGAAATCAAATGCATGCGTTTGGATTCAAAAACAAGACATCATCGCATATCGAGTTACAAAAGTTCAATTTCAACCCCTTTATAAAATCTATTTGGTGGACTAGCATGCGAAATATGATTAGCAACAAGCAAATGTACCTCTAAAACCTATAAGAATACTTTGCTCTTACTCACACTATTTGTCCAAAAACAGAATTTTCACAAATTTACAGGTTTATCGCGACTTTGTATTTTCCCCAAGTTTCAAGAGATGTGTGCTCTTAGGCATCTTTTCATATTGTGCACATTGGCAACTTTTATTATGTGCTCATTGGCATCTTTTATAATCAAACAGTTTATTAAGACTAAGATACACCGTAAACGTAACTTTCTAATTGGTCCTATAGCAGGATTTGGGTCAGCCGATCCCAGAACAGTTGGCCTTAGGGGCTAGGTGACAAGCACCCCTTGGAACTTACTCTCCCGAACCAGAAAGGCTACATCGATATACCTTAATCCCATCTGTACCAGTAGAACATGTCTTTCTACCTTGTTCTATAGCAGGATTTGGGTCAGCCAATCCCAGATCAGTTGATCTTAGGGGCTAGGTAACGAGTACCCCTTGGGACTTAATCTCCCAAACCAGATAGGCCACAGGCACAGACTATCAAACTGAATGATTTTATTATATATATATATATATATAATTTTTTTTAGCATCTCAATCACTTGGTTCAAAAACGTAGTGCTTCCCCCATATTTTCGTTTCCATTCATGATTAAGACGAATAGGCTTTGTGAGCATTGTATTCTGTATAAGTCTAGATTTACACAATTTTGCGCTTATATCAAAATCTCAAACATGTTTCGCTGACCTTTCGACTTATTTCAGAAGCAAAAGTAGAAACAAATATAACTCCGACGATACAAAAATGCTCGTAAAATCATCCTTAACACACATTTTATTCATTGAATGAAAAAATTGAAGAATTTCACTTCATTGAATTAAATTTGTGAAGGTTCAAACTTTCAACGTTAGTAGAAATAAAATATAACACAATGTTACCTTTTTATCACTTGATTTGAGAAACAAAAAGATATGACAGTTAAAGTTCAAATAGATAGCACCTGATGAGTACGAGTTCTAAACTGATTTGTTTAGAAGTCGTAGCCATTGAAGTACGGGTCCTGAACTGAATTGTTCAGAAGCCATTACCGTTGAAGTGCAGGTTTTGAACTGATGTGTTCAAAAGCCATTACCGTTGAAGTGCGGGTTTTGAACTGATGTGTTCAAAAGCCATTGCCGTTGAAGTGCGGGTTTTGAACTGATTTGTTCAAAAGCCATTGTCTTTTATCTTTCTCCCCCTACAAAATACCAAAAGATTTGTCATTAATCACATGTATATATAAAAAAAATAGAAAACTCCTTGAAAATATGTGATGTTCAATGTCTTCTTGAATGCACAAGTACTTCATCTTCCGAGAGTTCAACGCTTACCTCTAAATCTGCAAAACAGATTAAGTAGATTTTGGTACCCAACGAGTCTTGGGTCCTGACACGTTAAGCGGAGATCTATAAGAAGGAAAATGGTAAGTACCATACCAATATTGAACATAATTATTATTAACAAAATCATTATTTCCGCAATAAGAATTAACAAAAGAATTAACTTTCGTTGTAAAATTCTTATTTGGAAATGATGATTTTGGTACATCTTTTCCAGGAAATTTACCTTTTACCTTCCATTGCATGTTGACTCTTTTGTAGGAAGGAAGATCAACATAGTATTTGGAAGACATATCCACAGAATGCTCGTAGAAAATGTTAGAAGACGCATCGGACATTCTGAAAAACACTCGGAGTTGTTGAACGAACTCACTTTGTCTTTTAAGGCATTTCGTTCCTTTGTCATCAACTCGAGTTTCTTCCGAATATAACAATTCACCCTCTTTTCCTTCATGATATCTGTAGATAAACCCGCCAAATTCTTCATGAGTTTCTGAATTTCTTGCTGAAATATCTTCCGTTCTACAGAAAAATCATCCTTTACGCTCCTTGCTTGAAACTCAGCTTTCTTTCTCTTTTCTAACTCACTTCTTTCCAAATCCAACTCCTCTTGCAGTTCAGAAATTTTCTCTGAAAGCTTCCCATTCTTCACTTCAAACTCTTTCCTTTTAACCTCAAACTCGGCTCTTTCCTTCTCCACCTTTTGCTTCTCTAAAAATAATACTTTCTGAAAATCTGAGTTCTGCTTGGAAAGTCTTTGGAATTGGAGTTCAAAAGCTTTGTTATCTTCACAAGCTTTAGTCTTCATCTTCAATTCCTTTTCAAGATCCGAAATTCTTAGAGCTAGACCCTCTCTTTCTTTCTTATGTTCTTCTCTTTCATCTTTTATTAATTTTTCTAAATCTGATAGTCTCTTTGTAAGCTCAGTAATCTTATCAGAATCTTCTATCACATCCTTCATGTCTTCCTTTTTCTCTAAATCAACTTTCTTTTCTTCCGCTTTTGACGATTCCTCTTTGTGAATTTCTGATGTTGTCTGATTTGTATCCTCCTTATCAGCATTCTTCACTTTCTTTACCCTGAAATCAACATACGATCCATGCATTAGCTTCGTTAATTCCTTCCAGCACAACATAGGATTATTTTTGAAAGCATTTAATCGAGCACAAGTATATTGTGGAAGTTTGGAAATAACAAGGATCAAATATGATGTTGCATCTTTATCAGCTCTCTTCCGATATATCTCTTCTTTAGTAAAATCTTCTTCCCGTTTATAAAGGATCAACGGGCCTTCGGTGAAAGATTTTATCATTAAATCTCCATTTTCTCGTCTCGAAATGAAATCCATGAAGTCTCTTCTCGAAAGTTTTTTTTTTTTTTAATTTGTCAGAAAATTTGACCAAGTGTCAGTTTTCGCAAGCAACAGTTGCGAAAACCACCAGTATGCGTAAGCTGAAGAAACGAACAACCAAAGTTTTCTCAAGCAACAGTTGCGAAAAGTTAGACTTAGAAAATCTTGAAGAGATCTGAGGTATGCGTGACAGAGGGATACGCAAAGTTACTGTTTGCGTTTCTTTGGCTTGCGAATAGTTACTGTTTTCGTGACTTTGAGTTGCGAAAAGTTACTGTTCTCTTGACTTTGAGTTGCGAAAAGCTACACTTAGATTCTGATGATCTTCAAAAGATGATGAATCTTGCGAAAAGTACGATGAGTCTTGCGAAAAGTTGATGAATCTTGCGAAAAGTTCACAAAAATCTCAAAAACGTCTGAAATCTGAAAAATCTCTGCAAGAAACTTCACAGATAAGCTCGAAATCGATGTCTGAACACTTTATCTTTGAACAACAACCTCTGAAAAACACTGAATCTGAGTCTGAACAGATCGATCAGAGAACACAATCGCACAAACCAAAATTCTTGAAAAACACAAAATTGATCTCCAAATCTTTGAAATTAGCCCTCGAACCTTGAACAATAAATGTTCCTCTATCAAAAACGAATCCAATGAGCTAAGATTTGAACAAATTCGATAAAAAATCACCAAAATTTGATAAAATCTCAAGAAAACGAGGTTTTCTTCAAAAATCAAGAAAATCAATCAAATTTCCTTGAGAATTCCGCGAATTTGATTTGTTAGATCAGTATAAATTCTCCTCTAAATCTTGAATCTGCTCTGATACCAATTGTTAATCCAAGATCTTCAAAAATGTGCTCTGATACCAATTGTTAATCCAAGATCTTCAAAAATGTGCTCTGATACCAATTGTTATCAGGTAGTTTTAAGCGAGTATAGTGATCGAAGAGGGTACAAGTAGGTAGTGCAAGATGGCACGATTTAGCAAGTGGTATCTCGCCGAGGGCGGCTTCAAAGTATGGGGTGTGGTTATGTTTCCCATCTGAACGGTCTGAGGCAACCGAGTAGAACTGAGTGGTTACAAATGAAAAACATAAGGCTTTGAGCTTTGAAGTTTGAGAGGGAGGTAAGGTAGACTAAGTCTGCGGATTTCGTCGAAGCATGAAAGTTGAATAGATAGTGCGCGATCTTGAGGTACTCGATGTGAATTTGAGAAGAAATTCATAGTGTGATGCACGTCTCGTTTGTGGAGAGCCGATGTGAGAAGTGAGATGATGGCGACCTTGCAAGAGATGCAGGCGATAAGAAGTTGACCTTGTCATTAGTAAGCAAGTTAGAGCAGCAGCATACAAGTTAGACTGGTCAGAAGAATTAAAGAGTGTTCATCCGACATGTCATGTCTCAGATTTAAAGAAGTGTTTGTCAGAGGTCGTTGTGGCTGTTCCTTTGAGGGGACATCAGTATAGATGAGAGGTTGACTTACGTAGAAGAACCGATAGAAATCGTGAGCGGTAAGGTTTGCTAAACGAGGAACATAGAAGTTTGACTAGTAAAAGTTCAGTGGAGATATCATAGGGGACGAGAGACAACGTGGGAAGTAGAATCAGATATGTTGTCCAGATACCACACCTTTTCGAAAACGGAATTCCGGGGACGGAATTCTTTTGAGGGGGAAGTGTTGTAACAACCCGAACCAAAATAGTAGGATTGTAAGCCTTTTTGTGTTGGTGCTTAACTTATGAAAGTTGAGGGGTCAATTTGCAATTATGTAAAGAAGTATATAAGGGCCCAAAACCCTAGGAGAATGTTCTTATTACTAATTTGGGGTGGGTGTCGGCTGAAGTTGAGAAAGAAAGAAGAGAAAAGGGGTTTTGAAGGTTTTGAGCTTTTGGAGAAGAAAGTCATCAACCTTGGATTTTTGGAAGAAGGATCAGCAGTTGGAATTCGTTCTCGCAAGCAATCAATCAGGTAACACTCTCGTATCATCGTTCAATCCTTGATTGTGGGCAGATTAGTTATGTTTGGGTTTTGTTTAAAAGTGGAGTTTGAAACTTAAAGGAGAGAAATCGGGTCTTGTAGTGTGTTTCAGTTGCTAAGAACTCAGAAATTGTTAGGTTTATTGATCTTGTTGCTATTGCTAATCTTTTCTTCGAGAAAACCGAACTAGTCTGTGGAGTTCGATCCCAAAACGGGCCCAGGTCGTCGTCCGGAAACCTTCCTGGACGTCCGGAAACCTTCTTGGGCGTCCGGACTCCTTGTTTGGGAGAAGGTCCCCGGACGAGGGAGTTGTCTGGATAGGATGGATTTTCCGGGTAATAGTTATGTCCGGTAAAGTAATGTGTCCGGTAAGTTCGGTACCCGGAAAGGGGTATCGTCCGGAGAATAGTAGTTACCCGGATAAGGGTGTTGTCCGGACTAGGTTGTTGTCCGGTTAGTTGGGTGTCCGGACTCTTTAGCGTCCGGAAAAGTAGGGTTGTCCGGAAAACTGAGTTGTCCGGATACTTTTGTTGAGTTGTTGTTTTATGCCCGTTTATTCAGGGAAGTCGATTTGGAAGTTTGGAACTGTTTAGGAACGAGAAGTAAGAGCCTCAGGTGAGTTTTCTAAACTAAAATGTGTGGCTTTTAAAGTGTTTTCAAAATGTGTTATGAATGTTGAGAATTTCCATGCTTTATTATTATGCTTTAATTGCATGAAAGTTGTTTAAAGTTTTATGTAGAATGTATGCTTACATCAAGGAGACGTAAACTGGCAAAGACGGGAGAGTAGTTCCGCCAGCTCTCGTGCGGGAAGGGAGGTCCCTGTATGCCAGGAGCGAGGCTCCGCAAGGCAGCATGAGGCTGACTCGTTGTCACCTTCGGGTGGCTTCAAGGTGTCAGATTACGAGGAGGCGGACTTTAGTCCGTATATGATTTTGACGTGTTGAGTATGAACGTTTTATGCTGAAAAGATAAACTGTTTTAAATGCTTGATAACTGTTAGGAGGGACTCACTAGACCTCATGGTCTAACCCTCGCATTTTCAAATTAAAACCTTTTCAGGTAAGCAGGTTTCCAGGAGCTCGGGCAAATAGGCTGAGCTTAGCGTGAAGAGTCAAGAAGTGTAAGGACACTCTAGCATTTAGTTTTTTCTCAGTTGTGTAGGTTGTTTCCGCAAACCTATTTGAATATTTGTGACAAAACTTTGAGACCGTGATTTTGGGATGCTATGAAATTGATGTTTTTCATGATTATTTTGGTTGGGTCTTTATACCTCCTTGTTCACTTTTAACCATAATAATGTGCGGTTAATTGTTCTTGTCTATGTAGATGATTTAATAATAACAGGCTCAAGCAATGATCATATCGCCTCCCTAACTGCGCACCTTCAAACTCGTTTTGCGGTTAAAGATCTTGGATCACTTTCCTATTTCCTTGGAGTTGAAGTTCCCAAATGCAAAGAAGGTCTATTTTTGTCGCAACACAAGTACACTGTCGACTTACTCCGACGCCACAATATGGACAGCGCGAAACCGTTACGTACTCGTTGCAATAAAAAAGCCCACGATCAGCCTGACACTGTTGATCCAAGTGAATATCGGAGCGCTATCGGTGGACTACAATATCTTACCCTCACCCGACCCGATATTGCCTTCACCGTAAATCGTCTTGCTCAGTCCATGGCTTCTCCCACTACTGCTGCTTGGGGTGCTATTAAACGACTTTTTCGTTATCTTAAAGGTACCCTTCATCATGGCTTACTTTTGCGACCGGCCTCCGAACTAACACTCATGGCGTACTCTGATTTTGGTGGAGACCTTACAGATGGTAAGAACACTTCTGCCTATATCATATTTTTAGGCCAAAATCCGATATCCTGGCGTTCTCGTAAACAAACTGGCGTTGCTCGCTCGTCCACCGAAGCAGAATATCGAGCACTTGCTTCTGCTGCCTCTGAAGTATGTTGGATAGTTCACCTCTTCCGAGATCTTGGGCTGTCTCTTCGGCTTAAACCTCGCCTTCTATGTGATAACATGTGGGCGACACGACTTGCGCTGACCAACTAGCGATATGCATTTTGTTCGTGACCTATCATCCAAGGGACTCCTCACAGTTTCTTATGTGAATACCACTGACCAGCTAGTGGATCTTCTTACCAAGTCGTTACCTCGTACTCGGTTTGAATCCTTACGTTCCAAAATTTCTGTCGCTGATGGCACGTCTATTTTGCGGGGGCGTATTAGAGATATTGGTATATCAATCAAGGATTCAACCAAATCTCAAGATTCCCGTGATTGAGTAAATCACTATGATTGTGGGATTGATTTATTTTCTGTAAATAGACCTCACTCTGTACTATATATATATATATATCCTTCTGATCTGTTATAAAATTATTCCTTCCATCACTCAATTATCTTGTATAGACGGCACCTCAGTCAACATCCGTAACCTCGGCTTCAATATCAATAATGGCTCTAGATGAAGCCTTCCCTGAAAAAATCATGTAGCCATTTCGATAAGTTGAAACCCTATAAAACTCGGCTTATCAGAAGTACTTTTCTGCATGAACATTGATTCTTGCACATCGGATAAAATAAAACAGTTGTAGAAATGTGTAATTATTACAATTTTTAATCAACTAAATAACATTTTTATGCTTAATAATAGAGGGACTAATTTACAGTTTTTAATCAACTAAATAACATTTTTATGCTTAATAATAGAGGGAGTAATGAATTTCACCATCTCATAATTAAAGGTAGAATGGAAAAAGTATACTCTTATGACCTGTTTGGTTTGACGGAATGTTTTCGAGGGATTTGGAATCTTTTGTGTTTTTGGTTTGTAGGATTTGGAATGGAATTGAATTTCATTTGTTGGGAACTGAAGATATGCCAAGTATGGTTAGTACTGCTAAGTCTACATTACTACTGCCAGTTCTTCGTTACTACTGCTGGGCAAGGTTACTGCTGCTAGACGAAGTTAGTACTGCTAGACGAAGTTAGTACTGCTAGACCAAATTACTACTGCTAGACATGGTTAGTACTGCTGAGCTGAGTTACTACTGCTTGAAGACTGTGAAGGTTAATACTGCTGAAGGTTGTTAATGCTGCTGAGCCAAATCATCATTAATACTGCTGAGTTGATAAGTTTGGGATGCGATGCTTTTGGAGACAAATAAGGAATTGATCAAGATATGTTTAACGAAGATTCAGAAGATCAATTTACTTTTGATAGTTATCTTGTAATTACTTTTGTATAAATAGTATTGATAGATAGCTATTAGAATATGAGACGATATACGAAAACAGAAAATAGATAGTATACAGAATTCGATATTCATTCAAGAGTGAATTAACCTCAAGATCATAGATCCTATTTCTAGAGAAGTAGAAATCGTCTTGTTGAGCCTGTTCAACAAGATTGAGGTTTGGTGTAAAACTTGTGAGTAATAACCGTTTGATATATATACAGTTTATTGAATTTCTATTGATTGTTCTTTAATTGATTTAGAGTTCTATTCCGCAAGATTCTCTAAATTCTGCTTCTAAGAAGTTTAATTCTTGTTAAGAATCGATCCTGACAAGTGGTATCAGAGCATTGGTATCTTAGAAGCTATGGACAATTCAATGGATACTCACAGTACTCCTGTTTCAAAAGTTCCCATGCTCAAACCCAATAAATTGGACATGTGGAAACTGAGAATCAAGCAGTACATTCTTCTTACTAATTATGCAATATGGGACATCATAGAAAATGGCCCATGTAATGAAGGAAAGATTGGAGAAGATGGTGAAGGCTTTGACCAATCCAAGGTTGAGTGTTATGGAGGATCACATCAACAGGCTCCAAATGGAAACCAAAACAGAAGCTCCTCTCAAGCCCATGTTTCTCAACAAGGAATGGGATTTGATTGGAGTGATCAAGCTGAGGAAGCCTGTCAGAATCAAGCTCTTATGGCAGAAGTATCTGATATTCCCACTGAGGTACAATCTAAACTCTGTTCCCAAGCTTGCATTGATGCTGTTAAAAAATATAGGGATCACAATCAGGGTATGTGTGATGACCTCAAGAGGCTAGAGAAAGATGTGAAAGATTATGTTAGGATTGTAGAAAGGTTTGAGGAACAGATTAGAGCTTTTCAAGCTAATGAACTTCAACACCACTATGATACTAACTATTGGAAGTGGGAGAAGAATGAGTATGAGATTAAGCTGAAAGTGTCTGGGGAGGAGAATGAGAAATTAAAAGAAGAGCTTGAGAAGGTTAAACTTGATGTTGAAAAGTTTACCTGTGCTTCTAAAACCATGGATACCATCATTAAGGCTCAAATCCATGACAAGATGAAAGTAGGGATAGGGTACAATACCACACCTCCACCCTACAACAATAACTACATACCTCCCAAGTCTGATTTGTTAGAGACCAAGGATAGAAAGGAACCTGAATTAAAGATTAATATAGATCCCTGTGAAAAGGAAATAGTTGCTGAGGATGAGACTGACAAAGTAGACTCTGATGAGGAATGTGAGAGTACATGTGTCAAGAACACTGAGATCAAAAGGAATGAAGAGAAAAAGGGAGTCCATTACAAACAGACCACAGTTGTGGCTCCCAATACCTGTAAACATTGTTCTTGTAAGAAATCTCAAGAGCTCAAGCCCCAAAAACATGATAATCAGAGGGGAAATCAAAGGAACTGGAATAACCAGTGGGCTATGAGACAAGGAGTTGACCTGAACAGAATCAACAGGCCAAAACCTTGCTTCATCTGTGGTAAGCTAAATCACTTAGCCAAACACTGTTATTTCAATCCAGTTAACCAAAGGTTTAATGCTCAAAGATATTTTCAAAAACCTGCTGGTTACAGAAAGAGTGGGGGATATAAAAAGTCTGTGAGGAAGGTTGTGGCAAAGAAACAAGCTAAAACCATAAGCCACATGAAAAAGGCAGAAACAGAAAGTGTTAGAGTATGGATGCCTAAAGGTACTAATGATAATACTGCCAACTCAGTTAGTACTGCTAACAATGTTAGTACTGCAGGAAGCAATAATGTTACTAGCAGTGTTAGTACTGCTAACACAGTTAGTACTTCTTCAACAATTAATACTGCTTCTAGTGTTAGTACTGCTAAGTTAGTTAATACTGCTGAGAAGGCTAGTACTTCTGGAAGCAATGTTAGTGCTGCCAAAGTTAGCACTCCTACATCAGTTAGTACTGCTTCTAGACCTATCATCAAAACAAAGTACTCAAGCACTGATGTTCCTCACTTTGACAAGCTCATCAAAACAGAATGTAAGTATTTTGATGATCAAGGGAGACCCAAGACCACTATGGCTTGGGTCCCCAACAAAAACTAATTGATTTCTCAGATGTGCAGGGCAGCCAACAGCTTAAGGGAAGAAGCATTTGGCATGTTGACAGTGGTTGCTCTAGGCACATGACAGGTAACATGGCCTGCCTTCAATATTTCCAATGAATTGATGGAGGACATGCTACTTTTGAAAATAATCCTGCAGAAGATAAGAGAAGTGGTAAAAGTGATGTGTAAGTTGACATTTGAGGATTTGACAAGTGATGCACAGTGCAGAGTTACTACTGCCTGTGTTCTAGTAGTTAATACTGCTCAGTAGTTAATACTGCTCAGTAGTTAATACTGCTTGTGTAGTTAATACTGCTTTGCAGTTAATACTGCTCAGTAGTTAATACTGCTAGTGTAGTTAATACTGCTCAGTAGTTAATACTGTTCTAGTAGTTAATACTGCTCAGTAGTTAATACTGCTAGTGCAGTTAATACTGCTAGTGCAGTTAATACTGCTAGGTAGTTAATACTGCTAGGTAGTTAATACTGCTTGGTAGTTAATACTGCTCAGTAGTTAATACTGCTTGGTAGTTAATACTGCTAGGTAGTTAATACTGCTCGGTAGTTAATACTGCTGTGTAGTTAATACTGCCCTGCAGTTAATACTGCTCAGCAGTTAATACTGCTTATGTCGTTAATACTGCTTGGCAGTTAATACTGCTCGGTAGTTAATACTGCGAGGTAGTTAATACTGCTTCTGATAATCTAGGGCATATAAATACCCCTGTTTGCCCGCCCAAGTTCATAACGACTCTTCGCATTTACTTCTTCTCTCTCGTTCTAACCTAGTCTCCCAGAATCTCTGTGCTTTTCTTTCAAGAATCCTCAGGAATCATGGAGTTTGTGGATGAGCACAATGAAATAGCCATGCTACAGAAGCCGAAAAAAGCTGCGGGATTCCACGATATAGTCGATTTTCTCAAATCCTCGCACATCTCCTATGCCCTAACGGTGAGCCCAACAATCTATATCGAACATCAGACACAATTTTGGGAGAATGCCACTATTAGTGTCGAAGAAGGGCAGAAAACCATTCGAACAAGGGTCTGTGATAAACCCTTGAAAGTCACTGAAGAGGTTATTCGCATCTCTCTTCAGTTGAATGATGCTTCAGGTATATCTTCTATTCCTAATGAAGAACTCTTTTCTACTTTACAAAGAATGGGGTATGAAGGTCCCATTGGTGTTTTTAAATTCTACAAGTCAAAATTTTTCAACCAATGGAGATTTCTTGTTCATACCCTGATGCACTGTATTTCCAAGAAAACTACTGGATGGAGTGAGTTCAGCAGTCCCATTGCATATGCCTTGGTCTGCTTATCCACTGCCAGAAAGTACAATTTTTCAGCAATGATCTTTAATGATCTTGTATCAAACTTGGAATCCAAAAAGACCTTTTTCATGTATCCAAGGTTTGTGCAAGAAGTTCTTAACAAGGAATTGATGGACTTACCTCAGTTTACTGAGGTATATGTACCTAAATCCCCTAAAGGGAAGGTTTTTTTCAAATATGAGAAGACTTCCTAGGGACTCGGAAGGAGTTGACACACCATTGTTCTCTACAATGATGGTTGTGTCCCACCCCTCTGAAGGTATGGCATCAGGATCAAGGCCCTCATTAGATCAACCCACTGATGACCAATCCCAACCTTCCATCTCAAAAGACATCCCTCAGTCCATTCTTGAACAGCCCACTCCCACAATCACCAAAAGGTTTCAAAGAAGAAAGGTGCACAAGGCTCCTTCCCTTGATGTACCTACTCAAAGCCCTAAGCCTTTAAGCCCTCAATTGGAGCATTCTCCAATTGAGAATATCAACAGGGAAACCACAGGGGTGTCTCCCAACCCCAAGAAGGTGGTCTCTAAGGAGAAGGATGACCATATGGGTGATAAGGCTGCCACTACTTCTGCTAGCACAGAGAAGGACAGTGGTAACATAAATAAGACCTTCCCCATGGCAACACTAAATGAGAAATCATTAGGAGGACCCAGGTGCCAAGAAACCAAGGGGGCAGGTAGTGCTTCTGCTAGGCAGAAGGCTTCTGCTGAAACTTCCAAGGATCCTTTAAAGAAGGTAAACACTTCTAAACAAGGTGAGGATAGATATAACTATGAGGAATTGATGTAAACCATAGGGAATATCAACTTGGATGTTATGGCACCAAAGAAAGAGATTGAGCAACTTAAGACTGTGGTCACCTACCAACAGTCTCAAATTGAGAAGCTCAAAAAGATGGTCACCAAGTTGCTGAACAAAAAGAAAAAGGCAAGATTTGTGCTAAGAAGAAGAACTTCAACTGATGATGCTCCCAAAAAGGGGGAGTCAGAGTCAGAAGCAGAACTGAAACTGAAGGGTCCACAAATTGAGGGGGAGACTGTTCACATAGAGACTGAGATGGATATGGATTATGCACAGTTTAAGGGGGAGTCCAGTGAGACAGAAAAGGGGGAAGAGTGTGTTAAAGCAGCAGAAACCACGGCAGCAGAAACCACAGCAGCAGAAACTGTTAATGCTGCTGAGTTTGAACAAGCAGCAGAAACTGTTAATGCTGCTGAAGGCCAAGCAGACAAAGCAGCAGAAACTGAGCAGGAAGCAGTGACTACAACTCAAGCTGAAATAGATGAAGAAATATACTGGATTGTGAAGAACAGCATTGAAGCAGCATCATTACATGTTCTAAGAGAAGCAGTAACAGCCATAGCAGCAGAAATGGTTATTGCTGCTGAAAAACTTAAAGCAGCTGAACCAACTCCTGAAGCTGTTAAAACTCTTAAAAGAACTAAGATGATGTCAAAGAAAAGACCAAGAACCCAGCCCATAACTTCAAAGAAGAAAAATGAAAAGAAGCCAAGGGTGGAGTCATCTGCAGAAGAGGCCCAGGAGGAAACAGTGAAAGAAAAATCTGATGGAAAAGTTGCTGAAGAAGAAGTGGCAACTCCATCAGGGCAATCAGGCAATGTGAAATCACAAACGGATGCCCAATGTGATTTGTACATTACTAGTGTTGACTCTAACCCAATTCCACTTCAGGCTGAACCAATATCATCTAAGGCTCCTGAAATCATCTTTTGGGACACTTTGAAAGATGGTAGAAAGGAGTTCATTAGGATAAAAAGAGCAGATGGAAAATTTGAAGTCTTTTCTACTTGGGGAAAAATTGTCAGAACTTGCTCAAGATCAGACTTAGAAGAGATGTTCAAAGTTGGGATGAAGATATATGAAAACATGCTGACTGAGCAAGGGATGTCAATTTCTAAAATGGTACTTGAATTCTTGTGCCAAATGTTCAAACCTGAAGCAGTTCAGCATAGGTTAAACACACAGTTTCAAGCCATTACCAACTGGATGCTCTATGAAAACTGTGGAGTATATGTCATCTCCCTTGACTCTGCAACTCAAGAATACTATCTGGTGGATGAAATATACCATCACAGCATGAAGAGGCTGCAAGGAATGTTACATACTAAGCTGACCTGCAACAAGGATTCAGCAATGGGAAGATTCTTGGTAAAAAGGATTCTCAATCAGAGTCTAGGTCTAAGTCCTAATCTGTGTGTACATGATGACTAAGTTTTGGAAGCATCATCTGAAGAACTTGACTTCTTTTCCTAAAAGTCAAGTTAGGGGGAGATTGTTGGGAACTGAAGATATGCCAAGTATGGTTAGTACTGCTAAGTCTACATTACTACTGCCAGTTCTTCGTTACTACTGCTGGGCAAGGTTACTGCTGCTAGAGGAAGTTAGTACTGCTAGACCAAATTACTACTGCTAGACATGGTTAGTACTGCTGAGCTGAGTTACTACTGCTTGAAGACTGTGAAGGTTAATACTGCTGAAGGTTGTTAATGCTGCTGAGCCAAATCATCATTAATACTGCTGAGTTGATAAGTTTGGGATGCGATGCTTTTGGAGACAAATAAGGAATTGATCAAGATATGTTTAACGAAGATTCAGAAGATCAATTTACTTTTGATAGTTATCTTGTAATTACTTTTGTATATATAGTATTGATAGATAGCTATTAGAACAGACGATATACGAAAACAGAAAATAGATAGTATACAGAATTCGATATTCATTCAAGAGTGAATTAACCTCAAGATCATAGATCATATTTCTAGAGAAGTAGAAATCGTCTTGTTGAGCCTGTTCAACAAGATTGAGGTTTGGTGTAAAACTTGTGAGTAATAACTGTTTGATATATATACAGTTTATTGAATTTCTATTGATTGTTCTTTAATTGATTTAGAGTTCTATTCCGCAAGATTCTCTAAATTCTGCTTCTAAGAAGTTTAATTCTTGTTAAGAATCGATCCTGACATCATTCTTTACAAATAATTTATAAAAACAACTTAATAGAAATGCACAAGGTCCAGGCTTTTTCAGGCCTGGGCCCGAGCCCTCCAAGTCCATTTTCAGTGAGCAAAAAACACCGGCAAGGCCAGGCTTTGGGGTTGAAAAAGAGCCCGATTGGGCTTTTTCATGCCAGGATTTTCGGTTTGTCCTACGCCCGGGCCTGCCCCGAAAATTCTATTCTGGTTGGTCTTTGAGGCCTGGCCAGACAGGGATTCAGGCTCACTAAGCCCGGGCCTTTTCAAGCCAGACGCGGGTCAGGCCGGGACTTTTTTTTTGCATCTCTACTATCAATGATATCTAGAGAAGGCCACATAAAACACAATCAACAAGTAAAAACCATTTGAGAAATATGGGTCTATGAACTTAGCAAGGCTAAAAGCAGTATCAACACTTAATACTAGCATCTTACTGCTTAATTTAAAAGAAAACATCGATTTAAAAGAGAAGGATAAACTCACGTGCAGAACTTGGTAATCGATGAAATCAATTTCTGAAATCCAGTTACCTCCTTTCACCAATCTAAATGAGTTACCTAACAAAGAATGAGTTACCTTACGATTTCAATTTCAAAGACAGACTTTTAGTATTGATTTCCTTATCGATTGTCAAAGCTTTCCCTCTCTGTTTGGGAACCGACTCCAAGAACGAAGATTGAGATATTTTTTCAATCTGAAACCGACCTCCCTTTTAAATACCCCAAAACTATTGCAAAATAACAAAATCAACCCTCAACATTCATTCTTTCACAAATCGCTTGATACTTTGGTCAATTACACCTTGACCCTTCAACATATAAATTGTACATTTTGTCTAAATTAGCGCTTTCTCATAAGATAAATGTTCTCCCAAAATATACAATAATTATGGAAGTTTTGGGGTGTTATAGGAAGCATAACAATTTGACTTTGAAAATATCATTAACTAACCATCTGTTGATAACTGATATTATGTAGTTCAATTAAAATTAGAGAAAATAATATAATCATGATTAAGAAAGTATAAATAATAAAATATACTATACTAAAATATTTGCATATTTATATTTTTGAAAAATGTTCGAACTCATAATCCAAAAGTCAGTTGATAAGTGATATCTTTTTTTTTCAAGTAACTAAATCTCTTATGATAATTCTAAAGTTGTTTAATTGACAGAATGGAATTTGATAGAATTGTAATTCGTCGAAGGAAGATGACTTTGAAGTAAAATTGATATGAAATTGCAAAAAGAAAATCACGATAATTTAGTGATTATTTGTATCAAATCTCATACTAATTTCAACAAATCTCATACTAATCACGACACATTAATTTGTATATATTATTTAATAATATAATTAAATCCAAAAATATTCAATATTGGGCTCATTTCGAATGTATTAACGAAACGATTACAATGGTATAATTTGTAAAAAATAAAAATGTTTTTTAATGCATTTTAGTTCATATACATTATTTATGTTTATATGATAATAGTCTAAAATGAAAAGTAAAAAAATAAGGGATTAAAAGTAAACTACATATCTAATTATAAGGGATATTTAAGGAGAAATGAATGTGGGTGTGCTAATTGAACTTATAATGTAAACTGCGTCCAAATACATGTTTAGGCGGAAAAATACTGAAGTTGACTCACCAAAAAACGACACATGGCATGCTAGTTACTTATTTATTATATATATATATATATATATATATATATATATATATATATATATAGGGTCAGGTTCAAGGGAAAACCATAAATAACCGGAAAACCGAAAAACCACGAAAATACGGAGAAAAAAGTATATCAATATGGATGTCAAATTAACGAGAAAAATATGATCATTTATTTGGTGTAATTTATTTAGTTCGAATTTTGTTTATTTTTCATCTTTTTTCGAATAAAAAATAGGGGGTGAGGTTTTTTTTTATTTAATTAATATTGTTGTAACCGACCGTCTAATCACATCCATCAGATCATCTGATCTAACGGTTGATAAAATATTTTTTAGTTTTCCATTTATTTGAGGTTTTCCCCTGAACCTCCCTATATATATATATATATATATATATATATATATATATATATATATATATATATATATATAATAAAAGAACCCACATCATCCACCGGAATAAAAACATGGGATAATAAACACGAAGTAGAAAATAGAGAGAAAGAATCGTTTTTTACCTCCACCCCTTGCTAGCTAGCTCATCCATCAATAATATCACCAAACCCTAGATCTATCTGTTCCTTTCCATGGATCATCATATCACTGGTACTGCTACTGACCCCTTTAAGAGAAAGCCAGGTCGTCCTCCTAAACACAAACACCGGCAGGATTTTGGGTTCCAGGTGCCGGATGAACAGCCACCAGCTCAGTTTGACCACCACTTGGGTGCTGAACAAGGAAATGATTCTGAACCTATCTTTGCTTCATTAGGTTTGGCTGATGACGGTGTTGCTCCAACTCCTCCGCCTTCTGCAAAGAGGGGGCGAGGTCGGCCACCAAAAGGTGCTGCTGCTGTCACTTTTTCTGGTGGTAGTGGTAGTGATGTGGAAGCAGGGAAGAGATTGCGAAGGCGTAAATCTGGGAGGCCTAAGAGAATTGGAGGGCCAGTAACTGTGCCTTTATCTGGAAATGTAAGAGGAAGGCAGCCTGCACAAATTATATCTGTTGTTAACACTGCTGATTCTGATGCTGGCTCAGTTTCAAGGGGGCGGGGGCGTGGTCGGCCTCCCAAAACTTCTGGTGGTGCAAACAAGATCAGAAACTTGACATCACAACCATTTGGCTGGTCGAACAAGGTAAAACATTTGTATTTCTTTATTATATTTGGTTATTGTCACTTATTAGTGTTCCTTGTGATTAAGGTTCTTATGGATTAACTAACAAAAGCTATGGTACTGTAATATATATATATATATATATATATATATATATATATATATATATATATATATATCATGTGCTTTATCAGTGGCAAAACCTGACCATCACATCATCACCATTTCTGATTTTTCCCTCATAACTAGTTGATGAGACCGAGGCCTTGTTTGTTTTTTAGAAAAAAATGCTCTTATTAGCCTCTTTTGTCTGATTGGTTAAGAGGTACGGTCTTTAGACGCCACCTATGTCTTATCGTCCTCTTTTATGGTAAGAGTTAAACCAATCTTTTATTCGCCTTTTATTGTTCTCAATGAATTAACCTTAATAGATCATTTCTCAGTTTCTCTCTATCGATTCTCTTGGATTATAATAAAAGTCAATTTACTATAATTAGGTGACTTTCAAATTTAAATTTATATATTTTAAATATATTATTATCGATTTAAACGTATTCGTTTAGATGAATGCTAATTTTATAATTTAGATGTAAATTTCGTAATTTTTATGCATAAATATGTGAAATTGTATAAATTTATACATGTAAATTCAACACTTCAATATTCTAATGGGCCTGATACATAATTTAAACAAATTCAGACATGTATCGGTTTACAAAAACACCACCTCTTATCAATCAAAATTCAAAAGTGAAATAACACTTCAGACTTCAGCACCTCTTAGAAAACAAACGCCACCTGATTATGTCTTGAACCATGTTGTCTTGTGGGTTGCCTATCTTTCTGTCAATTGTGACTGGTTAAGATGTAACAAAAAAAAATCAACCTGCAAGTTTATTTGCCAAGTAACAAGGCTATTCTCGACATATCCTGCAGCCAGCTTTGAAAGTCGTACTACTACTTCTGTTTTGTGGAATTTTTAATCACCACAGAGAAAGTTAGCCGATCCGCATGCAACATTACCCAACCAACATTGCAAGAAGTGTTTGTATATGTTATTGATGGATAGATACCTGAAATTACATGCTTCATATTATGCATGAAGTATGCTGTACAGAACTTGAATATGATTGGGAATTGTATGGCTTTCTCTAATTTGTGTATAACGCCTAGCGTTCCTATTCATGGGCAAACGACCATTTGCAATTGAAAATCCATCACCTGCAAATACTAGTTGTGTTTTACATAAACTAACATGAGGAGTTTTTCTTCAGCTTCAGGTCGAATCAGGGACTGCAGTTCTAGTTACAGACCCACATCAGCTAGTAGCTTTCCAAGAATTGAAGCTCAAATACGAGCATTTAGTAAGTTAAAACATCTCCCTGCATTCACAATCTTGATTTTCTATGTTTTGATATTAAGAGTGGTAAGGTCAGGTTCAAGGGAAAGCCTAAAAAAAAGGAAAACTGAAGAACACTCTGGTAGCCCTTCAGCTGGACGGTATGCACTTGTGCATACAAGTAATTTGTAACATGTGCATATGCACGAGTGCATAATGCACTTGTGGATAAAAACCAAAAAAACAACATAATTATATGTATGCACAAGTGAGGCCACCAGAGTGTTCTTCAGTTTTTCGTTTTTTTTTAGGTTTTCCTCTGAACCTCACTCAAGAGTGGTAATGGTGTTTTTTATATTATAGAGCAAAAGGTGGTTGTTATGAAATTGTATATATGTTTGGATGCAGCAATCAAAGGCCAAGGAGGTGTTGAGTGTGGTAAGGCCATACATAGTAAACTCGGATTATGCAGTGTTTGGGGCAGTGCAAGAGCTGGAAACGCTGTTGGCGGATGTACCATCATCAAATGTTTAAATTTAGGAATTGTGGGTTGGACCAGACAGTAGTAGATGATGTTTCAGATGAAAGAAATGAAATGGTTACTGTAGGGGCATGTTAAAAGAGATTTGTTATCAAGTCATTTGCATACTAGCCATGAATAATTCTTCTTTGTGGCTTTGTGATTGCATATATATGTATTTGTGATGCTAACTTATGTTCACCCTTTTCATATTATTTAGTTTTTTCTCATTTTTGCATCTCCTTTAATTTATTATATATGGAGGGAGGCTCGTGGGAAAACCTCAAAAAAATTGATAACGGAGAAACACTCTGGTAGCTCTGTGCATAAAAGTAAATTAAAGTGTTTTTTGGTTTTTATGCACGTGTGTATATGCACGTATGTATGTTATAAATTACTTGTATACAAAAGTGTATATTGTCGAGATATAGGGTTATCAGAGTGTTCTTTAATTTTTTATTTTTTTTTAGGTTTTTTTCGAACCTGACCCATATCTATACTACCATTACATCATGCATAATAACCTGTAATTAAGAGATATTTAAGTTTTGTTTTTAAAAGATTATGTTTTAAAAAGCAGTACCACTTTCTTAGTTGTATAACTTTTTCAAATCTAGTTTATACTTTATAATGTAGTATAAATATAAATACTTACAGTAAATAAAAAGCTAACATTCACAATAAACTAAACAGAGATAGAAACTTCACAAAGAACTTTAAAAAAATATTGAAGACTTAAACATTGGATAGGGGCCGCGCGAACGCAGGCCCCCTCTGTCACAAATTATGATGTAGGCTCGACCACTTGGGTCGACCTTAGGCAAGAAACCCTCCTAAGTGCAATGGAGGTCACCAACCTAGACCATGAGCCTTATTGATCACCCATTGATCCCATCCAGGTAAGTGACTTTAAAGGAGTAAAACAACCTTATTAAATAGGATTAGACAAGGCTACATATTTCATTGCAACATCAATGTGGGATAAAATGGAGCCTCTACATCCTAACAATTTAAACCATAAATGAAAGCTTCCTTAAAAAAAACATTGAAAACTTGATATTGGATAGGGGCCGCACGAACGCAGGCCCCCTCTGTCACAAATTATGATGTAGGCTCGACCACTTGGGTCGACCTTAGGCAAGCACCCCTCCTAAGTGCAATGGAGGTCAAGACCATGAGCATTATTGATCACCCATTGATCCCATCCAGGTAAGTGAGTTTAAAGTAGTACAACCACCTTATTAAATAGGGTTAGACATGGCTACATGTTTCATTGCAACATCAATGTGGGATTAAATGGAGCTTCTACATCCTAACCATTTAACCATAAGCAAGGTTCTAAATGGCTTGAGACGTGGCGTGGCGGCAAGGCCAAACCTCAAGCCTTAAGAGCCACGGCGTTTATCGAGGCGTGACTTATGGCGGCAAATCTCTATACCATATATAATATTATATATTAAAACATATGTTTTGTACTAGTAATCGATGAGTCAATGATAATAAACAACTTAAATTAGGTTATATATAAAAAGCTAGCAAGTAAGACATTAAAAACGTAAAGAAAAAATCAAATATCGCGTTACAAAAGACCGCATGTTAGGCCATGACGTGCCACAGACATAACGTGGCGTGAGACACAAGCCTTGAGCCACGGCGCGTCATGGCGGCTGTCGCGGCGAGCCTTTTAGAACAGTGACCCTAAGGGAAAGCTTCCCCAACAAAATCCCCAAAACAAGTTTTTCTTCCCTCCTAAATCTTAAAAAGGATGAAAACAATTTTATTTGAAACGCAATTTGGTTTTATAAATTATCAACTTTAAAGAGTTCGTTGGTTATGAATACACTTAATAATTTAATTAAATACTGAACATGTATTAAAGAACCAATTGTTATCGCGAATGCAAGTTTAGATATTAATATCCTAATTATATTTTAGATTCTTTATATTTAAAATAAAATAATATTTTCATCTTGTATTTTATTATGTTTATCTCATAGATATGAATTATAACTACAAAAAATTATATTCATACATCATTTATTTATAATAAATTACTTTTGTTGTAAAGTTAAAAGTTAATAATTTAGCATTACATAATTAAATGCTTTATAATATACTCCCTCTGTCCCAAAATAAATGCCCACAACGAAAAAGACTCACAGTTTTAGGAGTTTGTAATTTTTACATCTTTTAATTAAACAAAGTACAATTTTACCCGAGAAAATTTCTTATTACATCTTTTAATTAAACAAAGTACAATCTTACCCTTAATTATAAAGAGAAAAAAATTCTCTATGAAACAATTAAGGATAGAATTGTAAAAACAGACATTTACTTTTGAACATAAACACTTATTTTGACACAAACTAAAATAATAGGCATAAACACATACACTAAAATAGTAGCATAAACACTTATTTTAGGACAAATGAAGTAATATAAAATGCAAAATTTAGACTCAAAATTGTAGGAGGCATTCACAAAAAGGAATACCTCTCCAAAAATAGGCATATGCCACTTTATACAACGAACACACGGTATTCTTTAGTAAAAGGCGAAAGAATAGTTCGCTTTGTGTTCATTGCATGGCTGCGTGGTTAATAAGTGAAGCTGAGGGCCTTATTTATGCAACCGCTTTAGCTCCACATTTACCATCACATTGCGATGTGGGAAACCATTTGTTGTAGAAAAAATATCAAAAATAGGTGCTGTTGTACACTGAAGAATTTAAAGACTTCATGTTTATTAATTTTAGAGTAAACTACAATTTTGGTCCCTGGTGTATACCAAAATCATCGAAAGTGGTCCCATATCTTCAATAAGTGCAAGAATAGTCCCTGGTCTCCTTATTTTGCTCTGAAAGTGGTCCAAAGCTCTAACGCCGTCTAACAAATGGCCGTTTAAGGCCTCATGTGCTTCTCACGTGATGGGCAATTTGGTCATTTCACTATTTCCCTCTCATTTAAACCAACGGCTTTACTTTCTTCTTTGGTCTTCTTCTTCGTTTTCCTTCTTCGATTTTTTTTCTGCCTTTCTCTCCTCCACAGTATCGACAATGGTGGTTTGTGATTGTGGTGTACCAGCGATGATAAAGACTTCATGGACAACTAAAAACCCTGGTCGTAGGTTTTATGGGTACGCACGGAAGTCTGCCAAATGCGATTTCTTTGCTTGGTACGATCAACAGTTGTGTCAATGAGCTATGGAAGTAATCCCTGGTTTGCTAAGATCAAAGAACAATGTTGAAGCTTCCCTCAACGCAAAAGAAAAGGAAATCAAGATTTTGAAGCTTTTATTGGTTCTCAGTTGGGTTTTCTTTATTTTTGTACTTTTTTAGTTGACCTAATCCAATGTAGGTGGTTGTAATGGTTGTAAGCCTTGTAATGGTTGTAATGCTTGTAATGGTTCAAAAGTTTCAATGAAAACTTATTTCTTTCATAAACCCGGTTGTTTTCTTGAATGTTTGCATCTCATTAAAGACAACACACATAATATACATTCATACAAGTTACCCTGTTTCATTGCCCATTTAAAACCAAATACATCACCAAAACACAGAATATGCATTCATACAAGTTATGCATAATATAATACCAAAATACATTCATTTTCTGTTAATTTACCAAACACATAGAAAATGTTTACCTAACCAAAGCTACTGTTTCATCCAACTTACCAAACACAGTACCAAAATACATACATTACCAAAATACATTACCACTTCACATCTATCCACCTTTGCATGTCCTTGAGTTATGCCCTTCCTTCCTGCACTTTGCACAAGTCACAGTCCTCCCATTCCTGCTTAATTTGGTTGCTTTCCCATCTCTAGTGCTCTCTTCATGTTGACCCCTCTTTCTTTTCTTCTTGGGCCTCCCAATTTGTTTATGATAGCTTGGTGCAGTAAGTGTTGTTGGGCAATCACACTTGTCCCAATATGCTTTGCCATTGATGGGTTCAATCTTGAATCTGTACATGTCTTTCCAAGTGTCAAGCCAAAGACTTTCATCAACCCATTTCTCAGGCAAATCAACATTTACTCCATTCAAAGCCATGTTCCAATTAGTTGCTACAGCATGCTTACAAGGGATGCCAGTCAGTTCCCACCTCCTACATGTACAAGTCTTTGCCCTCACATCAACTACCACTTGATCATTCCAAGGACCACAAACCTCATACCTGTCTCCACCATTCCAATATACTTTGTATTTAGTTGCTTCACTCTTGTTCTTTTCCAGTGCTTTGCTTGCTGTTGGAGTGAGTGGTCCTTGAGTCTTATCAATGACTTTCAACACATGCACTATCCTCTTCATTAAGTAATGCCTAATATACTCCAAACATAAAATTATTGGCTTATCCCTACCCTCAATAAGCTGCCTGTTGAAGACTTCACACATATTGTTGAGAAGTACATCAGAATGACACCTACCTGAATTGCACAAAATAATATTGAAAGTTAAAGTAACCTGTGAAATGAGACAGTTTGTTGAGGTAACTAAAGGTAACACAGACTGAGTGAAAGTAAGTTCAACTAACCTGTGAAATGGGACCTAGACCATGATTGAGGTGAGATGAGCTTCAACCAATCATAACAAGCTTGATTGAACATTCTAAGTTGTTCCATTGCATGTTCAAATTGGGGAACAGTTGTTGCAGTTGCACATTGCCAAAGATGGTCCTTGTATGCTTTCCCCTTCCAAGTAAGCTTCATGTTGTCATGTATATGTCTAAGGCAGAATCTGTGTTCTGCATATGAAAAAACCTTTGCAATGGCTGGAAGTAGTCCCTGTCATAAACATCAATTAGTATACACATCAATTGGAAAACTAACCTTTTGTCTATCTGTTATGAATGTGAAGTTTGATCTTGTACACAGATTAAGATCCTCTCCAAGATACTCCAAGAACCAGGTCCATGATGCCATTGTCTCAGCTTCTACAATCCCATATGCTAGTGGGTATATGCCACCGTTTGAGTCAATACCCACAGCTGTCAACACCTGTCCTGGAAAAGGACCCTTCCAAAAAGTACCATCAAAACCTAATATCTCTCTCTTCCCAGCCTTAAACCCCTGTTTCAATGGCCCCAAACAAACATAGATCTGTCTGAACTTCCTTGTACTCACACTTGGGAACGGTTCATCCTCAACATCTAACTTGACAGTAGTTCCTGGATTACATCTTTTCAACTCTTGTATGTAATCTCTAAGATTACTGAACTGTGCTTCAAAATCTCCCCAAATCTTCTGAGATGCCATGGTTTTTGCCCTCATTGCTTTCGTCAGTGACACATTAATCTCATACTTCTGCTGCAACTGTGTTTGAAGAGCCTGTATTGGAATGGTGGGATTAGAAACTATGTTCTCTGTAATCTTCTTAGAGAGAAAACTTGATGTGGCCAGAGAGATGTCCCTGCATTGGAGGCAGTTGTGTGTGGGAACATAGGTTTTCACTGTCCAAGTCTGTATGCCTCCATCTGTTGAGATGAGCAAAGCCCATGGACATCTTGGACCACTGCCCTAGGTCAAATGGCATATCCAAATCATTCCCTTGTTCATACAACATGTCACTGACATCAAGTGGCCTATCCATATCAACCTGTTTATTTAAGTCAAAGCCTCTGTTTTTATCCACAACTCTCTCTTTATCTATATTAGATGCCTCATCTTTATTGTCAATCCACTCAAGAAACAGTTTTTTCTTGCATGTCTTCTTAACAAGTTTTTTCTTTGATACATATTGATTTCCAGGTTCATCAAGTTCCTGTATCTCCATTTTTCTAGCATGTGGTGGTGAGTTGTATGTATCAACTAGTGTTTTCCAATGCTCTATAAATACATCTACAAATTTTACCTTAGGAACAAATTTCATAAGCCTCAGCACATCACTATCATTCCCTAAGGCTTCTAACCCAAAATCCATGTCACTTCCTGGAGTCAAGAAATGGTAATACATTTTTCTCATCTGCTTGGTACCCTAACTCTAACATCATAGCATCAATCTCATGGACTGATAACAAATCAGTGTCAATCAAGTCCACAAATGAAGTCTTACCATGGATGTATCTTCTACCAGGGGACTTTGTGAAAACACCTCCATGGTTTATCCTCATTGTTATTAGAGTAGGATAGTGATCTGTAAAAGGAACAAAAATCGATCAGAAAATAGTTTACAACTTAAATGTTTGACTTAAATAAACAGGTCGATCATTAACATAGGTAAAAAACTCAAAGGAAGGATTTTATGAAAAACAGAGACATACCATAAACCAGTTCGGGATAAAGGTCATCCCCTTGCTCCTTTCTGATCACCCACGTATGAGAAGACATGGAAGTAACGTTGCATTAACAAGATGAAGCTCAGATTGAAGCTCAGATTGAAGGTCAGATTGAAGGTCAGATTGAAGCTCAGTGTGTGTTAATGGAGATATGTGTTAAGGACCAAAATGGAGGGTTTCTTGAAACAAGTATAGGTAAACGAAAGGGCGTTTAAATGAGAGGGAAATAGTGAAATGACCAAATTGCCCATCACGTGAGAAGCACATGAGGCCTTAAACGGCCATTTGTTAGACGGCGTTAGAGCTTTGGACCACTTTCAGAGCAAAATAAGGAGACCAGGGACTATTCCTGCACTTATTGAAGATATGGGACCACTTTCGGTGATTTTGGTATACACCAGGGACCAAAATTGTAGTTTACTCTTATTTTTATCTTTTGGACTTCATTTCACATTCAGAAATATAGTATAAGTAATTTTATTATGATATTTTTATTTTTTTAATTTAAATATAATTTATTCGAAGTATTACCAAGGGAGTATTGATGGATAACAAATGATAACTATAATGGATAATATGGTGTGATATAATAATGACTTATTATCCCAGAGGGTTGAGTAACCGTGAGAAGTGTCTAATTTGGTGAGAAGCGTGAGAAGTGGTAATCAACCGTTGGATAAGAAATGAATGAACATTAGAATGAGATGCATCGGATCGATTCTCTTTTAAGCCGTAATTCATGAGAGGGTATTTGATTAAAAGTGATCAACGGTTGAAAAGTACTTCTAACATTTCTCACCAAAAATGACACTTCTCACTTGACTCATGCCTTATCTCAGATCCATTAAATACCATACCTGACCAAATTGAGAGGAACAGAAATTTTATTCCTATTCCTAATGTCCTATTCTCCTGCTTCCTCATTTCCATTTCCATTATTATTCCTTAAAATAAACCAAACACCTAAAACTTTGCAAAAGCCACGGCTGATGCTCTGGACGATATTATAACAAAACGCATTTCCACATGATTAGAGGACATGGTTGTCAAACAGTTGTTTATCGCTTTTGCGTATTCGTTTTAAACATCGTCTAATTATATTATCAATAACCTTCGTCACATTTTTTTAAAACCTCAATAAAGTTTAGAAAAACCTATTGAAAAACTATAAAACAAAATAAAAAGCGCATAAAACCGGATTTAGTTAGAACCAAACTACAACCAATTGGGTATTATATCGGTCCTAGATTGGTCCTTATTTCGAACCCCAGGACACAAGATTCTGATTGGGATCGAGCCCGAGCCAGGGACCAATCCAGACAACCCTAGTTCCCTACATGGTTAGGGTCTTAGGGAGTTGGGAGTTTGTGGTTATATTGAATTTAGAAGGCTACAATACAATTTGATTACTATTAGCTCTTATTGGCTCTATTCACATGTGATTTGTCACTTGAGTCCTATTGATTGTTTTGGCATGGCAAGAAAATCTCTCTCAAAATGCTTACACTGATTCAATTACTTCGGCAATTTTCGGCTTTCCATTGGTCTTGCATTGAACCACGAGCATCTGAAGGCTTGTTGGCCGGTACGGTAGGCGTAATATGACAAGAAAATCTCACAGACGGCTTGCAATTGCTAGAGTCTTACACCGGTTAGACTTAAGGTATTGATAAACATATGATATATTCATTTCAATATATATATATATATATATATATATATATATATATATATATTGAGAATAATCATGAGAACCCTGAGAACCATTGCATCATGATATTTCATATGATTTTTGAATCATCTAAGGATAAGATTTAAGGGTATTGATGAACATATACATGTATTTGATTTTTGATTTACGAAGTGACTTTTTGGCATGTTTGTGAAACAAAAAATACATGTAAAAGCATGAATCAAATACATATGAAACAAACACGACGCAATTACCAGGGCCGCGCTCTACCTAGTGAGCTAATACATTATGAAACAAATATATGTCAATACCTCAAGGTAAAAGTTGTCACGGTTATCACAATATATGAGATTCTCTTTTGATTACGCCCTTATTATCTAGAAAAAAAAACAAGTTTCTGCCGAAGTTCATTGATGACCCCTTTTTCGGCATGAAGAAACTCCCCACATAAGTCGTACGTAAACTAATATACCTGCTTAGGTTCTGGCAAATAATCTCATGTTGTTTCGAGACAAATTATGCAAAATTCTATACATCGCTAACTTAACAAAAAGAAGATTTATGATACATATTTTCTCATTAGAATATCAAGAGTAGGGTGGACAGCACCTCAGTCAACATCCGTAACCTCGGCTTCAATATCAATAATGGCTCTAGATGAAGCCTTCCCTGAAAAAATCATGTAGCCATTTCGATAAGTTGAAACCCTATAAAACTTGGCTTATCAGAAGTACTTTTCTGCATGAACACTGATTCTTGCACATCGGATAAAATAAAACAGTTGTAGAAATGTGTAATTATTACAGTTTTTAATCAACTAAATAACATTTTTATGCTTAATAATAGAGGGAGTAATTTACAGTTTTTAATCAACTAAATAACATTTTTATGCTTAATAATAGAGGGAGTAATGAATTTCTCCATCTCATAATTAAGGGTAGAATGGAAAAAGTATACTCTTATGACCTGTTTGGTTTGACGGCATGTTTTTGAGGGATTTGGAATCTTTTGTGTTTTTGGTTTGTAGGATTTGGAATGGAATTGAATTTCATTCTTTACAAATAATTTATAAAAACAACTTAATAGAAATGCACAAGGCCCGGGCCCGAGCCCTCCAAGTCCATTTTCAGTGAGCAAAAACACTGCCAAGGCCAGGCTTAAAAAGAGCCCGATTGGGCTTTTTCAGGCCAGGATTTTCGGTTTGTCCTACGCCCGGGCCTGCCCCGAAAATTCTGTCCTGGTTGGTCTTTGAGGCCTGGCCCAGACAGGGATTCAGGCTCACTAGGCCCGGGCTTTTTCAGGCCAGACGCGGGTCAGGCCCGGACCTTTTTTTTCTTTTCTTTTTGCATCTCTACTAGCAATGATATCTAGAGAAGGCCACATAAAACACAATCAACAAGTAAAAACCATTTGAGAGGTATGGGTCTATGAACTTAGCAAGGCTAAAAGCAGTATCAACACGACTCGATGTACCTTTCTTTGACCGAGAAGATAGGTCGTTGAATGCTTCACCAAATGTGGTAGATCCGTTGGAGAATTTAACGGGATCCCTTACAAACTCATCACCCACCACTGAAATCCAATATATATTCAATTATAAGAAACAATCCATTAATAGAATACCCACAAATATTATGTCAAGAAAATGGATTACATCATTGTTGTCCAAGAAGGTAAAGAGAAGAGAAGGCAACCGGCAAGTAAAAGAATTTTGGACCAACATACACAACATTTACGTATTTGACCCTACGACAAATTCTGCTTTATGGGATGCCATGGCCTAATAGACTGCTTTATACTACTCAAGTTTATAGGACCATACAATTGTGCGTCCTATATAAAAGGTGTATAATAAGATGTTATGACAGTATTTAGACATCCTAACAAGTTTTTTAGGACATTTTTGCAATTAAGTGTCATGTTATTTTTATAAGACACTTTTTATGAACATATCTTTTTATAGGACACTTGTTTTTATAAAACACTTTTTCCAAATAATGTCATAAAAAACTAATAGGGCTCTTTAGGACGCCCAAAAGCGTCCTATCAACTTACTGTAATACATTTATATAGGGTCCACTATTGTTTGGTTCTGTTAACTGAAGTCCCATTGAGCAATCTATTAGGACACTTAGACATAATATAACGTCCTATAAAACCGATCTTGTGGTAGTGTGATCATTAATCAAAAGACTTTTATCAAAGTATACTTTTACTAAAGTATGTGCCAAATGGTTATGGGATAGTATCATCCAAAGAAGCACAAAGTTTAAGTCGTTTTACCTGAAAAAGGTCGACTACAATAGGGACACTGCTGTGACTCATCATTTAACGTCGATCTGCAACAAGCATTATACGGACCAAGTTAGAAACGGTGTTCCATAAAAGCTTTAGAAACGAGAAGCATAAGAGTCGCATCGAGTTTCTTACTTTAAAACCTGAAATTCATTTCCACAATTCGGGCACTGCACAAAAACCATAAGACGGTTGCCTCAAATATCACAATACTCCCATAAGTCCATAACAAATAACTACTAACGCTGCCCTTGAGTGAGTGACCAAAAATCTGGTTCGGCCATTTGGGACATTGTTTTTTTTGGGGGGGGGTTAACCATGGGTATCTGGGCCAGCTTACGCTCACTGACTAATCCCCAAGAGACCGCCATGTTTGGCAACCATAAGCTAGCTTACAAGTTACTTTTTACTTTTTGGAGCTTATTGAAAAAGTCTCTAATGGTTTGCCATAAACTAGCTTATTGAAAATCTACTTGTATCGTTTCAATAAGCTCCACAGGCTTTTTCCACTTTTTTCCAATTATGCCCCTTATATTTTATACAATTAATTTTTCAACACAACCTTTTAGGTCATTTTACATTGTCGTCTAGCTTATCAACTAGTTTTTACCAAACATGGACAGTGTATAGGGCTATAGGCTATCTTATCAGCCAACAACTAGTTTTCCACAATGCATTATAAGCCTTAGCCAACAGAAAGCATCGAACCATGAGGATTCATAATGAATAAAATTTAGAGCTGCAAAGTTATTAAGTAAGCCAATCTTACTTCACTTTGAACCATGTCTTTTCCTGCCCACCAGACGAGAACTCCGAAACCCACGATCGGAACTAGCACCACAAGAAGCTGCCATTAGAAACACAACAAATTGAGATCAGTTACAAACCAAAAGTTGATAAATGCAACCACTTTTGATCACAATTAAGCAAGAACTCGATTTAACCTCCCATCCGTCCGAAGATTAAAACCCACATTAGCTTTTGCATATTCAAATCTACCACTTCAATCTTTAAAGCTATTATAACCAATTTGGGGTTAAAATGCAACTTATTCGATACTTAGGGGCTGTTTAGCAGTTGCTGAATGGTTTGGTGCAGAATAATTAAGGGGTCACGATGATTAAGAGGCTCTTAATTTTCAGAATAAAATTAGGGCTTTGAATGGTTAAGGGAGGTCCAAGGTACAAAATCATTCAGAGGGTTTTAGAATCATTAAGAGGCAGACTTTTTTTTGCCAAACAAATTCACCTCTTAGTAGTTTCATTAAGAGGCAACCCCTGAATCGTTAAGATATAAATCTTGTTTGGCATTGCCTCTTAAAGGTTCTAAAACCCTTGAATGATTTTGTATCTTGGGTCTCCTTAACCATTCAGCGCCCTAATTTCATTATGAACAATTACCAAGCAACCATATTTCATTTTGCACTATACCATAAGAGCCTCTTAATCATTCCGACCACTTAATCATCCTGCACCAAACCATTCAGCAACTGCCAAACAGGCCCTTAGAAATCAAAAATGGATTCTGATTTTGGGTATAATTAATGCAAACACAGAGCAATAAAGACACATACCCAAACAGAAACAATGGCATCAAGTATCCAACCGAGCTGGCCGGTGAAAGAAAGATAGGTCAGACCAATAGCCAAAGCAAGATTACCCAAAACCCTTCCTGTGCTGCCGTCGTCGTTTCCTCCACCACCACCGCCGCCGCCATTGAATCCAAGATTATTAAACCTTACAAGAACTGCCCTCTTCTTCGTTATCTTGTCGTCAAACCGATACTTACCTTGGCTGAATAACAATTTAGTACTGGAATTAAAACCAAGATTAAACCCTTGTCGATGGTAACAACAAACGTATCCCCTTGTAAAAGAATTGGCGGGTTGTCGTGATTTTGTAGGGTAGAAGGTTCTTGTTGTTGTTGGGGTTTTATAATCTGTGAGGTTGGTGAAAATTTGTGGGATTAGCGTTGTCATCATAGCGAACAAGAAAAGGGTTTATGAAAATTGGATAAAAATCATGGTTTGTGTAGCGGATAATGAGAAAGGGGATCTTCCGGATGCCTTTGAATCTTGAAGAATTATACAATCTTTCATCTGTATCTTTGTAAGCATGTCGACTGTCACTTTGACGGTAGGTTTTAATCACGGGAAATTGCCTGAGAAAATTACCCAGAGAGTTTTCTGGGTAAATATTTTTAAAAACCATTTTTTTTTAATTTTTTGAGAGGAAAAATAAACTTACCCAGAAAAAACTTTCTGTGTAAGTTTTGGGTATTTTGGGAATAAGGTAGCAAAGTGGTTATTTGAGAACGTCAATGATTTAAAATGACTATTTGAGGCAATTTCCCTTTAATCACGCCATTTGTTATTGAGTTAAAATAAATTCTTAAAGAAATAAAAATCAGGTTTTTATTTAACAGGAAAAATAAACTTACCCAGAAAAAACTTTCTGTGTAAGTTTTGGGTATTTTGGGAATAAGGTAGCAAAGTGGTTATTTGAGAACATCAATGATTTAAAATGACTATTTGAGGCAATTTCCCTTTAATCACGCCATTTGTTATTGAGTTAAAATAAATTCTTAAAGAAATAAAAATCAGGTTTTTATTTAACCGTAAATGTCCGGATCACACATAGACTAATTCCATGGGTCTTCGAAAAACAGTATAAGAAAAATTCCTAGTAATTTTATACGACTCGAACCAGTAATCGTCGAGGAAAATCCTCAAAAGTTCAAGTTTCATTGTCAGTTGAGCTAATCTCATAAAGAAAAAGAAGGGGGAATTTGTTTAGTTCTTGAATGGTTTCTTGAGATATAATTTCATCGTTAATGTGACAAATCCAGGAAACCATTTGCACTTTTGAAGAGAGTATATAAAATAGGGTTTATTTGGACTTTTACGAGTCCAATTTGGTCATAAATTGGGCCAAATAGTTGCACTTGTCCAAAAATTTGTCTAATTTAATACGAAGACCTAGACTAAGCCCGCAATTGATCTTGAAAGGCCTGAGCCTCGATTCAGTCCCAAATTGCAGCCCCTTTATGCATTATTAATCGGTATCTAGTTGTCATTGTCATCGAACAACATCAGTGTTTAGGTACCTACTAATCAACATTCAGTGGGTGAACACCCACCAACCACCGTATCACATGAAGTGTCACTGAAACATCAAAGTTCATCAAATGTTGATGCATGGGGGACATCAAACATTTAACGAGAAACTTAAGTCATCAAACACTGAAATCATCATAACCACAAGGGTGGTGGCGTGTTGGCAAGGGCATGGGGATGTGGTGGAATATCTCATCCACCCCGGGTTCGAGTCCAGGCGTCAGCATTATGCGGCCAGGCTTAGTCTCAGACGGCCGTTTTGTTTGTTTGTTTCCAAATTGCCAAGGATGTAGTCTAGGCAAAGCCTAGATGAACCTTATCAAAAAAAAAACACTGAAATCATCAGTGTCGGCTCTTCTTACAAACGGTTTAGGTTTTGGGACAACTGGACCACCAGAAAGGGCTCTACCCCTTGACCCCACCATACAACAACATCCGAGAGTCTTGGGTTCAAGTTAGCTTATCCAAGTGCGCACACTGCACCTTCTTACCCACCATATTATAACTTAACTAATAATCCCTTCATTCTTTTGTAATTCATGTCACACTAAATCGCATGATAGACACTAAAATCACCATCAATGTTTTTTGAGCCTCCAAGATGGTGTCACTTGGAAACGCTAGATTAAAAACCATATTCAATACATCCTACAACATACAAAGAAAAACACCATCTTTTATAAAATAAAATAAAATAAAAACAATCATAAACAAGATGTAACAATGATCGTCTACAAACTTAAGGGCCGATTACCAGGTAAGTGCTTAATGGATGTCACTTACCTTACCGTTGAGCACGACAATAACCAGGAATCTTACCTGGTAAGAGACATAACAAGGATCAAGAATCTTACCCAGTAAGTGAGGGAGAATGTCGATACTAGGTAAACACTTACATTTACCAACAATTCATTTTGATGGCCAAAATTGTTAACCAATAAGGTAAGTGAATATCCTAACTCTTGTAAGTAAGTGCTTACCTAATAAGCATTTGGCTAAACAACCCTTTAGACTCCAACATACTCAGCTTCATAGCATCTAGAATCCTATATTTTTTTGTAATTGTGTTTCTCCGGGCCAGCTTACATGCACATCAACTAATCTCATGAGGTCCTAACCATAATGGCCCGAGAAATCCCATAACAAGACTCGAACCGCCAATCTATGGGAAGGAACCAAGGTGTCTCGCCTTTTATTTGCAGTTGAGTTGACCTTCAAATGTTATCATAACAACATTATGGAAGGAGATACCATAAATCACTCTTCATTTAAGATCAATTGTACCTTTTGGATCATTCACAAATACAAGCCCCTTAAGAGGGAACCAATATTTATTACAAATATGCTTCTAGGTTCATACATAACCACCACATTGGTACCTTTGTAACACCCAAAAATCGAATTTTGATAGACATTTTTTTCTCAATCCGTCTTCTTTTGTTTCACGTCGGCATCCTTGTAAGGTGCAGCAGTGTATGCATACATCTGAAAGATCGAAAAAAACACCATCTCCACAATCACCAAGGCGTTTTGCAGCGCTTGCTGAAGTTGCGACACGTCCAGCCAAAAATGATTTGATTTGATTACGCCCATTGCCACGAGACCGCTAATTACGATTCCCTGAAAATAATCATACAAGAAACTCCAAGATTAAATGCTGCAAAGAAGGGATAATCACAAAAACTTGCCAAAATTGAAGTATCGTCACAAAATGACCAAAATTTTCCACATTAGCACAAAATAACCACCTATTTCGCAAAAACACTTTTTCTGCGAGCAATGTCTTTTTAGGTTTTTTGGCTCACTTTGCAAAAGGTGAGCAAAAAACGAAATTTTGGGGAAAAGCAAGGTTTTGCTCTCCCTTTTTGCAAAGTGGGCCTACTTTGCAAAAGGTGAGCAAAACCCGGGAAAATTAAGGTTTTGCTCCCCATTTTGCGAAGTGGGCCCACAAACCTAATAAAATATGTCAGGCCTTTTGCGAAATAGGTGGTTATTTTGTGCTAATTACACAAAAGTTGGTCATTTTTTATGGGTCAGCTCCAATTTTCGCAATTTTTGTGATTATCCTTCCAAAGAATCACTTAAGAACATCTAATCCCCATGTCAAGATCAATTATGGTTTAGAAGTGTTCAGGAGCAAGAATTCAAGATTAAAATTCAAAGATTTAAGTTTTACCTGCCAAAAACAGAAGAAGACAATCCCTTTGACACATAAAAACTTGGCTAGAGGGTTATGTGGTGCTAATTCTTTAGCAAACACATGGTAGAAAATCACGAGGGAGTATAACGCCAACGAAACCGATACGTTCAAGATCATGGTGAACGTCCAGCTAAGCCAATCGGGATATACCTCAACAAGTTGTAGAACTATCATTAAAACAGAGCAGGCAGGGCGAATCACTACAAACTGCCATGTCCAATACTTGAGGAGCTTCAGGTTCTGATGATTCAGACGAACCGAGTGTGGCTGCAATCAATAGTTAAAAAACGTCAGTAACGTTGGCTATGTTTGGAAAGCTAGTTGTTTGCTGATAAACTAATCATCTTTGGTAAAAACCAGCTGATAAGCTAGATGACAATATAAAATTACCTAAAAAGTTACGTTGATAGGGGCATAATTGGAAAAATATGGGAAAAACCCTAAAGCTTGGTTAACGCTACTTGAAGTAGTTTTTCAAAAAGCTAGCATATAAGTTATAAGGTGAAATGGAAAAAAGAAGCGAAAGCAAATAACTTTACTTGGAAGAGAGTCATCGGGAAGGAGTGGTGAATCTCTCTTCCTTTGATCTCATCTGGGACTATGTTCTTGCTTATAGAGATATTCAAGTAGGTATACAACAAAGACAAGAACTTGGCCATCACCTGCATTTCATAAACGATAAAGTTAGTTTCTTGAAAGAATCGGGGGGAAAAGTTTGGAATATGTGGAACCGTGTTAGATTACTCTCCAAAAGAGCCCGCAAATACAGAAGTTGGTCCAACATATATAGAAGAGTGGTAAATATGTGGAACCCCATTAAATTAATCTCCAAAAAGACCCCTTCCAACATATATAGAGAGAGAGAGGTTTACTAAAAAACCCAAAAAAAATTGAAAAACTGAGGAATGAGGAACACTCTGTTAACCGTTCATCTGGACGGTATGCACATGTGCATACAAATAATTTGAAGTTGTTTTTTTGGTTCTTTTGCACGTGTGCATGTTATGAACATGTGCATACCAGACAAATTGCTTACAAATTACTTGTATTCACATGACCGTCCAAATGAACAACGACCAGGGTGTTCTTTTCATTTTTCTGCGGTTTTCCTTGAAACTTGACCATATATATATATGAGAAATGGTCCAAATCTAACAAGCGCGGGACTCCAACGACCTCATCAAGAAAATCACAAAAGTGCATAGCAATGAGAGATTTTTTGGTTCTCACCAGACCCTCGTAGCACTCTTTGACCGAGTCCAAGAAGACGAAAAAGGTCTCACCGCCACGAACATCAAGCAATCCGACATACGAATCAACAGCGTAAATGGGAGCCATGAGGATTATCACTATGATCGCCTTCTGCTCCTTGGGCTTCTTCCAGTTAGAAAGATGATCTCGAACCAACTTCAACGATAAGAGAACCGAAATCGCTACACATATCCCAGAACCAATCAAAGTCTCCTGTTTATGAGTCATCCCTCAAGTTCTTCAATGCTAACCAATCCTAATTCCTAAATCAGAAACAGACCTGCATAAAGACAACAATAACCTTATTAGAACTCATATAACTTCCAATTCTCAATTCCCATTTTATATTTAATCAAATACCCACAATAATCTTGGCACAAATTGGGGAAGTTTCTGAAAGATGAAGTTGAAAATGAATTCGAATGAGGGAATCCAGAAAAGGGCATCTTTGGGAACATAGGTTCAATTTCCAAGAACTTAAAGATCCGTTAATGGCGACGAATGGTATCTAGTTTATAATAATCTATAGTAAGTTGAATAGAGTTGACTACACACACACATATATATTCAGACAGAATGAAGCACAGTTCTAAACAGTAATCAAGAACATAACTACCAAAAAGCTCGAAAATCAAGATTGATTGATTGATCTTTAGAAGCACATAAAGATCGGAGCCAAAGACAGATTGTAAAATGGGTTCTTGATCTTTCTTCCCAATTTCAACAAGAATGAAAAGGGTTCCCAAATACAAAGAAAAGCGTACCTTAAACTTGAGGAGAAGTTGGTCAATCGGAGGGCTGTGGATGAAAGAAGAGTCCTGACTGTCTGCTTTCTTTCTTTTGTGTACATAGAGGTGGCCACGAGTATATCGAGGGTAGATTATATATAAATTATTATTTTATTTATTTATTTTCTCTTAATTATAAAATGATATCATGTATTTACAAGACTTGGGGGATGTTATTCGTGGTGTAGATGAGGTCCAATAATTTATAAATACACGTATTCTGGAGACAAAGGCTATGTTTGTCAAACTAGCTTATAAGCTAGCTGATGAAAAAGTCGTTCGGCAAAAGTAGCTTATGAAAATATAAAATGACAAAAAAGGACATATTAAAAAAAATAGTAAATAATTATTAATAAGGTAATGATTTGAGGGTATATTTGAAAAAAAAAAAACCTTCAAAACGCTACCTCCAATAGCGTATGATAAGCTAGCTTATGGTTTTGTCAAACGACTACTAGATTATAAGCTAGGTTAAAAGCTAGCTTTTTTTTTGCGGAACAATGCCAAAAACGTGATATGTGGGTCATTGGACATGGAATCATGCACAGATCTCGACATATGATGACCCCACCAAGGAATGGAGTCGACCATTTTACCCATCTCATTTTAACTAATCAATTTGGGCTTTGTCTAATGATGATGATTCTAAATACATTTCTTATTAGGAAAAAGTCAAAAAAAATCCAACAAACTATTCAGTTTTGTATGGTTAAGTCCCTAAGCTATTTTTTTAAACGAAATAACCATTAAACTTTCTCATTTTGAATGATTAAGTCCTTAAACTATTTTTTGGATGAAAAAACCATTAAACTTTCTCATTTTGAATGATCAAGTCCCTGAACATTTTTCTTAAAACTATAAATCACCGAACTTTTAAAAAATTTCTATAACCGACTAAAAATGTTTTAAAATTAAAAAAAAACTAAATCAAATTTACCGTTCTCAAATCTTACGTCATTCAGACCCCACGTAATAACCGAGGTCAACAGTTTGATAGATGATATGTAGAACAGAGAATGACGAGGAGTGGCGAGGGGGACGGTATCGTTGTTTGCTAGGAGTTTGAATGACGTACCGTTTGAAAACGGTAAAAACTCATTTAGATTTTATTTTGCTTTAAAATTTTCTAGTCGGTTATATGTAGTTTTTTTTTGTTAAAACGATGCACGTAACCAACTTTGAAAGTTCGATGATTTATTTATTAAAAAATGTTCAAGGACTTAATCATCCAAAATTAGATAGTTTAATGGTTTTTTCATTCAAAGTGAGAAGTTTTAATGGTTTTTTCATTCAAAAAAATAGTTTAGAGACTTAATCATTCAAAATGAGAAAGGGTTTTTTTATTCAAAAAAATAGTTTAGAGACTTAACCATTCAAAATGAGATAGTTTGTTAGGTTTTTTTGAACTTTTTTACTATTTGAACTTGGTAAACTGAATTGGATAGGATTGAAACACACCATATAGGGGTTTGGACCGGGCAGGACTAGACTTGATTGGACAACCCGTATCCCAGCCCTCAAGCGCCACATCAGCTTTTCTCCTAACCCTCTCCTCAAACCCTCAAGCCCTAAAGTGGCGTAGCGGAACCCTCAAGCCCTCTTGCCACCTCATTTTTTTAATTCTTTTATTTATACATTTAATTATTTAACAAAATAAAAATATTTATATATTTTTTAATAAATAAAAATAAGATAAATAATAAAAATAAAAATTCATATCATTCATTAAAAATAAAAATTACAAAATACAAAATACTAAAAAAATAAAAATTACAAAATACAAAATAACCCAAAATTATGATATTTTTTAATTTTCTCTTTTCTCGCTACCGTAGCCATCAAAGCGTCTCCCGAAAGGTGATCATGCGGGGTTATGAAAAACTCGAAGTCTTTATCAAATCGTTTTTCTCGTTCGATTTCTCGTTCGTGTTCCAACTTATCTCGTTCGAGTTCGAGTTTTTTCATTTTATACTCCATTGTATCATCAATCTTCTCGTTGAACGTCGTCAACAACTGAGTAACATTTTCGTTCGTATTCGACCCGCTCGTATTACTCGTTGATGTTTTTTTGCCTTGTTTCTCCCGATGGGTCGTTGAAGTTGCTCGATGAAGTTGTCGTCATCGTCATCATCGGAAGATTTGGTACGTTTTGAACCCCGCGATGAAGTTGTCGACATCGTTGGAAAGGCTCCCCATTTTGGACATTTTTTGAGGACTTCCAAGCTTGTTCGTGAGTGAAAGCAAACCCAAGTTGTGCTCGGTACCGTTCGTGTGCCGTTCGTGAAATGTCGGCGTCACTCATTCCGCTTGATCTATTAGTGAGCAAGTTGTTGTAGATGCCGCCAAAAGAATTTATTCTTTTATTGAGGTCGTTGAACTTGTTGTTGAGTTGATGAGTTGTTCTATAATTTCCGCGACCCATAAAACTAAAGAACACTTGCCCGACTCGGGTCCAAAAACTTGTTACATTTATGTAAATTCAAGTAATATTAATAATAATAATAATAATAATAATAATAATAACAATAATAATAATAACAATAATAATAATAATAATAACAATAAAAATATTACCAGCGGTTTGTGCGTTACCGACAACGGGGTCCTCCGAAACGTCAACCCACGCCGACACTAACGCGAGTTCCTCGTCTTTACTCCACATCTGTTTGGCGGCTCTATTTTCATATATTTTGTTTTTTCTTTTTCTCGTTGGTGTCGGGTTTGATGGTTCCTGGATAGATTGTTGTGTGTAGATGGATTGTGGTGTGTGCGGGCTAAAATGTTGGGTTTCCGGAACAATGTCGTCGTCGAGATCGATTGCGGGTGAAGGAAGATTGTAGTTGGCCGGAGTAAAACCTTGTTGAATCAAACCGGGACGTGTAAATTGTTGCAAAAATTGCGGCGGAAATTGTGGCGGAAATTGTTGCGAAAATTGCGAATGATAACCTTGTGGTGAAAAAGCTTGGAAACCAAGCTCCGAGTCTTCTTGCGGTTGCGGTGTATCCGGTCGTTTACGACGAAATGTAGGTGTTTTGTTTGGATTCATGATGAAATTTGAGAGAGTTTGAGAGAATTTGAGAGAGTTTGAGAGATTTTGGTGTGAAAAAATAAGAGGTTTGGGTTAATATATATAGTGTGATTAAATTGAAAAAAAAAATAATTTTTTTAAAAAAAAAATAGCCGTTTCCAACGTCTCTTTTTTCAAATTATTTAAAAAATAAATTAAAAAAAAGGAAATTGTTCGGGTTGAACGGGTTTTGGAACCCGGCCTTGGAACCCGCAGTCGAGCCCGCAAGAAGCCCGCCCCCCCGTATTGGAACCCGACGAAGCCCGCGCCCGAGCCCGCATGCGGTGTTTGAGATTGCTTATTTTTTTTAAACTTATTTGTTTGAGTAAATTACATGATTGGTCCTTGTGGTTGACATAAAATTGCACTGTTGATCCCTAAAATGAAATAATTACGTGTTTGGTCCCTGTGGTTTACATTTTCTCACCCCTTTGGTCCTTCTGTCCTAACTCCATTAACATGACTTTGTTAATTAGGTTAACTAAAAGGGCAATTTAGTCATTTCATAGTTTTATATTTCCAATTAAAAATACAAGGACTAGGGATGTAATATATAAATATTGTGGCCCACTCTTTTACTATCTGATCTTTGTATACACAACACATATGCATATATATATATATATATATATATATACTCACATGAACTCCATCATCCCCATACCACCTCCCAACCAAAGATGATTTCACAATTGCAAAGCTTTTCGTCTTTTTCTGTGCAGAATATTTTTGAACAATTCTCTTGCTTACTGCTAGTTTTGGAGAATTGGGTCTCAGTTTAACTCCGGTGACTGATTTTCTCGTCGGAGTTTGGCTGACTTTTTTGCCGGAAAGTGAGGTTTGTCTGTTTCTTGGGGTGAGTTTTGTTATGATCGGAGGAAGTTTCAGGTCTATCTCCGTGTAGTATGTTTTTGTGTGTATATACTATATATATATATATATATATATATGTGTGTGTGTGTGTGTGATCAGTGAGTGAAAGAGTGGACCCACAATATTTATGTATTACAATTAACATCCATAGTCCTTGTATTTTTAATAGAAAATAAAAAAAACTTATGAAATAACTAAATTGCCCTTTTAGTTAACCTAATTAACAAAGTCATGTTAATGGAGTTAGGACAGAAGGACCAAAGGGGTGAGAAAATGTAAACTACAGGGACCAAACACGTAATTATTTCATTTTAAGGACCAACAGTGCAATTTTATGTCAACCACAAGGACCAATCGTGTAATTTACTCTGTTTATTGCTTTTCCACATCGAAAATAAGTTATTTCTAGTTTTTGGATTGAAAAAACAAAAAGTTTTTATGACTTTTCCACACCACAGATAAGTCGCTTTTGATAAGTTATTTCATTCTAACTTATTTAAAACTACTTATTTACTTATTTATTTAATCACCCCTTTCTATAAAACTATTTTTTATCACCACATAAGTTAACAAACACTTTTAAAAATAAGGATAAGTTATTTTAAATAAGCAATCCCAACACACCCCCTTAATGATGAGTTTTTTGTCGAGTTTTATGTCGCACAAGGTATAGAACAGTAAGCTTTTATCGTGGCTTAACCAGTGTCATATATCAACGACAATTTAATAGTTTCTTATTCTTTACATACATCAAAATGATGCAAATAGCAACACATTGTTTAATCATATAGATTGAACTAGGTCAAGTTTAAATGGGTTGACTAGTACAAGTACAACCGGTGACTAAAAAGTCAAAGTGATGAGTGATCAGAGTTATCAACAAAATTCAAAATCAAGTAACTCATCAAAATCAAATAAGATTAGTTTGTTCCACCTTGTTCCAGTCTGTTCCACATAAAGGTCCTGCCAAACGTGGGACAGTGGACCCTGTTCTGTACTGTCTTGTCCAGTGTACCAAACGCACCCTAAAGAAACACCAGACTTAAATATCAAAATCATCAAAAACCAGACAAAAGACACTCGGTATACAAAAATTAATACTGCTACAAAGTGTTACAAAGAAGTCCATGCAATTTTTAACCCTCATCTCGAATATATCTGTTTCATGTAAATCTGAATCAGACCCAAAATATACAAAAATTAATCCAAGGGTTTCAAATACCATATACAAATAGAGGAAGGCACAGACTGGTCCTAAAATATCCGGCCTGGTCAACACGGTCCAAAAAGAAGTCTGGACCGGTCCATGTTCCGGCAGTCTAAGAAATATAAAATGCCAAACATGGTAAATATATCTTCAAAAACTCGAAGAAGCATCTAGTCAAACGACTCTTTCCTCTCCTCGTAATCTTTATATCAACTCTACAACGACTTCAAAACTTCGCCAAGAACTAATCCCCACTGCGTCCAGTGAGTACCACCCTGCGTTACAAAATTTCAAGAAACCGAAGATCACTATTTGTAACTGTACTAGAAAGACTCTTTAAGAGGTGGCATAAACCAAACCAAACCAAACGAACCCAATATATATATATGATATTGTATATTTGATTGGAGATGGTTCTCTAGAATATCTGTTCTAGTTGTTGCATATATCTAGGCCTAAATTACAGGATCTTTGTTGCATACTCTAATTTAAGCCTAGAATCTAGATATATGCAACAACTAGAACATTCTAGAATATTCTAGAGAATCATCTATTATCAATATCCCACATGAAACCAAAGAGCCTTTGGCCTAGCGGTATTGGAGCCTCACCTTCTAGGAGGTCAGGGGTTCAAACCTCACCAAAGGTGAGAAGGGTGTGTGAGTTTATTTGTTGCATTTGCCGTATATAAATATTATATACTTCAAAAAAAAATATCCCACATGAAGACCTGACCTCTACTCTCATAGCCTAGAATAGTCTATGGGGTAGGATGTAGGCAGACCTGACCTCTACTCTCATAGGATGTCCCCAATCCATTTATGCATGCAATGTTTAGGTTTTTTTGGTACTAAAAAAAGAGGAGAGCAAGATGAGCGAAAGAAAAGTGAGAACCTGACAGAAAACAATGAATGGCTCCCTTAACGGTCCATCACACGAGAGCTCACTTGTGCTGCCATCTATGAATGTGCCATCAGCAAAGATCACCTCGGACGCGTAGCCAGGTGTTGAACCTGCAATCGGTTTGGTATAAGAGCTTACGGGGGAGCTTCTTTGTACGGCTTCACAGAAAGCAAGGAGCCTCTCACGACTTCCAAGTTGTACGGCCTGCAAATCCAAAGAAACAAGTTTTATTTCATATTCTTTCAAGCTTTAAGCAGTCAACTTTTACTTCCCTAGATCTTGTAACATTTGATGATGTAGATGCCCGTTTATGAAAGGTTTACGGAAAACTTATGGCAAAATGGACAATAAATGTGACATCCATGTCATCAAATGTTACAAGATCAGCAGGTTACCGGTCAAAACAGGTACAAAAAAAATTACATTGACCGAGAAAAAAATATTTGTTACAGTAAATAAAAATTAAGACAAGCTTTGTTGTATTTTGATGCATTTTATGATATAATCCACATGGCAAACCTGTACTATGTCGTGACGGGGTACTCGTGGAAGTGGCTGGACCTTGTATCCTTTTACGGACATAACTTCAGCAACCAATAAGCCTCCCTTGTAACAACAAAACAAAAGAACCAACGATATGTTATAGAAATACATAAAACAAAAGAACCTTGTGGCCAGTGAGAATTTTCCTGCCTGTTATCTTGAGGGCCCCACGGATTAAATGATTAATCGAGGTGCACACAAGCTGGTCAGAATCCACGGTTACCAAATATATATATATATATATAGACTTGAGATCATGTGAGACCAAGCTATTTCCGTGAGACCCTGAGACCACAAAAATAACACTAAGGCATTGTTTGGCAAAAAAAAGCTAGCTTATAAGCTAGGTACATGTTTGGATGACCATAAGCTAGCTTTTCAAAACGCTAGTATGAGTAGCGTTTCAAGAGCTTTTGAGCTTTTGATTATTTTTCTTCCAAAAATACCCCCATTAATATTAAGTATTATTTATTTACTATTTTTTTAATGTCTTTTTTGGTCATTTAAATGCTTATAAGCTACTTTTTGTCAAACGTGATTTTTTCATCAGCTAGCTTATCAGCTACCAGCTAGCTTATAAGTCATAAGCTAGCTTATCAGCTAGTTTGCCAAACATAGCCTAAACCTTCACAGCAAAAGACTGTGAAGGTATTGTGAAGGTAAACCTTCACAGTGTTTTTGTTGTGAAGGTTTGCTGTTTTTCATACCTTCACAATGAATTGTTGTGAAGGTTTAGTGTTATTTTGTGGTCTCACGAAAACATGTTGGTCTCACGTGAACCCAACCCTATATATATATATATATATATATATATATATATACCTTTATTGCTTCCCCAACCATTTGAGGTGAGAGGTATAATCCCTGAAAGAAGGTTCGCATAATGTCACCAGGGGTCGAGCCACAATCGACCCCAAGGCCTGGTGCCGAGAGACGAGCTGCTGCTGCTTTTACCCATTTTTCTTTACCTGCAACGTATCCACCACAGGGTGCAATCGTTCCACCTGGATTTTTAATTAAACTTCCTGCAATAAGATCTGCACCCTGTTTATCCGTTATCACCAAAACGTGATTGCTTTCAAACAAACAAAATTAAATAAATAAAAATACAACATACCACCATAGGAGGTTCAATGGCTTCTGTGAATTCACCATAGCAGTTATCCACCATAACCATACAATTTGGATTTTGTTCCTGTAATAATATAATAACATAATTTTTAATTAAACTTATTATGTTCTTTACACATAGATAAAAGCAGACTACACACCTTGATAATGTTTATTGCCCTTGATATTTCGTTCACACTTAAACTTCGACGCCAAGAATACCCACATGATCTTTGTATTAGGGCACACTTTGTTTGAGGTCTCAGAGCGACCTCAAGAGCATCCCAATCAAGTCCCCCATCATCTGCAAGCTGAAACAAAGTATGCATAAGAATTTGCAACTATATAAACATTAGAAATAACACAATACATATTGAAGCAATGGTGACTTACTGCAACTTCTCGATACTTGATTCCGAAATCTTTCAGAGAACCTGATCCATTTCCATCCCTGATTCCTATAACCTCTTCCAGTGTATCATAAGGAGCACCAGCAACTGCCAAAAACTGGTAATTGAATGAAGAAAACCAACGCATAATGAAAAATATGCACACAAAAATAGCACGAAAGTAACAAGCGCATATTCTATCTTAAGTCACCAACAAATTTTTAGAGTTTAAATTTGACATGGGTAGTTTAGTAATTTACCAATCTTGTCCATTTTTGTTCCACCTATTTGATGGGGCAGGAAAAAATGCATTTTTGTCTCACTCGGGTCTTGTTCTATCCAAGTCTATTGTTGCGCCAAAACAAGATTTTACGAAACTTTCAACTTTATTTCTCACATTCTAAGATAGTTCCGCACCTTAAGAGATTCCAAAGAACATGATAGGAACTCCTTCAAGAAACTAATCTAACATCTAAATGAATAAATTACAAGTTATGAGTTCTCAAAGGGTATGATAAGGAAAAGAAGATGAACACTTACCTCATCGCCTGGCCTTAAGAAAGCAAATAGGGCACAGGTAATAGCATGAGTGCCTGAAAAGAACTGAAATGAAGTATCCTAAGTAAATTGAGCACATTCCAAAAATAGAAAAATAATCACCGGTCCCCAAATCCCATGTCTCTCCTCAGCCCCACAAATCAAATATATATATATGGTCATTTTCAGGGGGGGGGGCCTAAAAAAAATGGAAAACTGAAGAACACCTTGGTAGCCCTTCATCAGGACGATATGCACTTGTGCATATGCACACGAGCATAAAAACCAAAAAACAACGTAATTTACTTGTATGCACAAGTGCATACCGTCACAAATGAAGGGCTACTAGAGTGTTCCTTAGTTTTCCATTTTTTTGAGGTTTTCTATGTATATATATATTTAACTTATTTTTCTATTCTCTCTAATGACATGAGATTTTTTTTTTTGGAAGGGTGTCCTAGGCTATGCCTAGACATTTCCCTTGGCAAATTATGACTGTAAGACATCAGCCCTGATTTAAAGCTTAGTGGCCACAAGTTGTGTAAGCCTGGATTCGAACCCTGGGCAGATGGGATATTCCACCACATCCCCTAGGGCCTTAACCAGTACGCCACAATCCTTGTGGTTGACATGAGATTTGGGGATAGGTGATTTTCATTCCAAAAAATGGTAGGAGAAACAGACGACAGACTACAAACGGTAAGCACCTGTGACCGAACGATTGCAGATTCAGCACCAAAAATTTCTGCAAAAGCTTGGTCAAGGGCCTCACGACCCCCAGCTTCTTCATGGCCATAACCAGTGCAACCACTGAAGTGCTAAATCAATATCATGATGGAAATGTATTAGGAAGCCAGATTATAAAAGCCACCAAATTGATAATGCAGCAATTGACATGTGTTTCTTTTACTTGTATACACATATTGTATATCAAAGTGAACATAAATCCTCATACATGAGATCCGACCCTGGCATTCTGAAAAGCTTTGAGAACTCGAGATGTATTGCGTGCCACAAGATTATCCACCGACCTGAACTCTGGATACAAGGTATCAACTGCCCTTTCGACCTGAATTCAAAGACCAACAGCCCCAAATTTACCACATCATAAATCGGGTAATAGAAAACTAAAAAGATTTTTTATGTCTGTGCCAATTTATTCCCTATATACGATGGAACCTCCCTTCTCTCCATTTCTCTAAATGGGCTCTTTTGAAGAGTAATCTAATGGGGTTTCACATATTCTCACATTATCAACTGATATTCTTTGAAATGAAAGAGATGAATATCTAAAATACACAAGAAAAACTACAATCAGCCATGGATACTAAATTGTTGAGCTTTATTTCAACTTGTAAACCAACATTTACATCATCATTTAGTGGAATTTTGTTTGGAAGTTTGGAACACTTGATAGAAATCAACTACAATGCGACACTTCATTCTTCATAATAAATTTTCCCACAATTATCAACTTTAACTAATCAAATGTGTCGTTCAAGACCTAATCTCCAACGAATTTCACACACAATATCTCATTTATTTTTCTATAAATCAATCAGGATGCAGTCTTTTTAATCTGATGAACAATATATATACAGAAACTTCTGTTGATTTCCATATATAATGAGAATAAAACCTTAATTGCATGAAAGCGTGGGAAGAGCTCCAACAAGAGTCAAGAAAAAGGAAGAGCACAAAAGAGAAAATTGGGTGCCAACGGTTAATCTAATTTGATCAAACAGCGACAAAATTAGCAGTATAGAAAGACGAACCTCAGGAACAAACAAATTAGCAGAATGTTGATAGTGATTAGTTATGGAGATTCGAGAACTTGACTGCAATGGAACTGCTGTTCTACTTGAAGTATTAATGACTCTGAAATTAGGCGGAGATGTAGCGAAGGATAAGATCGCCGCCATCTTTCCTCTGAACTCCACCTTTGGTAGTCTGATACTCTCCTCCCCCTTTTTTTTTATCGAATATTTATTAGAAAAAAGTTAAAATCTAAAAAAAATTATATTCAAATTTTATTTTAAAGATTCTACTATTAAAAAAGGATTAAACATATTTTCAAATAATTATTTTATAAAATGTAATTTTAAAGAAGGGAAATTAATTAAAATACCCTAAGTTTGACTATTTCTTACCAAAATACCCTAAATCTCTCACAGTTTACAAAAATACCCCAAATGCCCGCGATGGACCCCGCGATCGCGGGCTAGGGCTGACGTGGCACGCGGATAGGCCCGCGGAGCCCCTCAACTTTGGCCGCGGTGACAGTTTTGGTCCCTCCCCGCGATCGCAGCCCGCGATGGCCCGCGATGGAGCAAAAAGTTTCACTTTTGGTCCCTGAAAATTTACTCTTTTGGTCCCTGGACTTGGACGAATCTTGCATGCTTTTACTGCTTTTTTCCACAATTATTGTACTTTGAAGACCAATTTGTGGTTCAAATTCATTTGCATGTTTTCATCAATGTTAAATCAGTGTTTTTGGAATATCAGTTTGTGGATGAAATGAGAGATTGATTGTCAACACTGTTGGTTGTTTCATCCATAAATAGATGTAAAATGCAATTCGTATTTCATCCATAAATGTATGTAATCCACACCGATTTCATACTTCTTTCTTGATTTCTTTCTGCAATATTTTGTTTTTGAGATACTACTGAAAAAATGAGTTCATCTGTTGCAAAAGCTAAGCTATATTTCTGTTTTGATGGTGAATGGGAGCAAGATAACAATGAGTGGAATTTTGCTTATAAATCTAAGCATGGTGTAAAAGTGCCAGTAAACTTTACTTATCAGAAGTTTCTTGCATACGCCATGCAAAAATGTGGAATCAACCCTTCTGTTGTTTGCAAGTTAGTGTTTAAAAACGCCGATAGGAAATTTGTGGATTTATCCAACGATGGGGATATCTCTACTTTTCTGCACTTTGCAGTCGATTCAGAAAGGCCCCAATTACTTTTTGTGTATCCTGGTGACGACGAAGACCTCCAAATAGAGCAGCCTGATTCTCAATTTCAGGCGTCCGACGCCCCAACGGTTCATTTAGATCATTCATATGGTCTTAACGACTCTATTCCGGAGACGCAACAACAACAACCACAACAACAACCATGGGGAGGGGGTTGGGCTGGAGTTGCTGATGACGAAACCTATGTTTTCAAAACGGGTAATGCTGATATAGATAGATCAGATACTGATAATGATGATCACGAAGAATATACCCCTAGTAGAAAATCATGTAGTCAGATAAATGACTTTTTTGATATGCCCCCTACTCTTCCAGACTCCCATACCCAGACACAAACCTACGAACCTACACCTTATATTCGCACTGAAAGGTTAAAAGCAGGTCAGTTATTCGATTCGAAGGATATCTTGGCAAGTCAGATCGGACTCAAGTTCTTGGAAGAGGGTTTCAAAAGTCACACGCGGAAATCTGACAAAACCAGATACGTAGTTGAATGTGCGAGAGAAAAGTGTGAGTGGAGGTTGTACGCGATTCCCGTGGGTCCCGAAGGAGGGGCGATAATGATTAGAAACTTGCACGACGTACACACTTGTACGAGGACGCAACTTAATCCCCACAACAAACAAGCCGGTAAAAAGACTTTGGGTGCGATAATGAAAAACAAATTTCTTGATGTTAGCAGGTCATTGCGTCCAAAGGACATCGTCCACGATGTTCACCAGCAGTTCGGCGTCACGATTGATTACCACCAAGCTTGGCGTGCGCGATGTCATGCACTGCATATGGTGAGAGGCACGTTCGAGGAGTCGTATGAACGACTCCCGACATATTTATATAATTTGCAGCTGCAGAACCCTGGTACTGTCACGCAGCTACGGACCGATTCACGTCGACGGTTTGAGAAGTGCTTCGTGGCCCTTGGACCCGCGGTACGTATTTTAACACGTCATATGTTTACACATTATAATATAATTGATGTTAAAATTATTTAAAATAAAGTATCTCTTGGAGTTGAATTTAATTTTTTCTAATAGAGATTTTGACTTCTATTAATACTCTATTTTAATTAAAGTTTGACAATTATTTTAACTTTTACAAAATTATTTTAACACGTCATATGTTTACACATTATAAAGTATAACATTTACAAATGAAAACCACCTATGTTTTTGCAGATCCGCACATTTGTGGCAAATCTACGTCGTGTCCGGATAATAGACGCGGCCCATTTAAAGGGTCGTTCCTTGGGTATGATGTTCCTGGCGGTTGCCATGGACGGGGATAACTCCATCGTTCCAGTAGCTTTCGGCGTAGGCAAGTCCGAAACCGGGGACGAGTGGACTTGGTTTCTGTCCATGTTGAGACAAGCTATTGGAGACCCGCAAGGGTTGGTGTTTATGTCCGACAGGGCTCCTTCCATAAGCGCCGCAATCTCTGCCATCTACCCAAACGCCCCCCACGCCATATGCTGTCGACATTTGGAGATGAACGCCAAATCCGTGGACAAACGTATTACGACCTACAAGAATGTATACCGGTCGGCATGCAGAGCATATACGGATCGGGAGTTTAACCGGTACATGAATCTGCTACGACATAGTGCCGATCAAGCAGCCCAGTACTGTGACGAAGTTGGACCGGAGAAGTGGTCCGCGGCCCATTTTCCTGGACAACGGTATGACATTCTGACCTCGAATAGTGCAGAGTCTGTGAATGCACTCTCCCGTTTTGCGCGTAGATGTCCGATTGTTAATCTTATGGACTACTTTCGGGCCTTTCAACAAGAGTGGTACCAAATTCGACGCCGAAAAGGAGCTGAGATGCAAAATGCACTCACACCAACGGCGGAGGAGATCGTTCAGTACAGGGCGCGTCGCTCGGCGACATGGCCGGTAAGAGAAATCGGGTATGGGAAGTACGAGGTGCACGATGACCATCTTCATGCGATTGTGAATATGCACGACCACATTTGTTCGTGTCGCGAATGGAATAAATCTGGGTTACCGTGCGGCCGTGCCATCGTTGCAGCAAGATATATGGGTCGTACAGATTGCAGCGACTTGGATGTACCTTTCTTCACGTCCGAATATTACCGGAAAACATACGTGGATGTAATAAACCCAACTGGACCCCCTGCAGCATGGGTGTATCCACCCGACCCGCTTCCGCCATGCTATCCACCTTTAATGGATAAGAACAAAGTCGGGAGACCGAAAAAGTACAACCGACGTCCATCACGTGGTGAAGGTTCAATACAACGAATATGTACTCGGTGCCAAAGCGTAGGACATACTCGTGGAGAGTGTCCAAATCCAGCCCCTTCAACCGTGCCAAGGAGACATTCAGTCAGTCACACCCCGGGCCCGTCACAGCTTGAACCATATGGAACAAACACATATGATACTGTTGATCTAAACGCTGATTTGTAAATGATATATATAGTCATAAGTTGTATGATAAATTGCAAGAGCTTAATTATAGAGATCCTCAATCTTCCTATTACTCGTTGCAAAATCCTCCGCCTCATATGTGTGGCATTTCGGTAACACAAACTTTGACATGTGATATTTTAATTAATTTCCCATTATTATATATAAGCAAAAGGAACAAACACATAACGCTGATTTGTAAATGATATATATATATATATATATATATATATTCATATTATATATACACACATACATATGTTTCTAAATGAACATTGATAACACAACTAGTTTGTATGATAAATTGCAAGAGCTTAATTATAGAGATCCTCAATCTTCAACGACTTCTGCTTTTGCAACCACGTATGGCCATTGTGTACCACAACCCGGACACACTTTAGCAAATGAGTTGAGGGTTGTCATATATTCTACATGAGGTAACCTCTGACTTGACCTTGCATGATGTATCCAACCTAACCGTGGTTCAGGGGCTTAAAAACTATTTTTCAGAGAAATTAACAACAAAAAATACAAAACAACAACACAGTAAAAAAATACAAACAACAACACAGTAAAAAAAATACAAAACAAAAAAAATACAAAACAACTAAAACAACCACCACCTACTTAAAAATTGATTTAGTTTCACCAATCCAAGCTTGCTTCTCGTTTACCTTCGCTTGAAGAATTGCGAAGTCTTGCTGAATATGGTGAATTGCTTCTTGTTCTCGACGAACACGAGCCTCCCTAGCTTTTATATCCCCTTTCATCCTTTTGATCTCCCTGTCTTCCTCTTCGATCTTTCTCAAATGGACTGCCTTCCTGTCCATCATTTTATTCCACTCTTCTGTTAGTTCATCTATCTCCTTTTCCTTTTTTGCTATGGCGACCTCGATTTGAGGTGGCATTTTTTCAGGAGTAGACTTAGGGTTTGATGACGATGCCATTTGTGGATGAAATGAGAGAAGAGAAATCAACAGAGAAAGCAATTCAAAGAGAAATCAAGAAAGAAAGCAAGAGCAAGTGTGAATTGTGAATTGCATATTACTGATATTTATGGATGAAATCTCAAACATGCAAATGAATTTGAACCACAAATTGGTCTTCAAAGTACAATAATTGTGGAAAAAAGCAGTAAAAGCATGCAAGATTCGTCCAAGTCCAGGGACCAAAAGAGTAAATTTCCAGGGACCAAAAGTGAAACTTTTTGCTCCATCGTGGGCCATCGCGGGCTGCGATCGCGGGGAGGGGCCAAAACTGTCACCGCGGCCAAAGTTGAGGGGCTCCGCGGGCCTATCCGCGTGCCACGTCAGCCCTAGCCCGCGATCGCGGGGTCCATCGCGGGCATTTGGGGTATTTTTGTAAACTGTGAAAGATTTAGGGTATTTTGGTAAGAAATAGTCAAACTTAGGGTATTTTAATTAATTTCCCTTTAAAGAAACACATTTTCTCTTCTAAAAATTCTTAATATATGACAAGTTTTTACAATGTTTAACCGTGCCTCAACTAATTCAAGAGACAATGGAGAATAGTTAGGAAAATCATATTGTTACTACAAACCCTCTTAATGGTACAAACCAATGAAATGAGATATCTATGAGAATAATGTTAATTTATATATTATGATTTGGATATTTATGAAAGATGATCACAATTCATACATTATGATTAACGCTTTAGATCAAGAAATAATTAAGACGTTTATAAAATCATATATTCATTAGACTAGATAGACAGTTAAATTTAATTTGTATGACAACCTTTGTAATAATTAAGGGGCCGTTTACCTAATTACTTATCCGGGTAAGTGCTTACCGGTAAAATTCAACACTATCACCTACTTCCCGGGTAAGATTTTAGTCCACCAAAATGGCATCCTATGCTACAATTTAGCCGGTAAGCGCTAACCGTGGTAAGAGTCGTCCCACTCACTTACCGGGTAAGACTCTCGGTCCTTGCTTCCGCTCTTACCGGGTAAGATTCTTGGTCCTTGTCATATTCATCCGGTAAGCTAATATGACTTGGTAAACACTTACTAGGATAAACGTTTTGTAAACGGCCCCTAAGACGTTTAATTTGTATGACAACCTTTAATTCAGAGTAAATATCCTGAAAAGGTTAAAAGAGAAGATTCAGGTGTGAATCATTGGAAAAACCGTTTGAAAGATTATTCATATGATTTCAAATATGTATCTTCAAATGGATTTTTTTCAACAATCCACGTATGATCCTTCCCTTGACCTCCCTTTCTTACATTCCCCCAATATTTAGCCTTTCTTATTTGAAGTTTAACGAGGATACATTTGATGGTTAACATCTACGCAAGAAGTTCAGCAATCTTCGCAATATTTGTGTCATCTTTCTCACCCACATGCTTTAACATAAGAAAAAAAAATATAGTTTACAAGGGTGATTACACTTCATGGAAGCAAAAATCAAAGAGATGCTAATTAGTAAACTAAATTCATGAACATGGGCTAGTATACATAAAACTTACCACCATTCTATGCCAAAGTCATTCATTAATGAATCCTCCTCACTCAAGCAAGCTTCTGCTGCTAAGTGATTTACCAAATAGATGTTGCAGCTGAATCCAATGCAGAGTCAGACCTCTAAAGTTGACTTTCTGACTCATTCAATAATCCGACACTTGCAGCCACGATATAAGAACAAAAGGGTGCACCCGAAAAGCCAAATTTCACAAGTGTTCATGTCCCAGAAGTATGCATACTTACAACAACAAGATGTAAAGTTAAAGCCATAGATAGCATCATGTGTATGAAACACGGTTTCCATAAACAATCCGATTTCTAAGCCTGCCTCTTCTTGTGGCAATGTATGAAATCAACGAATTCGCTAAGAGGGTAAAACAATCCGATCCCATTAGTTTCAACCCGAGATTTTTGGACAAATATGTCAATCCACACTCACCACGTTCTATCTCAGATTGCAACTCTTGTGCCTGTACACGCGATACAATCGTATAAAGCTTCATGGGTTGCTTGTCAGAATGTTGACTAATATTGACCCTCCCATTATCGTTACATAACTCACTACTGGAACTATCGATAGCAACCATCATAAGCCCCGTTGATTTAGGGTCGTCGGTTGAAGGGTCAAATACAAAAAGTAGGTTCCCAAAAGCTAAATCCGGTTTCTTGAAAAGATTTACGAGAATATCACTCACTCCACCATTTTTTCGAATGCTCTTTTTAGGATGAGTTTGTGTTTGCTTGCCCTTTGTGAGTCTATAAATGCATGAAGCTTCTCTTAAACCACTTAAGTAAGCACCATGCATGGTGGCTGGGTGTTGGCGATTTGTGGCTTCACCAGCAAAGAAAAGGCGGTTTTCCACATTTTCTGCAAGTATATCATAATCACTACCGGAAGAGTGCACCCTTACATGAGAGTATGAACCATAAGAAAGGGGATCATTTCCCCATTTTGTACAAATAGATTGGATGGGATTAGGTACATCAATACCCTTTGGACCATATATACCTGTGGAAATTTAAAAGGAAAAAAAAACCAAAAATAGACTTAGGGAAAGCTCGCGAAAGGAAGAGACCACACCAGAGGGTGGTCAAGAAGTATATTGAAATATTTGACCTTCTATTTAGAGTGCGTTTGATATGCAGACAGAATACAACAAGACAGTACGAGACAGATCAGAACAAGACAGAACAATTGTTCAACGTTGGTAAAGATAGAACTGGACAAAACATATAACATTGACCAATTTACCCTTAATAAGTTGTTTATATATTTTATATATTTTGATTAATTATGTGATTTATAAAATTATAATGAAATAACTATTTTTATAGCAAAATAAATTATTAGAAAGTTTTCTTCAAGATGATTAAAGTGACACCAAAATACAATAAATAAAATATAAACTAGAAGGCATATTTGATGTTTAGAAGAGAATTAAATTTTATTTTGAAGTTATATTGGTAAAACATGTGTGTTCCACCTTGTTTCATGAGGTGGGGGTGGAACAAGTTTGTTCCAGTTTGTTCCACTTAAAAGTACTACCAAACATGGGACAGTGATCCATGTTTTGTTTGTTCTGTTCTGTCATGTCCGGTGTACCAAACGCACTCTTAGAGATGTGTAGTACCTCTGAGGATGCTTAAAACACGATGAAGCAAAGTGGATGGATGTGTGTATTCAAATGATCTTGCAGCTTCACCAGCAACCAATGCAACAAGAACCGATCCCCCGGAAACAGTATGATAACTGTAAAACAAGAAAAACTCTCCACGGGTACTGCTATTCTTGCTAAGGCAGCCAAATGTATCCAGATCTTCCCCCCAAAAGACACAAGGGAATACCATAGCAACCTTATTCAGCAGCCCAAATCCCAGTTTTCCAATTGCCTCAAGTTTTCTTTCAGGTAACTCTGGTATGAATTTTATCGTCTTTTTCTTTAAGACACCAAGAGGAACGGTGCATAAGACCATGTCTGCTTGGTACGTTTGATCCCCAGCAACCACCTCAACACCCTCGTTACTGTATCTAACTGTTTGAACTATCTTTTCGTAGAAAATGGGAACCCCTTCACATAATGCTTCTATTAACCTCCAATTCCCACCTGCAAGAAAGCAATGATCACCACCCATCTCGTAAGGATCATCTTGATCCCAATAGGCAGCGGAGAGATGTGAAAGACAACCCGCATTTGCATATTCTAAGTTTGCAAAATGCCAGTCGAGTAATTGTTTTTCCTCAGAACTTGTAGCCACGGTGTACAACTGTCTAAGCCTCTCGAGAACTGAGCCCAAAGAAATATCATCAGCAGCACATTCACCCATGATTTGTCTAAATTCGGTAACTTTGTCTAGAAGCCTATTAAATATCAATTCTACTTTGGAATCAATTTCCTTAGCAACTGGTTGCCCTTCTGGATTGTACAAGGGACATTTATCTCTAACTTTATGAAGAGGAATCGAAAGCTGTCTAGCCAAAACTCCAAGTGGGTTCGCATGGATGCCTGTAATAACACTTCCACCAAGATCAACTGCAGCATAATTACCCTTTTGACCCATCTTCTGGGTATAAACTCTTCCCCCAGGTCTGTTCCTACCTTCCAAGACAATGACCTTAAAACCAAAGGCTAACAGCTGGCGAGCCGCAGCTAACCCAGCAAGTCCTGCACCCACAATTATTACAGATCCCTCAGTTGCTTCCTCGGGCATCTGAGCCTTGAATGATGGTGAAACTCCAAAATTTATATACCCATTAAACAAAAGAAAATCATAAGCTGAATGCAGCAAGTGGTCGTATTCATTACTTACAGTTTCCTTTATCTGTCCTTTAGAAAGCCATGCCTGTACATTAGCCCTCCATCTTGAAAGTATATGGTTTCTCACCACGATATAATCATTCTGCTCTTTCCCATCCAATTCACTCACTACGTTAGCTTTGATTTCTTCTTCAAGCAGCGCATCAATCGGAAACCCTAACGAAAGGGCTATCATGGCTTCTTTTTCAGTTTCTTTCTCCAATTCCTTTTTTGTCCTAAACCTTTTCCTTACAGAACCACCTAATTGCTTATCCAAATAGTCATCCATCAAATTCTCATCATAGTTTCTAGATAGGGATTTCTTTCTCAACGACCTCTTTGATACCCTAACATCTGAAATTGGGGTCTCCATCCCTAACTCTTTCCCCTTCCCTTAATTCAAACTCAAAAATTGAAGAACTCCACAAGAACAATCAGTAGACATCAAATACTAAAGAAAACTAGCCTTCTTTTTTGTCATTCCTATGGTAAATACCTAACCTAGAGAAGACCAAATTTTACTTCTCTCAGACATTTTATCAAACACCTTGAGTGCAATTGTAAAGAACGCCAAATTACAATGAAAACATCATCCGTAGAACCCTATATGACATCAGTTTTCTTCAACTTGAACATAATCGAATGAATGGCTATGCACAATCAAAATTCTAGCCCTAAATTAGCCATTCATTAGGAACTAAAATCAATACTATAAAAGGTCCTGGAGATCTTGCAGGGATGGGGAACACGTACCGTTTGTCTCCGGAAGTTGAATCGTTGTTATCATCTTTTTGAAACGTTGAGGGGGAAAATTAGGGCTTCTTTTTGCAGAAAACCGATTGCCAACGTGAATTGGAAATTTCGTTCATTGGATTTGGAGGGAAATTTCAGAGATCAATGGGCCAAATTGGTCCTCCTGCTTTAACCCATGGGCCATCCTCATTCTCCAACTTTCGGGCCGGGTCCAAAAAACGCTTTTAGAGTTCTTATTGACCGGTTAAAAATAAGAAATGCAAAATACTTGAAATAACAACTTACTTTCGTTACATTTTTTAGAGTGAATTGCATTTTTGGTCCCTGTGGTTATAGTATTTCTTTGAAAGAATGACCTAAACTTCAATATCTCAAGAAGTGGTCCCTCAGTTTCTAATTTTGCTCCAAAATCAGGACCCCAACACTAACACCGTTTATTTGCTCCGTTAGTGCCAGGGGTAATTTCATCCATACCCTTCCAGGTCCTTCTTTTAAAGAAACTCTATAACCACAGGTACCAAAAATGCAATTTACTATTTGTCATTATTTTGATTTCAAAGTTACATTTCATACCCCTGTAATTATTTACTTTGTTTATTTTATACCTTTTACTTTTCTAAATTTAAATTTACACTTTTATTATATTAATACATATAATCGTATATTAACTAAAATATGTTTTGATTTTAACAAGTTACATCATTGTATTCGTCTCTTCGATACATTCGAAATGAGCCAAATATTGAATTTTTTTTGATTTAAATGATTAAATCGTCAAATTATTTGGATTATACGTCTCGCTGCATTGCATAATTGACTTGTTACAACGATTTTTTTAAACGTGACTTGTTACGTCAAAACGATTTTTTAAAACGTATATATATATATAGGGCAATTATCCGTTGCAAACCAGTCAGTTTGTGCAAACCACGTACAAACCAATCTACCAATCATGAATCTGCATTTTTTTTATGTTGATGCTTCATGAATCTATATTTTGGCTTCATGAATATAAAATTTGACTTCATGAATATATAATTTGGCTTCATGAATCTATATTTTCATATAGAGCCCTAAAATACCCTTATAGATATAAAAAAGAAGTCATGGATATAAAAAAATAAGTTACGTGATTGGTGGAGATGAAAAAATATGCTAAAAGCCCTAAAATACCCTTATGAATAAAAAAATGCAGATTCATTATTGGTAGATTGGTTTGTACGTGGTTTGCACAAACTGACTGGCTTGCAATGGATAATTTGCCTATATATATATATATATATCGAACTCCTTAACATATTTTAAATTTAATTATGTATGTTAATGTGATATGTTAAGACATATTTGTTGGTCCCAAAGGGTTATACAAGTTTGTAGAAGGGGGGGGGGGGAGATGAATACAAACACACAGATTTTACTTTTCTAAATTGTTTATTGATAAATCAAAGACAATTTACAAACTTGTTTGCGGAACAAGATTAAGGATAAACCTAAATCTAAACAAGTCTTGAGAAACACAGAATTTCTCGTATATGGTTCTTGCACTTAAAGAAATAAGAAGATTCAAACACACTTCAAAACTGAAGTAGGGTTCTCCTTATATACTGCATGCATTTAATGCATGGCAGTAATGCTTTACACGTGGCAGCAGCTGATTGGTTGCAAAAGTTGACTTGAGTAGGCAACCTTAGTAGCCGCATGGTGCACAGTGTAGAATCAGAGTTGTTGTACGAATCAGGTACAAAAGGGATGTTTCCATTCTGACAGATCGTACGGAGACGTGCAAGAGGGGAAAGACAATAGTAGCTTGTAGAGGAAGACTTCATGATCAGCTTTCGTTGAAACAGATCTTTATCAGCGAATGATAAAGTTCAGCGATTGCTGAAGTCTTCTACTTGATACTTCACGTTGAGTGGACAGGTCTTGCTTTGCTGATATCCGCATCAGTTCATTAGTGGACTTGTCGCTTGTTCTTGAGCTTGATCTTCGACTTCAGCGTAGAACATATGTTGACGTGAAACTTGTCTTCAGGGATCATAAGTAAACAATCTTATCAGCGATCACCACAAAAGCTGAACAGGCTCAGAGCTTATGGTGAACAGTGTTCGCTGATGTTTAATTCTAAACAGCGAGAGTTCCTATCAGCGATACTGAATTAGTCTTAGTACTCAGCAATAGTGAAACTCTAATACATATTGTTTACATATAATTTTCACTAAGTGTTTAAGAGAGGGTCATTATCAAATCACTGAGGGTTTGGATCAACAATCTCCCCCTATTTGATTATGACATAGCAACAGAGAAAATTGCTATTCTAAGAAAACATAAGGATAAAAAGAACTCATAAAATATTTGTCCCTTTTACTGTTTTCTGGGATATTCCAGTACTGATGGAGTAAAGTACGTTCGCTGAAATTTTTCTTTAAACTTCGTAAAGGTTACAGAGGGAAGTGGAAAAATTACAAGTACAGCTAATGTATTTACAAGTACAAAAGTGGTAGACAGATAAAGATAGAAAGATACAAGGCGATCTTATCCGTCATAAGGTTCTTCCTTAACGAGAAGTTCGTCAAGGGTCTTGTTAGTGGGAATCATCCAGTCAGGGACGTATACACCTTGATTTCTTTTGTTCAGAGCTTCTTGAAAAATCAAAGGATTGATATGACGGGCCTGAATGTCGTGTCTGATTTCACACCAGTAGGTTAGGTCTCTGAGTTGTTCGATGGGAGTGATTGGGAACTCAACGACGCGTTGAAAGCGGGGTTTTTTATAGTAGTCTTGGAAGAAGATACCATAAGGTTCACTTACAACTTTACCAGGGACGAAGGTCTCACCAGGAGGCAGGGAGGTGTCGAGTCCAGAAATGTCAGCGTCACGGCCAAGCACTTCTTCTCGTGAAAAACCTATACCTGTTTCATTTCGTATGGGAGGACCTGAGTCTGAGTCTATCAGTTTCTTCTTCTTTGCAGAGGCCCTTCTTTGTTGATTTTCGAGAGGAGGAAGAGGAGGAATATTCACAGCAGAGTATACCAAGTCGATCTGAGAGTTGATTATTTTCTCGACATGGCTTTTGAACTTTGATTGTGATTTATGAATAGCCAATCGCATCTCCAACCATTCAGAGAGACCAAACTTCTTTATATTATCAGCATATAGAATTTGTTCAGTCTTGTCCTCTCTGAATACTTTAAGTCGAACAACAGGAACGTCAGAGTACAACTTTCCCATGAAATGTACCTTGATGATTTTGGATGGTCGAGATCGATATGTCAGTCTTTCTTTGCACCATTCCAAAGTCGTATCAAATACTTTGGTCTTTTTCTTCAGTGATCTGTTTAGCATCATCCCATAGTTGACGTTGAACTTCGATAGGAGTTCTTTTCAGCGAGGGGTCTTTTACAGAATCTTGGGTAAGTTTGATGGCGTACTCTCTGTCTTTTTCTTCAGCTTCCCGTTTCTCAGCGATCATTCGTTCAGCTCTGAGGTGATCTTCAAATTCCTTTCTTGAAACTTTGAACTTTTTAGGAGTAGAGGGAAGTTGATCACGCTTCAGAAAGATTCGTTTGTCTTCCAGTTGTTTGATCATTGCCTCTTTCTTTGCTTGATCCACTTCACTCAGCTTTTGAGGAGCTGAGGAAGGTCTGTTTTTGTGAGATAGAGGTTGATCTTCAGGTTCATCAGTCTCAGAGGTCAAATCTAAGACTGGGAGATCTTCAGCTCTTGTGGCTGGCTTTCTCTTTGGACTTGTGGGAGCTTCAGCGGGATCCTCAAGCAGGGGAGAGGACAAGCTGAAACACAGCGGTCGTTTTAGTGAGAAGAGTTTTGGGTTTTTGGTATAGTGTATAGAGGTTTTATGGAGATGAGATTTGAGACTGAGAAGGGATAGAGGAGATGTGCAGAGTAAGGGAATAGAGAGTATTGTACCTGACAAAACGGCTTTGTTTGCAGAATTGCCAAGTTGTCTTCTGCAGCGTGGCCTTTGCCCTTGCCTTTGTAAGCTTCAGATGCTGCAGGCTTTGTCTTCTCCCCTGAAGGTTTATTAATAGAAATCCCTTTAAGAGTTGCGGGCTTTGGAGCAGCTGTGACAATGAAGAAATCGTCATCATCATCATCGTCATCATTATCAGCTTTTGGGGATGATGATGGTTCTTCATCAGAGATGTCGATGGCTTCATCATCTTCAGTTTCTTCTTCGTCTTCAGCCTCTTCATCAGCATAGGGTTTTGTAACATCAGCAACAGCATCAAGATGCTCCTCGAGATGCTCCTCCTCTGATACAGAGGGAATCTCGGTTCCCTCAGGGTGTTCAGTTCCCTGAGGTTTTGAAGAAGTTTCAGCATCAGCAGTTGCAATACCTTCATCTTTATTTAACTCCCCCTCAACATGTTGATTATCATCTTGGTCATCTTGGGGAAGTTCTTCAGCGTTCTTCTCCCCCTCTTCCATAAGATGTGGGGGGAGGTAACAGATTTTTCAGCGACAGTGTGTATTGGGTCTCTGTCTTCTTGGCCAGAAATCCCAACACGGTTCTCAACCGCTACTAATCTGACTTCCAGGCCAGATATAGTAGGGCTGATCTTTTCAAGAAGTTCTCGATCATTCTGAGTAAAGTGAGAAGTTTGAGCGACCAGGTGACTGAGTACCTTCTGAACAGTTTCTTTGATGGTGAAGACATCAGCTTTTATCGTGGAGACCTCAGTCTTGAGAGTTGAGACTTTGGTCTTGAGTGTGGAGACTTCGGTCTTTACGTTGGAGACTTCAGTCTGGACGTTGGAAACTGTGGTCTTCATTTTACTCATCTCTGACGTTAATGTAATGACTTCATTTGTCAGAGTAGTAAAGTTTTGAGAGAGAGAGGTGTTGGTGTTGTTGATTGCAGTGGAGTTAGTGTTAATGCCAAAAATCGCACCAAAGATACAACTTAAGGTCGATGTGGACTTAATCAACTAAAGATAGAATCGTTCGACGAGACGTGCGACGAGAAATAAAATAAATGAGACAAACGATTTGATGACGCTGGAAAAACCTCAAACGAGGAAAAAACCTGCGGACGACTGGAAGGTCGTCGCTGCACTATGGTCGCCAATCAGGGGCGATGTCCTTGGTTACAGGCATCGGTCGTACGATGGTTACAATACAAGTGAAGGAAATGCTTCGAAATTTAAAGTACAAGTGTTTAAAGTGTAAAACTAGTGTTTGTCGTGCGTGAATACAAGTGTAAACTGGTGATCGAAGGTTGTTGACGTGCGTCGAATAGCGATAGCTTGAGCTGTTCTGCTTGTGTTCTTGAGTTCGCTGTAGGATTCTGGCCTTCAATAATTGATTCCCAGAGCTTGAATGTTCTTGGATGTATTTCGATGATGATCGCTGTTGTGAGTTTTTGTTCTATCGATGATGTTCGTTTTATGTTGTTTGATGTTATCCGATCTCTTGAAGTGAGGTTTCAGCTTAGATTTTATAGTCTTCGTGTCATTAAAGAACTCCATGAATGCTCTTGATTAATGGTTGCAACGGCTGGAAATGGTCGCCGGAGTGAAGATTCATAATGGTCTTCGTCCGTTACGGTCTTCCGGCTATTAATGGCCTTGATTCCTGTATTAAATACTTAACAAAACGTAACAGTCAAGGTTACCGTTAGTAAGTGCCGACAATATAATGATCTTACGCGACGGCCGTGCGGGACGGGCGACGTTATGGTCGAGCGTCGAGAGGAACGTACGACTTACCTTCTGTCGGTGACGACGGATGTTTTCTCTTAATACAAGATATTGTCCTTAAGTTATGTTTTACCTGTTCTGGTCGTCGTCGTAGTCGTACGACATGATTTTTTGCCCAAACAGTTTGCCCCCAAAATTTGAAAGAAGGATGGCAAATTCGAGTTTAAATTCTGTCAATCAAATGTGTGAGAAAATAAGGCAAAGCTTCGTAAATTTACTTCGATCGTTTTGGAACTAGACTGGTCCGTTTCTAACCGAACAGGAAGTCGAAAGGGAAACGAGATCGTGACGTCATGCTGACGTTCGATGATGCTTACCAACTGTCGATGACAGGTGTCGGTGATTCGTTTGGATACCCGGGGAGATGAAGATGCGTGGCGACCTTTGAAAGACTATAGCTTTTTGTATAAATAAAGGTCTTGATGGTTTATTTCTTTTATTCTTCCGATAGTTCTTATTTTTTCCTTTGTCGAAGCTTTCCTCTGTGAAAAACGTCCCTGGTGACTGGTAACCTGCCGAGGGCAGTGATTTCCGGAGCGATGTCGGTGTTGATTGCGATAGACGCGATGTTCGTTGATTCTGCGCATCAGGCGACGATGTTTTCTACTGCCACGTCGACCCTTTTATCAGCCGACAGGGGCGAGGGTGCAAAGACGGGAGATAATAAGGGAGAGTTTATGGCGACGGTCAACTTTGCGTTGTCGTCAACTCTTTCGATTGACTGTGGCCTCGTCAGGACAGAGTCACTTCCGCCTCTGGGGAAATATTTGCTCTTATCTTTCAAGGAGCGTTTACGAGAGATCTCTTTTGAAGAGATCCAATCATACTTAGCCGAACTGGCGCTCTTTGTAAGTTTGTCTTTCAAAACTTCTGTCATCGTTGTTCTTTTGCTGAGCATTTATTACATTCCTTTTGTGACTTGCAGATGTTTCGGCTCTCTCTTATTGAATATGTGAGAGTGGAGAAAATGTTTGAAATGGGGGTCGCCCGTCGAGGAGGGTGTATTCCTTCCTTCAACCTTAACATTAATCTTCAGAGCCACATTCTCAAAATACTGTGGGCTCTCCGTTGCAGTGTAGGATCTCGTTTTATCCTTGCATAAGTTCTTCGGGGCTGACAGGATTTTGGAGATCGAAAGAGTTTTTTTGTCAGAGCCTTGAGATCGTTATTTCTCTAGTTTTAGGATAGTTTACTAGGCTTTTGTTCGATGGTCGGATTGTAATGACTTTTGATTTTGTCTTTGATTGTCCGACTACTGGTCGTCTGTATGTAATCGTTCAATGAAATTCCTTCTTTTTATTGAACTCGTGTTTTCAGCTACATATGTCTTGAATAGTCGTAATAGAATGATATAAACGAAGGATCGTGCGACTGAGGCATTCATTGTAATATGACTACAACATAAATCATATATTTGGACTGCACTTAATAAGCACAAATATGTATCATCGATGTGTTAGAACATACAAAGTTTTTCCTAAGTTTCAAAAACTTAGATCGACGGATTATTTAGGTTTTCCGTGTTATTATATCGTGTGACGACATATTTAGGATACGTGCCCCCTGTGGTGAAACGAGTAGGTCACATACTTAGATATTCATGTCATGCGTACCTGTGAAAAAGTTCGTTAAAAGTCGGTTGTCGGGTCTATCGTCCTGAGGGCGATTCTAAAAGAAATATTTTTTCAGATGCGTCGCGTTCCAGCTTCGCGGAATTTCCTGATTGTCGAGGGTCTGAAGTCGATATGCTCCTTTTCCAATGACTTCGGAAATGCGGTAAGGACCTTCCCATTTAGTAGAAAGTTTTCCTGCATTGAGTTCTTGAGTGTTTGGGAATACTCGACGGAGGACGTAATCACCTTCTTGGAAGACTTTAATTTTGACATGTTTATTGAAATGTCGTTTGACTGCCTGCTTCTGTGACGCCATTTTGATCAAGGCAGATTCTCTGAGCTCTTCGAGGGCGTCGAGGTCATAACTCAAATCAACCAGGTTGTGATCGACGGACGTATGTCTTGAGGTCGGAAGATGAACTTCGATTGGTAGAACGACTTCACAGCCGAAGACGAGAGAAAAGGGGGTTTGCCCTGTAGACGTGCGTGGCATCGTGCGATTTGCCCATAAGACTGAAGGAAGTTCTTCGACCATCTTCCTTTTGCAGCTTTTAATCGTTTCTTGATTGAGGCTATAATAGTCTTGTTACTCGACTCAGCAAACCCATTGGCTTGGGGATATCTGGGAGTTGAGGTCATCAGTTTGATGTTCCTGTCTTCACAGAACTGTTGAGTCATGTCGCTTATGAATTGGGATCCATTGTCGCATACAATTTCGGATGGAATCCCAAACCTGCATATGATGTTAGTCTGGATAAAAGAGATAACTTCTTTATCTCTAATTTGGGAGAAGGCGGCCGCTTCGACCCATTTAGAGAAATAATCCGTAAGTACGAGGAGAAATACTTTTTGTCCTGGAGCAGGCGGTAGTTTGCCGACGATATCCATTCCCCATCTCATGAAGGGCCAAGGGATAAGTGTCGAATGCAAAGGTTCTGAGGGTTTATGGGACGTACCTGAGTGTCGCTGACAGGGATCACAATTCTGTACATACTTAACGGCGTCTTGTCGTAGTGTCGGCCAAAAATATCCTTGTCGAGAAATACGATTAGCCAAACTACGACCTCCTGAATGATTGCCACATTCACCATCGTGCATTTCTTGGAGGATTTTCTGGGTTTGACTTTTACTGACAACGCACCTTAAATTTAAACCTGTCGATGATCGTCGATAAAGTCTATCTCCGATCATGACGTACTTAGATGCTTTGAACCTGATTTTCCGAGCCTCCATTCTATCTTCGGGGAGTTGGTCGTGTATAAGAAAACTTCGAATGTCGCACGACCAATCGTCTTTTTCTTCTTCGATCTGGGAGACGTCTTTGTTTCCGATGGATGATGTCGCCAGGTGAATCATGGGAATAACATAGAAGATTGGCTCGACTAAAGCGGATCCAAGGTTTGCTAATGCGTCGGCTTGGGTGTTCTAATCTCGCGGAATCTGCTCAATAGAAAAAGATTTGAATTTTTTGGAGATTTCTTTTGCCACGTTTAGATATGCCGTCATTTTTGAATCTTTGGCCGTGAATTCTCCATTGATCTGATTTACCACCAGCAAAGAGTCGCTCTTGACATGTAGTGCTGTTGCCCCCGAGTCGTGGGCCATATTCATTCCTACGATCAAGGCTTCATATTCAGCTTCGTTGTTGGTGGTCTTAAAGCGCATCAGACCGAGTACACCATCTTACCCCCCCTGTGGCGATTTTAAGACGACGCCTAATCCTGAGCCTCTGGTATTAGATGACCCATTGACGTGTAAAATCAAAGGTGCATCGTCTTGAGTCGCCACAATTGATATTTCAGACTCAGCTTCTTTCTCCAGCTCTGGGCAAAAATCAGCGATAAAGTCTGCCAATGCTTGCGATTTAATTGCAGTTCTTGGTTTGAAATCAATGTCGTAATGTTAGTCCCAGATGGCTATAACAAGTATTGTAGAAGGGGGGGGGGGTTGAATACAATACTCAAAATTTTCACAATTTTAATTCTTTTTATTGAAAATCTTTCAACAAGAATTACACACAGAAAACTTAAGATTGTTGCGGAAAAGAACATATAAACTATTCTAACAATCTTACACAAAGTATACAACAAAACAACTAAGAACACTAAGAGCAAAGCTATTGAGTTTTAAGGCTTAAAAGAAGGTTTCTTGCACTGAGAGAATTTCTTGAAAGCGTGAGAATTGCATGAAGAGCACTTCTCCTTTTATAGTGCCAAGGAGTGCCCAAGCATTAAATGCTTGGGACACTTGTCATCTTCACATATGCTGATAATGTTGACTTCAGGAGAACTGTGAAGTCCTTGTCACTTTTCACTAGGTGCAGACAGAGTAGCTTGAGCAGATAATAGGGACCTTAACTGAAGGTGGATAAAAAGACAAACTGTCACTTTTCTCTGCTGGAGGATATTGTCCCATAATAAATGATCTTCTGTCTTGAGCCTTTAGCACCGAAGTGGTTTCCACCGAGATTTGACAAGTCTTCGGTGGAAAGAAGACTAGTCCACCGAAGTTGCAAGCAGGTTTCGGTGGTAACTAGTCCACCGAAATTACGAGCATGTTTCGGTGGTGAGAGGACCACCGAAATTACAAGTATATTTCGGTGGTGAGAGGACCACCGAAATTACATGTATATTTCGGTGGTGAGAGGAGCACCGAAAGGGTCATCGGTGGTGGATGGGCCACCGAAACTGTCTATGCACTTCGGTGGGAGAAGGCCACCGAAGATGTCCTATAACTTCGGTGGAGAGAAGGCCACCGAAATGTCAAGGGATTTCGGTGGTGATGACTTGTTTGAAAGTTGCCGAGAGTCTTCTATTTTCCACAAGTAGAGAGTCTTCAAGCTTGGTTTCGGTTGATCTTCGACTTCACCGAACATTTGCTATCTTGTACAAGTCATTCAAAGAACTGAACTAAAATATTCTAAGTAGGAGTTTTAGGGAAAACATCGGTGAGTCAATTTCAAATCCTTGGTGACCCAACAATCTCCCCCTATTTGAATTTGAGCTCCTTATCTTAGAATATTCAAGAGTAAATAAAAGCAAGTGCGTTTTTGACCCTTTTTACTCTTTTGGGTTCTTTTCACATAGACCATTCTTTTTGTTCTTTTTGACCTTTTTCTTTTGTATGCGTATGTATACTATGTACAGTATTTACATATAAGAAAAAATAAAAAGGTATAGCTGTACAAATAATCGAAAGGAAAAGGAAAGAAATATAAACAGTATAAACAGAATGAATATTACTTGCATCTTTGGAGGGGCGAGTTGAAACTTGTGTCTGGCTTGAGGATTCTTCATTTTGATTAGCAGCCTTAGGATACTTCTGCCCAACTGTTGCATCTTGGCATCTTTTCATGTTTAGCATCAGCATCCTTTGTCTTTGTTTTGCTCCCCCTCAGTTAGATCAGACGGTCTTTGTGTTTCTCCCCCTCAGTTAGATCCGCCCGGACTGAAGTGCTCCCCCTTGACCGGTCCGTCGATTTCCTCATTTTTTCAAGTTGGTCGCTGTATATGAGTACTGAGGGTTTATGTTGCTCCCCCTCAGATGAATTCTCCCCCTCAGCGGCCGACGTAGGAAAAACACCAAGAGAAAATGAAAAGATCGGCCAGAACCAAGACCAATTTTTTTTTTTTTTTTTACCTTTCCACCGAAAATTGAGCAAAATCCACCGAAAATAGGCTATTTTCGGTAGGATTTTCGGTGGAAAATCGGTAGGATATATATATATATATATTTTTTTACCTTTACCTTTCCACCGAAAATTGAGGAAAATCCACCGAAAATAGGCTATTTTCGGTGGAAAATCGGTAGGATTTTTTTTTTTTTTTTTTTTTACCTTTACCTTTCCACCGAAAATTGAGGAAAATCCATCGAAAATAGGCTATTTTCGGTGGAAAATCGGTAGGATTTTTTTTTTTTTTTTTTTTGCTTTTCCACCGAAAATGAAGGAGAATCCACCGAAAATTGGCTATTTTCGGTAGGATTTTCGGTGGAAAATCAGTAGTAAAACTTCTAAGACATTATGGAGAAAATCTTCAAAGTGAAGAAAAGATTGGAATTTCATCTTCCAATTTGATGACCCAAAAAGATTGAGTTTGAGGATTTGGGGTGATATCTGTAGAAGAGTTTGTAGTGGGTGGATTGGTGGAGGGATTTGAGGTGGTGGATCGGTGGAGGGATTTGAGGTGGTGGATCGGTGGAGATTCGGTGTAGACTCGGTGGTGGATCGGTGTGAGGATTCCACCGAGGAGTTTGAAGGATTGTACCGAATTTAGAAGGGTTTTACCACCGAATTTGAAGGGTTCCACCGAATTTGAGGGGTACCACCGATCGAGGAGGCAAAACATATGATGGGAAGTAAAGTATGGTGGGATATGGTTTTGGTTTGGTGGTTAAGGAAAATTTCGGTGGTGAGGTTTAGAAAAGAAATGGAATTTTAAGAGATTGGAGATGGTGATGTCATGAGAATGACATCAACATGCTTATGATGTCATGAGAGTAAAGAATTCTAAGGTTTTGTCAACTTTCTCACTTGTTCACATAGATCCATCTGCCCAGCTCAAAATCTGCAATCACAAAGAATTTAATTTCCAGGTACCCATTTTGAAGGTGGGTCCTTTTGGGTTAGAAGAAAAAGAATGAAAAGAATTTATATCACTCAGAATAATTCTTTATTTCACACAGTCTTTGGCAAAATGAGAAATATCACCACAGATATAGCATTTTCTATAAAGAGAGTTCCTTTTAGAAACTTGACATTTTTCCTAACTTTTGCTCAAAGATTTTGAAGAGATAACAAAGAATGGGAGTGCATCACATAGAATTCATATTTCAAAAATTGGGAGTACATAAATCCTTTCTTTTGAATTGGACATTTTGAAACTCACAGATTTAAGAAGAAAATCGGTATGAGAAGTCATAAAGTTATTTTTGGAAAAAATTTTGGAGGATTTCCTTTTAAGACAGAAACAACACCCAGAGACTAGCCAAATAAAATTTCCAAAATTTATGTTTTCAGATGTGATGGCAGAAATTATGAACACATAGCAAAAGAGTTTGAAATAAGAGAATTCATAAAAGATAGATAAAACACATAGTATGTACCTGAAGAGTAGAAGAAGCACTTAGCTGATACAAGAGCAGTTGAGGAGTCATTCGCTTTCAGATGTGGGTTCATCTGCCAAATCATAAGATTTAGCAGGCAGACCCTTTCCTCTTCTGACAAGTCTTTCATTTCTTTCCTTTTCTCTCTTGTATTTCTCCTTGTATCTTTCAGCCCGGTCGAAATTTGCAGAAGAGGAAGATTGGCTGAAATTTTTGGAAAATCGGTGGGAAGCACTTCTAAGTCTTTCAAGGTTTCTACTTTTACACTCAGAAGCAAAATGACCCTTTTTACCACAGTTAAAACATTCCTCATTAGATTTATCCAAAGGAGAGTGTTTGGAGAGAGAAGAGGATGAATTTCTATCAAACTTAGATTTTCCAGAAGAGAGATGAGATTTGGATTTAGAGTGCCCATCCAACATGGCCATTTCATCAGATAATTTATCAGCTGAAGTTTCCTCACATTCATCCTTAGCATCACTAAGATATGCTTCTGAATGATCATTGGGATCTTCTTGACTATTATGGTCAGAGTCAGATGGGTAGGTGATTTTTGGAAAACACTTAGTCTTTTTGGAAGAGTCACTCAGGAGAGCTAGAGAAGAGTTCTTTAAAAACCTTTGCAGTTTCGTCTGCTCATAGTTGAAAAGAGTACCATAAAGAACAGTAAGAGGCATATGATCAAGATCCTTGGTTGTCTTTATACAAGTACATATATTTTCCCAAAAATCGGGAAGACAGTCCATAAATTTGCACAGGACTTCCTCATTGTCATACACTCTACCTAACAGCTTTAAGTCATTAAGAAGACTGTTAAAGCGATTATAGTAATTGGAGAGAGATTCTCCTTTCTCATAAGAAAAGAGTTCATATTTTCTAACAAAACCAATTTTTCTGCTCTTTTTAACTTCATTTGTACCTTCGTACAAAACACACAGAGTGGACCACATCTCTTTGGCAGTAGAGAGATTTACCAGAGAGTGGTACACTTCATCAGGAAGAGAGAGAGCAATGATAGTTCTAACTTTAGAATCAAGAGACACAAGTCGTTTTTCCTCATCAGTATATTTCTTAGGATTTTTAAGAATGTAACGACCAGTAGCAGCAGATTTTTCTTCATCAGACGAATCATCAGAATCACCTTTTTCCATGGTTTCTTTACCCGGCCTCTGCGTTTCATAGCGAGCCCAAACTCTGGGGATAAAGGGTCCCTCTTGGAGAATGGTTGGATATCTAGTATCCACTCCTTCCATGAACAGCATCATGCGGCTTTTCCACAAAGAGAAGTTGTTAGCATTGAACTTAGGAGGTTTTGAAATGGAGCCATTTTCAGAAAAGTTATTTTGAAAAGAGTTTTCAATAGTTGAAGAAGAGGAGGCAGCCATCGCAGATCAAGTTTATGGGATTAAACTTTCTGCTCTGATACCACTTGTTAGTCCCAGATGGCTATAACAAGTATTGTAGAAGGGGGGGGGGGTTGAATACAATACTCAAAATTTTCACAATTTTAATTCTTTTTATTGAAAATCTTTCAACAAGAATTACACACAGAAAACTTAAGATTGTTGCGGAAAAGAACAGATAAACTATTCTAACAATCTTACACAAAGTATACAACAAAACAACTAAGAACACTAAGAGCAAAGCTATTGAGTTTTAAGGCTTAAAAGAAGGTTTCTTGCACTGAGAGAATTTCTTGAAAGCGTGAGAATTGCATGAAGAGCACTTCTCCTTTTATAGTGCCAAGGAGTGCCCAAGCATTAAATGCTTGGGACACTTGTCATCTTCACATATGCTGATAATGTTGACTTCAGGAGAACTGTGAAGTCCTTGTCACTTTTCACTAGGTGCAGACAGAGTAGCTTGAGCAGATAATAGGGACCTTAACTGAAGGTGGATAAAAAGACAAACTGTCACTTTTCTCTGCTGGAGGATATTGTCCCATAATAAATGATCTTCTGTCTTGAGCCTTTAGCACCGAAGTGGTTTCCACCGAGATTTGACAAGTCTTCGGTGGAAAGAAGACTAGTCCACCGAAGTTGCAAGCAGGTTTCGGTGGTAACTAGTCCACCGAAATTACGAGCATGTTTCGGTGGTGAGAGGACCACCGAAATTACAAGTATATTTCGGTGGTGAGAGGACCACCGAAATTACATGTATATTTCGGTGGTGAGAGGAGCACCGAAAGGGTCATCGGTGGTGGATGGGCCACCGAAACTGTCTATGCACTTCGGTGGGAGAAGGCCACCGAAGATGTCCTATAACTTCGGTGGAGAGAAGGCCACCGAAATGTCAAGGGATTTCGGTGGTGATGACTTGTTTGAAAGTTGCCGAGAGTCTTCTATTTTCCACAAGTAGAGAGTCTTCAAGCTTGGTTTCGGTTGATCTTCGACTTCACCGAACATTTGCTATCTTGTACAAGTCATTCAAAGAACTGAACTAAAATATTCTAAGTAGGAGTTTTAGGGAAAACATCGGTGAGTCAATTTCAAATCCTTGGTGACCCAACACGTAACTACTGAGGTATATGCTCCATTTTTCCAGGCGACCTGTCAATTCAGGCTTCCTCAAAACAGACTTAAGAGGAAAGTTAGTCACGACAGTAATAGGATGTGATTCGAAGTAGTGACGTAATTTTTTAGCGGCTGTCACTAGGGATAGGAGTAATTTTTCCATAGAGGAGTACCTGGTTTCTGCATCTAAAAGAGATTTGCTTACATAATAAATTGGTAGTTGTTGCTTTTCATCCTCTCGCGTTAGAACGACACTTACCTCATTTGGACTGACGACCAAATACAATTGTAAGACCTCATGGTCGTGAGGTTTTGACAACAAAGGAGGTGACGCCATATATTCCTTGAGGCTTTGCAACGCTTGCTCATGATCATTGGTCCAATCGAAGCCTCTATTTTTCCTGAGGACATTATAAAATAGATGACATTTATCTGAGGATCGGGAAATGAACCTGTTTAGAGCTGCTACTCGACCGGTGAGTTTCTGAACTTCTTTGAAATTTCGAGGGGATTTGATCTCATTGATTGCCTTGATTTGATCAGGATTAGCTTCGATGCCCCGACGAGTGACCATGTAGCCTAAGAACTTCCCAGCGCTAACGCCAAAGGAACATTTTGTCGGGTTAAGCTTCATGTTATATTTCCGGAGAACGTCGAACGATTGCTTGAGGTGATCGATATGGTCGATCGCTTGCTTTGATTTCACCAGCATATCGTCGATATATACTTCCATCGTGTCGCCGAGATGGCCTTTGAACATCTTATTTATTAGTCGTTGATAAGTAGAACCTGCATTTTTTAACCCGAAAGGCATAACTTTATAACAGTAAATACCTCGGTCTGTCATGAAAGCGGTTTTTTCTTGGTCCTCGGCGTGCATTAGGATTTGGTTATATCCAGAATAGGCGTCCATGAATGTTAATAATTCATGTCCCGCGGTCGCGTCGACCATGGCGTCAATATGAGGTAAAGGAAATGGATCCTTCGGACAAGCTTTATTAAGATCGGTGAAGTCGATACAGACTCTCCACTTTCCATTCTTCTTGGCTACCACCACGACATTAGCGAGCCAATCGGGATATTTTACCTCTCAAATTTTTCCTGTCTTGAGTAGATTATCTACTTCATCATTTATCACCTTATTCCTCTCAGGAGCGAACTTGCGACGTTTTTGCTTGACAGGTTTGAACGAAGGATCGACGTTAAGCTTATGAGAAATGACACTGGGGTCGATACCAACCATATCTTCATGTGACCAGGCGAAGCAATCGGCATGCTCCTGCAAAAAAGATATGAGTTTTTCTTTAATGGAGGGATCAAGGGATGAACCTACGAGGATTTTTTGATCAGGTTTGCTTTGATCCAGAACGGCTTCCTCCAGACGATACTCGTCGAATATTGATGAGGGGTTTTGCGCATTCTCTAGACCCTCGTGCATTGGGATAGCGGTTTGATCCAGATTTTCATCATTTGCCATTTTTCTGCGATAAAAAACAGAGAGATCTCCAAGAAACCGTTAGTAGAGCGCACGTTCGTCGAGGATTTTCTCTAGATGAAGTCCCACGGATGGCGCCAAACTGTTAATGCCAAAAATCTCACCAAAGATACAACTTAAGGTCGATGTGGACTTAATCAACTAAAGATAGAATCGTTCGACGAGACGTGCGACGAGAAATAAAATAAATGAGACAAAGGATTTGATGACGCAGGAAAAACCTCAAACGAGGAAAAAACCTGCGGACGACTGGAAGGTCGTCGCTGCACTATGGTCGCCAATCAGGGGCGATGTCCTTGGTTACGGGCGTCGGTCGTACGATGGTTACAATACAAGTGAAGGAAATGCTTCGAAATGTAAAGTACAAGTGTTTAAAGTGTAAAACTAATGTTTGTCGTGCGTGAATACAAGTGTAAACTGGTGATCGAAGGTTGTTGACGTGCGTCGAATAGCGATAGCTTGAGCTGTTCTGCTTGTGTTCTTGAGTTCGCTGTAGGATTCTGGCCTTCAATAATTGATTCCCAGAGCTTGAATGTTCTTGGATGTATTTCGATGATGATCGCTGTTGTGAGTTTTTGTTCTCTCGATGATGTTCGTTTTATGTTGTTTGATGTTATCCGATCTTTTGAAGTGAGGTTTCAGCTTAGCTTTTATAGTCTTCGTGTCACTAAAAAACTCCATGAATGCTCTTGATTAATGGTTGCAATGGCTGGAAACGGTCGCCAGAGTGAAGATTCATAATGGTCTTCGTCCGTTACGGTCTTCCGGCTATTAATGGCCTTGATTACTTTATTAAATACTTAACAAAACGTAACAGTCAAGGTTACCGTTAGTAAGTGCCGACAATATAATGATCTTACGCGACGGTCGTGCGGGACGGGCGACGTTATGGTCGAGCGTCGAGAGGAACGTACGACTTACCTTCTGCCGGGGACGACGGATGTTTTCTGGGTTCCTATCGAGACCTTATCTTAATACAAGATATTGTCCTTAAGTTATGCTTTACCTGTTCTGGTTGTCGTCGTAGTCGTACGACGTGATTTTTTGCCCAAACAGTTAGCAGCGATAGTATTTTCAAATTTAGCAATGCTGTTTTCCACCTTCTCCAATTCAGCTTTGGAGGCTTTCTTTTCAACTTCAGCAGTCAAAGTCTTGAGATTCTCTCCAGCGTTTGTTACAGCTGAAGAGTTTGCAGTAAGAGTAGTGTTGAAAGATGTCATCTTTGTTTCCAGAGCCGTTATGGAGGTGTTGATATCCACCAAAGTAGGACCTGAAACAGTTATTAACTTGTGAACAGAGGAAAGCTCAGAAGTTTGGGGGTAAGATAGATTAGTGTTTGGGAATTCATATCTTCCTCCAGGCGAGTTGACGAATTCATGATAATTCATATCTTCCTCCAGAGAGCCAATCAGGCTAGAGGTGCCAGCAGGTCCTGTTGATTGTCCTGTCATCCCTCGAAATAGTTCAGCAGTAGTATCGTTGAGGATTACTGTTGTTGAAGAGAATAGGGGAACAGATCTTGTGACCAAAGGAGATGAGAAAGAAGCGAAGGTTGAGAATGTTGGAGGGTCACGATGTTCAGCGTTGGATCCGCTGAGAAATACATCTTCAGTCCTTTGAGGGTCTGAAGGAGTTGGGTTCATTTCCAAGTTTATAACATCAGCGTTTAGAGACGCTGATGCTGGGATTGAAGAGGTGGCTTGTTCAGCTGTGGCAGAGCGTACCACAGAAATTTCCATCGACTCTTGTAGGGATTGAGTCGTGGATTCTTCAGCAGCCGTAGAAGGGTGTTTGGGTTGCTCCTTGGTTTTCTTCGTCCTTACGGAGTCAGAATGGGAATATGAGTGTTTCCTTTTCTTAGGAGTGGAGGTTGCAGCTGGGGCATCAGTGGTGGGTTTTTTCCACTGAGGTAGCTGCAGAAGTAGAAGAATGAGGGTTGAGAAAAGATAAGAGAGTAGAGAGACGTACCTCATTTGGTGAGCGCTTGAAGTTTAGTATCTTTACGCCAACCTGAGAGAGTTTCAGGTCACCCTCTGTTGGGTAGTCTTTCTTGAGGCCGGTTTGAAAGACGACGCTGATGAATCGAGGGTATGGAACCCATGATGGTCGATCAGCAAAATCAACTCTGAGCGCAAGATCGTCGTAGATAACAGAGGCCCAGTCAATGTTGAGACCTTTCTGCAATGCATAGTCCATGGCTTGCTGAGGTTGAGCGGCTTGATCAGAGGAGCCACTTTTAGCTGTCATGCAGCTTATCAGATGTGCGAAGATGAAGTTCATCTCGCTGGGCATTTTCGATTTCTTGATCACAGTCAGCTTCTTGTCAGGTTCTCCAAGAGGATTAGTTTCACTTTTCTTGGTGTCCCAGAGGTATCCCATTGCATCAAAGAATGCAATAATTGCTTCCCTGTCAGTATGTCTTTTGGGGTCAGGAAGAGAAACAAAAGGTTTTTCTTTTGTTGCAGAGGGAAGGATCAGGGCTTTACGGATGATGGCAGGGGTGATTTTGAATTTTCCGAAGTCAGTATCACACACAATGCAATCCTGAAGTATCTCGGGGTTTTTCTTTGATTCCAGCTGAGTGTGAATAGCTGAATACCAGAATTGGGAGAGTAGGAGCTGATTTGCAGGAGGTGTAATGGTCAGGGCTGTGTTGAGGCAACTGTTTTTAAGGAATTTGACAGCCTCATAGAGATGTTTCGAAGGTTTCTTGTTAGGAAAGTCGAAGAGACCGTAGAGGTTGTTGTGTTTAGCCCAGTCAAGTTCCTCAATCTTGAACTTAACCTGAGGAGCCTTGGTTATTTCCATGTCTTCAGTAGTAGCAGTATTCTGAGCAGTAGGGTTTCCAGTAGAAGATGCCATAGCTGAATATCAGTGTAACCAGAGATTAACAAATAAGAATAGTCTTAATGTGAAAAGAATTTTCAATAAGATTTTTTCGAATTTTGTCCATTTCATTCAGACCAATGTCTTTATGAAGATTAGGGTTTTTCTTGTTTTGAGAAAGAGTTTACAAAACAAAGAGAAATCTTGTTTTCCAGTTTTCTTATTCTATAAAGATTGGGAATCTGGAAAAACATATGAAGAACAAGTTTATGAGTTTTGTTTATAAACTTGAAGAACAACCATGAAGGTTGTGTTCATAAAACCATGAAAGAGATGATTTTAATTTAAGAGAGTTCTTTTGTTTGATCATTTTAAAACAATAATATGACCATTAATAAGCATAAATAACAGGTAAATAAACAGAGATATGAACCTGGTATTCGAATGAAGAAGATGAACAGAGCTTGAAAATCTTTGAGTTAAAAATTAGCAACAGTAAATCCTTTTTCTTGCTTAGAAAGTTTGTTCGCGTGAGAAAGAAAAATATGAACTCGAATGAGTTTATATAGAGAGATGAGAGAGAGTGAAAATCTTGAGCGGGAAAAGATTTTCATCATGACACGGACACGTGTTTGCATTTGATTGGCTGGAAAACGAAACGTGCAAACGTGTGTCAGAAAAAGAAACGTGTCAGGGCTTATCCTGTAACTGACGTCACAAACGTCCTTTCATATTTTGGGAAGTCTCTGAGTTTTTGAAAGCTCAGGGACACTTTTGAAAAACATGGGGCACTGAATAGAAGTATCAGTGTTGGTTTTTAGAAATTTCAAAGTATCGCTGATAAGAAAGAGATATTTAGCGATGCAATAAGTTTTGAAATCTTTGAGTTCTAGGCGAACGTCAGCGAGCAAGAAAACTTACCTTGATATCAGCGAATCAATTTATGTTCAGAGAGAAGATGATAGAATGGTTTATATAAGTTGGTTTTATCCTATCGCTGACTTTATGAGAACCGCTGAAGATTTTACTCTTCAAAGTTCAGCATTCCAAGCTCGCTGATGAGAAAGTTGAATCTTGTCTCATCAAGAGGTTTGGTAAAAAGACCAGCTAACTGAAAATCAGTTGGGATAAAATGAAGTTCTATATTTCCATTCATCACATGATCTCTGATAAAATGATACCTGATTTCGATGTGTTTTGTCTTTGAGTGTAGCACTGGATTGTTGGCTATAGCGATGGCACTTGTGCTGTCGCAATAGATTGGAATTTTCGAGAGTTGAAGATCGTAGTCTAGTAGCTGATTTTTCATCCACAAGACCTGAGAGCAACAGCTTTCAGCGGCTACGTACTCAGCTTCAGCAGTTGAGGTAGACACTGAGGTTTGCTTTTTACTTGTCCAACTCACCAGCTTTCCACCTAGGAGCTGACAGCCTCCTGTGGTGCTTTTCCTATCCAATTTGCAACCTGCAAAATCACTATCTGAATAGGCTATTAGATCAAATCCTGAATCTTTGGGATACCAAAGACCAAGGTTTGGAGTACCCTTAAGGTAACGAAAAATTCGCTTTACATCGATCATATGAGATTGCTTAGGTTCAGCTTGTTATCGTGCACACAAACAAGTTGCGAACATAATATCAGGTCGGCTAGCTTTCAGATACAGTAGTGAACCGATCATCCCACGGTACAGCGTGACATTAACAAGAATTCCATTGGAATCTTTGTTTAATATCAGCGGTGGTGCCATAGGGGTTTTCATAGCTGAACTATGAGTTAAATCAAATTTCTTCAGCATATCTTTAACATACTTTCCCTGACAAATAAAAGTTCATTTTTCAGTTTGTTTTATCTGAAGACCAAGGAAATATGTTAGTTCACCCATCATGCTCATTTTATACCCAACTTTCATCCTTTCAGAGAAACGAGTACAAAGCTTAGGGTTAGTAGAGCCAAATATAATGTCATCAACATATATCTGAACTAAAATGATATGACCTTTTATTATTCTGAAAAATAGAGTTTTGTCAATTTTACCTCGCTCAAATTTTTCTTCTAAAAGATAAGAGGATAGAGTGTCATACCATGCACGAGGAGCTTGCTTTAAGCCATATAGTGCCTTATCCAGTTTATAAACATAACCTGGACGCTTAGGATATGAGAATCCTGGAGGTTGTTCTACGTAGACTTCTTCATTCAGCTTTCCATTTAGGAACGCTGACTTGACATCCATCTGATAAACTTTGAAGTCTTTGTGAACAACATATGCTAAGAATAGACGAATAGATTCAAGTCTTGCTACTGGAGCAAAAGTTTCATCATAGTCTATGCCTTTCTCTTGTCTGTATCCCTGAGCAACAAGTCGAGCCTTGTTGCGGGTTACAGTTCCATGTTCGTCCAACTTATTTCGATAGACCCATTTTGTGCCTATCACTGACTTGTCAGTTGGTCTTCGAACAAGCTTCCAAACTTTGTTTCTTTCGAACTCTGTCAGCTCTTCTTGCATGGCGCTGACCCAGTTTGGATCTTTGAGGGCATCATCTATTTTCTTTGGTTCAGTCAGAGAAATAAAGTTAACAAATAAACAAATATTACCTGCACTCCGTTGTGTCTGAATACCAGCGTTTGGATCACCAAGAATTTGATCAATAGGGTGATTCAAAGTCCATCGCTGAGCCGGAGCATACGACGTAGGCTCAATCTGAACTTCTGGAGGAGCTGAAGATGAGGCTTCAACAACTTCAGGTATATCAGCGAGAAGAGGAGTTGTATTTATTATATTCACTGACTGTTGAGAAGTAGATGGCATATCTGAGACAGAAGGCTCAGACGCAGGCATAGTGTTCAAAGGAATAGCTGAGACCCATGAAGTTTCAGCTTCACTATTCTGCATGTTGGGAATGATAGTAGGACCATCATCTTCAACGGTATGATTTTGAGGAGTAGGAACTTCTTCTGAATCACCAAGATGTGAGAACATCCATTGATTCAGTTCTTCTGTATCAGCGGACGATTTAGAGTTCGCTGAACGGGATTCGTCAAAAGTGACGTGAATAGTTTCTTCAACAGTTTGTCTTCTTCAATTTAAGACTCTGAAGGCTTTGGAAACTGAGGAGTATCCAAGAAAGATTCCATCATCAGCCTTAGCGTCAAACTTTCCAAGGGCATCTCTGTTGTTCACTATAAAACACTGACACCCAAAGATGTGAAGAAAGCTAATTGAAGGCTTTCTCTCATGAAAAAGTTCATAGGCTGTCTTTTTTAATCTTTTGACTATCAGCGACCTGTTTTGCGTAAAACAAGCAGTGTTGACAGCTTCTGCCCAAAACTGAGTAGGCAGGTGAGAATCGCTGAGCATTGAACGTGCAGCTTCAATAATTGTTCTATTTCTTCTTTCAGCGACTCCGTTTTGTTGTGGTTTTCTCACTGAGGAAAAGTTGTGAGAAATACCCTTGCTTTCAAAGAAGGAATCAAGAGAACTGTTTTTGAATTCAGTTCCATGATCACTCCTTATTGAGCGAACGGTCAAGTTGTTCAGGACTTCCATCTTCCTGACAAAAGTGACGAGTTCTTCAGGGGTGTCACTCTTGTTACGGAGAAACTTTACCCATGTAAAACGAGAGAATTCATCAACTATGACCAGCGTATACTTCTTTCCAGCGATGGATTGTTTGTTAACAGGGCCAAACAAATCCATATGGAGTAGTTGAAGAGGAGATGACACTGAGGAAACTTGCTTCGATCTGAAGCTTGCTTTGGTCTGCTTCCCTATCTCACACGCTGAACATAAGGACTCTTTGGCGTATGAGTGTTGAGGTAGACCAATGACTAACTCTTTTGAAGAAAGAGTATTCAGTGTCTTAAAGTTTAGATGAGAGAGCCTCTTATGCCATAGCCAGTTGACATCAGATGATGCTTTTGAGAAGAAACAGGAGTTCTCAGTGGTTGTTGAGTCCATGTTTATTACATAAACATTTTCTAAACGATAACCGCTGAGAGCTATCTTCTCCTTTTTGTCAGCGACAAAGCAGGATTCCTTAGTAAAAATTACTTTGTTATCCATGTCGCAGAGCTGACTTATGCTTAAAAGATTATGCTTCAGTCCTTCCACATATGCGACTCTTCTGAAGGTTGTTGTACCATTTGAGAGTACACCAAACCCTCGGGTATGTCCTTTTCCGTTTCCACCGAAAGTTACAGAGGGACCCTTTGTTTGGGCAAAAAATCACGTCGTACGACTACGACGACGACCAGAATAGGTAAAGCATAAAGGACAATATCTTGTATTAAGATAAGGTCTCGACAGGAACCCAGAAAACGTCCGTCGTCCCCGACAAAAGGTAAGTCGAACGTTCTACATGACGCTCGACCATAATATAGCCCGTCCCGCACGACCATCGCGTAAGATCATTATATTGTCGACACTTACTAACGGTAACCTTGACTGTTACGTGTTGCTAAGTGTTTAATACAGGAATAAAGGCCATTAATAGCCGGAAGACCGTAACGGACGAAGACCATTATGAATCTTCATTCCGACGACCGTTTCCAGCCGTTGTAGCCGTTAATTACAGCATTAATGGAGCTCATTTATGGCACAAAGACTATAAAAGCCTCGCTGAAACCTTACTTCAAGGACAACTGAGACAAACTACTACAATCGGATAACATCCAAATATCATCACGAACCATAGCGATCATCATCGGATTACATCCAAACTCATAGCGAAGAACAATCAAGCTCTGGGAATCAATTATTGAAGGCCAGAACCACACAAAGAACTCAAGAACACAAGCAGAACAGCTCAAGCTACCGCTTTCGACGCACGTCAACAACTTTCGATCACCAGTTTACACTTGTATTCACACACGACAAACACTAGTTCTGTACTTTAAACACTTGTGCTTTACATTTCGAAGCATTTCCTTCACTTGTATTGTAACCATCGTACGACCGACGCCCGTAACCAAGGACATCGCCCCTGATTGGCGACCGTAGTGCAGCGACGACCTTCCAGTCGTCCGCAGGTTTTTTCCTCGTTTGAGGTTTTTCCTGCGTCATCAAATCCTTTGTCTCATTTACTTTATTTCTCATCGCACGTCTCGTCGAACGATTCTATCTTTAGTTGATTAAGTCCACATCGACCTTAAGTTGTACTTTTGTGCAATTTTTGGCATTAACAGTTTGGCGCCATCCGTGAGACCTCATCTATAGAAAATCCTCGACGAACGTGCACCATACTAACGGTTTCTTGGAGATCTCTATGTTCTTGATCGCAAAAAAATGGCAAATAGTGAAAATCCGGATCAAACCGCTATCCCAATACAAGAGGATCTAGAGAATGTGCAAAACCCCTCGGCAATAGTCGACGAGTATCGTATGGAGGAAGCCGTTCTGGATCAAAGCAAACCTGATCAAAAAATTCTTGTAGGTTCATCCCTTGATCCCTCTATTAAAGAAAAACTCATATATTTTTTGCAGGAGCATGCCGATTGCTTCGCCTGGTCGCATGAAGATATGGTTGGTATTGACCCCAATGTCATATCCCATAAACTTAACGTCGATCCGTCATTTAAACCTGTCAAGCAAAAACGTCGCAAGTTCGCTCCTGAGAGGAATAAGGTGATAAATGATGAAGTCGATAATCTACTCAAGACAGGAAAAATTCGAGAGGTAAAATATCCCGATTGGCTCCTTAATGTCGTGGTGGTAGCCAAGAAAAATGGAAAGTGGAGAGTCTGTATCGACTTCACCGATCTTAATAAATCTTGTCCAAATGATCCATTTCCATTACCTCATATTGACGCCATGGTCGACGCAACCGTTGGACATGAACTGTTAACAATCATGGATGCCTATTCCGGATATAACCAAATCCTAATGCATGCCGAGGACTAAGAAAAAACCGCTTTCATGACAGACCGAGACCATCTCGGCGACACGATGGAAGTATATATCGACGATATGCTGGTGAAATCAAAGCAAGCGCTCGACCATATCGATCACCTCAGACAATCGTTCGACGTTCTTCGTAAATATAACATGAAGCTTAACCCGACAAAATGTTCCTTTGGCGTCAGTGCTGGGAAGTTCTTAGGCTACTTGGTCACTCGTCGGGGCATCGAAGCTAATCCTGATCAAATCAAGGCCATCATTGAGATCAAATCCCCTCGAAATTTCAAAGAAGTTCATAAACTCACCGGTCGAGTAGCAGCTCTAAACAGGTTCATCTCCCGATCTTCAGATAAATGTCATCTATTTTATAATGTCCTCAGAAAAAATAGAGGCTTCGACTGGACCAATGATCATGAGCAAGCGTTGCAAAAACTCAAGAATACATGGCGTCGCCTCCTTTGTTTTCAAAACCTCACGACCATGAGGTCTTACAATTATATTTGGTCGTCAGTCCAAATGCGGTAAGTGTCGTTCTAACACGAGAGGATGGAAGGCAACAACTGCCGATTTATTATGTAAGTAAATCTCTTTTAGACGCGGAAACCAGGTATTCCTCTATGGAAAAATTACTCCTATCGCTAGTGACGGCCGCTAAAAAATTACGTCATTACTTCGAATCGCATCCTATTACCGTCGTGACTAACTTTCCTCTTAAGTCTGTTTTGAGGAAGCCTGAATTGATAGGTCGCCTGGAAAAATGGAGCGTATACCTCAGTAGTTACGACATTGATTTCAAACCTAGAACTGCAATCAAATCGCAAGCATTGGCAGACTTTATCGCTGATCTTAGCCCAGAGCTGAAGAAGGAAGCTGAGTCTGAAATATCAACTGTGGCGACTCAAGACGACACACCTTGGATTTTACACGTCGATGGGTCATCTAATACCAGAGGCTCAGGATTAGGCGTCGTCTTAAAATCGCCACAGGGGGGCAAGATGGTATACTCGGTCTGATGCGACTTTAAGACCACCACCAACGAAGCTGAATATGAAGCCTTGATCGTAGGAATGAATATGGCCCACGACTCGGGGGCAACAGCACTAGATGTCAAGAGCGACTCTCTGTTGGTGGTAAATCAGATCAATGGAGAATTCGCGGCCAAAGATTAAAAAATGACGGCATATCTAAATGTTGCAAAAGGAATCTCCAAAAAATTCAAATCTTTTTCTATTGAGAAAATTCCGCGAGATCAGAACACTCAAGCCGACGCATTAGCAAACCTTGGATCCGCTTTAGTCGAGCCGATCTTCGATGTTATTCCCATGATTCACCTGGCGACATCATCCATCGAAAACGAAGACGTCTCCCAGATCGAAGAAGAAAAATACGACCGGTCGTGCGACATTCGAAGTTTTCTTATGCACGACCAACTCCCCGAAGATAGAATGGAGGCTCGGAAAATCAGGTTCAAAGCATCTAAGTACGTCATGATCGGAGATAGACTTTATCGACGATCATCGACAGGTTTAAATTTAAGGTGCGTTGTCAGTAAAAATCAAACTCAGAAAATCCTCCAAGAAATGCACGATGGTGAATGTGGCAATCATTCAGGAGGTCGTAGTTTGGCTAATCGTATTTCTCGACAAGGATATTTTTGGCCAACACTACGACAAGACGTCGTTAAGTATGTCCAGAATTGCGATCCCTGTCATCGACACTCAGGTATGTCTCATAAACCCTCGGAACCTTTACATTCGACACTTATCCCATGGCCCTTCATGAGATGGGGAATGGATATCGTCGGCAAACTACCGCCTGCTCCAGGACAAAAAGTATTCCTCCTCGTACTTACGGATTACTTCTCTAAATGGGTTGAAGCGGCCGCCTTCTCCCAAATTAGAGATAAGGAAGTTATCTCTTTTATCCAGACTAACATCATATGCAGGTTTGGGATTCCATCCGAAATTGTATGCGACAATGGATCCCAATTTATAAGCGACAGGACTCAACAGTTCTGTGAAGATAGGAACATCAAACTGACGACCTCAACTCCCAGATATCCCCAAGCCAATTGGCTTGCTGAGTCGAGTAACAAGACAATTATAGCCGCGATCAAGAAACGATTAAAAGATGCAAAAGGGAGTTGGGTTGAAGAACTTCCGTCAGTTTTATGGGCAAATCGCACGACGCCACGAACGTCTACAGGGCAAACCCCCTTTTCTCTCGTCTACGGTTGTGAAGCCGTTCTACCAATCGAAGTTCATCTTCCGACCTCAAGATATACGTTCGTCGATCACAACCTGGTTGATTTGAGTTACGACCTCGACACCCTCGAAGGGCTCAGAGAATATGCCTTGATCAAAATGGCATCGCAAAAGCAGGCAGTCGAACGACATTTCAATAAACATGTCAAAATTAAAGTCTTCCAAGAAGGTGATTACGTCCTCCGTCGAGTATTCCCAAACACTCAAGAACTCAATGCAGGAAAACTTTCTACTAAATGGGAAGGTCCTTACCGCATCTCCGAAGTCATTGGAAAAGGAGCATATCGACTTCAAACCCTCGACAATCAAGAAATTCCGAGAATCTGGAACGCGACGCATCTGAAAAAATATTTCTTTTAGAATCGCCCTCAGGACGATAGACCCGACAACCGACTTTTAACGAACTTTTCCACAGGTACGCATGACATGAACATCTAAGTATGTGACCTGCTCGTTTCACCACAGGGGGCACGTATCCTAAATATGTCGTCACACGATATAATAATACGGAAAACCTAAATAATCCGTCGATCTAAGTTTTTGAAACTTAGGAAAAACTTTGTATATTCTAACACATCGATGATACATATTTGTGCTTATTAAGTGCAGTCCAAATATATGATTTATGTTATAGTCATATTACAATGAATGCCTCAGTCGCATGGTCCTTCGTTTATATCATTCTATTACGACTATTCAAGACATATGTAGCTGAAAACACAAGTTCAATAAAAAGAAGGAATTTCATTGAACGATTACATACGAACGACCAGTAGTCGTACAATCAAAGACAAAATCAAAAGTAATTACAATCCGATCATCGAACTAAAGCCTAATAATCTATCCTAGAGAAGTAGCGATCTCAAGGCTCTGACCAAAAAAAAAATTTCGATCTCCAAAATCCTGTCAGCCCCGAAGAACTTATGCAAGGATAAAACGGGATCCTACACTGCAACGGAGAGCCCACAGTATTTTGAGAATGTGGCTTTGAAGATTAATGTTAAGGTTGAAGGAAGGAATACACCCTCCTCGACGGGCGACCCCCATTTCAAACATTTTCTCCACCCTCACATATTCAATAAGATAGAGCCGAAACATCTGCAAATCACAAAAGAAACATAATAAATGCTCAACAAAAGAACAACGATGACAGAAGTTTTGAAAGACAAACTTACAAAGAACGCCAATTCGGCTAAGTATGATTGGATCTCTTCAAAAGAGATCTCTAGTAAACGCTCCTTGAAAGATAAGAGCAAATATTTCCCCAGACGCGGAAGTGACTCTGTCCTGACGAGGTCACGGTCAATCGAAAGAGTTGACGACAACGCAGAGTTGTTCGTCGCCATAAACTCTCCCTTATTATCTCCTGTCTTTGCACCCTCGCCCCTGTCGGCTGATAAAAGGGTCGACGTGGCAGTAGAAAACATCGTCGCCTGATGCACAGAATCAACGAACATCGCGTCTATCTCAATCAACGCCGACATCGTTCTGGAAATCACCGCCCTTGGCAGATTACCAGTCACCGGAAACGTTTTTCACAGAGGAAAGTTTCGACAGAGAAAAAAATAAGAACTATCGGAAATATAAGAGAAATAAACCATCAAGGCCTTTATTTATACAAAAGGCTGTGGTCTTTCAAAGGTCGCCACGCACCTTCGTCTTCCCGGGTAGCCAAACGAATCATCGACACCTGTCCTCGACAGCTGCTAAGCATCATCAGACGTCGGCATGACGTCATGGCCTCGTTTCCCTTTCGACTTCTTGTGTGGTTAAAAACGGACCAGTCTAGTTTCAAGACAGCTAAGGTAATCTTTTCCCTTGTTCTATCCCTCGCAATTCTGATTGACAAAATTTAAACTCGAATTTGCCATCTTTCTTTCAAATTTTGGGGGCAAACTGTTTGGGCAAAAAATCACGTCGTACGACTACGCCGACGACCAGAATAGGTAAATCATAAAGGACAATATCTTGTATTAAGATAAGGTCTCGACAGGAACCCAGAAAACGTCCGTCGTCCCCGGCAAAAGGTAAGTTGTACGTTCTACATGACGCTCGACCATAATATAGCCCGTCCCGCACGACCATCGCGTAAGATCATTATATTGTCGACACTTACTAACGGTAACCTTGACTGTTACGTGTTGCTAAGTGTTTAATACAGGAATAAAGGCCATTAATAGCCGGAAGACCGTAACGGACGAAGACCATTATGAATCTTCATTCCGGCGACCGTTTCCAGCCGTTGTAGCCGTTAATTACAGCATTAATGGAGCTCATTTATGGCACGAAGACTATAAAAGCCTCGCTGAAACCTTACTTCAAGGACAACTGAGACAAACTACTACAATCGGATAACATCCAAGTATCATCACGAACCATAGCGATCATCATCGGATTACATCCAAACTTATAGCGAAGAACAATCAAGCTCTGGGAATCAATTACTGAAGGCCAGAACCACACAAAGAACTCAAGAACACAAGCAGAACAGCTCAAGCTACCGCTTTCGACGCACGTCAACAGCTTTCGATCACCAGTTTACACTTGTATTCACACACGACAAACACTAGTTCTGTACTTTAAACACTTGTGCTTTACATTTCGAAGCATTTCCTTCACTTGTATTGTAACCATCGTATGACCGACGCCCGTAACCAAGGACATCGCCCCTGATTGGCGACCGTAGTGCAGCGACGACCTTCCAGTCGTCCGCAGGTTTTTTCCTCGTTTGAGGTTTTTCCTGCATCATCAAATCCTTTATCTCATTTACTTTATTTCTCATCGCACGTCTCGTAGAACGATTCTATCTTTAGTTGATTAAGTCCACATCGACCTTAAGTTGTACTTTTATGCGATTTTTGGCATTAACACCCTTCTCTTCCTTGTATTCAGTGAGCATGCTTTTCTTTCCAGTCATGTGTTTTGAGCATCCGCTATCGAGATACCAGATACCCATCTTAACCTGCATCACAAAGGAAGATTAGTTTTTCTTGGGTACCCACTTTACCATGTGTACATGTTTGTCAGTGGGAGGAGGTGGAATAGATAATTCATCATTCTTCGCAGCATTTGAAGATTCAGCTTTGTCATTCTTCACTTTGGTTAATTTCTTAACCTCAATGGTCTTCTTTGCCTTGGGGGCAGTAATCTTCACCTTAGCTAATTTCTCAGCTTTGGTGGCTGTGGGGCACTTACTAGCAATATGATCAGTAAGTCCACAGTGATAACATTTCCTATAACTAAAACTAGTTCTAGGACCATTTGCATGCTGGGATTTAGATTTTAAATTTGAAGGACCAGCACCAAATAAACTTTTGGCATTTGAAATGGGAGGAACAATCAGTTCTTCGGATTTCTTACCAATGACATCCACTCTGATTCTAGGAGTAGATCGCTGAATAGATCCAAACAGAATAAGTCCAGAGATCTTGTTCTTTGAACCAGAGGGATTAATCACTAAAGTTTTGTTTGCATTCAGCTTAGGTATAGAAATACCCTTCTGAGGATTTTGGTAAATCACAATTCCTTTACCTTTATCTTTAGGGACAGGTGTAGGTTTTGGATAAACCACTTTCTCCTTACCTTTATCAGAGGTAGAGGTAGAGGATTCCTCAGGGATAGGAGTTATAAGAGAGGAACACTGAGAGGATGAAGTGGCAGCGACTGAGGATACGAAAGTTCCGAATAAAAGCATGGAACGATCAGTGGTTGGTTCTTGATTGTTAGATTTATAACCCAGACCACGTTAATCACTCAGAGGTATCTGAGACTTTATTATTTCAGTGATCTTCGTTGAGGAGTTATACCATCCATCAACGGTAGCTTTTTCAGCTTTTATTGCAGCTATAGCTTCTGCTCGTTCGATTTTGACTAGCTGATTTAAGTGAACTTGATCTTTAAAATCTTCTTCAATTTTAGAAAGCTTTTCTATTTGAAGGTGACAGTTTTTAAGCTGTTCAGCGAGATCAAAGTTTTGGTTTTCAATAACAGTCTTCTACTTGATACTTCACGTTGAGTGGACAGGTCTTGCTTTGATGATATCTGCATCGGTTCATTAGTGGACTTGTCGCTTGTTCTTGAGCTTGATCTTCGACTTCAGCGTAGAACATATGTTGACGTGAAACTTGTCTTCAGGGATCATAAGTAAACAATCTTATCATCGATCACCACAAAAGCTGAACAGGCTCAGAGCTTATGGTGAACAGTGTTCGCTGATGTTTAATTCTAAACAGCGAGAGTTCCTATCAGCGATACTGAATTAGTCTTAGTACTCAGCGATAGTAAAACTCTAATACATATTGTTTACATATAATTTTCACTAAGTGTTTAAGAGAGGGTCATTATCAAATCACTGAGGGTTTGGATCAACAATATTTTTTAAAACGATTTTTTTAAAACGTATATATATTTATCGAACTCCTTAACATATTTTAACGTAATTATGTATGTTAATGTGATATGTTAAAACGTATTTTTTAAAACTTATATATATATATATCGAACTCTTTAACATATTTTAACGTAATTGTGTATGTTAATGTGATATGTTAAAACGTATATATATATATATATCGAACTCCTTAACATATTTTAACGTAATTATGTATGTTAAATGTGATATGTTAAAACGTATTTTTTAAAACATATATATATTTATCGAACTCCTTAACATATTTTAACGTAATTATGTATGTTAATGTGATATGTTAAAACGTATATATATTTATCGAACTCCTTAACATATTTTAACGTAATTATGTATGTTAATATGGTATGTTAAACCGTATTTTTCAACATAATTAAATCCAAAAACATCAATATTGGTATCGATGAGACGATTATAATGGTGTAACTTGTTAAAATTAAAACGTGTTTTTTAACGTATTTTAGTTAATATACGATTATATGTGTTAATATAATAAAAGTGTAAAATTAAAATTAGAAAAGTAAAAGATATAAAGTAAACAAAGTAAATAATTACAGGGATATGAAATGTAACTTTGAAATCAAAATAATGACAATAGTAAATTGCATTTTTGGTATCTGTGGTTATAGAGTTTCTTTAAAAGAGGGACCTGAAAGGGTATGGACGAAATTATCCCTGGCACTAACGGAGCAAATAAACGATGTTAGTGTTGGGGTCCTGATTTTGGAGCAAATACGGAAACTGAGGGACCACTTCTTGAGATACTGAAGTTTAGGTCCCTCTTTCAAAGAAATTAGATAACCACAGGAACCAAAAATGCAATTCACTCAATTTTTTATTATAGTATTGTATTTTTAGTTTTTTTTATTATAATAAATATAGTTTTGAATTATTTACTAAATATTGTACTTTGAAAAAATATATATATTTTCTAGGGAAATTAATTAAAATACCCAAAGTTTGACTTTGATTAACCAAAATACTAATTTCTCTCCTGAATTTTACCAAAATACCCATTTTTTCCGCGATTTATCCCGCGATTGCGGGATATTGTTGTTTTTGAAAATTTGTGCCCCGCGATTCATCCCTCGACACACCAAAAATCCCACGACACACACATTTCGTCCAATTTGATGACTTTGTAATTAAAATGTTACACTTTCAGCCCCTATACTTATTTACTTACTTTACTTTATACCTTTTACTTTCATAATTTTAATTTTACATTTAACACATATAATCGTTTATTAACTCAAATACGTTAAAAAATACGTTTTAATTTTAACAAGTTACACCATTGTACTCGTCTCTTCGATACGTTCGAAATGAGCCCAATATTGAATTTTTTTGATTTATATATTTTAATATATATCATATACACTACATAAAAAATATTTTTTATATTTAAAATTCATTTTTAACGTATTTTCAATTTTGTTTTACACTCCTATCGCATTAACATAATAATCATATATGATATATATTAAAATATTTTTTATTAAAATTATTTTTTAAAAATTATTTTTTAAAAATTATTTTTTAAAACTTATTTTTTGTAGTGTATACTGTATATGATATATATTAAAATATAAAAAAAATTCAATATTTGGCTCATTTCGAACATATCGAAGAGACGAGTACAATGGTGTAACTTGTTAAAATTAAAACGTATTTTTAACGTATTTTAGTTAATAAACGATTATATGTGTTAAATGTAAAATTAAATATGAAAGTAAAAGATATAAAGTAAAGTAAGTAAATAAGTATAGGGGCTGAAAGTGTAACATTTTAATTAAAAAGTCATCAAATTGGACGTGTGTGTGTCGCGGGATTTTTGGTGCGTCGAGGGATGAATCGCGGGGCACAAATTTTCAAAAACAACCCTATACTGCGATCGCGGGATAAATCGCGGAAAAAATGGGTATTTTGGCAAATTCAGGAGAGAAATGGGTATTTGGGTTAATCAAAGTCAAACTTTAGGTATTTTAATTAATTTCCCTATTTTCTATTATAATATTGTACTTTTAAAGTATTATTTTACTATAGCATTATCGGTGCATAGGAGCTTTCTTCATATAAGGTATAAAAATTTACACATTTTCTATGCTGTCTTCTTTATCATTTTTAATATGACATGTTCAACGATTTATAAGGTAATAATAATCGGTTATCAAACGCTATAATTGGTAAAAAAAAATACAATGTTTTAATAAAAAAATTAAAAATACATTATTGTAATAAACAATTTCAAAATACAATGTTATAATAAAAATAGGTTGTTAGCCAACTCTTTTGCGGTTTTGCCTATACAAGAGATAGCAATTTACTTTTTAAGAAAATGCTCTCATTCTTATAACTTGGTTTATTTATGCCTACGCCACTTGTAAACAAGAGAAACCTCTTTATAAGCACGATACATACAACTAGAGATGGTCAAATAGGTCCGGTCCCGAAAAATCCCGATAGGGGCCCGAAGTCCGGCCCGCCCAAAGCCCTGGCCCGGCCTGGCTCGATTGAAGCCCGGTCCCAGTCCGACAGGCCTTACCGGACCCTGATTTCAGCCAAAATTCCGGTCCCAGCCCGCCAATATATCTGTTTTTTTCAAAAATATAGCCGTTTATATAGCCGTTGGGATCGATTTGTAGCCGTTTTTTGGTTTTTTTTTGTATTCTAAACACTATAAATAGGTAGTGGGTGTATGAGGTTTGATACCAACTTACAAAAACACAAAAAACGCAATTCGCGCTTACAATTCTTGATTACTCGCTTTCTCGTGTTCATTTCTCGCAACTTCTCGTTCTTTCAAATTTTCGATCCTTCAATCAAAATGGTTGGCGGCAGTACATCAAACGATCCACCGTACGAGGACGAGGATTAAGAGTATTTTTCTTTATAATTCAATAAATGTAGTTATATAAATGTATTTTTCTTTATAATTCAATAAATGTACCTCTTTAAATGTATTTTTATTTATAATTATATATATATATATATATATGGGATGAGATCGGGAGAGAACCATGAAAAAAGAAAGAACCGAAGAACCCATCCAAGCCGTTAAATGAAGATGATCCAATGGTTATGAATAAAAAAGTAGTTATAACTAATTTTTTTAATTAAAAAAATATTTATCCTCTATTTCTTAAATCCAAAATTGGCGAAATATAACAAAAATTGAAGCGAAACAAATTACACCGAAAAATTCATTATTTTATTATCTTTAGATTGACATCCATTTTGATATATTTTTTCATCCGTTTTTTCATGGTTCTCTGGTTCTTTTTTTTCAAGGTTCTTCCTTGATCTTTACCCATATATATATATATATGAAATTCTAACAAAACGCATTTTTAAGTATGTTTGAGTGACCCAATTAAGTATTTTATAGTGGATACGAATAATATTTATTAAAAATTGTATTTATATATTTTTTAAAAAGCCCGGTTTAGGCCCGATTTTGGGTCCGGTTTAAGCCCGGTTTTGGGCCCGGTCCCGGCCCGGTCTTTGAAAAACCTAAACGGGCCGGACCTTCAACACCCAAGCCCGGCCCGGGCCTGACCAAAGCCCGGTCTTTTGAATAGTGTTTAGGCCCGGTCCCAACCAAAGCCCGGTCCAGGCTAGCCCAACCCACCCATATAGCCATCTCTATCATACGAGAAGACAAACCATAAAATAATAACTCCAAACTTGTTTTAAATGGCCCATTCCAATCTCCCAAATGAACAGGCCCAATATTAATCCCAAATCCATCTTGATCTCAGATTAAACAACAAGTACATTAGCCCTTCATCGATTCCAATTAGGGTTCCAAATAACTCCTATCAATTTTCTTCTCCAACCTAATACACCTCCTCCATCCAAAAAAACCAGTAAAATCCACCTTCTTACTCCAATTTCAATCAACCTCACTCGACCCAACCGAGTTACAACTCGCCGAGTGTAATAACCAGGTATTTAATTTAATAATTTTGACTAGTAGTATTTTAGTTAAATTAGAATTGAGAAGTTATATATTTATTTATATAAGCCTTTTATAAGTTAGACTTGAAATTAGAAGTAAGAGGGTTAGTTTGGTCATTTTGGGAAGTTTGGGGTTAATGGGTAAATTTTGGTGTGATGGGTATGCCCATACCGTCGGCTCACCTAATGAGGTGAGGTGTCCTTGATAGATCATTTTAGCAAGAAAAGTTCCAGTGTGTGTTCCTAGTAAACGGCAGAGAAAAGAAAGAAGAGAATAAAGATTTTTGGTGTGATTTCTTGGAGTAAAGTGGAGAAGAAGAGGGACTTCTGCAACTTTTGTTTAGATTCAAAGCAAGATCATAAGGTAAAGTATCCTATTTTAAAATCTTCCATTCTTTTTTTGGTATATTAAGCTTTTTTCGAGATTTAAGTGGGTTATGGTATTTTTAGAGATAAATGTGTATTTTGTAACATCCGTAATTTCCGGATAAGTTATTGTCGAATCAGTGTGGAACTGATCTTGAAGAAAAATATGGAAAATAGGATTTGGAGTTGAATCCTAGATTTTATTGTCTGGTTGGATGGGTAATTTGAATACGAGTCCAACGGATCTTTCCGGAGCGAAATCGGAGCTAAAACGAGGAAGTTATGGCCAAAACGGGTTCGGGCTTGGGTTAGGCGATTGTGCCCGGCGATAGTGACATGGTCACAATCGCCGTGTCACTCTCGCTGGTAGTGTACCGCGGGTGAGGAGGGCTTGGGCGATTATGCCCTGGCGATAGTGACAGTGTCACTATCGCCGTGTCACTATCGCGAGCGGGTGCCATGGTGTTTTAAATCCCTTTTCTTCCTTATTTTCCTCATTATCACTTATCACTCTCATCTCTCCCTCTCCAGATGCGATTTTCTCTCAAGTAAACCCTAAACCTCCCCTCTCCTCTCCTCTTCATCTTCTTCTCATAAATTAAACCCACACCACCATTGTTGATCATCTTGAAGGTTTGGAGCTTTTAGAAGCTTAGGAGTGATTTTGGATGGATTCAAGCGATTAAGGTAACCCCGAGTAAGATTATTGTTGTATTTCACTTCCTTGTAGTATTGTAGTGTTGTGGGTCGAGTTTGGTGACGATTGGTTGGGTGGAAATCGATATTTCCTTTGATGTTGAAAACTAGGGTTTTGGGTAATTTGGGGGTTATGGATGTTTATGGTTGGATGATGTTTACTTGTGGTTAGATTATGAAATTGATGGTTGGGATTTCATTAATCTAGGTTTTTGGAGTTTTGGGCTTGAGGGTGTGTTTCGGTTCAAAGGAGCATACGTTGGAGAAACTCTAGATTTAGCTAAATCTAGCGAGGTGAGTTCAAGTTACTTTGCGAAAACGTTGTACATGCCAAAATGAGTATTTTACATATATGTGTGTGTGTTTACTCGAAGATATATGTGGTTGAGTTATTAGATCGATTTAACTCTTATGAAGTGTTTATTGTAATTGTGCAATAATTAAGATGTGGTATGTGTTTAAATGCAGTTATTTGAATAAGTACGGGTTTAGGTATTGGTCTTATGTTGAGGACCGTGTGATGAGCTTGTGTTCTTAGTACCTTTGGGATTAATGAACCTTGGTAAGCTAACTGCATTGACGAGTATAAAAGAGTTGTATATACATGTACATTCAGATGCATACACGATTTGACTTCATTGAAAGTGTAGCAATGAAGGGGTGGTGAGATTATCACGCCTCGGAGCATATGTTTGCATGATGGGGGTTAGATGCATTTTAATTGCATGAGTTAATGCAATAGATGATCAATTAGATCTTTTGAGCCGAGGGCTCGGTTTAGTACTTGTTTGGGTTTTGATGGCAGTTGCCAGTTTAATAAGCGACGTGAGTTTGGAGTTTACAAGTCGTAAGTTCATTGTTACTTGACTTGTCACTTTATAGATGTTTACTTGTGGTAAGAAGTTGTTACAAAATAAATTGTTGTATATAAATGATACGTGAACAACAAGCAATATATGTTGGATTTGTAGTCACGGTAGAGATACGTGAGCAACAAGCAATATATGTTGGATTTGTAGTCACGGTAGAGATACGTGAGCAACAAGCGAGGTATGTCGGATTCGTAGTCACGGTAGAGATACGTGAGCAACAAGCGATGTATGTCGGATTTGTAGTCACGGAAGAGTAATTGTATTGCCTCGAGAGGCTACGTCTTAATTGACTGAATGAGAACTGTTACGTCTTAATTGACTGAATGAGAACTGTTATGTCTTAATTGACTGAATGAGAACTGTTATGTCTTAATTGACTGAATGAGAACTGTTATGTCTTAATTGACTGAATGAGAACTGCTATGTCTTAATTGACTGAATGAGTATTTGCTACGTCTTAATTGACTGAATGAGAATGGCTACGTCTTTGAGACGGAATGAGACAAAATTGGCATTTTCTTGCGGGCTACGTTTTTAGACTGTATTTGTATTACTTCGCATTATGCCTTAATAAAGATTTGTATTTAATGAAAGGTTTTGATTAAATGGATGGTTTTTCCATGTATTACGAGTTGAGTATGTATGGTCAATCGTAATTGAAGGTTTTGCCTAAAGTTAGATTGATTCCCGTAATTGGTGAAGTGAGATTCGTAACTCTTTTTAGAAAAAGGAATTACGCTTTTGAGGAAAGATTTCTATGGATTTTGGTTACGTTGAAAAAGAGTCATTCTATGTCTAATGTTGAGAACTCGTTTGAGAGGAGAATCTTTGTCGCAAGCTTTCGTTGAAGATTTGTTGAAATATATATAAAACCAGTAATCCCTGAATTATGTTTTATATTGTTATGATAGAATGCTTGAACTCACTAGGCGAAAGCCTAACCCTTTTTATTTGTCGGCATGTGCAACAGGCTCAGGTTTGGGTAGCTCTAGCTGCTTTGTGATGTGGCGGGTGTTAGTAAAGTGCACAAAAGGTGACTTGTTTAGAGATGTCTTCCGCACGTACTTGGAATTAGCAACTTGAGTTGTGTTAAGTAACACCGTTTAAGATTATTCTGTTGAGGAATTTTATTGTCTTAAATTCAGAGGTTTATTAAGAAGAGAATTGTAGAAAGGATTTTATATTGTTGGATGATTTATCGAAATTTTATTTAGTTGCTCGTTCCAGATTTCAGGGTGTTACAATATGGTATCAGAGCATAAGTTTGAGAGATTTAGGTGTTGATTTTGGATACCTAGACTCAAACTGGCGTTTGTTTAAGTAATGAGAGCAAGTTTCACCTTTAGGCACTTTAAGATAGGATGTTTTGCAGTTGAAGGATGTTGTTAGAAACGAAAATTACATCGAGAGTAACAAGGATAATCATGTACGGTCCGTTCATAGTGACACTTGGCCAGTGTTATGGTGGACTTACTAGTACATGTGCATGCTTGAATTGCTTTCGTGTGATGATCGTTGGGGTAGTGAAGAAGGTTTAAGCTAGTAGTCGTTGGAATAGATGAACGATACTAATGATTAGTCGCTTGGAGTGACGATGAGCATGATATTTGCCTTGAGTAGAATGTTTTGGGTCAAGAATGATGGTTGGATTAGAACCATAGACTATTGAGCCGACTTTGATTTAAGGAAAGCAGTAAGGTTAATCGATGTGATTTTCATTGTAGCCTTAAAAAGTTTGTTGATCCGAGTGGAAATAGTGGACCGGAGAATTTTGAAGGAGTTTGAGTCGAGACGTTGAATGCCGACTAAGTTTTGCACGAAATTTATTTTGGAAATAAATTGCATTAACTGGTTCTTGTGTTTCCAATCCTTATGTGGATTGTGTTCTAGTTTTGAGAAATGTTTGGCAAGCACACAAGATTTAAAATCGTGGTTTCAAAAGTGCATGAAACTGTTTTAGGGCGGGAGTTGCACGCTCCGCCGGAAATTGTTTAGTATTAATTCATAGTTGTTCAACACTGTTTCAGATACGATGATAATCATATTTTATGTTGCTAAAATATGGAGTTTTGTTTTGGATATAATGATAATCATATTTTATGATGTTCAAGTTGTTGGGCAAATAGCTACGGCTTGTGACTTTAACATTGGATCTCCTCCACATATGTTAGAGTGAGACAGTAAGTTATTTTCCATTATGTTTATGTAAAGTTGTTTTGGGAAATTTGTTTAATGTGAGATATTAAGCGGTGTCGTTACATGGTTTTACCATGGAAGGGGATCTTTGAGATTCTGGTGTTCCTTTTTATGATTTTACTTGTAGCAATTTGGTTTTGGAAGCATGGTGTTTAGAGCCGTTTGATTTACTTGGAGTCATTGAGTCCATGAAGGTTCATGGAGTTTAGTTTTACGACATGTTGAGTCGTGTGAGTGTTTCTCATAACTCAGTTTCCCTTGTTGGGAGGATACACATTACAGTTGTTACAGATATGCATGTTCAGTTTACATACTATTGCTTTATATACTTATGTATGTTGCCAGCATAGCAAGTTGGTTTCATCTCATCAGATATGAATGGTTCAGCTTGGCTCAGAATAGCAAATTGGTTTCCATCTCATCAGATATGAATGGTTCAGTTTGGTTCAGTTTGGCTCAGTATAGCAAGTTGGTTTCCATCTCATCAGATATGAATGGTTCAGCTTGGCTCAGAATAGAAAATTGGTTTCCATCTCATCAGATATGAATGGTTCAGTTTGGCTCAGTATAGCAAGTTGGTTCCATCTCATCAGATATGAATGGTTCAGCTTGGCTCAGATCTGTTACTCTAGCAGTCCTAGTAGTAACTAAACAGTTTCAGAATAGTATCATTTATCTGATATGAATGATAGCTCAGTTCAGTTATGTGTTCAGATATAGTTATATGCTCATTTAATTCAGTTATTAAATGTGCAAAGTTTACGAGTTTTGATTGGGCATTTGGTTCCCACACGAGTTTGTTGAGAAAAGTTAATTTGATGCCATAAGGCAATTATAAAGAGTTGAGTTTAGAACTCTTGTGTTGCATAACTTTCCTTTCATAAGGTTTGTGTTACTAGATGTTTCGTTGCATATAGTTCAGAGTATAGATTGCTTTATACGTGACTTAAGTGATGCATGATATTTGAGAAACACGAAATGTATGAGCCATTGACGTTGGTCAATTTTGAATTGTCAAATGTTTTAGAAAAACGCATTGTTATGTGCAAGTTGGTCAAGGACGTTTTATTCAAATGTCATTATAGGACTGGATGAGAAATTTTGAGAAGTTGATTAAAAAGGGTTTCACTTATTGAATTTGGTTGCGAACTATTTGATGCATGTCTTTTCGTTTCAAGAAAATGTTAATAGAAGTGTTACAAGCTTGCATGCTAGAACCCTGGTGGTTCCTTTTTAAGAAATTGTTTATTTCGCTTTTGCGTTTTGTGGGTAAACTGAACTGCGATAAAATGATTTTCAACATGATTTTCATAAAGGGGACGAGAGTGTCCAGTTTTGCAAAGCTACCAATCTGATAGTAGTAGTTTATTGCATATGAGTATTTGAGATGAAAATTTTGGTGTTGAAAATATTTTGTGAGTAATTTTGATTAAGTGGCATGTTTTAGTATAACGTACTTGAAAACCTTGACCTCGATAGGACATTGGAAAGGGTATGTAACCCAGTTAAGGGTAAGTTTGTGTGGCACTTTGGCGGTGGAAGGTTGAGGCTTCCACGCGTGTTGTTTTAGACGAACCAATAAGCTGGGTTTTTGTTTGGTGTTCATTCGGCTAGCAAGGGTTTCTTGCGAGGGATTGCTAGGCTCGCAGCTTAAGGCTGCGAGGGGTTTTCTTGCGACGATAGAGAGAGGGTTGCGAGGAAAGGGTTGCGAGGGAAAGAGAGGTTGCGAGGGAAAGGAGAGTTGCGAGGAAAGAGAGGGTTGCGAGGGAAAGAGAGTTGCGAGGGAAAGAGAGGGTTGCGAGGAAAGAGAGGGTTGCGAGGGAAAGAGAGTTGCGAGGGAAAGAGAATGAGTTGCGAGCTGTTTGGTTTGATATTAAATATGTACTTGTGTTTACGTGTTACAGCTTCTGTGAATTTGGGATCGAAGGATCAGGTGCTTGATAAATAGCTTGGAAGGAATTTTTGGATATAAGCTAATCAGGTGAGTTGTACTTTAAAACATTTTCAACTGTGATACATATATATGTGATTTATTTATATATATGAGTTGGATATGTATGGATTGAGAATGTGATACAAGATGTGAATACGTGTTTATACTAAAATATATATATATATATATATATATATATGTATATATATGTATATATATATATATGTATATATATATATATATGGTCGGAATGTGATGAAAAATGTTATGAGTGACATTATAATATATTGTAATTATGTGATGTATTCTGCGAGAGTACGTGACCGGGTTCCGGTGAGGACGGACCGACGAGTAGCCAGGTTCCTGTGTGTGGACCGGTGAGTAGCCGGGTTCCGGTGAGCGGACCGGTAACGTTAATTAATTTATTAGTCAACGTTTATTAGTTGGCTTGCTACCAACTAATATGGCCATTGTGGAGGAATAAGGCGAGACGAAAAGTCTTCGATGCGCGAGTTGTGGATGGTATAATTTTATACGTGTAATATGTGGATGTATATATAAGATGTTATATGAATGGATTTCTAACAATTTTCACATGACAGGGATTTTTCTCACTAGACCATTACGTCTAACCTTCATTTTCTGTCTTAAAAATATGTATCCCAGGTGGCGGATCGGGTAAGGTTAAATGATTAGGACAAGCGGTGGACAGCTTTTGTGAAGACTTTTGTGCTGAAGACATAACTATGTTTTGAACTTATGACTTTGTTATTAATCAACATGTAATGTATTTCGCGAAAAGTTTGTACTGTTTTACTTACTATGTTTGGAAGACTGGGACCGAATGTGAATTACTATATATCTTTTGATGATATTATGTTATGAAATGCATGTTATTTGTATATGGAAACCGGGGTCGTTACAGTTGGTATCAGAACCTTAGTTTAAGGGATTTAGGTATAAAATATCCGTACCTAGACTTAAACTGCATGTGAAGTAGGATGTCCCTATTATGTTAGAACCTGGGGATGCTAAGTATAAAAGGTAGAAAGAACATCATGTAAGGTAATTTCAAATTACACTTGGCCAGTGTAATTATGTTTTTACAGGTGCATGTTTGAACTGGAATACCTTGTTATATGGGGTATGTGCTTATGTTGTAAAGCCCAAGATATTGATGTTTTATAATAAGGAATATTATGGAACGGAATCGGGATCGATCAACGAGAAAACGAGCAAAACCGGGCAAAGTTTAGCCTTGGCGCCGATGGTCCGGCGCCAATTCTCCTGACTTCACGGTCCGATCTGACCAAGAATTTTCCGAATTTGAAGAAACTCAAAACACGAAGATTGTTCATCTGGGTCTTGGGTTTCCGGAACATCTTGAATCTCGTCAATCGGAGTTCGGACGAGAAAGTTATGGTCAAAACGGAACAGCTGCGCAAGCAGAATTCTGCATGTCGACCAAGAAAATAGTGACGGGTTATGTGGCTTCCATGTCGACCCTAGGCTATTAATCAGTTTGGAAAACCCCCTTAGGTGTCCTAAACACCTGGACTTGACCCCTTATCCCCTTGCATGATCCTAACACTATAAATAAGAGGGTTGCATGCTAGTTTAAATCACACCATCACAAATTCTCTCTAAGTGTTCTTGAGTGTTCTTGAGTGTTCTTGCTTGTTGGTTCTTGCATAGAAGTATTGGAGATCATAAGCCATAGTAATTGTTACACTATAGTAACAAAGAGGTATGTCTTATCTAGCTTTTTCTTTAGTGTCTTTACGTTAAAACCTTAATCATTAAGCTAGTATCGTTATAATGATTTTCTGGAAAAACGACATTTCTGTCCCTGTTTTGTAAAATCCGTAGTTTATTCTAGGAAGCTCGGATTAAGGTAAAACCTGTGCCCAAATTTCACAAATTGAGTCGTGTATCTTTCATATGTTTTGAGGAAAAATCATTGAGACCTCTAGCTATGGTCATTTTGTCAAAATATGCAGACTGGTCCGAATGTTCACTGCTCGGACAGTCGGTTTTGTAAAATTCGTATAAAATCGTAGGAATATCGTATGAACGCATACGATATGTCCCTGGAACCGTAAGACATAGAATTAAGTGATTTTGAAATAAAACTCGCTATTTTATGTAGTTATGATGGTCTAATCAGGTAGTAAACAGACCTGTAGTGCTGGACCGTAAGATAGAAATATCCTTTATAATTGATGGTAGTAGTTTCGATTTGGAAATACGTATTGATGGTTAATAATACTTCATAGGTGAAAAGAAGTAAGTTGGGATATTTATTATTCCTTTGCGGACCGATCTGCAATTCCATTACGAGGTGAGTTCTCTCACTATATAAGAATGACGTTATATTTATGTTATATAGTTCGAGTGAGATATTTGTTGAGATATTTGTTATATCTATGATATTTATTTGGTATGAGATACGTGATCTATATTGTGTATATATAGATTGAATTGTGAAGTATATTCTTGATGCTGAGTGGTCATCAATTATATAGTATTATATATTTCTTGCTGCGTGCTCAAGAAGTATATGGCTCAGGAAATTGAGGCCCGGGACAGACCGGAGGATAATTGTATATAGTATGTATAATATGTATACAAAGGTTGTGGTATTAGTTAGTTGTGATACTAACTGTTTAAGAGTAACATTGATATAACTGATGCCTTATATATGTTGGAATTCACTAAGCCATTGTGCTTACCCCCCTCAAAACTACTGTTTCAGGTGCAAGTGGCAGTCGGGCATGACGATACACACTGGCGTGCTGTCAAAGTCTTTTATCATTTTTATTTAAAGAAAAATGATGTTATCTTTTCCGCTGCTTTACTTTAAACTCGTTTAGTTATTTTTAAATGTTCTTTTGTTGAAATTCTTATTGAAATATAAACCTTTATGGTTTATGGTTTATTAAATATTGTTATTAAAAATTTTAAATAAATTGTAATTTTCGGGACGTTACATATGTGTATATTAACCTTGTTCGAATCTACAGAATGGCGAGTGGCACTAGACAGAGGATTCGGAGGGGAGGAGGGAATCCGGGTGAAGAAAACCCACCAGTGGGAACCGGGGAAAGAGGAGGAGGCCGTGGTAGAGGCAAAACTGGAGGTAGGACTGGGGGTAGAACTGGGGGCCGGACTGGGGGAAGAACGCAACCGCAAGGCACAGAGTTTGTTACGTGAGAAGACCTGACTGCCGAAATGGGAAGGTTACAGGCTAGTATACAAGTAATGATTGAACGAAGTCGAAACAGTGAAGCTGATCCACCAGATCCGGAACAAGAAGTCGAAAGGCCAATCACCCCTACTGTTTTACCGGTAACAAAGAAGTGTGATTACAAGATGTTTCTTGGTTGCAAACCCCCTACGTATTCAGGAGATCGGGATCCAGTAAAAGCAATGAGGTGGCTGAAGGAAATTGAAGCTATATTCAAGACAAGTAAGTGTGTTGAAGAGGATAGAGTACTATATGGAACTGCAATGTTGAAGGGCGATGTCTTGTATTGGTGGGAGGCTCATATGGAATCTGAAGGGACAGACATATATTCTACTTTCCCTTGGGAAGAATTTGTTTTAGCTTTCACAAAACAATTTTGTCCGCAAGCAGCCGTTAGACAATTGGAGGAAGAGTTTATGAGTCTACAACAAGGGAATCTGTCAGTTAGAGACTATACCGCTCGTTTCCTAGAAAAATCTCGTTTTGCGGGATATTACGTTGCCACAGAGAAACTGAAGATGGAAAGATTTGTATATGGGCTAAATTCAGAGGTCAGAAGATTGGTGACTGCAACCAGGCCAGATACCTTTTCAGCCGCAGTGGATGCTGCTGAAAATGTGGAACGAGACAACAGAAGTGTTGGGTCACCAAGGATTTGAAATTGACTCACCGATGTTTTCCCTAAAACTCCTACTTAGAATATTTTAGTCCAGTTCTTTGAATGACTTGTACAAGATATCAAATGTTCGGTGAAGTCGAAGATCAACCGAAACCAAGCTTGAAGACTCTCTACTTGTGGAAAATAGAAGACTCTCGGCAACATTCAAACAAGTCATCACCACCGAAATCCTTGACATTTCGGTGGCTTTCTCTCCACCGAATTTATGGGACATTTTCGGTGGCCTTCTCCCACCGAAGTGCATGGACAGCTTCGGTGGCCCCATCCACCACCGATGAACATTTCGGTGTTTCTCTCACCACCGAAATATTCTTGTAATTTCGGTGGTCCTCTCCACCGAAACATGCTCGTAATTTCGGTGGACTAGTTACCACCGAAACATGCTTGCAACTTCGGTGGACTAGTCTTCTTTCCACCGAAGACTTCTCAAATCTCGGTGGAAACCACTTCGGTGCTAAAGGCTCAAGACAGAAGATCATTTATTATGGGACAATATCCTCCAGCAGAGAAAAGTGACAGTTTGTCTTTTTATCCACCTTCAGTTAAGGTCCCTATTATCTGCTCAAGCTACTCTGTCTGCACCTAGTGAAAAGTGACAAGGACTTCACAGTTCTCCTGAAGTCAACATTATCAGCATATGTGAAGATGACAAGTGTCCCAAGCATTTAATGCTTGGGCACTCCTTGGCACTATAAAAGGAGAAGTGCTCTTCATGCAATTCTCACGCTTTCAAGAAATTCTCTCAGTGCAAGAAACCTTCTTTTAAGCCTTAAAACTCAATAGCTTTGCTCTTAGTGTTCTTAGTTGTTTTGTTGTATACTTTGTGTAAGATTGTTAGAATAGTTTATCTGTTCTTTTCCGCAACAATCTTAAGTTTTCTGTGTGTAATTCTTTTGAAAGTTTTTCAAATATAAGAATTAAAATTGTGAAATTTTTGTGTATTGTATTCAACCCCCCCTTCTACAATACTTGTTAAGCCATCTGGGACTAACAAGTGGTATCAGAGCGGAAAGTTTAATTCCATAAACTTGATCTGCGATGGCTGCCTCTTCTTCTTCTACTGTTGAAAACTCTTTTCAAAATAACTTCTCTGAAAATGGCTCTATTTCAAAACCTCCTAAGTTCAATCCCAACGACTTCTCTTTGTGGAAAAGCCGCATGATGCTATTCATGGAAGGAGTGGATACTAGATATCCAACCATTCTCAACGAGGGACCCATTATCCCCAGAGTTTGGGCTCGCTATGACACGCAGAGGCCAGGTAAAGAGACCTTTGAAAAGGAAATCTCAAGTGATTCTGATGAGGAAAAATCCAGTGCTACTGGTCGGTATATTCTCAAAAATCCTAAAAAGTATACCGATGAGGAGAAACGTTTAGTTACTCTTGACTCCAAGGTAAGAGCTATTATTGCTCTCTCTCTTCCTGATGAGGTCTACCACTCTTTGGTGAACTTTGAAACTGCCAAAGAAATGTGGACCACTCTATGTGTTCTGTACGAAGGTACAGAGGAAGTCAAGAAATGCAAAAAGATTGGTCTTATCAGAAAGTATGAACTATTTTCTTTTGAAAAAGGAGAATCTCTTCCTAGCTTCTATAACCGCTTCAATTCTCTTTTAAATGATCTTAAGTTGTTGGGCAGAGTCTATGATAATGAGGAAGTCTTGTGCAAGTTCATGGATTGTCTCCCAGATTTTTGGGAAAATATATGTATTTGCATCAAAACTACCAAGGACCTTGAGTTCATGCCCTTAACCGTTTTATATGGTACTCTTTTCAACTTTGAGCAAACCAAGCTTCAACGGAAATCTTTCATCAAGGAAATAAAGAGCTCCTCTATAGCTCTTCTTAGTGAAAGTTCCAAGAATTCTCAAAATCTTCCTAGAATCACCTATCCTTCATCTGACTCTGACAATGACAGCCAAACAAATGTAACCCACCAAACGGAAGCATATCTTAGTGATGCTGATGATGAAGGTGAGGATATCATGGTTGAACAGTTGTCGGATGAGATGGCAATGATGGCCGGTTCTAAACACAAGTTTCGTCCCTTCAACAAATCTCGAAGTCTTAGAAAAACTTCATCTTTCAAAACTTCTTCTGACAAGTCTAATGAGGAATGCTACAACTGTGGCAAGAAAGGACATTTTGCATCTGAGTGTAGAAGCAAGCGTATCTCCAAGTCCAAATTTACTTCTTCTGACAATCCCTCTTCAAAAAGGGAAAAATCCAAACACATGCCTTTCAAATCAACCTTTCCCAAAAAGGAGTCCCCACCATCCTTCTTAAATCATCAGGAGCGTGCCGAGAAATACAAGGCCAAGTACAAGAAAGAGAAGGAAAGGAGTGAGGGTCTAGAGAGAAAAGGGAAGGGTCTCATGGCAGAAACCCACGATTGGGACGACGAACACACCTCCGACAGTGATTCTCAGAATAGATGCTTCGTGGCCATCTCAGAAGAAATGGAAGTTTCCGAAAAGGCCACCTCACCTATGGCTCTAGTGGCAACTGGGTGCTCCACAGCCTACGCTCAGGTACATCCCTTCAATAATATGTCTGATATTGAAAAGATCAATGCCTATGAATCTTTAACTCAAGATTTTTATTCTGTCAAAGACAGTAAGAATAGAAAATCTGCTCAAGTGAAAGAGCTCAAAGCTGAACTTGAAATTTGCATATCTAAGCTTAAAAGGTTTGAGGAAATAAAAAATGAGCTTGAGGACTTGAAAACAATAAATCATGTGATCTCAAAAGAAAAGAACTCTCTGTTTAAGAAACTAAAAAGGGAACAAGAAGTCATCAAAAAATGGTCAAGCTCTTCCAAAAATCTTGAACAAATCTTTCAAAGTCAAATCTGTAGTTCAAACAAGTTCGGTCTAGGATTTGGAAAAACTGATGTTTGTGAGTCCACTCTTGCTCTTGTTCCCCCCACCAATGCATGTGATGATCTCTCTGATTCTAGCTCTTGTGATTCCATCTCTTTGAACTCGTTAGATCTGTGTGAAGCCTTAAAGTATGGCATATCCTTAAAGGCCAAAGACTCCTCATTGCAAGTTATTGAGAAGCAAGATTCAAATGACGTTTCCAAACCCATCCATGATCAGCTCAAATTTTCGGTCATGGATGAAGCCTCCTCCTCAAACTCTTCAAAAGCTAATCCTTCCAAAAGATCTAAACCCACCGATCTCATCCCCTTTGTGCCCACCGATCCCTCAATCTATGACCCTCCAATTCCTCTTCATGAAGTGTTGAAATCTATTCACATAGATACCTACACCGAACCTAAGCCCTCAAAGATCCCCAAAAGAGAAACCCTCGTTCACTAAAAAAGGATCTCCTGTGCTGACAAAGGAAAATCGGTGGTCAACTGCATGGCAAGCTCCCATCCTAAAAGTTCTACCCCAAACATTCCCTCTAACAACACTTATGTACCTAGATCTGTGCTTTTAAGAAAATCAACTTCCAAAGATTTATCCAAAGGAATCCTTGGGTCCAAGCCTCTTGCTCTGTTCTCCTCTAACAAGGTTATAAGAACAAATGATAAAAGCCAAAACATGAAAAATGCTAAAAAGGTTTTAATCTATAGAAAATGCTATAACTGTGGTGACACTTTTCATATGGCTAAGGACTGTCCCAAGGATAGGATTGATAGATCCAAGCTTAAGGAATCATGCTCTTCTAACCCCAAAGGACCCATTACAAAATGGGTACCAAAGAACTAATATGTGTTTGCATGCAGGCTTTTGAGCACCATCAAATTTGGTATTTAGACAGCGGGTGCTCACGCCACATGACGGGAAACAAGTCTCTTCTCATCAACTATGTGCCGGGAAAAGGTCCATCTGTAACTTTTGGTGATAATTCTAAGGCTTACACCAAAGGATACGGGACTCTCTCTAACGGATCTGTAACCTTCAATAAAGTGGCTTTTGTGGACGGCCTCATGCATAACCTTCTCAGCATTAGCCAACTGTGTGATCTTGGATACAAAGTTATCTTTGAACTTTGTGTCTGCTCCGTGGTAGACAAACAATTCAATGTGGTATTATCGGGAAGACGGATGGAAAATGTCTACGTCATAGATATGGGACAATCCAATTCTTCTTCAAATGTCTGCTTTGTGTCAAACGATGCATCCAAAAGAAACTGGTTGTGGCACAAACGTCTCTCTCATCTAAACTTCAAGACCTTGCATAAAATCTCCAACAAAGAGCTGGTGACGGGCATGCCAAAGTTGAACTTTGTCAAAGAGAAGCTGTGTGATGCATGTGAAAAGGGAAAGCTCACCAAAACATCCTTCAAGACGAAGCAATGCTCTTCCATCACTCTTCCTCTTCAATTGCTGCACATGGATCTATGTGGACCAGTCAGCACTCCAAGTCTTGGAGGCAAAAGGTATATTCTTGTTATTGTTGATGAATTTACCAGATATACTTGGGTGTTCTTTCTCAGGTACAAAAGTGATGCTACTGAAGAAATCATCAACTTTGTCAAGAAAAATGAAGTTCTCAATGGCCAGCTTGTCCGCTCGGTAAGGAGTGACAATGGCACTGAATTCAGAAATAGTGCTCTTGAAGACTTCTTCACCGAGAAAGGGATCTCTCAGAACTTCTCTGCTGTTCGTACTCCTCAGCAAAATGGAGTGGTGGAAAGGAAAAACAGAACACTGTGTGAGGCCGCTAGATCCATGCTGAGCGAATCAAATCTCCCCACCTATTTTTGGGCCGAAGCTGTGAATACTGCCTGCTTCACTCAAAACAGGTCAGTAATATCCAAAAGACATGATAAAACCCCGTATGAAGTTTTTCATGGCAGAAAACCAAACATTGGCTTTCTTCATGTCTTTGGGTGTATCTGCTTTATTCTTAATGATCGTGAAAATCTTGGGAAGTTTGATCCCAAAGCAGATGAGGGAATATTTGTTGGGTACTCCTTATCCTCCAAAGCTTATAGGGTGTACAATCTCAGAAGAAAAAGCATTGATGAGTCCATTCATGTCAAGTTTGATGATCTCAGATGTTCATCACTTTCAAGTTGTTGGTGCAAGTGTACCACATCTCTATATATTTTATATATTTATTTTGATGATTACAAACACACCGTATTATTGTTTGTCTAACAATTTAATCCAAGTGTGCAGTTGTTGAAGAACACGAAGTTTTTATCTGAAGGGTTCAAGAGGGAAGTTTTACGTCGTCATTATTTATATATATCTTATAATGATAAACACCCTAAAATAATATATCACTTGGATATTACGTATCTATATAAATATATTTGAATCAAATATATATATATATAATACATATTTTTTTATATTAAAAAAATATAAATCGTATATATATATATAAAAAGTATAAAGCATGGAGTCATCATCTTCATCATTGCTTTTGCTTTTTTTTTTGCTCTTTGACAAATTGAAAAGGAGCAGTTGAAATATTTGTCAAACTCAGCTCTCAAATCAGATATCAAGAAGTGGTTACTGTTCATGCATTTATTGAAGAAGAAAAGCTGTGCATCTCTCATTGGCTGGAAGAACACTTTTCGTCAGGCGGTATACCGCCAAGGACACCGCGGTATACCGCGCCTCATATATCCGTTGGAGATGCTGATATATAAAGAAGCATGCTGGTGATGAAGAAGAAAGAACAAAAACAAACAGCAACAACAACAATCCAAACTCTCAGCTCTCTCACTCTCACATATTTTATATATATATATTTTATAAAACATTTTTTATAAAATATCCAAGTGTGAGATATTATACAAGAGTGATTACCCATTGTGAGTTATACTCCTCTTGTAAGCATTTGAATAACGGGTGTGTGATCCTGTACATCTCATAGCAGAAGCTTGAGAATCAATTACGTTACCTTTGTACTTGGTTTGTATTTCTACCGTAAAGAATACATTTATTGGATCGTGTCGAGAAGTGTCTCGGCTGCTGGTTTATCACAGTTGGTGGTAAATCAGTAAATCTCCGTGTCAAGTATCTCTAACCTTTATCTCTTTATTTATTCCGCTGTGCATTTAAATTATATCTGTTTATATAATTGTTGTTTATTTATTATTTCTATACTCTGATTTATTTATACTGTTTCTGTACTGTATTTATTTATAAAAGAATTTTTTTGAAAGTAAAAGATTTAAAATACAACCTTACCCCCCCTAGGTTGTCTAACATTTGGTATCAGAGCAGGTCACGGGTTCGAATCCCATGGAGTGCATTATAATGCCAAAGGCATGCTGTGCAGCCAAGAGTGCTGGCAGATGCTGGGGAGGGGGGATTGTTGGGTCATTGACCAGCATCTCCCTAAATCGAAACGTGGCGCTGGCTGCTACGCTATATGGAAATAAGTTGCGCCTTCTCCACCAGCAATTGCTTTTGGCGTAGTGGTAAGCGCTTGGATCCTGACGAGGATATAATACGTGTTTCCTGGCGAGGATACAATACGTGATACCTGCCGAGGTTATAATACGTGGTTACCTGCCGAGGTTATAATACGTGGTTACCTGCCGAGGTTATAATACGTGGTTACCTGCCGAGGTTATAATACGTGGTTACCTGCCGAGGTTATAATACGTGGTTACCTGCCGAGGTTATAATACGTGGTTACCTGCCGAGGTTATAATACGTGGTTACCTGCCGAGGTTATAATACGTGGTTACCTGACGAGGTCATAATACGTGGTGATTTTTTTATCACATAAAATTAACCGAAAATTGAAGCCTTAAGATCCGTTTTGGTGCAAGTGTTTCGTATTGGTTTGTATATCTTTGTCTCTATTGCTTTTTGCATTTTATTTTATCCCTCAAATTTTATAAAATCAAATTGATATCGTTATTAATTTGAGGGGGAGCGTTTTAGCTCTTTTACCCATGAGTTTATGCTACCTCAAATATATGTATATTTTGAGGGGGAGCATCTCTCGAGGGGGAGCATACCGTCTTTCTTAACCCTTTTTGCTTCGACAAACGGGGGAGAGAAACCGCATATGCTCTTGCTTAGCGGTTGTGTTTGTCATCATCAAAAAGGGGGAGATTGTTGGTGCAAGTGTACCACATCTCTATATATTTTATATATTTATTTTGATGATTACAAACACACCGTATTATTGTTTGTCTAACAATTTAATCCAAGTGTGCAGTTGTTGAAGAACACGAAGTTTTTATCTGAAGGGTTCAAGACGGAAGTTTTACGTCGTCATTATTTATATATATCTTATAATGATAAACACCCTAAAATAATATATCACTTGGATATTACGTATCTATATAAATATATTTGAATCAAATATATATATATATATATATATATAATACATATTTTTTTATATTAAAAAAATATAAATCGTATATATATATATAAAAAGTATAAAGCATGGAGTCATCATCTTCATCATTGCTTTTGCTTTTTTTTTTGCTCTTTGACAAATTGAAAAGGAGCAGTTGAAATATTTGTCAAACTCAGCTCTCAAATCAGATATCAAGAAGTGGTTACTGTTCATGCATTTATTGAAGAAGAAAAGCTGTGCATCTCTCATTGGCTGGAAGAACACTTTTCGTCAGGCGGTATACCGCCAAGGACACCGCGGTATACCGCGCCTCATATATCCGTTGGAGATGCTGATATATAAAGAAGCATGCTGGTGATGAAGAAGAAAGAACAAAAACAAACAGCAACAACAACAATCCAAACTCTCAGCTCTCTCACTCTCACATATTTTATATATATATATTTTATAAAACATTTTTTATAAAATATCCAAGTGTGAGATATTATACAAGAGTGATTACCCATTGTGAGTTATACTCCTCTTGTAAGCATTTGAATAACGGGTGTGTGATCCTGTACATCTCATAGCAGAAGCTTGAGAATCAATTACGTTACCTTTGTACTTGGTTTGTATTTCTACCGTAAAGAATACATTTATTGGATCGTGTCGAGAAGTGTCTCGGCTGCTGGTTTATCACAGTTGGTGGTAAATCAGTAAATCTCCGTGTCAAGTATCTCTAACCTTTATCTCTTTATTTATTCCGCTGTGCATTTAAATTATATCTGTTTATATAATTGTTGTTTATTTATTATTTCTATACTCTGATTTATTTATACTGTTTCTGTACTGTATTTATTTATAAAAGAATTTTTTTGAAAGTAAAAGATTTAAAATACAACCTTACCCCCCCTAGGTTGTCTAACACAAGTGATGAGGATGATTTACACAGATGGATCTCATCATGTATTGGTGATACCCCCTTAGTCTCTTCCACCGATATCTCCTCTATTCCCTCAAATCCATCCACCTCAAAAAACCCAGCTGGATCACTCTCTCCCACCGAAATTGATCAACCCATCTCTCACACCAATTTCCCTATTCCCACCGAAACTCCACACCGAAGCCCAACTTCCATCCCTAATCCCACCGAAAATCACATGGCTTCCACTACCGAAAATCCCATCTTACACCAAACCTCTGATCCCACTACTCCATTTCACTCTACTCCTCATACCCCATCACCTTTACCCCCTGCTCTAAAATGGACCAAAGATCACCCCATAGATCAAATTATCGGTGATCAACAAGCAGGTGTCCAAACCCGCAGAGGAGTTGGAAATATTTGTCTCTATGTGAATTTCCTCTCTCTCTCTGAACCCAAGAAAGTGGATGAAGCTCTATCAGATCCTTGTTGGATCACTGCCATGCAAGAAGAACTTTCTCAGTTCCAGAGAAATAAAGTTTGGAGATTGGTTCCCAAACCCAGAAACAAGACAATCATTGGAACCAAGTGGGTATTCAGGAACAAAATGGATGAAGATGGTACTGTTATCAGGAACAAGGCCCGATTAGTAGCTCAAGGATACAGACAGGAAGAAGGCATTGACTATGATGAAACATTTGCCCCTGTTGCAAGACTTGAAGCTATAAGGATCTTTCTGGCTCATGCTGCCTACCGAAATTTTAGGGTCTTTCAAATGGATGTTAAAAGTGCCTTTCTCAACGGGGAACTTGCAGAGGAAGTCTATGTGAAACAACCTCCTGGCTTTGAAGACCCAGCTCATCCAAACTATGTATACAGACTTGACAAAGCTTTGTATGGTCTCAAGCAAGCTCCACGTGCTTGGTATGACACTCTTGCCAACTTTCTTCTCAAGCATGGATATTCCAGAGGTAAAATTGACAATACTCTCTTCATCAAAGAAACCTCAGGTAATATCATTCTTGTTCAAATCTATGTTGATGACATCATCTTTGGTGCCACTGATGAATGCCTATGTGATGAGTTTGCTTCTCTCATGATGAGTGAATATGAGATGAGCATGATGGGAGAGCTTACATTTTTCTTGGGCCTTCAAGTAAAACAATCTTCAGAAGGAATTTTTATAAATCAAAGCAAATATATTCGGGACCTTCTGAAGAAATTTAACTTTCTAGATAGCTCTCCTATGAAAACTCCCATGGCACCTCCCTTGAAACTGTGTGCCGATCTAAAAGGTGAATCTGTGGATGTTACTCTTTACCGAGGTATGATAGGCTCTCTTCTTTACCTAACTGCTAGCAGACCGGATATTATGTTTGCTACCTGTCTATGTGCTCGTTATCAGGCCAATCCTAAAGTATCACATTTAAAGGCTGTAAAACGAATTTTTCGGTATCTTAAGGGCACACTGCATTTGGGTCTTTGGTATCCCAAAGACTCGAGTTTTGAACTAATTGGTTATTCAAATTCAGACTATGCAGGTTCCCAGATTGATAGAAAGAGTACTACAGGAAGCTGTCAGCTCCTTGGGGGAAAATTAGTAAGTTGGTCCAGCAAGAAACAAAACTCTGTATCAACCTCTACTGCTGAGGCTGAATATGTAGCTGCTGGGAGCTGCTGTGCTCAGATTCTATGGATGAGAAACCAACTAAGGGACTATAATCAATTCTTTTCTAAAGTCCCAATTCTGTGTGATAATTCCAGTGCTATAGCTATAGCAAATAATCATGTTCTTCACTCTAGATCTAAACACATCGATATCAGGTATCATTTCATCAGAGATCACATTTCCAAAGGTGACATTGAACTGCACTTCATTCCCACCGATTTGCAGCTTGCTGATATTTTCACCAAACCTCTTGATGAAACCAGGTTCAACTTTCTCATCAGTGAACTTGGGATGTGCAATTTCCAAGAATAAATATGTGTTCATGCTCCACCGATCTCACATCGGTGGACACCTTCTTATCTACTTCTCTCTCTCTCCACCGATCTCTCATCGGTGGACAAACCTATGTGTTAAATCATTTCTATCTCTTTTCCATCACCGCAGTCCAATTTCGGTGATAATCTCAAGTATCGGTGAAGCGTGCCTACCACCGAAGCACATTTCGGTGAAAATTTTCAAAATCGGTGAAACCTGTCCACCACCGAAGTCCCATTTCGGTGGTCATCTCAAATCGGTGAAACTTGTCCACCACCGAAGTCTCAAATCGGTGATCATCTCGTATCGGTGAAGCGTGCCTACCACCGAAGCACATTTCGGTGAAAATTTTCAAAATCGGTGAAACCTGTCCACCACCGAAGTCTCATTTCGGTGGTCATCTCAAATCGGTGAAACTTGTCCACCACCGAAGTCTCAAATCGGTGATCATCTCATATCGGTGAAAACTTTCCACCACCGAAGTCCCATTTCGGTGGTACTATCCAAATCGGTGAAACCTTTCCACCACCGAAGTCCCATTTCGGTGGTACTATCCAAATCGGTGAAACCTTTCTACCACCGAAGTCCCATGAACACCGAATCCACCACCGAACTTCCACCGATCGTCTACCGAGCGAACACCGAATCCTCCACCGAAGCTTCACCGAGCCTACACCGATTCACACGGTTCCCAAAGCCCACTTGTGACCACTCAATTGCTTTTGTGTCAGACCCTTCGCCTATCCGCCGCTCCGTGTCCCGATTCCCAATAACCCTTTCACCTCAAGAGCCGCATGTCCCCTCTCCCCATACAAAATCATCATCACAGTGCCTTATCATTTCCCTATATATACATACCTCCCTTCACTTCCTCCCCACTCCTTTCTCACAATTCAAACCTGCAACTCTCTCTTCTCTTCCAACATATCTCTCTCATGGCATCCTCATGATATCCAATTCCTACACGTTTTGAAGACCTCCGCTTCAACCAATGCAATCACGTTGCCCGCCTTGAATCCGATCCCGCTCATCCCGAGTTCTCTTCTATCGCTAAATTTCTGTCTCGCTCTCCTCTTCTTCATGCCTTCACATGCAACCCCAGGATGAGCAAAATACTCATTGGACAATTCTGGCTCTCCTCCGTGTACGATCCCTCCAATGAGGCCATTCACGCCTCCATCTTCACCAATGCCGAAGGTGATCACGACCTCACTTTTGGGGTCGATGATGTTCGTCTCGCCCTCAAGATCGACGCCTTTTCCGACTATGAAGACATGTATTTGGATACCATACATGAAGACATTGTTCTTACCACCGGTTATGTGCTCTACGACTCCTCCAAAAGCTCCAAAGGCCCTGGTACTCTTCTTCGCAGCAAAATGGGAGGCATTTGGAATTTCTTCTTCGCCCACGTTATCCATTGCCTCTCACGCAAAACAAGTGGGCATGACCAATCGCCCTCACACGTCAACAAACTCGCTCATGCCCTCATCTTCCAAAGGAAAGTTGACTTCACCCAATATTTCTTCTCAGAGCTTGTCGAGGTCATCAAAACTCCCAAGAAGTGTTACGTTGCTTTTCCCCGCTTCATCTCCATGATCTTACAACACAAGCTTTCCAAAGCTTTGGAAACCGATCGCCGCTCTTCCTCGCCCCGGTTCTCGTATGAATGGTCATCTCCCGTTGTGGGCACCAAAACCCTCAACGTCAAGCCGCTCGCCACCGATCGCCCATTACGCCCAGGTATGATTTCCTTCGCTCTATCTCCCGAACTTCGTTGGGGTGATGCGGAAATTCCCGGGTTTCGCCACCTGGAAATTCCCGAGGTCACTCCAAATGTTGTGGTCCCTTCTCCCCGGTCCCGAGTGACGTCGGGTGGCACTCAAAAGAAACGACAAAAGGCCACCGACACCTCCGCTCCCGCTTCTCGAACCACGTCACCGAGAGATCCCTCGGAGACTTCCCCGGTTCACACCCCTTCTCACAAGCGGAGGCACTCACCTTCCCCTTCGGGATCTCTTCCAAAGAGGTCTCGGAAACCATCGGCCCAACCGACTCATCCAACCGTCGATTCTCCAAAATCGCCGGTTGTTGAACTTCATCCCTCTGGGCCAAGGGTACCTGCTACACACCCCACCGTCTCCTCTGTTGCCTCTCGAAAGGCCTCAGTTACATTTCAGGAGAACCCCCCACATACCTCCCCACTCGACTCTTTGGGTGGTGGAGATGACCTCGAGATCTCTCCGCTCGAGGGTTCTGACTTCACACTACACAGCTTTACACCCGATCAGTTTTCGATCGAAGACATTGCACAACCCTCTAAGGGTTTCCCCCCAATTGCACCCTTTGATTTTTTTGATTTTCTTTTAGCGGACACTGGTTCTCCCCAAACCATCCCGTCCACCGAAGAACATCACACCGAGTCTCCCTCGTCCTCACACCAATCACCCCCCCGATCACCTACTCCCCCCCGATCACCTACTCCCCCCCGAGTGTTACAAACCGACGACTTGGTGCCTTACCTCCATATTCCCATTCCCGAACCTGACCCCCACCGACTACTCTTCCAGTTTCCCGAAATCGGTGGCCAAACTTCCCCGCACATCGACCGCACCTCTACCTTTCTTAAATCTACCATCACCTTAATCTCCCAAGCCAATTCCCGCATCTCTACCCTCGAGTCTCAGCTACCGCATCTTCTTCTTGATGCCATCACCGAAGCCCTACGCCCCATTCAAGAAAAATTATCTACCCTTTCTACCACAGTGGAGTCCCTCTCCAAACCTTCCACCGACTCACCCAGTCCTGAACGTTCCCAGTGGGAAATGGATCTCGGTGACTTTGCCTTGGTTCCCCATACCACCGAAACGAGTCTGGCCTTCCTACACTCCAAGTTTGATAAGGCCTTCTATGAGTTGGGTTTCAAGTTACCGGTTGTTCCTGAGGGGGAGAAAACCACGGCTCCACCGAAACTTCCATCCATAAAGAAACTTTCCAGTAACCAGCCTCCACCGAAACCCTCTCCACCGCAACCCTCTCCACCGCAACCCTCTCCACCGAAACCCTCCTCACCACCGAAACCCTCCTCACCACCGAAACCCTCTTCTCCACCGAAACCCTCTTCTCCACCGAAACATGTCTCACTCTCACCGACCCATACTGGCTCCACCGAAGCTCTTGACCTTAATGCATCAGTTGAGGGGGAGCAGTCCAGCAATGCTCCCGAAGACAAAGGGAAAAGAACTCTTTCGGCCGAAGAATTGGCCAGAGAAGCAAAGAAGAAAAAGGATCTGGCAAGATATGGGGCTCGACCGAAGGACGCGGAAACTCTCAAACTCAAGCCTGCTTCTCAACCCATCACCACCGAACTTGGCCTCTCTGCTCAAGAAATTGAGGAAGCAAGAATAGCTCAAATCGACTTAGACAAATCCAGAGATCTGTCTCTCAAAGCTGCCGCAGAAGAAGCTTCAAAAGTCAAGTCCACCGATGCCATCCAAACACAGAAATCGGTGCTCAGTGCCTTGGAACAACAAAAGAATGAAGAAATTAATTGGTACAAAAAGACCATGCACCACCGGAGCTATAGGTCACAAATTTCTTCAGTAAAGATTGCCACCTCCAAGGCAAATCCTCAAGACATCAGATTGATTATTAACTGGGAAGATGGTTCTATGAAGAGTGTAAAAGAAAGCCATCTCCAACTCTTCGGTCTCTCGGAATGGTATGAAATCACTCAACACCTCGTCAGGAGTCCAAATCCAAGGAAAGACATCTTTGTCAAATACATTGATGGTCTAATGAATAAGATGAAGGAGATCAAAAGAAAACATAACATCATCCTCTCCACCGAAGAAAGAGCCAAACTGCTGTCTCTGAAAGAGAAGATCATCCTCCCCAAAGTCAAAAATCCTCCTGACTCAGTCTTCAAGGAAATGGCAAGAGAAGGTAAAATCCCGAATGTAAGCAATCTTAACCTTACCATTCCCACCTTTGTTCCCTATCCTACCACAACCTTAAGCCTCTCACCAATACCAGGATTATTCTTTAACGACGGTCTCGGTCGTCGGGCATTCTTCAGATTTGCCCAGATGTCCATAGCCGATACCATATTTCTGGAAGGCATTCACAACCTCTTTCCGAACATCCCCGAAGCTCAACCGTTCTATAGAAACTTACTGGATGAAATCAAGCGCCGCAAAACCTCAAAGAAGTAAGTTCTCTCCATTTAGTACTTGTAAAAGTTAGTTTCTCATTTTGTAAAATTGTACGAGAACTTATCTTAATACAAGTATCTCTATTTGAATTTTATTTCCGTACATACTTTATTTTTTCGTTACCTGTAAATACTGTACATAGTATACATACGCATACAAAAGAAAAAGATCAAAAAGAACAAAAAGAATGGTCTATGTGAAAAGAACCCAAAAGAGTAAAAAGGGTCAAAAACGCACTTACTTTTATTTACTCTTGAATATTCTAAGATAAGGAGCTCAAATTCAAATAGGGGGAGATTGTTGGGTCACCAAGGATTTGAAATTGACTCACCGATGTTTTCCCTAAAACTCCTACTTAGAATATTTTAGTCCAGTTCTTTGAATGACTTGTACAAGATATCAAATGTTCGGTGAAGTCGAAGATCAACCGAAACCAAGCTTGAAGACTCTCTACTTGTGGAAAATAGAAGACTCTCGGCAACATTCAAACAAGTCATCACCACCGAAATCCTTGACATTTCGGTGGCTTTCTCTCCACCGAATTTATGGGACATTTTCGGTGGCCTTCTCCCACCGAAGTGCATGGACAGCTTCGGTGGCCCCATCCACCACCGATGAACATTTCGGTGTTTCTCTCACCACCGAAATATTCTTGTAATTTCGGTGGTCCTCTCCACCGAAACATGCTCGTAATTTCGGTGGACTAGTTACCACCGAAACATGCTTGCAACTTCGGTGGACTAGTCTTCTTTCCACCGAAGACTTCTCAAATCTCGGTGGAAACCACTTCGGTGCTAAAGGCTCAAGACAGAAGATCATTTATTATGGGACAATATCCTCCAGCAGAGAAAAGTGACAGTTTGTCTTTTTATCCACCTTCAGTTAAGGTCCCTATTATCTGCTCAAGCTACTCTGTCTGCACCTAGTGAAAAGTGACAAGGACTTCACAGTTCTCCTGAAGTCAACATTATCAGCATATGTGAAGATGACAAGTGTCCCAAGCATTTAATGCTTGGGCACTCCTTGGCACTATAAAAGGAGAAGTGCTCTTCATGCAATTCTCACGCTTTCAAGAAATTCTCTCAGTGCAAGAAACCTTCTTTTAAGCCTTAAAACTCAATAGCTTTGCTCTTAGTGTTCTTAGTTGTTTTGTTGTATACTTTGTGTAAGATTGTTAGAATAGTTTATCTGTTCTTTTCCGCAACAATCTTAAGTTTTCTGTGTGTAATTCTTTTGAAAGTTTTTCAAATATAAGAATTAAAATTGTGAAATTTTTGTGTATTGTATTCAACCCCCCCTTCTACAATACTTGTTAAGCCATCTGGGACTAACAAGTGGTATCAGAGCAGAAAGTTTAATTCCATAAACTTGATCTGCGATGGCTGCCTCTTCTTCTTCTACTGTTGAAAACTCTTTTCAAAATAACTTCTCTGAAAATGGCTCTATTTCAAAACCTCCTAAGTTCAATCCCAACAACTTCTCTTTGTGGAAAAGCCGCATGATGCTATTCATGGAAGGAGTGGATACTAGATATCCAACCATTCTCAACGAGGGACCCATTATCCCCAGAGTTTGGGCTCGCTATGACACGCAGAGGCCAGGTAAAGAGACCTTTGAAAAGGAAATCTCAAGTGATTCTGATGAGGAAAAATCCAGTGCTACTGGTCGGTATATTCTCAAAAATCCTAAAAAGTATACTGATGAGGAGAAACGTTTAGTTACTCTTGACTCCAAGGTAAGAGCTATTATTGCTCTCTCTCTCTTCCTGATGAGGTCTACCACTCTTTGGTGAACTTTGAAACTGCCAAAGAAATGTGGACCACTCTATGTGTTCTGTACGAAGGTACAGAGGAAGTCAAGAAATGCAAAAAGATTGGTCTTATCAGAAAGTATGAACTATTTTCTTTTGAAAAAGGAGAATCTCTTCCTAGCTTCTATAACCGCTTCAATTCTCTTTTAAATGATCTTAAGTTGTTGGGCAGAGTCTATGATAATGAGGAAGTCTTGTGCAAGTTCATGGATTGTCTCCCAGATTTTTGGGAAAATATATGTATTTGCATCAAAACTACCAAGGACCTTGAGTTCATGCCCTTAACCGTTTTATATGGTACTCTTTTCAACTTTGAGCAAACCAAGCTTCAACGGAAATCTTTCATCAAGGAAATAAAGAGCTCCTCTATAGCTCTTGTTAGTGAAAGTTCCAAGAATTCTCAAAATCTTCCTAGAATCACCTATCCTTCATCTGACTCTGACAATGACAGCCAAACAAATGTAACCCACCAAACGGAAGCATATCTTAGTGATGCTGATGATGAAGGTGAGGATATCATGGTTGAACAGTTGTCGGATGAGATGGCAATGATGGCCGGTTCTAAACACAAGTTTCGTCCCTTCAACAAATCTCGAAGTCTTAGAAAAACTTCATCTTTCAAAACTTCTTCTGACAAGTCTAATGAGGAATGCTACAACTGTGGCAAGAAAGGACATTTTGCATCTGAGTGTAGAAGCAAGCGTATCTCCAAGTCCAAATTTACTTCTTCTGACAATCCCTCTTCAAAAAGGGAAAAATCCAAACACATGCCTTTCAAATCAACCTTTCCCAAAAAGGAGTCCCCACCATCCTTCTTAAATCATCAGGAGCGTGCCGAGAAATACAAGGCCAAGTACAAGAAAGAGAAGGAAAGGAGTGAGGGTCTAGAGAGAAAAGGGAAGGGTCTCATGGCAGAAACCCACGATTGGGACGACGAAGACACCTCCGACAGTGATTCTCAGAATAGATGCTTCGTGGCCATCTCAGAAGAAATGGGAGTTTCCGAAAAGGCCACCTCACCTATGGCTCTAGTGGCAACTGGGTGCTCCACAGCCTACGCTCAGGTACATCCCTTCAATAATATGTCTGATATTGAAAAGATCAATGCCTATGAATCTTTAACTCAAGATTTTTATTCTGTCAAAGACAGTAAGAATAGAAAATCTGCTCAAGTGAAAGAGCTCAAAGCTGAACTTGAAATTTGCATATCTAAGCTTAAAAGGTTTGAGGAAATAAAAAATGAGCTTGAGGACTTGAAAACAATAAATCATGTGATCTCAAAAGAAAAGAACTCTCTGTTTAAGAAACTAAAAAGGGAACAAGAAGTCATCAAAAAATGGTCAAGCTCTTCCAAAAATCTTGAACAAATCTTTCAAAGTCAAATCTGTAGTTCAAACAAGTTCGGTCTAGGATTTGGAAAAACTGATGTTTGTGAGTCCACTCTTGCTCTTGTTCCCCCCACCAATGCATGTGATGATCTCTCTGATTCTAGCTCTTGTGATTCCATCTCTTTGAACTCGTTAGATCTGTGTGAAGCCTTAAAGTATGGCATATCCTTAAAGGCCAAAGACTCCTCATTGCAAGTTATTGAGAAGCAAGATTCAAATGACGTTTCCAAACCCATCCATGATCAGCTCAAATTTTCGGTCATGGATGAAGCCTCCTCCTCAAACTCTTCAAAAGCTAATCCTTCCAAAAGATCTAAACCCACCGATCTCATCCCCTTTGTGCCCACCGATCCCTCAATCTATGACCCTCCAATTCCTCTTCATGAAGTGTTGAAATCTATTCACATAGATACCTACACCGAACCTAAGCCCTCAAAGATCCCCAAAAGAGAAACTCCCGTTCACTCAAAAAGGATCTCCTGTGCTGACAAAGGAAAATCGGTGGTCAACTGCATGGCAAGCTCCCATCCTAAAAGTTCTACCCCAAACATTCCCTCTAACAACACTTATGTACCTAGATCTGTGCTTTTAAGAAAATCAACTTCCAAAGATTTATCCAAAGGAATCCTTGGGTCCAAGCCTCCTGCTCTGTTCTCCTCTAACAAGGTTATAAGAACAAATGATAAAAGCCAAAACATGAAAAATGCTAAAAAGGTTTTAATCTATAGAAAATGCTATAACTGTGGTGACACTTTTCATATGGCTAAGGACTGTCCCAAGGATAGGATTGATAGATCCAAGCTTAAGGAATCATGCTCTTCTAACCCCAAAGGACCCATTACAAAATGGGTACCAAAGAACTAATATGTGTTTGCATGCAGGCTTTTGAGCACCATCAAATTTGGTATTTAGACAGCGGGTGCTCACGCCACATGACGGGAAACAAGTCTCTTCTCATCAACTATGTGCCGGGAAAAGGTCCATCTGTAACTTTTGGTGATAATTCTAAGGCTTACACCAAAGGATACGGGACTCTCTCTAACGGATCTGTAACCTTCAATAAAGTGGCTTTTGTGGACGGCCTCATGCATAACCTTCTCAGCATTAGCCAACTGTGTGATCTTGGATACAAAGTTATCTTTGAACTTTGTGTCTGCTCCGTGGTAGACAAACAATTCAATGTGGTATTATCGGGAAGACGGATGGAAAATGTCTACGTCATAGATATGGGACAATCCAATTCTTCTTCAAATGTCTGCTTTGTGTCAAACGATGCATCCAAAAGAAACTGGTTGTGGCACAAACGTCTCTCTCATCTAAACTTCAAGACCTTGCATAAAATCTCCAACAAAGAGCTGGTGACGGGCATGCCAAAGTTGAACTTTGTCAAAGAGAAGCTGTGTGATGCATGTGAAAAGGGAAAGCTCACCAAAACATCCTTCAAGACGAAGCAATGCTCTTCCATCACTCTTCCTCTTCAATTGCTGCACATGGATCTATGTGGACCAGTCAGCACTCCAAGTCTTGGAGGCAAAAGGTATATTCTTGTTATTGTTGATGAATTTACCAGATATACTTGGGTGTTCTTTCTCAGGTACAAAAGTGATGCTACTGAAGAAATCATCAACTTTGTCAAGAAAAATGAAGTTCTCAATGGCCAGCTTGTCCGCTCGGTAAGGAGTGACAATGGCACTGAATTCAGAAATAGTGTTCTTGAAGACTTCTTCACCGAGAAAGGGATCTCTCAGAACTTCTCTGCTGTTCGTACTCCTCAGCAAAATGGAGTGGTGGAAAGGAAAAACAGAACACTGTGTGAGGCCGCTAGATCCATGCTGAGCGAATCAAATCTCCCCACCTATTTTTGGGCCGAAGCTGTGAATACTGCCTGCTTCACTCAAAACAGGTCAGTAATATCCAAAAGACATGATAAAACCCCGTATGAAGTTTTTCATGGCAGAAAACCAAACATTGGCTTTCTTCATGTCTTTGGGTGTATCTGCTTTATTCTTAATGATCGTGAAAATCTTGGGAAGTTTGATCCCAAAGCAGATGAGGGAATATTTGTTGGGTACTCCTTATCCTCCAAAGCTTATAGGGTGTACAATCTCAGAAGAAAAAGCATTGATGAGTCCATTCATGTCAAGTTTGATGATCTCAGATGTTCATCACTTTCAAGTGATGAGGATGATTTACACAGATGGATCTCATCATGTATTGGTGATACCCCCTTAGTCTCTTCCACCGATATCTCCTCTATTCCCTCAAATCCATCCACCTCAAAAAACCCAGCTGGATCACTCTCTCCCACCGAAATTGATCAACCCATCTCTCACACCAATTTCCCTATTCCCACCGAAACTCCACACCGAAGCCCAACTTCCATCCCTAATCCCACCGAAAATCACATGGCTTCCACTACCGAAATCCCATCTTACACCAAACCTCTGATCCCACTACTCCATTTCACTCTACTCCTCATACCCCATCACCTTTACCCCCTGCTCTAAAATGGACCAAAGATCACCCCATAGATCAAATTATCGGTGATCAACAAGCAGGTGTCCAAACCCGCAGAGGAGTTGGAAATATTTGTCTCTATGTGAATTTCCTCTCTCTCTCTGAACCCAAGAAAGTGGATGAAGCTCTATCAGATCCTTGTTGGATCACTGCCATGCAAGAAGAACTTTCTCAGTTCCAGAGAAATAAAGTTTGGAGATTGGTTCCCAAACCCAGAAACAAGACAATCATTGGAACCAAGTGGGTATTCAGGAACAAAATGGATGAAGATGGTACTGTTATCAGGAACAAGGCCCGATTAGTAGCTCAAGGATACAGACAGGAAGAAGGCATTGACTATGATGAAACATTTGCCCCTGTTGCAAGACTTGAAGCTATAAGGATCTTTCTGGCTCATGCTGCCTACCGAAATTTTAGGGTCTTTCAAATGGATGTTAAAAGTGCCTTTCTCAACGGGGAACTTGCAGAGGAAGTCTATGTGAAACAACCTCCTGGCTTTGAAGACCCAGCTCATCCAAACTATGTATACAGACTTGACAAAGCTTTGTATGGTCTCAAGCAAGCTCCACGTGCTTGGTATGACACTCTTGCCAACTTTCTTCTCAAGCATGGATATTCCAGAGGTAAAATTGACAATACTCTCTTCATCAAAGAAACCTCAGGTAATATCATTCTTGTTCAAATCTATGTTGATGACATCATCTTTGGTGCCACTGATGAATGCCTATGTGATGAGTTTGCTTCTCTCATGATGAGTGAATATGAGATGAGCATGATGGGAGAGCTTACATTTTTCTTGGGTCTTCAAGTAAAACAATCTTCAGAAGGAATTTTTATAAATCAAAGCAAATATATTCGGGACCTTCTGAAGAAATTTAACTTTCTAGATAGCTCTCCTATGAAAACTCCCATGGCACCTCCCTTGAAACTGTGTGCCGATCTAAAAGTTGAATCTGTGGATGTTACTCTTTACCGAGGTATGATAGGCTCTCTTCTTTACCTAACTGCTAGCAGACCGGATATTATGTTTGCTACCTGTCTATGTGCTCGTTATCAGGCCAATCCTAAAGTATCACATTTAAAGGCTGTAAAACGAATTTTTCGGTATCTTAAGGGCACACTGCATTTGGGTCTTTGGTATCCCAAAGACTCGAGTTTTGAACTAATTGGTTATTCAAATTCAGACTATGCAGGTTCCCAGATTGATAGAAAGAGTACTACAGGAAGCTGTCAGCTCCTTGGGGGAAAATTAGTAAGTTGGTCCAGCAAGAAACAAAACTCTGTATCAACCTCTACTGTTGAGGCTGAATATGTAGCTGCTGGGAGCTGCTGTGCTCAGATTCTATGGATGAGAAACCAACTAAGGGACTATAATCAATTCTTTTCTAAAGTCCCAATTCTGTGTGATAATTCCAGTGCTATAGCTATAGCAAATAATCATGTTCTTCACTCTAGATCTAAACACATCGATATCAGGTATCATTTCATCAGAGATCACATTTCCAAAGGTGACATTGAACTGCACTTCATTCCCACCGATTTGCAGCTTGCTGATATTTTCACCAAACCTCTTGATGAAACCAGGTTCAACTTTCTCATCAGTGAACTTGGGATGTGCAATTTCCAAGAATAAATATGTGTTCATGCTCCACCGATCTCACATCGGTGGACACCTTCTTATCTACTTCTCTCTCTCTCCACCGATCTCTCATCGGTGGACAAACCTATGTGTTAAATCATTTCTATCTCTTTTCCATCACCGCAGTCCAATTTCGGTGATAATCTCAAGTATCGGTGAAGCGTGCCTACCACCGAAGCACATTTCGGTGAAAATTTTCAAAATCGGTGAAACCTGTCCACCACCGAAGTCCCATTTCGGTGGTCATCTCAAATCGGTGAAACTTGTCCACCACCGAAGTCTCAAATTGGTGATCATCTCGTATCGGTGAAGCGTGCCTACCACCGAAGCACATTTCGGTGAAAATTTTCAAAATCGGTGAAACCTGTCCACCACCGAAGTCTCATTTCGGTGGTCATCTCAAATCGGTGAAACTTGTCCACCACCGAAGTCTCAAATCGGTGATCATCTCATATCGGTGAAAACTTTCCACCACCGAAGTCCCATTTCGGTGGTACTATCCAAATCGGTGAAACCTTTCCACCACCGAAGTCCCATTTCGGTGGTACTATCCAAATCGGTGAAACCTTTCTACCACCGAAGTCCCATGAACACCGAATCCACCACCGAACTTCCACCGATCGTCTACCGAGCGAACACCGAATCCTCCACCGAAGCTTCACCGAGCCTACACCGATTCACACGGTTCCCAAAGCCCACTTGTGACCACTCAATTGCTTTTGTGTCAGACCCTTCGCCTATCCGCCGCTCCGTGTCCCGATTCCCAATAACCCTTTCACCTCAAGAGCCGCATGTCCCCTCTCCCCATACAAAATCATCATCACAGTGCCTTATCATTTCCCTATATATACATACCTCCCTTCACTTCCTCCCCACTCCTTTCTCACAATTCAAACCTGCAACTCTCTCTTCTCTTCCAAACATATCTCTCTCATGGCATCCTCACGATATCCAATTCCTACACGTTTTGAAGACCTCCGCTTCAACCAATGCAATCACGTTGCCCGCCTTGAATCCGATCCCGCTCATCCCGAGTTCTCTTCTATCGCTAAATTTCTGTCTCGCTCTCCTCTTCTTCATGCCTTCACATGCAACCCCAGGATGAGCAAAATGCTCATTGGACAATTCTGGCTCTCCTCCGTGTACGATCCCTCCAATGAGGCCATTCACGCCTCCATCTTCACCAATGCCGAAGGTGATCACGACCTCACTTTTGGGGTCGATGATGTTCGTCTCGCCCTCAAGATCGACGCCTTTTCCGACTATGAAGACATGTATTTGGATACCATACATGAAGACATTGTTCTTACCACCGGTTATGTGCTCGACGACTCCTCCAAAAGCTCCAAAGGCCCTGGTACTCTTCTTCGCAGCAAAATGGGAGGCATTTGGAATTTCTTCTTCGCCCACGTTATCCATTGCCTCTCACGCAAAACAAGTGGGCATGACCAATCACCCTCACACGTCAACAAACTCGCTCATGCCCTCATCTTCCAAAGGAAAGTTGACTTCACCCAATATTTCTTCTCAGAGCTTGTCGAGGTCATCAAAACTCCCAAGAAGTGTTACGTTGCTTTTCCCCGCTTCATCTCCATGATCTTACAACACAAGCTTTCCAAAGCTTTGGAAACCGATCGCCGCTCTTCCTCGCCCCGGTTCTCGTATGAATGGTCATCTCCCGTTGTGGGCACCAAAACCCTCAACGTCAAGCCGCTCGCCACCGATCGCCCATTACGCCCAGGTATGATTTCCTTCGCTCTATCTCCCGAACTTCGTTGGGGTGATGCGGAAATTCCCGGGTTTCGCCACCTGGAAATTCCCGAGGTCACTCCAAATGTTGTGGTCCCTTCTCCCCGGTCCCGAGTGACGTCGGGTGGCACTCAAAAGAAACGACAAAAGGCCACCGACACCTCCGCTCCCGCTTCTCGAACCACGTCACCGAGAGATCCCTCGGAGACTTCCCCGGTTCACACCCCTTCTCACAAGCGGAGGCACTCACCTTCCCCTTCGGGATCTCTTCCAAAGAGGTCTCGGAAACCATCGGCCCAACCGACTCATCCAACCGTCGATTCTCCAAAATCGCCGGTTGTTGAACTTCATCCCTCTGGGCCAAGGGTACCTGCTACACACCCCACCATCTCCTCTGTTGCCTCTCGAAAGGCCTCAGTTACATTTCAGGAGAACCCCCCACATACCTCCCCACTCGACTCTTTGGGTGGTGGAGATGACCTCGAGATCTCTCCGCTCGAGGGTTCTGACTTCACACTACACAGCTTTACACCCGATCAGTTTTCGATCGAATACATTGCACAACCCTCTAAGGGTTCCCCCCCAATTGCACCCTTTGATTTTTTTGATTTTCTTTTAGCGGACACTGGTTCTCCCCAAACCATCCCGTCCACCGAAGAACATCACACCGAGTCTCCCTCGTCCTCACACCAATCACCCCCCCGATCACCTACTCCCCCCCGATCACCTACTCCCCCCCGAGTGTTACAAACCGACGACTTGGTGCCTTACCTCCATATTCCCATTCCCGAACCTGACCCCCACCGACTACTCTTCCAGTTTCCCGAAATCGGTGGCCAAACTTCCCCGCACATCGACCGCACCTCTACCTTTCTTAAATCTACCATCACCTTAATCTCCCAAGCCAATTCCCGCATCTCTACCCTCGAGTCTCAGCTACCGCATCTTCTTCTTGATGCCATCACCGAAGCCCTACGCCCCATTCAAGAAAAATTATCTACCCTTTCTACCACAGTGGAGTCCCTCTCCAAACCTTCCACCGACTCACCCAGTCCTGAACGTTCCCAGTGGGAAATGGATCTCGGTGACTTTGCCTTGGTTCCCCATACCACCGAAACGAGTCTGGCCTTCCTACACTCCAAGTTTGATAAGGCCTTCTATGAGTTGGGTTTCAAGTTACCGGCTGTTCCTGAGGGGGAGAAAACCACGGCTCCACCGAAACTTCCATCCATAAAGAAACTTTCCAGTAACCAGCCTCCACCGAAACCCTCTCCACCGCAACCCTCTCCACCGCAACCCTCTCCACCGAAACCCTCCTCACCACCGAAACCCTCCTCACCACCGAAACCCTCTTCTCCACCGAAACCCTCTTCTCCACCGAAACATGTCTCACTCTCACCGACCCATACTGGCTCCACCGAAGCTCTTGACCTTAATGCATCAGTTGAGGGGGAGCAGTCCAGCAATGCTCCCGAAGACAAAGGGAAAAGAACTCTTTCGGCCGAAGAATTGGCCAGAGAAGCAAAGAAGAAAAAGGATCTGGCAAGATATGGGGCTCGACCGAAGGACGCGGAAACTCTCAAACTCAAGCCTGCTTCTCAACCCATCACCACCGAACTTGGCCTCTCTGCTCAAGAAATTGAGGAAGCAAGAATAGCTCAAATCGACTTAGACAAATCCAGAGATCTGTCTCTCAAAGCTGCCGCAGAAGAAGCTTCAAAAGTCAAGTCCACCGATGCCATCCAAACACAGAAATCGGTGCTCAGTGCCTTGGAACAACAAAAGAATGAAGAAATTAATTGGTACAAAAAGACCATGCACCACCGGAGCTATAGGTCACAAATTTCTTCAGTAAAGATTGCCACCTCCAAGGCAAATCCTCAAGACATCAGATTGATTATTAACTGGGAAGATGGTTCTATGAAGAGTGTAAAAGAAAGCCATCTCCAACTCTTCGGTCTCTCGGAATGGTATGAAATCACTCAACACCTCGTCAGGAGTCCAAATCCAAGGAAAGACATCTTTGTCAAATACATTGATGGTCTAATGAATAAGATGAAGGAGATCAAAAGAAAACATAACATCATCCTCTCCACCGAAGAAAGAGCCAAACTGCTGTCTCTGAAAGAGAAGATCATCCTCCCCAAAGTCAAAAATCCTCCTGACTCAGTCTTCAAGGAAATGGCAAGAGAAGGTAAAATCCCGAATGTAAGCAATCTTAACCTTACCATTCCCACCTCTGTTCCCTATCCTACCACAACCTTAATCCTCTCACCAATACCAGGATTATTCTTTAACGACGGTCTCGGTCGTCGGGCATTCTTCAGATTTGCCCAGATGTCCATAGCCGATACCATATTTCTGGAAGGCATTCACAACCTCTTTCCGAACATCCCCGAAGCTCAACCGTTCTATAGAAACTTACTGGATGAAATCAAGCGCCGCAAAACCTCAAAGAAGTAAGTTCTCTCCATTTAGTACTTGTAAAAGTTAGTTTCTCATTTTGTAAAATTGTACGAGAACTTATCTTAATACAAGTATCTCTATTTGAATTTTATTTCCGTACATACTTTATTTTTTCGTTACCTGTAAATACTGTACATAGTATACATACGCATACAAAAGAAAAAGATCAAAAAGAACAAAAAGAATGGTTTATGTGAAAAGAACCCAAAAGAGTAAAAAGGGTCAAAAACGCACTTACTTTTATTTACTCTTGAATATTCTAAGATAAGGAGCTCAAATTCAAATAGGGGGAGATTGTTGGGTCACCAAGGATTTGAAATTGACTCACCGATGTTTTCCCTAAAACTCCTACTTAGAATATTTTAGTCCAGTTCTTTGAATGACTTGTACAAGATATCAAATGTTCGGTGAAGTCGAAGATCAACCGAAACCAAGCTTGAAGACTCTCTACTTGTGGAAAATAGAAGACTCTCGGCAACATTCAAACAAGTCATCACCACCGAAATCCTTGACATTTCGGTGGCTTTCTCTCCACCGAATTTATGGGACATTTTCGGTGGCCTTCTCCCACCGAAGTGCATGGACAGCTTCGGTGGCCCCATCCACCACCGATGAACATTTCGGTGTTTCTCTCACCACCGAAATATTCTTGTAATTTCGGTGGTCCTCTCCACCGAAACATGCTCGTAATTTCGGTGGACTAGTTACCACCGAAACATGCTTGCAACTTCGGTGGACTAGTCTTCTTTCCACCGAAGACTTCTCAAATCTCGGTGGAAACCACTTCGGTACTAAAGGCTCAAGACAGAAGATCATTTATTATGGGACAATATCCTCCAGCAGAGAAAAGTGACAGTTTGTCTTTTTATCCACCTTCAGTTAAGGTCCCTATTATCTGCTCAAGCTACTCTGTCTGCACCTAGTGAAAAGTGACAAGGACTTCACAGTTCTCCTGAAGTCAACATTATCAGCATATGTGAAGATGACAAGTGTCCCAAGCATTTAATGCTTGGGCACTCCTTGGCACTATAAAAGGAGAAGTGCTCTTCATGCAATTCTCACGCTTTCAAGAAATTCTCTCAGTGCAAGAAACCTTCTTTTAAGCCTTAAAACTCAATAGCTTTGCTCTTAGTGTTCTTAGTTGTTTTGTTGTATACTTTGTGTAAGATTGTTAGAATAGTTTATCTGTTCTTTTCCGCAACAATCTTAAGTTTTCTGTGTGTAATTCTTTTGAAAGTTTTTCAAATATAAGAATTAAAATTGTGAAATTTTTGTGTATTGTATTCAACCCCCCCTTCTACAATACTTGTTAAGCCATCTGGGACTAACAAGAAGAGATGCTGGTGATAAGAGTACGGGGAAAAGGAAATGGGAAGGGCCACCACATGATCCGAAAAAGTCCAGGTTTCAGAGATTCGACAACCGTCCATCTTTCCGACCAATGGAAAGACCTTGTCCGAAATGTCATCGTATCCATCAAGGAAATTGTCAGAGTGAATCACGGGTTTGTTATAGGTGTGGGAGGACCGGGCATGTCATTAAAGATTGTCGATTAACGCGGTTTTGCTTTTTGTGTAATTCTCCGGACCACCTTCAATCAAATTGTCCGCGAGGAAAAATACAGCAGGGTGGGTCATCAGGGAAACCGGCAATTGCTAGTCCAGTAATTCCAAAAATAGAACCGCCGAGAGCAAGGGGTCGTACATTTCAAATGACGGCTAAAGAGGCGGAGGAAACTCCAGATGTGGTTACAGGTACATTTTTCATAAACTCTACACGTGCTAAGGTGTTATTTGATTCGGGTGCAAATCGATCCTTTGTGTCTCCTTCATTTGCTGCTCACATGCATTTAGAGCCTAAAATGTTAGAACATGCTTTGCTGGTAGATACTACAAATGATAATCAAGTGTCGGTTAAAGAAGTATTTGATGGTTGTGTGATTAATATAGAGGGTTGTGGAGTACCGATACAATTGTTTCCTATAGCCTTGATCGAGTTTGATGTGGTGGTAGGGATGGATTGGTTAGCTAAGAATCAGGCTAACATAGTTTGTGATAAAAAGATAATTAATGTTGTTTTACCTGATAAGAGACCGGTAGTGATTTATGGTGATCGTAGCAATCATCAGTCGTGCCTTATATCTATGTTAAAAGCCCGTGAGTGTGTCAGCAAGGGTTGCCCGAGTTACTTAGCCTATGTGATAGATAGTAGGCCTGAAAAGAATAAGTTGGAAGATATTCCTATTGTTAGTGAGTTTCCAGAGGTTTTCCCTGAGGACTTGAATAGTCTTCCTCCGGATAGGCAAGTAGAGTTTGGTGTAGACTTAATACCTGGAGCCGCCCCTATTGCCCGTGCACCATACCGACTTGCTCCTCCAGAGATGAAAGAGATGATGACACAACTGCAAGACCTATCCGATAAAGGCTTCATCAGACCTAGTTCTTCGCCGTGGGGTGCACCAGTGTTGTTTGTGAAAAAGAAGGACAGTTCAATGAGAATGTGTATCGACTACCGGGAACTGAATAAGCGCACGATCAAGAACAAGTATCCGCTTCCAAGAATTGATGATCTTTTCGATCAATTAGTTGGAGCTTGTTATTTCTCCAAGATTGATCTCAGATCGGGCTACCATCAGTTGAAGGTTAAAGAAGAAGATGTTCTAAAGACTGCTTTTCGTACAAGGTACGATCACTACGAATTCTTGGTGATGCCATTTGGATTGACGAACGCTCCAGCCGCTTTTATGGATCTGATGAATCGGGTATGTAAGCCTTATCTCGATAAATTTGTCATAGTATTTATCGATGATATACTTATATATTCCCGATCCAAAGAGGATCACGCCCAACATCTTCGTCTGATTCTGGAATTGTTGAAGGAAGAAAAGTTGTATGCTAAATTCTCTAAGTGTGAATTCTGGTTACGGGAAGTTCAGTTTCTGGGGCATGTTGTTTCGGAGAAGGGCATTCAAGTAGATCCGATGAAAGTAGAAGCGATTGAAAGATGGGAACCGCCAAAGACGCCGACCGAAGTACGTAGTTTTCTGGGATTAGCTGGCTATTATCGAAAGTTTATAAAGGACTTCTCTCGTATTGCTACACCTCTTACTAAGTTGACCCGAAAGAATCTGAGGTTTGAATGGAAAGCAGAACAGGATGGAGCATTCCGAATATTGAAAGAGAAACTCTACAGCGCGCCGATTTTAGCATTGCCAGAAGGTTCCGAGGATTTTGTTGTCTACAGTGATGCTTCTAAATTAGGGTTGGGATGTGTGCTTATGCAGCGTGGAAAGGTTATTGCTTATGCTTCTCGGCAATTGAAAGATCATGAACGGCAGTACCCTACACACGATATGGAATTAGCAGCAGTGGTGTTCGCATTGAAGATTTGGAGACATTATCTTTATGGTACCAAATGTCAGATTTTTACCGATCATAAGAGCCTTCAGCATCTTTCGATCAGAAAGAATTGAATATGAGGCAGAGACGATGGCTGGAATTGGTGAATGATTATGATTGTGAGATTCTTTATCATCCGGGAAAGGCGAATGTGGTAGCTGATGCACTGAGCCGTCAGGAAAGAAATGGAACAATAAGAGTTATTTCGTTAAGGGCTGAACTTCTACCGAGTATCTTTGAAGAATTATTAAAGTGTCAAATAGAAGCATTTCAAGAAGAACATCTGAAGTCAGAACGGTTAGTGGGGTTGTCAGCATTGCTAGTAAAAGATGATCGTGGGTTGTTGTGTTTGGGGAGCAGAATCTGGGTGCCTCGTTTGGGTGGATTACGTGATCGTGTACTTCAGGAAGCTCATAAATCTCGTTTCTCTATTCATCTAGGTACGAATAAGATGTATAGAGATTTGAAACAATTTTATTGGTGGCCGGGGATAAAGAGGAGTGTTGCTAAGCATGTGGAAGATTGTAATACGTGCAAGAAGGTAAAGTTTGAACATCAAAGGCCGTTTGGTCAGTTGCAACGATTGGAAATACCGATGTGGAAATGGGATCAGATTACTACAGACTTCATCACAAAGCTACCAAGGACTTCGAAGGGATTTGATTCTATTTGGGTGATCGTTGACAGATTAACGAAGTCTGCTCATTTCTTGCCGATAAAGGAAACTGATTCGATGGAACGCTTAGCCAAATTGTACATTGATGAAATAGTAACTCGACATGGAGTTCCAATCTCGGTTATTTCTGATCGGGATAGTCGTTTACTTCGAGGTTTTGGAGAAGTTTTCAAAGGGAGATGGGGACGCAGATAAAGTTAAGTACAACATATCATCCTCAAACCGACGGTCAGAGCGAAAGAACAATCCATACATTAGAAGATATGCTCCGGGCTTGTATTGTTGATTTTGGAGGATCGTGGGATAAACATCTACCATTGATCGAGTTTGCCTACAACAACAGTTATCATTCCAGCATTCAAGCGGCACCGTTTGAGGTATTGTATGGTAGAAAATGTCGAACGCCTCTGTGTTGGAATGAAGTGGGAGAGAAACAGTTGGCGGGACCACATATAGTTCAGTTAACCGCGGATAAGGTTGATCAGATCCGAGAACGTTTGAAAGTGGCTCAAGACAGACAGAAAAGTTACGCAGATCGACGCCGGAAACCGTTAGAGTTTAAAGTTGGAGATTTCGTGATGTTGAAAGTCTCACCTTGGAAAGGAGTCATTAGATTTGTAAGGCAAGGTAAACTTAGCCCGAGGTATATTGAACCGTTTACAATCACAGAAAGAATAGGTGAAGTAGCTTACAGATTAGATCTACCGACAGAGTTGAGCCGAATCCACAACGCGTTTCATGTATCGAATTTTCGAAAGTGTTTGGTTACACCAGATCAGGCCGTCTCTCTACCAGATATTCAAGTTGATGAAAAGTTGAACTATGTGGAGGAACCGGAAGCCATAATCGATCGCAAGGTTAAAGTGTTGCAGAACAAAGAGATCAGACAAGTGAAAGTTCAATGGAGACATCATAGAGGCCAGGATGCGATGTGGGAATCGGAGACGGAAATGAGAGCCAAATACCCTCATCTTTTCGCTTGACTGAATTTCGGGACGGAATTCTTTTAAGGGGGAGATGTTGTAATAACCAGGTATTTAATTTAATAATTTTGACTAGTAGTATTTTAGTTAAATTAGAATTGAGAAGTTATATATTTATTTATATAAGCCTTTTATAAGTTAGACTTGAAATTAGAAGTAAGAGGGTTAGTTTGGTCATTTTGGGAAGTTTGGGGTTAATGGGTAAATTTTGGTGTGATGGGTATGCCCATACCGTCGGCTCACCTAATGAGGTGAGGTGTCCTTGATAGATCATTTTAGCAAGAAAAGTTCCAGTGTGTGTGTTCCTAGTAAACGGCAGAGAAAAGAGAGAAGAGAATAAAGATTTTTGGTGTGATTTCTTGGAGTAAAGTGGAGAAGAAGAGGGACTTCTGCAGCTTTTGTTTAGATTCAAAGCAAGATCATAAGGTAAAGTATCCTATTTTAAAATCTTCCATTCTTTTTTTGGTATATTAAGCTTTTTTCGAGATTTAAGTGGGTTATGGTATTTTTAGAGATAAATGTGTATTTTGATCTTGGATTAGTGTTCTAGTAATAGTAGTGAGTATTCCTGCAAATTTTCATAGTGATCTGAGCCTTAGAACTGATAATTTCTGAGTTTTAGACGAACCAGTAAGCTGGGTTTTTGTTTGGTGTTCATTCGGCTCGCAAGGGTTTCTTGCGAGGGATTGCTAGGCTCGCAGCCTAAGGCTGCGAGGGGTTTTCTTGCGAGGATAGAGAGAGGGTTGCGAGGAAAGGGTTGCGAGGGAAAGAGAGGTTGCGAGGGAAAGGAGAGTTGCGAGGAAAGAGAGGGTTGCGAGGGAAAGAGAGTTGCGAGGGAAAGAGAGGGTTGCGAGGAAAGAGAGGGTTGCGAGGGAAAGAGAGTTGCGAGGGAAAGAGAATGAGTTGCGAGCTGTTTGGTTTGATATTAAATATGTACTTGTGTTTACGTGTTACAGCTTCTGTGAATTTGGGATCGAAGGATCAGGTGCTTGATAAATAGCTTGGAAGGAATTTTTGGATATAAGCTAATCAGGTGAGTTTTACTTTAAAACATTTTCAACTGGGATACATATATATGTGATTTATTTATATATATGAGTTGGATATGTATGGATTGAGAATGTGATACAAGATGTGAATACGTGTTTATACTAAAATATATATATATGTATGTATATATGTATAGGGGCCTATTCATGAGAGATCCTAGTAAAAGGTGATAACTGTGAGATCCAATCTCAACCACAAATCAGAGATAAATTAGGAAACTATTTAATTTTGGTAATGTTGGCTTAAATTTTAATTAAAGGGCAAATTAGGTATTTTAAAAGTTTCATCTCTCCTCCCTCCTCTCTCCTCTCTCCTCTCCGGCCATCTCTTCTCCGGCGAGATTTTTTCCGACACACATGATATCACAGTGTATCACAAATCTTCAAACATATTAACTGCAGTGTTTACATAATATCACAGTGTATCACAAATCTTCAAACATTAACTGCAGTGTAACAATGTAACACAATGATATATCCATTGTGTTACACTGTGATTACCATATAAAATTCACTATGATACCCAAAATTACATACAAAGATGAACAATGTATCACATTGATATCCACTGTGATACACTGTGATTAATGTATCACGGTGATATCCACTGTGATTACTTTGACAAAAAGCACAATAATACCAAAAAAAATCCACACAAAAAGCACAATTATATCAAAAAAACATTGTGATACATTGTGATGCTACATGTGATACCACATTTGATACAATTCGTAAACAACAGTATTTGAATCAGAGAGAGAGGGGGGATTGAAAATCAAAACTATGATACATCTCTGCTATTACATCTCCGACAAGATTTGTGTTACATCTCCGGCGAGATCTGAAATCAGAGATAGGGGGAGATTGAAAATCAAATTTGTACCGTTGTCATCGTCTTAAAGATCTGTATTATTGTCTTCGATCTTGCCTACTAACCTTCTGATCGAGATCCAGAGATCTTCTTCGTCCTGTGGTGGTGACTGTGGTGGTGAGTGTGGTGGACAACGGTGGTGGTGGTTGTGACTGTGGTGGTCAGCGGCGGTAGTGGTGGTGCCTGTTGCCGGCGGCGGCGGCGGCGACGGATTTGATCGGAAAGAGAGAGGGAGTGGAGTAGGATTACCAGCAGCGGCTGTGGTGGTTGCTTCCTCTTATCGCCATCGACTTCTTCCATCTCCTTCAACTAGCAGCGGCGGTGGTGGACAGCGACGGTGGTGGTGGTGCCTGTTGCCGCCGGCGGCGGCGGATTTGATCGGAGATGGAGAGAGAGAGAGAGAGTGTAGTAGAGTTTGTTAATGGAAATGATTTTGGGTGATTTTTTGGTTGTGGGTTACGAGATATGAAACAAAAATTATAGACAAATATGCCCTTACATGGTATTAATTATTTATTTAATTAATAAAATTAATTATTTAAATGTGTGGCTCACGTTGGATCTCACAGTTATCACACTTTAAAAAGTTCTCATTTGATTACGCCCCTATATGTATATATATATATATATATATGGTCGGAATGTGATGAAAAATGTTATGAGTGACATTATAATATATTGTAATTATGTGATGTATTCTGCGAGAGTACGTGACCGGGTTCCGGCGAGGACGGACCGACGAGTAGCCAGGTTCCTGTGTGTGGACCGGTGAGTAGCCAGGTTCCGGTGAGCGGACCGGTAACGTTAATTAATTTATTAGTCAACGTTTATTAGTTGGCTTGCTACCAACTAATATGGCCATTGTGGAGGAATAAGGCGAGACGAAAAGTCTTCGATGCGCGAGTTGTGGATGGTATAATTTTATACGTGTAATATGTGGATGTATATATAAGATGTTATATGAATGGATTTCTAACAATTTTCACATGACAGGGATTTTTCTCACTAGACCATTACGTCTAACCCTCATTTTCTGTCTTAAAAATATGTATCCCAGGTGACGGATCGGGTAAGGTTAAATGATTAGGACAAGCGGTGGACAGCTTTTGTGAAGACTTTTGTGTTGAAGACATAACTATGTTTTGAACTTATGACTTTGTTATTAATCAACATGTAATGTATTTCGCGAAAAGTTTGTACTGTTTTACTTACTATGTTTGGAAGACTGGGACCGAATGTGAATTACTATATATCTTTTGATGATATTATGTTATGAAATGCATGTTATTTGTATATGAAAACCGGGGTCGTTACACCGAGTCATATCGACCAGTTCCAGCTTCACTATGGCATTACCTTCTCAAAACCCTAGCAACTTCCCCTTCTTCATCGGATTCGATCTCAACCAGATTAGGAGCAACACTAGCAGCAGGTAGCAACGAGATGGAAAAATAAGAAGAAGAGAGGAGGCAGCAAACACATATATCAGAGAAATAAGAAGATAAGAGGGTATGCAAGGGCATTTTGGGGAGAGTCATCAGCCAGCATCACTCACAAAAGTAGTGCGAGTAAGTCACGTGATTTACCATTAAGCTCCAAACAAACAACCGAAAACCATACATGTCGTTAAGCTCATTGAATCAAAAACAAACAGGCCCTTAGAGCTCTGTACATGCATAACCATGCATTATTAAGATTTGTAACTACTGCTGCTGCTGCTGCTGCTGCTGCTCGTATATGAGCATGTAAGCCTCAGAAGATGCAACCGTTTGCGGAAGAGTTTCTGCAACATGGAGATCTTGTATTTGATACCTGAGAAACGTAAAACTCGAGTAAAAATCAAGATACAAGAATTAAATCAAATTCATAAATGTATTAATTACCAGAGTTGTTGCGACTTTTGCTGAACAAACACCCTATAGGAGGAGGAGGGTTTAGCATCATGAACAATGTTTGCAATCAAATCATACTTGGAAGGCATAGGTAACAGCGGTATCATAGAATCCTTAAGCTCCAGATTCTTCAATGGGAAGTTAACTGATGGAGAGAAAATAATTATATATATATATATATATATATATATATATATAGAGAGAGAGAGAGAGAGAGAGGCAAGTTATATGTCTCTAAATCAATCATCAATTAATTAATACTCCTCACCAAGGGTTGGGTTTTTGGGTAAACTTTTCTTAGTAAACCGACGTATGTGCAGAATAAGATACTGTGGAAGTTCTGTAACAAGACGAGACTCCTTCAGGATGTCTAAAAGTGGAACCTACAACAAGATGTCAATTCAGATTGCTAACCATAACAATTATTAATCATGACTTTGAGACCATAAACAAATAACCACAAACCTCAGGAATTATGTTTGAGTCCATGGAAACTGGCGATGCTGGCAAATCCAGTCCAAGCATCAAGAATCGCTTTCTTTTATCATCTGTGTTTCCGAATTCTCCCTAACAAATTAATAGTCATTCAAATTAGAAATGAATTCTTTTTTTAATTTCTAAATAAATTGCAAGTTGAAAGAGGGTGTTTGCTTCCACCTTAAAACAGTCAGAGATAATGCTGTTTTTTGTTTCTGAATTTTTAAGCCGCTTATGCAGGGTATTGAGAAGCCATGATGTAAATACAACAGGATCGGATTGCGCCAATTTCTCCGTTTCAATCGCTTCCAATAATTCAGAAGGACTAACCTACATACATACATACATACATACATACATACATACAGCTCAATCAAGTACCATTTGTATGCAAATAGAGCACGAATGAATCAAGTATCATATTATCGTTATGATGATACCTGTCCCTTGAAGTTGCGTGCATGCCATATCTTCCTTGTCAGCTCCAAACTTCTGAACAACTTCAGAATCACTGTGTATGTAATTTTCAAGGACGAGAAAGAAGTTTCTCAAGGGAGTCACTCGCATTAAAGCTTGAATGGTCACGTTAACAAAATCAGTCTCCATAATGTTTCTAAGCCCCACCTAAAGCAATAAAGCATTACAATTAACAAAAAAGAAGAAGAAAAAATCATGTTGATATTTAAAGCAAACAACCAAAGTTAAATATATGGAAATGAATAGTCACCATTCCAGGAAGATAATCAGAACCATCAAACGCCTTTGACCATTGTACATTTCTATCCAGTTGCAGAACTTCATCTCTGCTAAACCTACATATATATATATATATATATATATATATAATCATTTAAAAACACACCATAACCATGGGGTATATATATATATATAATATATTCAGATGTAAATGGAGAATAGAAGACATGAAACCTTGGGTTGATAGCTTGTTGAATATCATCAACTGAAGGATGATTATTGATTTCACAACCATCACTCACGCAATACATTTTTGCTGTCTTCATATTCATGTAAACATGATGTCCCATCTTATAGCTATGAGCATGTGCAAGTGAATGTCTGTTCCTACTCATTCCTCGGAAATACCTACCACAGACCAAACATGCAGACACACCATAACAATCTTTCAAGCCAAACCTTTCAAAGTCCAAATCCAAAACCTGCAAATTAAACAGAGTAAATAAATCACAACTCATGTAACAACTTAACCTAGCTAGAGGTGATTCTCATGTAAGTAACAAACAATATTAAGAACAAATTTCAGCAATAAATCACAATTCTAGGGTTCACAAACATTAATCTGCAATACAATGAAAACGAATAATCGATTGTAAATACCTTGCGATTAATGGTGTCAATGTGATGACAAATTCTACCAATTTTAGGCATCCTCTCCTCTCCTCTCCTCTCCTCTCTTCACGAGTACAGGAGCTCGATCGTCTTTAGGGTTTCGCTAATCTGAAAGAGGAACCGAACAATAATCACATTATCATTATAATACCCGACTTAACCTACGGGTCGGATCCAATGCTAGGATCCGCGTGTATTTCAGCATGATATTGATATGAATTTATTTACAAAAGTTAACTCAAATATTTTTATGAAAATATACACCTCATTCTTTCTCGTTCCTTTTCCAAAAAATAATTAAAAAATTTGGCGATGCTCTTTATTGCCGGTGAAACTGAACTTCAATATGTTTCATTCACTTTGTCTAATGGGATTATTTTTGGTGCGATTATCTTATTGAATTCATTTAAATATGATTTTTTTTTTAATTTTAAAATTTGTTTAATTTGATAATATTTATTGTTCAGAATAAATCATTCAAAACATTTACCAAATAATTATGTTAATTGTGTCTTTAGCTTATTGTATAGAACTCTTAAAATATGTAACATTTGTTGATCAGATTCCTATGCACTAATATTTTACCATTTGTGTTTTTGTTTTCACTTCGAACCATTCTTCTATAATAACATTTTACATTTAATTACATTGCAAATATACACAACTATGGTCGAAATGCAGCTATGCAAATCAGGTCAACAAATGTATCACGCTGCATCGTGCGGGTACACAACTAGTTAAATGAGTAAATAACACTAGAGAGTAATTCCCAATTCCATCCAGTGAATTGGCTCCTGCTTCTTTCCCTTCTTCTTCTTACCATGTTCCATAACTGTTGAATTACTAGATAGCATAACCGTTTTCAAGGTTAGGGATTAGTGTGGTTTAGGCAAGCACACCAAGTGTTCGACGAAATGCTCCAGTGAGAGTGTAAGATTGTATTGTTGCTTCTTTTTACATTTTGACTGTGAACTCAGTTTACAGTCTTCAGGGGAGGTCACTTCCAGCGGATATGGTGATGCCATTAAATATGTGGCTTAAGTTGGAGAATTTTAAAGGACGACTAATCACTCTTTATAGGACATTAAAAACCTCATCCCAACCTTTTACTTGTAGCCTTGTCAAGATGATAATTAGACTCGTGGATAGGGAGGGGTTGATGTTAAGATGCATTAGAAGAAAATTTGTGGGTTTGACCTCGTGCTGCTGTTTCAACGTTTTGTTGTGGCGTGTACTTAAAGTCAATCTTTTTGTAAGGATCAACCTAGTCAATCGTAGGATCGATTTGGATTTCGTCTTATGTATGTACATGCTGCAACGAGGAACAAGAGATGATAGTTCACTGTATTATAAAGCGCATAGAAACCTCTAAAGTTTGGTCCCTCATATGTTAGTGGTGGAAGATCGACAAAAATTTCTAAAATTCGGCATGCGAAATTCTAAACCATCCAGACGGATCTTTGGCTTCGTCTTGGCTGAAATTAGTTTGGCAAGCTTTGTCTGCGATTTATATGATATGGGAACACCATAATCAAGTGCTTTGTCAGAGTAAAACTTCATCTACAGACCTGTTATTTGCAGATATCCAAACCATATCATATGATTGTATCTCGAGAAGAATTCAGAAAGGTCGTATTTCCCATAATCTTTGGCTTAGTTTGCCTTTTTTTTGTTGACCCCTTCATAGTCGTAAGTCTTTCTAGTCGTTGGTGGTTCGGTGGCAAAGCCGTGTTCGGTTTTGTTTTGTTTTGTTTTTGCTTGCTTTCGGGGTTGCATCATGTCTTGATGCGTTTTCAGTAACCCTCATTTGTTACCATAGGAGACACTGAAGTTAACCGATTAGGGTAGAAACATTGTGGATAAAGTTTAGAAAAACCCGATAGACTTTACTGTTTAAAATGATTAAGTAATTAGACAATTTTTTGGAACAAATAAGTCCTTAGATTTTCTAAAACAAGATATATAAATTCTTGAACTTTTTAAACCATGTTGGATATATCTAGAATGTCACTTGCAACTTGTATAGCCGATAAAAGACAAATTAAAACTTAAAAAAACCTAAAGTTGTCCAAACGTCGCCCTGCTTCGTCTTATTTCCGCTGACATCATCCCACGCTCCCCCATCATCGCGTCTCATTCCAGTCGGTCGTCACCACCATTATCAGTATTCCACATGTGCTTGATATTACTGTTATATGGGTAATGAAATCTTTAAAGTTTTCAAAATTCCTAATAGTCTTCTTTTAGTGATCTAACTAATTATAACGATAAATAAATAACTACTTGCTCAAATAAAGACAAGATGATAAAAATAAGTATATTCAATACTCAAAAGCATGCATCACCAACTGAAGCACTTTAATTAGATATTGGTTAAGGGTTACAATTGTCTAACACGTGTAGTTTTTTTCACACCTCTTTCTATGGTCATTCCAATTTATGTTGTATGGTTTCATTGTTGTAAGTTTTTTTTCCACGTAGTATCGGAAGTCTGGAACATGTTAATAAACACCCTTGATGTGATCTATAGAGATTTTCATATATACGTAGACATAAAAAGTTAAAAGAGGGATGGCTAATTAAACATGAACCAGTCGATCTTGCAAGTCGTACATTATTAATCTCTTCCCCTTACTAGCTAGTAGGCTAGTAGCTACCTCCTAAAATACAAATTTATTCATCTTTCTATACCACTACTAAAAATGTCACCTTTATGTTTTATGGAAGGCTGTTTTCGACGGATTTTATGGCGGAAATATTACCGGCGGATTAAATAAAAGTTAACAAAAAAAGTTAATTCGCATCTAGATAATTTCGTCTCCATTGTAAATCCGACACTAAGTTTATATATATATATATATATATATATATAGAGAGAGAGAGAGAGAGAGACTGCGTAAAATGCAAACCTTACATTTGTTGCACACCTTACAAACCACAATTTGCATATGTGCACAACCAGTCTGCACATATGCATATGAATACGTGCAAGAATATACATATAATAGACATACATTTATATGGGGCAATGCATATATGCAGACTGGTTGTGCACATATGTAGACCGTGGTTTGTAAGGTGCAACAAATACATGGTTTTTATTTGATTTGTACTGTATATATATATATACATATATATATAGACTTGAGTTCATGTGAGACCAATGGTTTTTCGTGAGATCAGAAAGACCCATTATTGACCGTTGGATTAGATCATCAAAGTGATCAATGGTGGCATGAATTGTAAGTGGCATGAATTGATGATAGCCATCAGATTTTAATCTTATAAATGTGATCAACGGACATAAAATGGTCTTACGGGTCTCACGAAAAACCATTGGTCTCACGTGAACCCAACCCTATATATATATATATATATATATATATATATAAAATCAAGGTTGCACTTGTACTTTGATATTTGTTTGAAATGAAAAAGCAATGTTCTTAATGAAATACTTAATAAAGAATTTTAATTTTATGAAAAATAATCCACTCTGTCATTATTATTGGTGATAGACAACTTGTATGATGATTGATGAGCCTATGAACTTCATCGGAAATCTGGGGTGTGACGCAATGGAAATTGAGGACGTTAATGACATCAGTGATGTAACTAATAAAATGATTGAAGTTTTTTTAGTTTGGTATATTTAAAAATAACAATTACTTTACAAACTTATCTATATATATAGTTCATTTCTTTTTTACTTTATCATCCTTGATGATGTGGAACGATGAAAAATAAAAGAAATTGAATGGAGGGAAATTTTGGAATAAATTGTTTTTACTCTTTGGAACAAAAATTGTTTTTTCACAGGTCGAGCTTTTAACGAGGGTTGTAAATAATTCGAATTCGAAATATAACTCGTTTTATTTAACGACGTATCGAATTTCATAATTCTAATGTTTAACTCGACTCGTTCAAAAACTCCATTACATTTTTCGAGTCGAGCCATTCGAGCATACTCTTTTTCGAGCCAAGCATGCTCATATATATTCATTAATCGTACAACAAAAATATAAGCATTATCGAGCTCAAGCCGATAGACGAATTAATCGATCGCGAGTTCGAACCCATAAACGGGTATCACGCTCGAGCTCGGGCCTACTTTGAAAAAGTTAAACGAGCTCAAGTCAAGCTCGAGCCTGGTAAATTAATTTCAAAGCCCGACTCGGTTAACCTACTACTCGATTACACTCGACTCGTTTACACCCCTAGATGGAACATTGGTTGTTCCAATTTGTTTACCCAAGTTGTGAAACAAAAAATGAATAAGATAATTAAGAAAGTTTAAACAAGGTAATAATTTAATAAAATTATGTGATAATTAACTAAATATGATATAAAAAATACAAAAAACACCTGGGTTAACAAAGTTTATGCTATTGTGAACGCAATACATATGAAACAACGTTGTAAAGCAACATATGTCAATCAAAATGCAAAATACTATGTATAATTAGATGAAAAAAGATCATGTTAAACAAAAACTTAAGATAAAAATTCTCACGGATTTCACAAATCTTAGAGTTCTCAAATGATTAAACACACATATATATATATAGAGCGACAATCAAATGAGAACCAAAAAAATATTACAACCCTAGTGAGAACCGATATAATTTTTTTATTATAGGAAACTATGAATTAAGATATTGTTTCACATTGTTAAAAAGTAACATATGAAACTCTTAGTCCCACACGCAGCACTTGTGGCCACTGGGGATTATCTCAGGGCTGCATTACTTCGCGGTCGGTGTGTTTGCCAGGAATGTACTGGGCCGAAGGCCCAGGAACCCTATCCAAAAAATCAAAAACATATGAAACTCTTTTTTGTTTCACTTAGTAAAACGAAAAATACATTTAAAAAAAATCCACTTGTTAAAACAAATATATTAAATCCTAACATTTGTTGAAAAAAATAACGCAAAAGATTGTCTTTAAATAGGTTATTACGGATTTGTGACATTTTTGTGGTCCTTATTGGATTTAAGTCTCATATATTCTCAATTATTTATTATAATAAACACTCTAGATTAAGAAATAACTTAAATATTCATGAAATGAGGTATTCAACAATTAAGGCTAGCTAATTACTGCTATATAATATGCACAACCATTACAAATTAACAATCTCAGTATTATAATTTTATTACATAATAATAATAATAATAATAATAAAGATCATCGGACTTGAATATTGCATAAGGGCATCTCCAACAACTTCTCTATTTTTGGAGAAAATAGAGAATAGAGGATTTTAAGCTACAATTTTTCTTTAAAAAATTCTTCAAAAATATCTCTAAAATGGAGAAAGTAGAAGAAAGGGGGAATTTTTCCTCAAATATTGAGATAATCCAAAAAATGATTATTAATTGAGAGCACCGATAGAAATTTTTAAAAATAAAAATTTAGAGAGAGAAATAATATTTAGCTGATAAATTGAATATTTTAATATTATAATCAAAGTTTGTTTTTCAGAATGAGGAATCAGTTGAAGATGAATGTAATTTTTTATTGAAGATTTTAGCTTTTGATTTTCTATTATGAATTTTTTTAAGTAATAAACCTCATTTATTATCACTTAATAATAATAAAAAAAACGTCACCTATGCTAATTTCAGGTATTATCACTTAATAATATGTATTAATAAATTTTTTATTTATTTTCTTTCTATAATGTTATAATTTCAATAAAAAAATAGCTAATTAAATAGAAATGCAAAATAATAGAACGAAGTGACTAAATATACAAGTAAAACACTTTAAAAAATGTCTTTGATTATTGGGATAAGTTTCAATAAATATATACAAGTAAAACACTTTTAAAAATGTCTTTACAAAAATAGAAATAAAAAGACAAAAGTTTAGGGTTTAAAATGTGATAATGGAAAAAATTAGAGGGGTAAAGTTGGAATTGGTTGTCCCGCCACTACCACCCTGCTACCTCTCTCTCTATAACAGCATACGCACCCTCTCTAACACCTGCTACATGCCTACATCTCTCTCTCTCTCTCTCTCTCTCTCTCTAACACCATACGCATACCCTCCTCTCTCTCTCTAAGACCCTGCTACATCTCTCTCTCTAACACCATGCGCACCCTCTCTAACACCGACTACCTCTCTCTCTAACACCATACGCATACCCTCCCCTTTCTCTCTCTAAAACTCTTCTTCATCGATCATTCTCTCCTGCTTAACATTTGAGGTTAGGTTTTTTAATATTAATATTATGATTTGTTTTATATACATTTTTTATTTTTTCTAATAGATGGTTTGCATTTTCAAGAATACATTCCATCGTCGGTGATTTGGGGTCGTGATCGGATAAAGAGCTGCAGACAGGGGCTCGTTCGACTGCTGTGTGTTGATTCCGCTGTGCAACGCCTCTTTTGCTTGAGCTGAGGTAACAGCTGAATCTGTATTTATGTTATGTTATAAATTTTATGATATATATATATATATATATATATATATTTATATGTGTGTGTGTATAATCTTGTTTTTGACCTGAAAAACCTGGTTACAGTTTATCAAGGGGTGTTTGGGATTGCTTATTTAAAACAACTTATGCTTATTTTTATAAGTGTTTTATGTCATGATAAAAAGGAGTTGTGGGTAAATATGTAATTTGAACAAATAAGTTATAAGCACTTTCAAAATAAGTTAAAATAGATTAACTTATCACAAACAACTTGGGAAAAGTCAAAACACTTTTCTTTTTTTCAATCCAAACACTCAAAATTCTTTATGGATCTATAATCTATTGACAAATGTCATTTTTTATTTTACATTTGTATTCTCATAATATGACTATGGCGGTTAATGTTTAAAAATAATAGTTTGTATCAAAGTAAAAAAGAAAAAAAGAAAAACAAGAGTAACATGATTAGAGAATATTAATATAAGAGACAATGCAATGACCTAAAACTTGATAAAATAAAAAAGCTATAAAAAGTGTTGGTATTACTACAATTGCCAAGTCTTCAAGCTTTTTAACATCGCAAACCAACATTTACCATCTCCTGGTAATAATCCTAGTTGAGTGCCCGAGCAATGCTGCGGGATGCAATTTTCAAATAAATGCAAGTAACAATGCAATGTATGAACAAGTTTTATAAAATAAAATACATAGTTTGGCCCTTCAAGAGTAATCCAAGGCCCTCAATGCCCATATTTGTAGATGGTTTTCGGAATGCCACCATTTCTTTGTGTGATGGCCATTTTCCACCTGGTTCCATGATTCCAACTGGGCTTTCAATAGTCATTTCAATTGAAAAAATGAAACCTTCCCGCTTTTGTGATTTAATTGCCCAAGTTCTCACATAAAGTTGCAGAGCCTCATCAATCCAAGTGACCCCTAAAATAAGTAAAATTTTAAATAATGCACATGATTTCGTAAGAGGAACTGACGAACTCATATGAACCCATGAAGCAATGATTGATAAACTTACCTGGTAAGAGTAATGCCAAAAGTTTTACCCAATAAGTGAAAGTAACGACTCTTACCCGGTAAGTTAAGTTAAAGTGTTAACTCTTAGCGGTAAGCGCTAACCACGGTAAGCGTTTGGTAAATGACCCCTTAATTACTCCATCAGTTGATTCACCCAAGATGGTAATGTTGCACTAAACATAACATTTTGAATATTGCTAGCATCATTCACTAAAGTAAGTATGGATATCTATTTTGAATATTTAGATACAAAAAGAACTGGAGTCAGCCAGCCAGACAAAAATAACAATAAATAAATAAAAAAGGAAAAAAAAATATACAGCCTTGACTCATTTGCAATTTGCCGAAATGAAAGATGAAAATCATAGTATGGTAAATGACCCCAAATGTATATAAAATCTGTATAAAATGTTGGCACCTCTTTCCAGAAACTCAAGCATCAAATTCAAGAACCTTTTTGCCTAAAATATATTCAACAGCATAGTTGGGAAATATATTCAACATCTAGTCCATTTTCCCTCATCCACATTAACCTCCCTGTATCAATTATATCCACACCATCAGTCCATCACCAATGTCTGAACCATGGTCTTTGTAATTGTATGGAACTTATCTCTTGTCATTATGTCATCCCTAGATTTGAGGGGGGGAAAATTCGATCTGCACGCATAATTGTATATGGATGGATGGATGGATTACTTCCAACAAACATTATTATTATTATTACCATTAAAAAGAGACAGGATTAAGTAAAATATTTTACTGATATAATGCTTCCATTGGCAAAGATGGTGGCAACACATTGCTATAGAAACTCCTCTTAGGTAAGATGTGATACACCTTTGCTGAATAATCTAAAGAACAACCTGTTAGTTCATCTTGCAGTTATAGAAGGGATGAATAAACTATCAGATCAATTATGTAAGTTTTTCAACAAAAAAGCATTTGTAATAATGAAACAGAAGACTAATAATTTATATTTTGGGATGTATATGTATATAATATAATATAATACTTGTAAGGGTTGTTTCAAATAAGAATGTTAAATATCGTGAGAAGGTAAGAAAGGAAGCAATATGGCCAAATCCAAAAAATGAAGTGCAACATGGCTAAAGGCCAAAGCAAAATTGTTCAACTAAATCAGCAGCCCTTTGACCTTTAGTCATCCAAACTTCAACTTCTGAATGAAAGAAAGAAAGCAGAAGTAATAGAAGCTCCAAAACAGGAGCTAAGAATTTTGAAAATTAGAGACAACTTTCTTGATCCCATATCCACCAGAACATGATAAGCTTTCTAAGGGTTTGTTTGTTAGCAGCTTAATGAGCTTAATGGGACTCATAGCTTATTCAGTCAGCTATACATGACTGTTTGGTAGTGGCTTAATGATATAGAAAGTGACTTATTTATTAAGCTTTTAGGAGGGAGCTTTATGCAGAAAGCCAAGTTTTGTCCAAACCAGACTCTCCCAATTAAAAAACATGATCCTTCCATCTATGAAAACACCCTCTCAAACAAAAACCTTTCCAATCTATACAGACAAATTAATCCACACAAACAACTTTATTCATACATGACTTGATGGAAAACCAACCAAACAGCCCCTTAGAGAATTGATGAACACTTATGATCAATGTATGAGTGATTATCAAGATTGAGTGATTGATAAAAACAAAGCTTACAGAACCTTAACTTTATCAAAGTCCTAACAAGGTTGCATAAAATAAATATCAATGAACTTAGGGGATCATATTTGTGATTTTAGCTCCAGCAAACTGCACAAGACAAGAATTTTAGTTTAAGTGGAAAGACTTACACCAAGAGCAAGGGCATACATCTAAGAGATAGTATTTAGCTATCATGTTATTTGTTAAATAACCATTGCCAAACCTTTGATCATCTCACTGAGTAAATCGAGGATTCTTGGTGGATCTAGTGGTTGGGTTTTTGTAACAGAGCCATCTTTGGACTATGAATATTGGATGCCGAGGAAAGATGACTACATATTCGTTGGGTAGTACATACACATGTACAAGTACACTAAAGAATGAAAGTACTCCATCAAATTGATCAATTTTGAGACCCTTTAGGATATAAGTTTTTCAAAGTCAATTTGATAGAGTACTTTTTTACTCTATCAAATTGACTTTTTTAAGATGAGAAAACCTTATGACATCTTCTTTGTACTCTTTCTTCAAAATTACAAATGGGTTGTTAGCTTGACCCCCATCCCCAAATGATAACATACCACCTATGAACAACAACAAATAAGGAAGCAATAATTAGAGAAGAAAATAATAAACAACAAAAAAGGAAGCAACAAATAGTAGGTAGAAGGAATCTAGTTTCAGGAAGAAATCACGTTTCTGGTTCTCCATTTCATAAGAAAGCAAGGGTTGAGACGTGAATAAGAGGAAAGCATGGGTTGTTTGAAAATCCTTGCAATAAGAAGTTATACCATATGCTTTCCAAGTTGTAATTATGACATTTTTGAATTTTGTGCATAAGATAGATGTACATAGTGCATTAAAGGTAGTAATTAAGCCTTTAAGGCTTTTAAATAAGATGGTTTATAAGATATTATAGATAATAGATATGTGTGTGTGTGTGTGTGTGTGTGTGAGAGAGAGAGAGAGAATGTGATTGCTCTTTTATTGGGGGGGGGGGGGTTCGAATATCATCCTGTATTAGGCATTTTTCAAGTGAGAAACGAAACTGGTTTGAAAATGAGGGCTGAAATGGAATAATACAGTGTGTTGAGTCAAATTACCGTGATCTTAAAAAACACCTTGCACTTGTACATTCGTTGATATATATCTGTTTGAAATGGAAAAAAACACCACTTGTCTTAAATCTTAATGGAAGGAATATTTAATAATTATGTTAATGTTTTGGGGTAGAATTTTAATGAGAAATAATCCAATGTATTGGTGATGGCAGGATGGATGATGACATGTATGCTCCTGGAAATATGGCGCCGGCGGATGCTGGAAATCAGGAGCCCGATGTTATAAGTGACACGACCTACCACCTTGAGGAGTCGAGTGACACAAGTGTGGACACAACAAGTGTGGACATGGAGGTACCGGATAATGTTGTGGAGATTGTTCCGTCGGGGGATAACATGTATCAGCCTGTTGGTGACATGTTAATACAACCCGTGGTTAAACCGGTCGGGGATACTAGGTTTGAAGTGGGTGTTAGTGATTCGTCCACCTATCTCCCGACATCATATATTTTGGAGCGCTGGTCGGATCCTAAATTGGTTAGGAATGTTGCTTTGGTTGGACACTTGCACCACGGGAAGACGGTGTTCATGGATATGTTGGTCGAGAAAACTCACAAAATTTCTACTTTTGACGAGAACACCGAGAAACATATGAGATTTACGGATACGAGGAAAGATGAGCAAGAGAGAGAGATGTCAATCAAGGCGGTTCCAATGTCACTTGTTCTCGTAGGCAGCGGCGGTTCTAAACCATATGTGTGTAATATCATGGATACACCTGGTCATGTGGATTTTTCTGATGAAATGACGGCTGCTCTCAGGCTTGCTGATGGGGCATTGTTGATTGTAGATGTTGCTGAAGGAGTCATGGTAAAACACATTTATTGCTTAATTATATAACTTACAATATATATATATATATGTATATGTATATCTAGCTTAATGAATTAGTAGGTACTATTAGTTATATATATATTAAATGACATCTCGACTCATGAACAGCTAAACACCAAGAGGGCGATCCAACATGCAATCCAAGACGGCCTACCTATAGTAGTTGTGATAAACAAGGTAGTAGTATTCCTTGAATACCCGATACTTTTTAAAATAAAAAAGCTGGCAACCATTTTTGGGTATGTAATATTAAATAAATGCAATATGAACTTGTGTGGTTGGTGTTTGAAGTTTCAATTCTACCGATTCATGATGTAGGTTGATAGATTAATAACCGAGCTCAAGCTGTCACCTGAAGATGCCTATCTTAAGATAGAGCACACAATCCAAGTTTTGAATAACCACATCACCACGGCTGCCGGCGGCGATGACCAAATTATTGACCCAACCGTTGGTAACGTATGTTTTGCTAGTGGTAGTTTTGGATGGTGCTTCACTCTGCAATCGTTTGCCCGACTATGCGTTAACCGTGGTCTGTCTCCTGTTCATGACCATAAAGAATTTGGGAGGCATCTTTGGGGAAATGAGTATTATGATCCGGATACCCGTGCTTTTTCAAACACGGAACAACGTGGTGGTGCAGCAGCAGGTGGTGGTGGGCTGGAAAGAACGTTTGTGAAGTTCATCCTTAAACCTCTTTACAAGATACACATGCAAGGTAGCCAAGATGATAAACAGGGTCTCGTCACAACTCTAAAGGACCTTGGTGTGACTCTGGCCAACAGCAACTTGAACGGCAGGCCTTTGCTTCGTGTAGCTTCTAGTTTGGTTTTTGGGTCGACCATCGGAGTGGCTGACATGTTGCATCACCACATCCCTTGTGCAAAAGATGCTGCCACAAACAAGATGGATAACATCTACACGGGACGTAGAAATACCCCGATTCTAACGTCTATGAGAGAATGCGATCCCACTGGCCGTCTTGTGGTAGATGTTGTGAAGTTTTATCCTAAATCAGACTCCTCCCGTACTTTCTATGCATTCGGAAGGGTTTATAGTGGTACCATCCGTTGTTGTGGGCGTCGGGTTGCTATCCGCCGGCATAATTACTTGGAAGCAGAACAGGATGATGATGATGATGCTGATGCTGATTGGAATAAAAAAAGAATGTCTTTGAAAGTAAGAATGCTGTGGGTTTACCAAGCACGTTACCGGATACAGGTCAACAAGGCCGTTGCTGGTTCTTGGGTTCTTATTGAAGGTTTTGATCCTAGCATTGCTTCCCCTGGCACCCTCTGTCATCCGGCACTAATCCAAGACTTGTCCACATTCAAGCCACTCCAGTTTAATACTCTTCCGGTTGTGATGTTTACGGTTGAGCCGCCACGTTCGGTTGAGCTAGATGACTTGACTAAGATCAAACAGAGCTATCCTCTAGCTGTTGTAGAGGAGCAGGAGGATGAGGATGAGGTGGCCAAATATACAGTTTTTGGTACTGGAGAATTGTATATGGAGTGTGTGCTCAAGGATCTAAGAGAACGGTATGTAGACGGCCCAATCAAGGTATTGTAATATATTGCTTTCAACTTGTTGTCCAATTTAATTTGATACACTAATTTCTTTCTTTTAGATATATAATTAGTTCGAGAGATGGATTCTTATATAATGTTTTATTAATTAATTTGTTTCATATTATATATATATATATATATATCATAACAGGTTTTTGGTCCATATTTCTCTTTCCGTGAAACCGCGGTTGAATCTTCATGCATGAAATGTTTTGCCAGAAGCATAGACGGGAGAAGTAAAATCACCCTGGTATATACTTTTTGGTTTCCGTATTAATTGTTTTTTGGGTCGACGTATTACTGATCATCTTATCAAAACATAAAATTTTATATTGCAAAAAAAAAAAAAAAAAAATGTTTAGGCTGCTGAACCGTTATCGAGAGGAGTTGGGGAAGACGACAGGATATATAGATGGGACGTTCTTGGATGTCTACAGAGATGAGGAGGAGGTATAATGAAGTTGTATATATACATGCGTCGTCATTTCTCGTTCCACATTTTTAAAATTTCTAATTAATTATCGCATGCATTTCAGGAACCTCTTAACGACATCCTCGCACTTGAAGTGAAAGAAAGCTTGTCATATGTCCTGGAGCTTTATAATGGGTAAGTAAGTAAGTAAGCACAAAGAGAGATTGCACTTACTGGTATTGATGTTTGGAATTGATTTTCTAGAATTGTTTTTAATGAAGTCTAGCTACTTAGAATTTTTTTAATAATTGATGTTTGGAATTGATTTTCTAGAATTTATTGAAAAAATTGTTTTTAATGAAGTCTAGCTACTTAGAAGAATCATGATTAACGGAAGGTCAAATGATTATTGATTTTCTTGATGATACATTAAAAATGATTAACCTATGTTTGACAAACTAGCTGATAAGTTGGTCGATGATTGGTAAGCTAACTCGAAGCTGATTATTTGGCAAAACTTAGCTTATAAACATTTAAAATAACATCCTCAAAAAATAGTCGATTACAAACATTTCATAATATATTTCAAATGAATTTCTAATAATATTAATAAACCGAGTTTATAAATAATATAATGTGTTGATTAATACAAAACAAGATGGTAAAAAATAATTGTTGATAGAATTTAAAATTATTTTAACATGTTTTAATTCTCTATAAAATAAAATAAGCATAATTTTAATTTTTGTGCAACTTACATAAACATTTTTTTTATAATTGCTATATTTGACGATTTTGATATATATAAGCATTTTGAATAATATATAATTCATGTTTATTTATAACTAATAGTTGATGATTGGAAGAAAAAATAAATGGATCTTCATATGCTATTTCAAATAACATATCAATAGGCCGGCTAGCTTATAAGTTGGTTTATAGGCTAGCTAACGATTACTCAAATCAAAAAATAAGTTGGCTTAATTATGTGCTAGCTTATGTTTGCCAAACAATGCAATGCCTAAACACGTTCCACAGTTAGTAAGTTGTATTTTTTTTTTGTCATAACCTGCATTTTCCAACAAAAATGATCCATCTAATAATACCAATCGATGAACACCCCTAATCCATCCCATCCCATCCCCGCCCCGTACTAGGTCCGGACGAGATCAAACCGTTGATACTAAATCATTTTAAAAATAAGACTAGATTCAGACTAGCTCAATTTTTAAAAGTTTGATATTTAATAAAAAATAACACTAAATCTAAAAAGAACAATTAAAATCAATGTATTTTGCCCTAGTGTAAAATGTAATGGTTTTGATACTTTGTTTTAGAAAAAATTATAGTTGATATTAGCCACCTTCGGTCTCTACGGTGATAATTCAGCAACGGTTCGCTAATCGTTCGATTCGTTTACAGGCGCCCACCCTTACAAGCAGGTACCTTACTAGTAAAGCCAATAACATGAACAATGAAGATATAAGGAGTATTTTTGATACAAAACCCAAAATTAAAATCAAACCGCTGATGGATAGGCATATGCTTCTATCATCATTTAGAAGGGTTATGTTACCCTATGATTGAGAGTATGAAACCACATAAGTTGATAATAATTAATAATAAGTTTTGATATATATATATATATATATGACTCTTAACTACTGCTGCTGTTGCTGCTCATATATATATATATATATGTGTGACTCTTAACTACTGCTGCTGCTGCTGCTGCTCGTATATGAGCATGTAAGCCTCGGAAGATGCAACCGTTTGCGGAAGAGTTTCTGCAACATGGAGATCTTGTATTTGATACCTGAGAAACGTAAAACTCGAGTAAAAATCAAGATACAAGAATTAAATCAAATTCATAAATGTATTAATTACCAGAGTTGTTGCGACTTTTGCTGAACAAACACCCTATAGGAGGAGGAGGGTTTAGCATCATGAACAATGTTTGCAATCAAATCATACTTGGAAGGCATAGGTAACAGCGGTATCATAGAATCCTTAAGCTCCAGATTCTTCAATGGGAAGTTAACTGATGGAGAGAAAATAATTATATATATATATATATATATAGAGAGAGAGAGAGAGAGAGAGAGAGAGAGGCAAGTTATATGTCTCTAAATCAATCATCAATTAATTAATACTCCTCACCAAGGGTTGGGTTTTTGGGTAAACTTTTCTTAGTAAACCGACGTATGTGCAGAATAAGATACTGTGGAAGTTCTGTAACAAGACGAGACTCCTTCAGGATGTCTAAAAGTGGAACCTACAACAAGATGTCAATTCAGATTGCTAACCATAACAATTATTAATCATGACTTTGAGACCATAAACAAATAACCACAAACCTCAGGAATTATGTTTGAGTCCATGGAAACTGGCGATGCTGGCAAATCCAGTCCAAGCATCAAGAATCGCTTTCTTTTATCATCTGTGTTTCCGAATTCTCCCTAACAAATTAATAGTCATTCAAATTAGAAATGAATTCTTTTTTTAATTTCTAAATAAATTGCAAGTTGAAAGAGGGTGTTTGCTTCCACCTTAAAACAGTCAGAGATAATGCTGTTTTTTGTTTCTGAATTTTTAAGCCGCTTATGCAGGGTATTGAGAAGCCATGATGTAAATACAACAGGATCGGATTGCGCCAATTTCTCCGTTTCAATCGCTTCCAATAATTCAGAAGGACTAACCTACATACATACATACATACATACATACATACAGCTCAATCAAGTACCATTTGTATGCAAATAGAGCACGAATGAATCAAGTATCATATTATCGTTATGATGATACCTGTCCCTTGAAGTTGCGTGCATGCCATATCTTCCTTGTCAGCTCGCCAAACTTCTGAACAACTTCAGAATCACTGTGTATGTAATTTTCAAGGACGAGAAAGAAGTTTCTCAAGGGAGTCACTCGCATTAAAGCTTGAATGGTCACGTTAACAAAATCAGTCTCCATAATGTTTCTAAGCCCCACCTAAAGCAATAAAGCATTACAATTAACAAAAAAGAAGAAGAAAAAATCATGTTGATATTTAAAGCAAACAACCAAAGTTAAATATATGGAAATGAATAGTCACCATTCCAGGAAGATAATCAGAACCATCAAACGCCTTTGACCATTGTACATTTCTATCCAGTTGCAGAACTTCATCTCTGCTAAACCTACATATATATATATATATATATATATATATATAATCATTTAAAAACACACCATAACCATGGGGTATATATATATATATATATAATATATTCAGATGTAAATGGAGAATAGAAGACATGAAACCTTGGGTTGATAGCTTGTTGAATATCATCAACTGAAGGATGATTATTGATTTCACAACCATCACTCACGCAATACATTTTTGCTGTCTTCATATTCATGTAAACATGATGTCCCATCTTATAGCTATGAACATGTCCAGGTGAATGTCTGTTCCGACCTATTCCTCGGAAATACCTACCACAGACCAAACATGCATACACACTATAACAATCTTTCAAGGCGATTCCTTTTTATCTTATTATATATATATATATATATATATATATATATATATATATATATCATCAAGGCGAGGAACTAAAACCACAAGGACCCTTCGCCGGAGAACATCGGAGGTCCAGGAAACACACGTCGCCGACCCTTTGCCGGAGAACATCGGAGGTCCATCCAGGAAACACCCGTCGCTGCCCCTTTGCGATAACCATCGACAAAGAAACCTCCCCTCCTTATCTTCTCAGGCTTCAGATCCAGATCGGCGATCTCTCTGTTTCGATATCTAACTCTCGATCTCTCTGTCTCGATCTCTAATCTCGGTCTCTCTGTCTCGATCTGTCTCTCTTCTCTGGCTCTCGATCTCTTTGTCTCTCTTCTCTAGCTCTCGATCTCTCTTTACACAGTGATTTGGCCTTATGGTTTCCAATCTCACCATCATCACCATCTTCCACACATCTCCACATGTGTCTGCCTCGATCACGATCTCTTGACAGGCACGAATACGGCGGACGAGCACCACTCCTTCCCCCTCCGCTCGTCACTGTGTTTTTTTGGCCGGATATATGGTCTTTTTGGCTGGATTTATGGTCCTTGTATGTTTTTTCTTGTGATTATGTTTCATTTTGTGTGAAGAAGTGGAGTAACAAGTTTGGGTTTGGTGGCCGGAGTTGCAGGTTTGGTTTGGGTTTTCATGGGTTACAGGGTGATGGGTTAAAGGGATATCGGAGTGACGACCGGAGATGGTGTGGAAGCCATTGATAGATTGATAAAATATAAGTAATTAAAAAGAAAATTACAGTTTTGGTCGGAGAAGATGACCGGAAATGCGGTTATTGCCGGAGAAGAAGACCGGAGATGCGGTTTGGCCCCTGAAATGAAAAAGAAAATTACAGTTTTGGCCCCTTGTCTATATATATATATATAAGTAATTACATAATTGGTCCCTAATGTTTGAAGATTTTTGTAAAAACAAAAAAAATTAGAAAACATGTAAAATGACTAAAATACCCTCATTAAATTGGACTTAACAGAAAAAGCTAACGGGCGTTAGGTCGAGGGACGAAAATCGTTACGAACTGTCAAACGTCAGGGTGTTTTCTCCAAAAATGAACTTTAGGGACGAAAACCATTGAAATCAACATACCTCAGGGACCAAAACTGAACTTTACTCAATTATCTATTCTACTTATAAAAAAAGAATAACAAGCAGTTTTTCAAGCTTACAGTTATTCTTAGCCACGTTCAAGATCAGTTTTCTTCAACACCCTAACTTTTCTCTTCTCATTCTGTTAATTTCTACGTCTGCACCAATTTCTCACACTGATCCATCTTCCTCATGCGACCTCTCGCTCTTCTCCTCCCTCTCCAAGCTCTGATGGCGTTTCACTGGGCTACAAATTCTCAGACTTCTCCTCTTTCTCCAATTTCCTCCGTCTGAACTACACCACGGTTGTGAAGGTAAGACTGTGATTTTCTGGGTTCTGGTTAGTTCTGGGTTTCACTATTTGTTTTGCATTGCATATCTCTTTATGATTCCTTCTACCTGCTACGTGAGAAATCTTCGCATAAGCACTTGCTGATTCGATTACTCTACTGCCATTCTCTCAGATTACGAAGAGGAAGATCAGACGAAGAAGCCGTTAATGGTTTTGCTTGATTCAAACAGGTAGGTTCTCGATGCAATCGATTTCACAAATCTTCAATTTTGATTTTGACCGTCTCTTCATGTAAGAATCCCAATTTCTTCTATAGATTTTTTTTTGCAGATTGGGTATGATGATCGTTTGGTACACAGGTAAGTTTTCCCCCATCAATTTTGCATCTTCAATGTCTTATCTCCAACATGTAGTTCCATTGATTCCTCTTTGTAATCTGCGACAATTTTGGTTGTATGTGTTCCAATCTGGTGAGTCTTACATCCATCTTTTTATTTGCTACACAGCAAAGAATTGAGTTCGACATTTAGTGTTTAGTTTCAAATGCTATTTGTAATTCATAGTTCAAGTTCTGGGTCTGAGTTGGGTCTGCTTTTACAACATTTAGGATATCTTTTAAAGATGGTACTCTATGATTTAAAAATCTTGCATCTATGTTAACCTTTTTTTGTTTTAAAGTTGAATATCAATATGTTCTTTCTCACATATCTAATGTGGTAGTATTTGTCTTCATTTTGTGTGTGGATTCATACACCTAATGCCCGTTCTGCTGGGTTAACTTCTTTTTTCAAATTATTCAAGATTATTATTTTAGGGTTTGAAGCATTTCTAACGTTTAAAATGTGATATCTTCAATATAAGTGACTTTTGGGAAGGTGTTTGATTGAATTTCAGATTTAAATTGTTGATCATACAAAAGTCTAATCAGCTTGTCAGTTGTTGATGCATAACATTAAGACATGTTTTATTAAAGTAAGTTTCTTTGACAGTGTTTCACTTCACGTTATGATTTCCACTCTCTTGCTTTTTCATGGTATTTCTCGATGGAAGTATTCCCACTTAAGGGGTTAGACGGTAAGTATTTTATGTTTCCCGATGGACCATCTGTTGAGGAATTTGAAAATTCAAACATAAAGTGCACCATGGCTGAATTAAAGTGTACATTCTCTGTGTACGTAAATAGTTGATATAGTTTGTCCTTACATGCTTAAGCATAGAAAATGAACGTTTTTAGTCTATTGTTAACCGTTTTTAGTCTATTGTTCATATATACATTTGGTCAAATATTTCTTCTATGTATTAGCCTTCCTCCAATATTTGTATGAATGCTTTATTCATCATATGATTATTGTAAAATTCAAGGGAATGAATACCTTAATATAAGATAGCAAAGTAAGATGGATCTTATTTCTTCCTTTTGGAAGTTTAAGGAAGCAACTCTCTTTAACTATAGTTAATATTTGCTGGCATCTTTTCCATGTATATTGTAATTTCCTTTGACACTAGGAAATAATTTTACTCAATTAAGTTGTCCAAACAGCCCTGTCGATGTTAAGCGGTCCAAACAGCCCTGTAGAACCTATTAAGCTGTCCAAACAGCCCATGTAGAACATGTTAAGCTGTCCAAACAGCCCTGTAGAACATATTAAGCTGTCCAAACAGCCCCTGTAGAACATATTAAGTTGTCCAAATAGCTGTGTCGATGTTAAGTTGTCCAAACAGCCCTGTAGAACATATTAAGTTGTCCAAACAGCCCCTGTATAACATATTAAGCTGTCCAAACAGCCCTGTCGATGTTAACCTGTCCAAACAGCCCTGTAGAAAATATTAAGCTGTCCAAACAGCCCCTGTAGAACATATTAAGCTGTCCAAATAGCCCTGTCGACGTTAAGCTGTCCAAACAGCCCCTGTAGAACATATTAAGTTGTTCAACATACGAAGGGGCTTGATTAGGATTAGAACGATTGTATGTTGTGATGTCGAGACTATAGGCAATTTGTGTAGGATATGTTACTTGCATCTTTTATGTTTGTGACTTTGTCGTCTTGCTACTGTCTCAGAAAGCTCATAGAGTTTATGTTGATGTTAGTCAACCAGCTCATCCCCTGATCTGCATCTAGAGTAAGAACCAATTGAATAAGATAAAAGGTTGTTATAGAGGGAGTTTTTAAGTGTTCAAGTGATAATTTAGCACCATAATTTTTTGGTAAATTTGTCCACTATTTTTAGTTATATATAAATAAATTTATATTACATTTATTTCAGGTAATTTTTTGTGTTCTACGGAGCTAACAAAGATCGTGTTACAACCACGTATCCCGAAAGCGGAGAACAATCATCTTATGCATATATAAAAACACATGACCAAACAACATTTACGCGACACTATGATGTTTTTTTTGTTCTGTATAGACTTTGGGGTTACTTTTTAAACGTTGTGACTATATCTTCTTGGTAATACTGATTTGATAATGCTTGTTTAAACTATTAGTAATTTCCAACAATCAAGTATGTGAAACCATTTAATATTGTAAGTTGATAACCTTGCTTACACCCGAATCGGATGAATCTAATTTTTTAGTTTCAAAACGTTGTCACTACATCTTAGTAAATTAATAAAATGACTACAACATCAAGATTTACCATTTCAGTTAACTACGTATCCGCTGCATCATTGCAACACATGGTCAGTTAAACTTAAAGCTGTAATACCAAAGTGATTCCATTAGAAAGGTGACCTTGATATGAGCAATTACAAGAGAACTTTCACTAGAATAAACAAAAATAATAACCCACCTCAAGCACATGAAGTGATTTGCAAAAATGCTCCAATTTTAATGTTTTATACAATTACAATCTTATCAACAAGATTACTCCACTAATTTGACTCATAATTTACATTTATTTCAGAGAATTTATTGTGTTCTACAGAACTAACAACGGTCGTGATTCAACCACGTATGCCGAAAGCGGAGAACATTAATGTTATGCATCAACAACTGACAAATTCATTAAAGGAGTCCATATGGTGCTTGAAAGTGAAATCATTTGTTTAATTGAGGGTGTGTATATGTAACACATGATTTAATATATTGGTGCACGTATGTTTTTAAGTTTTATCATAGTATTCCTATTGATTTCATTTAGTTCACTTCTTACTCATCTAATGTGGTAGCACTTGTGTTTTGCTTACTTGTTTGTGGGTACTCTTACATATTACCAAAGGATAATAATTATTTTCTAACATTTAGATATGAATAGGATGTACGAAATAAAGTTAATATGATGCATTATAATTAGATATTATATCTTATATAGTATAGTATAGTGTATGTATACTACATAGATACATACAACATGGAATAACTTTAGATATTATACAACACTTATGTAAATTGATAATGAATATCATATATCTTGGTATATCGATGATTAAGTGAAAGCTGATTTTGCATTATCTATTATTGTCGCAGACGAAAATCAAGTTACAATACACGTATAGTTGACAAAAAATGACAAAAGGTGTGGAAAATGATGTCTCCCAAGTTGATGTAGATTCACAAAAAGGTATGTGGAGCATTTATAATAAACAAACAAACATTTTTCATATTTATGCTGATCTTAACAGTTTTGGCATCATTTAAACTTGTAGAAGTCGAGCCTTCTACTGAGGTAAATATCATATCATTGGTCAATAATGATGCCTCCCACGTTGTGTAGATTTACGAAAAGGTATGTATACCATTTATATAATAAAGAAAAGGCATTATACATATGTATCATGATTTAATAATTCATAATGTATATGCCATTACACTTACTGCTGCAGAAAAACAAAAAACATACAGTAGAGAATATTATGCACGAAATAAGGAGAAGATAAAAATGAGAAGAATGGCTAATGGTGAAGGAAGTAGTCGATCTACACCACTTATAAGAAATATCATTGAAGTGGAGACGACTCAGATGAATATTGAACCTTCAGAAAGGGTTCCATTAGGTAAAATTCTAAATGAAAGAATAATTACTTTATCAAATTATGGCAACAATACTATAACATATTAAATGGCCTTATGTGCAGAGAATATAACAAACATGGTTCATGCTGTACCAAGAAACAATCGTGACATGGCAACATCCCACCATCAACTTCTTAACCAGTTGAGTACGGACGGAACCCCTGTAAATGCATTACCCATTTCTCAAAGAATGATGATTGATAATAGAAATTATTATCAACAATGCAACGAAGGGAACAATATGTTAACCGGTGTTAGCACACAAGGAAGCTCTCAACGCTTAACAACTACCATTCAGACTACGGAAATGCAAAATGTCGACGGTCGAGAAGGAACGCGAGAAAGATCTTCAGGCTTGACCCATGAGCACTTCAATGGTAACAACTGATAACACCATTCTCAAATAAATTTTCTAAACCGTGTTTATGATTAACAGTTTTGGCATAATTTACATTTGTAGATGCCGACCCTTCTACTGAGCTAAATATCGTATCATTGGTCAATAATGATGTCTCCCACGTTGGTGTAGATTTACGAAAAGGTATGTATACCATTTATATAATAACGAAAAAGCATTGTACATGTATCATGATTTAATCATTCATAATGTATATGTCATCACACTTACTGTTGCAGAAAAACAAAAAACATACAATAGAGAATATTATGCACGAAATAAGAGAAGATAAAAATGAGAAGAATGGCTAATGGTGAAGGAAGTAGTCGATCTACACCACTTACAATGAGAAGAATAGCTAATGGTGAAGGAAGTAATCGATCTACACCACTTATAACAAATGTCGCTACCGTATCATCGATCAATTATGACATCCTTCGCCAGGACCAATACGATTTTGTTTATGATGATATCCCTACAGAACATCGTGTTTTACCGGAACAGAATCCATGTGTTCACTGTGGAGCAAAACGACTGCTTTTTGAATCTGATGGCTTTTGTTGCATGAGTGGGACGGTACAGTTGGCGTACTCACCCATTCCTGAAGAGTTATACGCACTCTTCACATCCGAATCTGAATTGGGGAGAATCTTCAGGCACAACATACGTGCATACAACACTAACTTTTCCTTCACATCAATGGGTGTGACACTGGATAGTTCAACTGCCAATATGAGATCCGGAGTGTATACATTCCGTGCACACGGAGCGATATATCATAGAACTGATCAGTTAGTTCCAAGGGATGGACAACCTAGGTACTTACAGTTATATTTTTATGATGATCAAGAGTTTTCACATAGACTCCAATGGCCAAATCTTGATAGAAACATTGTTGAAATACTGACACGTGTTCTAGCTACGAACCCGTATGCAATAACATTTCGAAGCCTTGCTGAGCTAGGACCTCTCGACAATTATAGAGTCACTTTGAACGCATCAGTCAACCTAGACCAGAGGGTATACAACAGGCCGACCACATCTGAGGTTTGATAAAAATAAAATGTACCCTATGCACATTTCCCATACATATTATACACGCCACTCAATTCTACCATTCTACAGGTTGCTGGGATTTGGGTTGAAGGCAATGACAACATCACCGCATACGAGAGAAGTATTATTGTCTACGGGAGATCTGACTATAGCCAAAGAATCCAATCAACATTCGCTTGTTATGACCCGTTGGGTTACCCACTGTTCTTTCCTAATGGTGAGCCTGGATGGCATTGCAAAATACCAAGACATGGAGTATCTATCAGTGAAACTGTTGATGAAGAAGAAAACATTGACGAATATGAAGACGGTATGTATGCTATATGTCTTAAACTTTTAACGTTATGATAAAGGTAGAAAATTACATTAGCTATTAATATCGTTGGTTTATAATTTTTCAATATCAAAACTACGCAGAGGCTAACGACAACAGAAGGAAGAAGCTTGTAACTATGCGAGAATACTATTGCTACAAGTTCCAAATTCGACCTGATGAGAACGTCCTTCTTTTAGGTGGGAGATTATTCCAACAGTTCGTCGTAGATACTTATATCAAGATCGAGACTTACCGATTGGATTTTATTCAAAGAAACCAGATGAGGATAAGATCAGATTTATACCAAGGTGTTGTAGATTGCGTCCACGCGGGTGAGGTTCAACCAAGCAGAATTGGACAACGGATTGTATTGCCTGCAACTTTCATTGGAGGGCCACGTGACATGCGGCGACGATTTTTGGATGCCATGAGTTTGGTTCAAGCTGACGGGAAACCTGGTATATTTCTCACGGTGACATGCAATCCAGGTTGGCCTAAAATCGTTCGTGAGTTATTGACCGGTCAGAGCTCAAACGATCGTCCAGATCTTGTTGCCAGAGTGTTTCGTGCCAAATTAGAGGATCTCAAGGAACAACTTTTCAAGAAGCATATACTAGGCAGAGTCGTGGCATATGTTTATGTTGTGGAGTTCCAAAAGCGTGGATTGCCACACGCCCATTTTCTGTTAATAATGGATCCTAGACATAAGCTGACCAATCCAGACGACTACGATAGAGTCGTTTGTGCAGAAATTCCAGATCCTACAAAGCATCTCCAACTACACCGCTTGGTCGCCAAACACATGATGCACGACCCTTGTGGTCATTTAAAACGAGACAATCCTTGTATGGAGGGTGAGCCAAGAAGATGTCGTTTCAGATACCCTAGGCAATTTACTGACAACACGACACACGCAGATGACTCATACCCTTTGTATCGTAGGAGAAATAATGGAATGCAAGTAGATGCTCGAGGAAGTACCCTTGATAATCGATGGGTTGTCCCGTATAACCCAAAACTCCTAATGATGTTCAATTGTCACATCAATGTTGAGGCTTGCTCCAGTATAATATCTGTAAAATATATATATTCAAGTATATTTACAAGGGTCATGATAAGCAGGTCGTCAGTGTCGATCTAGATGGAGATGGGACTGTTATTAACAAGATAAGAAGGTTTCAGGATGCGCGATATGTCTCGCCTCCGGAGGCAATATGGATAATTTTCAGTTTTAAACTCTCTCAAATGAATCCTAAGGTTATGGCCTTGCAACTTCATCTCCCGAATAACCAGTATGTTACGTTTTCAGATAATGATATAATGACAGACGTTGTTGATAGAGAGAGAGATAGGAGAACAATGTTAACTGCCTTCTTTCACATGAACAGAGTAGATGTGCGTGCAAGAAACTACTTGTATAGAGATTTTCCAAGATACTATACATGGGATGCAAGATCACGACAGTGGAATCCTCGAAGTAGAAACAGTTCCATGAGAGGACGATTGGTTTCTGCTAATCCATCTGAAGGGGAGCGGTTCTACATGCGTCTACTTTTGTCTCATATTAGTGGGCCTACATCATTTGAATACCTTTACACAGTTAACGGGATACGACACCCAACATTTCGAAAAGCAGCTCTAGAGAGAGGGTTAATAGAGAATGATGATAATCTTTCCCGATGTCTTGCAGAGGCCTCTGTGTTTCAGTTTCCAAGTGTTCTTAGAAGGCTATTTGCGACAATATTGATCTACCGTGAACCGGGAGATGTTCGCAAGTTATGGGATGCCCACTATGATTCCCTTTCTGAAGATTACATGCGGCAGTATGGCAATGTTCAAAGAGTCCAGGATATGGTCCTCACTGACATCATGGTCTTCTACAATCGATGGGTAAGGATTTGAATGATTTTGATCTTCCAACAATGAATACAAATGCCAGTTTACAAGATGGAGGCTTTCGTGAGGTACAAGAGGAGTACTCCATTGTCGTTGAACATGAACACTTGCAAGCACGATACTCTCTGAATACAGACCAAAAATCCGCTTTCGATGAGATCATGAGGCACGTTGAGACTGATTCTCCGGGTATGTTCTTCGTAGATGGTCCTGGTGGAACCGGAAAGATGTTTTTGTACAAAGCTTTGCTTGCTGAGGTCCGTTCTCGTGGTCTAATTGCACTTGCGACTGCTTCATCGGGCGTTGCAGCTAATAACATGCCGGGAGGGCGAACTGCCCATTTTCGATTCAAGATTCCCCTCAATTTGGACAATAACTCTATATGTAACATCAAACAACAGAGCGGAACGGCCCAACTACTTCGTGATGCAAGATTAATCATTTGGGACGAAGCATCAATGGCTAAAAGACAGGCGGTGGAGGCGCTCGATCGAACAATGCAAGACCTCATGGGAAACAGACTTCCATTCGGTGGAAAGATAATGGTGATGGGAGGTGATTTTAGACAAGTGTTACCGGTCGTGCGTCGTGGTACCCGAGCATAAATTGTCGACTCCAGCCTACGGATGTCACCTCTCTGGTATTCAATTAAAAAGATACGGTTAACGATCAATATGAGAGCGTTGGCTGATCCATGGTTTTCAGAGTTCCTTTTACGGGTTGGTGATGGAGATGAGGAAACAGTAGATGAGACTTTTATTCGCATACCTAATGACATGACAATTCCATACGACACTGAAGGTAACTCGAAGGATGCTTTGATTGATGCAATATTTCCATCTTTGCAAACCAACGGAGGTGCATCAGATTATATCATTTCCAGGGCGATCTTGTCAACTAAAAATCAGAATGTCGATGAGATTAATGATGAGTTGATCGAAAGATTCTACGGAGAAGAAAAGATTTACTACAGTTTCGACGAAGCTCAAGATGATAGGAACAACATTTATCCAATCGAATTCTTGAACTCACTAAGTGTTAGTGGTTTGCCACCTCATCGTCTTCGACTCAAAATTGGATGCCCGGTGATATTATTGCGAAATATCGACCCTACTAATGGATTATGTAACGGTACGCGATTGATATGCAAAGGTTTCCAACAAAACGTGATCGATGCAGAAATAGCCGTTGGTCAGCATGCTGGAAAGAGAGTATTTTTGCCAAGAATTCCTTTATGTCCCTCCGAAGACGGCATGTTCCCATTTAAGCTAAAGCGAAAACAGTTTCCAGTTCGCCTGAGCTTTGCTATGACAATCAACAAAGCTAAAGGACAAACGATTCCAAATGTAGGAGTTTATCTACCGGAATCTGTATTCTCTCATGGCCAACTTTACGTAGCATTATCTAGAGGTATATCACGAGGAACTACGAAGGTATTGGTGAAACCGTGTAAAAGAATTAATCGTCGTGGAGTCTATACGTCAAACGTGGTGTATCAAGAAGTTTTACGCGATTAGTAACGTACAAAAACTATCGATTATGTAACACTTGTTAAATTATGAGTATATATGCAAACTACATCGTTACAGTTGATGGTATCAAACTATGCATCTAATGTTCGATTTTTTGGTCGATTTTCACCGGTTTGTGTTGGATTCGCTATTGCATTCTCAATTATCTCCATCTTTCAGTTATTCCTCTTCGATTGAGAAGTGAGCTCTAATGAGACCTATGTATCAATTGAATTTTTTGACACATATTTAGCTAATGCCTATTTGATAAAAAATAATACAAAGCATGTACCAAAATTGAGAATTTTATTTGGTTAATCGAATTGTGTCCCGCCGCATCGCGCGGGCATACTGACTAGTTTATAATTAATTTATTTAGTATTCAATCTTCCTTATTGACACCAATTTTTTTAGGGAAATTAATTAAAATACCTTAAGTCAAACCATCTTTTACTGAAATACCCAAAATCTCTCCCACTTTGCAAAAATACCCCAAAAATCCGCGATGGGAGCCCGCGATCGCGGGCCAGGGACCATTTCTGACACTTTTTTAAACTTGCAGGGACCATTTTTGAAAAATGGCATCCCGCGATCGCGGGCTCATCCCGCGATGGGGTTATTTTTGTGACTTTTCAATTGCAAATGACCATTTTTGAAAAATTCCAGGGACCATTTATGAAAATTTTGATATTTTGGCACTGTTCACCCCATTTCGTCCATTTTTACGAATTTAAAATGAAATGTTACACTTTCAACCCCTATACTTATTTACTAAATTTACTTTATACATTTTACTTTCATTATTTTAATTTTACATTTAACACATATAATCGTTTATTAACTAAAATACGTTAAAAAAATACGTTTTAATTTTAACAAATTACACCATTATAATCGTCTCTTCGATACGTTCGAAATGAGCCCAATCTTGAATTTTTTTGGATTTATATATTTTAATATATATCATATACAGTTATACACTACATAGCTAATTAATGAGAATTTAGATCAGATTTATATGGTACTATCAAATGCAAGTTTCTATAATATAGATATTGTTCTACATTACATGATACCAATTTTTGCATCATATGAATCACTTCCAGACAACAAGAACCAATACCCCAATAGTCTCTGTATTAGGATTATCGCAAGTTTCTATAATATAGATATTGTTCTACATTACATGATACCAATTTTTGCATCATATGAATCACTTCCAGACAACAAGAACCAATACCCCAATAATCTCTGTATTAGGATTATCGCAAGTTTCATAAACCTACTTACTAGGTGTTGGAAATATGGGTTTTACTAAACTTTGGACACATTTAAATTTATATATATGTGTTATATATAACTAACTTTTAGTAGGTTTATGTTCTTCTATATGAGATCTTCGAAATGATATATAATGCGTCCAAAATAGAGTATGTGTGAAAGAGATATCGATACTCAAAGTTGAGTAAATGGATGAAATTAGCAAAACCAAATGAAGTAAACAGTAAGTCAATCACAATACTTTAACAAAATAAGTTAATACTAAAAATAACAATTATTTTATGTTACATAAACAACCTAACTTTGATTTATTTGACAATGGGCATAAATGGACTCCGCCATATGTATGCGAAATGCCTTGGCCTCGGCCTCGGTCTGGTCAGGGTGTACAAATACCACATCGTTATTTATCAAGATGTTGGCATTACGACATACCCAGACACCGCAATCCGCATTCATCCCGGCCTGCTGGGGTGTATTCTTGGCGAACTTATGGCGAAAGAGCTCTGACCTATCGCGACGCCTCGTGTCCTTGACCCGACAAAAGAAGTCAAATAGCACATCTTTAAACCTTCTCATCTGGTCTTCCAATTGGTCTCTGAAGAGATTGACACTATCGCTGTCATATATGGTCATGGTCATAGCGTCAAGCTCAAACACTCCAAGCAGCCAATGTTTGGGATGAATGCATATTGGGATGTACACATGAAATATTACAATATTAGACAACTTAGTTAGCAACAAAACAACTTAAATAAAATAAGAGTAAAACGATTTACATACCACATCGAGGAGAGCCCAAGAAACCCCTTCCACGCTGTTGCATGAGTTGGCCACGGAGGCGGGACCTTGATGGGGGAGCACCAGGTAGGCAAAGAAAATACTATACATTATGGTCCACCTGGTGTCTGTTCCACGATGTCTTTGCAACAGCGAGACCCAACAATCGATGTGCTATACATAAAAAATAGATGGTTAGACATGTAATATAAACATATTTGATTATATGACTATAGTTAAACTTCATACTAACCACATCCTGTAACTCAGACTCCAAAGGGTCATCCGTCAGCAATACTTGGAAAAAGCGGGGGGTGATTTCCAGGCTCAAGTAAGGGACGAATATCATGGGGGAGAGGTGACCAGTCCGATACATCCTCAATATTTCCGATGCCGGTTGAAGCTCCGGTGAAGGGACCTTTCCCTTTTTCTTTCCTCCCTTCTTTCCCCCGCTTTCTTTGCTTGTTTTTTAGCGGCCGGTGGTGTCGTAGATCCTTGTTGGCCAAACGGGTGACGAAACCATTGTGAAATTGATCGCGGCCGCTTTTGAGGGAGCGGGGTCACCTGTGGTGGTGGATCTACAACATCCATCGAGTCATCGTCAGGCTCCGAGAAGTGCTCCGAGAAGTGATCCTGGATAATAGGAGACCCCGTCTGAAAATTACGTTACTCAATGTTTTAAGTACAATTTAGGAAATGTTCACAATTAAACCAAAACTACCAAAATAACTTACAGTATGCATTTCCGGCCTGTAATAGTCATCGGCCGAACCGCCAAAGATGTTTGTGATTGATGTGGTGGCGAACGGTGGCGGCATCTGCGAGGTGTATGCCCCCGACATCCCGGCCTGCGTGACATTGATCATTAAAATAGTTACAAAATTAGGATTATCGATATATAACTATAATGGTTACTCAGTGTCACTAACACTCTCCGGGATAGTAGAATATGATGTGGTGGCGAACGGCGGCGGCATCTGCGAGGTGTATGCCCCCGACATCCCGGCCTGCGTGACATTGATCATTAAAATAGTTACAAAATTAGGAACAAACATATAACTATAATGGTTACTCAGTGTCACTAACACTCTCCGGGATAGTAGAATATGATGTGGTGGCGAACGGCGGCGGCATCTGCGAGGTGTATGCCCCCGACATCCCAGCCTGCGTGACATTGATCATTAAAATAGTTACAAAATTAGGAACAAACATATAACTATAATGGTTACTCAGTGTCACTTACACTCTCCGGGATAGTAGAATAGGATGTGGTGGCGAACGGCGTTTCCGACATCCCGGCCCCCGACATCCCGGCCTGCGTGACATTGATCATTATAAGAGTTACAAACTTAGGAACAAACATAATGGTTACTCAATGTCACTTACATTTTCAGGGATTGACGGATAGGATGTGGTGGCAAACGTCGCCTGTGCCCCCTGTCCGAACGGAGCGGGGATCGGTGTCGTACTCGACAGCTAAAACAAATTTAGAACGTAATATTAATATACAAACTAAATAAACGTGGCCAACAAATTAAGTTAAACACTAACATTGACAGCGCTAAACTGTCTGTAGACTTCCTCCAGATAGTGTACACGTGTCTCTAGCGGCCCGTGGACGTAGTCCCACAGGACTTCATGTGAGCCACGTTGTGGCTCGTAGGAAGGGCCCGCCTGATATGGATTGTAGGAGGAGGAAGGGGGCGCCTGGTAGGAGGAGGAAGGGGCCGGCTGGTAGGAGGAGGAACGGGCCGGCTGGTAGGAGGAGGAAGGAGGCCTGTCGTCGTTTTCCTCATCTTCGCCAGATGTGGAAGTAGGGGGACGTCGAGCCCTTTACGCCTCTGCGTCAATAAAGGCCACGCTGTCTCTGTACCAATCTGTGCCCATCTCGTTGACAGTAGGCACAAGGCGATCGAAAGGCAAGAGTGGCTGCTAAATATATGATAAAACATAAAAGAAATTAATAAGCGGGACTAACGTATGCAAATTGTAAACATGGTAAAAGAACTTACATTTCTAGACGCATTGAAGAACTGAAACCAAAGCGACCTACTTAGGGTAACACGCTTGTCCCAACGGGTTCCCCTAAGTACTCGATCGTCGCGCTTGACGAAATATCGGATTGATGCGGGAAACATCTCCAAGATCCATATCTGGAATTAGACAAGAAGAGCAAGTACGTAAAAAGAAAAGCCAAACAGTTTGTATGTATTATTAACAATTGTTATACTACGTATCTAACCTTGAAGGCGTATGTAAAACCACAAAGATTCATCTTTGCATGTCGATCAACGCGTCTGGCTATGGCTCGGTGCAGAATAGAGTAGCAATGTGTCCAGATATGGCTACCCCACGGGTAGCTGTTAAACAGCTCAAGGTCCTCGACGGCCCTAAGGACCGTCTCGGAAGCATACTGGCTATACTCACGGCCCAAGAAGCCCATATCCACGATCACCACCAAGCATACACGGACAACATCGTCGTCGGTTAGGGCACTAAGGCCCTCTTTCATCATTTCCCGGGCTGCCTTCAGCTTCAAACGAGATGCTGAAATGCCCCAAACCCTAGGAACGAAGGAGCAGTCTTCTAAGGGAGGAAGGGGGGAGCCTCTCCAAAACGTAGTCCTGTAATTAGACAGAACTCACGACGCCCAAAATGCAATTGAGAGCCGAAGAAATCAAAAAGCATCTCCTCCGGCTCAGCGTTGGCGTCCTCGACCTCCAACTGTAGAAACATGTGTACTAGCATAGGGTCGCCACCAGAGTAAGACACATCCATCCATGGCCCGAACGGTGTCCCTCTATAGATGGTCTCAAGGGTATTCGCGCGATCACCTAATCCCCTAAAGCGGTTTCTTAAGTCCTCGATGTAGGAAACTTTGCACTTTAGCGTCAAGTCGATGTTAAAGAAATCCCTCTACATAGTCATTCACAGATGTTATAGTTAGTGTTATATATAGATGTTGCGGTTTATTTTATTTCAACGTATCATATTGTTATATATAGATAAAGTGTGGTGGCATTTTATTTCAACGTATAATAGTGTTATATATAGATAAAGTGAGGTTTATTTTATTTCAACGTATCATATTGTTATATATAGATAAAGTGCGGTTTATTTTATTTCAACGTATCATATTGTTATATATAGATAAAGTGCGGTGGTATTTTATTTCAACGTATAATAGTGTTATATATAGATAAAGTGCGGTTTATTTTATTTCAACGTATCATATTGTTATATATAGATAAAGTGCGGTGGTATTTTATTTCAACGTATAATAGTGTTATATATAGATAAAGTGCGGTTTATTTTATTTCAACGTATCATATTGTTATATATAGATAAAGTGCGGTGGTATTTTATTTCAACGTATAATAGTGTTATATATAGATAAAGTGCGGTTTATTTTATTTCAACGTATAATAGTGTTATATAGAGATAAAGTGCGGTGGTATTTTATTTCAACGTATAATAGTGTTATATATAGATAAAGTGCGGTTTATTTTATTTCAACGTATAATAGTGTTATATATAGATAAAGTGCGGTTTATTTTATTTCAACGTATCATATTGTTATATATAGATAAAGTGCGGTGGTATTTTATTTCAACGTATAATAGTGTTATATATAGATAAAGTGCGGTTTATTTTATTTCAACGTATCATATTGTTATATATAGATAAAGTGCGGTGTTATTTTATTTCAACGTATACTAGTGTTATATATAGATAAAGTGTGGTTTATTTTATTTCAACGTATCATATTGTTATATATAGATAAAGTGCGGTGGTATTTTATTTCAACGTATAATAGTGTTATATATAGATAAAGTGCGCTTTATTTTATTTCAACGTATAATAGTGTTATATAGAGATAAAGTGCGGTTTATTTTATTTCAACGTATAATAGTGTTATATATAGATAAAGTGCGGTTTATTTTATTTCAACGTATCATATTGTTATATATAGATAAAGTGCGGTTTATTTTATTTCAACGTATCATATTGTTATATATAGATAAAGTGCGGTGGTATTTTATTTCAACGTATAATAGTGTTATATATAGATAAAGTGCGGTTTATTTTATTTCAACGTATAATAGTGTTATATATAGATAAAGTGCGGTTTAGGGACCCTAGTTGGCATTCTTAAAAGTTTAGGACCTAATTGGCATTCTTAAAAGTTTAGGGACCTAAGTTGTCATTCTTAAAACCGTAGGGACCTAAGTTGTCATTCTTAACATTTTTTTATAAAAAACACATTCTTAACAATTTTTTTTATAAAATGTGTTTTTTATAAAAAATTGTTAAGAGTTTGTTTTTATAAAAAAATTGTTATAGTTTTATGGTTTTATGTTTGAATGTGATATTTGTATGTTATAATGTGTATGTTGTTATAGTGTGTTTTTTCATATAAAAATTGTTAAGAGTGTTTTTTTATAAAAAAATTGTTAAAAATGTGTTTTTATAAAAAAATTGTTAAAAGTGTGTTTTTATAAAAAAAAACACATTTTTAACAATTTTTTTTAAAAACTGTTTTTATAAAAAAAAATAACAATTTTTTTATAAAAAAACACATTATAAAAACCATAAAACTATAACAATTTTTTATAAAAACACACTCTTAACAATTTTATATGAAAAAACACACTATAACAACATACACATTATAACATACAAATATCACATTCAAACATAAAATCATAAAACTATAACAATTTTTTTTATAAAAACACACTCTTAACAATTTTTTATAAAAAAACACATTTTTAACAATTTTTTATAAAAACTGTTTTTGTAAAAAAAAAATTAACAATTTTTTTTATAAAAAAACACATTATAAAAACCATAAAACTATAACATTTTTTTATAAAAACACATTGTTTTTATAAAAAATTGTTAATGGTGTGTTTTTATAAAAAAATTGTTAATAGTGTGTTTTTATAAAAAAAAACATTGTTAACAATTTTTTTATAAAAACTCACTCTTAACAATTTTTTATAACAAAACACTCTTAACAATTTTTTTATGAAAAAACACACTATAACAACATACACATTATAACATACAAATATCACATTCAAACATAAAACCATACATATCATGTTAAACATACAACATATTCAAACATAAGTTATAAACACTATAACAACCTACAAATCATATATCTTAACTTAAAATAACATACAAAAAATAACATACAAAAAATAACAAAAAACATAAGGAAAACATACCACAGAGGTAATACGAGACATCTTCACAAAACCCGAACGCGTATTCCATACGACAAAATTGAGAGAGTGGGAGAAAATTGAGAGAGTTTGATTAAAAATTGAGAGAGTGATTAAAAAATTGAGAGTGGCCGTGTCTTGGTCCCCCCCCCCCTTATATAGTGCGGCCGAAGAAACAATTAGGGTTTAGGGTTCGTCAAAGGGATTTTAGGGTTAACCCTGTGCCGACACGTGGCACAGGAGCCCGCGATCGCGGGAGATCAAAGAAAGTCAATCGCGGACAGGGACCAAAAATGCACACGCGGGCATTCTTGAGGGGGGAAAGCTGTACCGCGGGTATTCTTGAGGGACCAACGCGGGCAAAGTGGGCAAACTTTGGTGACACGTGTAGCCCGCGATCGCGGGGGTCAATGAGTCAAACGCGGGCAGGGACCAAAACTGCACACGCGGGCATTCTTGAGGGGGGGAAGCTGGACCGCGGGCATTCTTGAGGGACCAACGCGGGCAAAGTGGGTAAACATTGGTGACACGTGGCCTAGAGCCCGCGATCGCGGGCTCCATCGCGGATTTTTAGGGCATTTTTGCAAAATGGGAGAGATTTTGGGTATTTCAGTAAAAGATGGTCAAACTTAGGGTATTTTAATTAATTTCCCATTTTTTTAAGTACAAGATTAAATTTTATATATATAATTATTTAGTGTTCTTTTATTTTCTATTTTAATATAAGTTTCTTTAAGTTAATGATCTGATGGAATTTAGATGTTTTTTTTCATTTTTGGGTGGTTTTTTTTATGTTCTTTATAACTTTTAAAATTAGTGTTTTTTAACGACGGTTAATTTATAAAACGTTTTGTTTGATATGTGTTTTTGAAATTACCCATGATTGATCAATTCCATATTAAATGTGGTATCTTTAACTAGTAAATTTTAATAGAGTTACTTTAAATGTAAAAAAAGATGAATAATTTGTTCAATGTCAATGAGGAACTATCAATCGATTTATTATGGAGAAGTTGGGATGTAGTACAAAAAATACTATAATAAAAACAATCAAGGGCCATATTTAGTTCATCGCACGGGATCTCCAAAATGTCAGGACCGACGCTGCAAGCACCAGATGGTTGTGGAAACTCTGGCATCCAAAGCTTGTTATCTCGAGTGTACTTCCACCATCTGCAAAGCTCAATGCATAAGTAAGAATATTTCGTATGTAACTTTTTTGTATTTTTTCATAATTAACATGTATGAATAGACTATTTAATAAGACTTAAATTTATAGGACCAAACAATATATTGTACGCATCATATAAAGTTATTGTTACGATGAGTTGATAGAACACTTTTAAAAGTCCAGTTTTTTTTTAACAATTTTGAAATAAAATGTAAAGTTCGATTTTTGTAAGACAGTATTTGAAAAAAGGTATTGTAAAAACAAGTGTCTTTATTTCATAAAATACTTGTTAGGGTATTCAAATACGTGTTAGTCTAGATCTTGTTCCTATAAATACATATACACAAGTGTCAAGGTTCAAACGAGAAGTTAAATATTTTACGAATGGATTATGTAACGACACGCGATTGATATGCAAAGGTTTCCAACAAAACGTGATCGATGCAGAAATAGCCGTTGGTCAGCATGCTGGAAAGAGAGTATTTTTGCCAAGAATTCCTTTATGTCCCTCCGAAGACGGCATGTTCCCATTTAAGCTAAAGCGAAAACAGTTTCCAGTTCGCGTGAGCTTTGCTATGACAATCAACAAAGCTCAAGGACAAACGATTCCAAATGTAGGAGTTTATCTACCGGAATCTGTATTCTCTCATGGCCAACTTTACGTAGCATTATCTAGAGGTATATCACGAGGAACTACGAAGGTATTGGTGAAACCGTGTAAAAGAATTAATCGTCGTGGAGTCTATACGTCAAACGTGGTGTATCAAGAAATTTTACGCGATTAGTAACGTACAAAAACTATCGATTATGTAACACTTGTTAAATTATGAGTATATATGCAAACTACATCGTTACAGTTGATGGTATCAAACTATGCATCTAATGTTCGATTTTTTGGTCGATTTTCACCGGTTTGTGTTGGATTCGCTCTTGCATTCTCAATTATCTTCATCTTTCAGTTATTCCTCTTCGATTGAGAAGTGGGCTCTAATGAGACCTATGTATCAATTGAATTTTTTGACACATATTTAGCTAATGCCTATTTGATAAAAAATAATACAAAGCATGTACCAAAATTGAGAATTTTATTTGGTTAATCGAATTGTGTCCCGCCGCATCGCGCGGGCATACTGACTAGTTTATAATTAATTTATTTAGTATTCAATCTTCCTTATTGACACCAATTTTTTTAAGTACAAGATTAAATTTTATATATATAATTATTTAGTGTTCTTTTATTTTCTATTTTTGATATTTTAATATAAGTTTCTTTAAGTTAATGATCTGATGGAATTTAGATGTTTTTTTCATTTTTTGGTGGTTTTTTTGTATGTTCTTTATAACTTTTAAAATTAGTGTTTTTTAACGACGGTTAATTTATAAAACGTTTTGTTTGATATGTGTTTTTGAAATTACCCATGATTGATCAATTCCATATTAAATGTGGTATCTTTAACTAGTAAATTTTAATAGAGTTACTTTAAATGTAAAAAAAGATGAATAATTTGTTCAATGTCAATGAGGAACTATCAATCGATTTATTATGGAGAAGTTGGGATGTAGTACAAAAAATACTATAATAAAAACAATCAAGGGCCATATTTAGTTCATCGCACGGGATCTCCAAAATGTCAGGACCGACGCTGCAAGCACCAGATGGTTGTGGAAACTCTGGCATCCAAAGCTTGTTATCTCGAGTGTACTTCCACCATCTGCAAAGCTCAATGCATAAGTAAGAATATTTCGTATGTAACTTTTTTGTATTTTTTCATAATTAACATGTATGAATAGACTATTTAATAAGACTTAAATTTATAGGACCAAACAATATATTGTACGCATCATATAAAGTTATTGTTACGATGAGTTGATAGAACACTTTTAAAAGTCCAGTTTTTTTTTAACAATTTTGAAATAAAATGTAAAGTTCGATTTTTGTAAGACAGTATTTGAAAAAAGGTATTGTAAAAACAAGTGTCTTTATTTCATAAAATACTTGTTAGGGTATTCAAATACGTGTTAGTCTAGATCTTGTTCCTATAAATACATATACACAAGTGTCAAGGTTCAAACGAGAAGTTAAATATTTTACGAAGGCAAGAAGTTTCAATACCATATATGATTATACACAAGCTTAATCATTGTCACGATCGATTCCAAACAAGAATAATTATATTTAGAAATCAGAATTAAAGAATCTTGCGGAATAGAACTTTAATTCAAACACACTCAATGAACAACTAATCAGAAAACACAATCTGTTTGTATTCAATACTTCAACTCACAAGTTTACAACCAAACCTCAATCTTGTTTTAACAGGCTCAACAAGACGACTTCTACTTCTCTAGAAATAGGGTTCTATACCTTGAGGTTAATTCTCTCTAAAACAAAAACGAATTCTAAAAAATCACACCGAATAGCTATCTATCAAAATCTATTTATACTAAATAATTACAAGATAACTATCAAAACAAAATTGATCTTCAGAATATTCTTTCATGCTTATCTTCAATCATTCCATCTTTATCTCCAACATTCTCGCATTCCATAATTATGATCACAAGCAGTATTAACATCGTTATGCACAAGCAGTACTAACATTGTTCCAGCAGCATTAACTTTTACTGGCAGTAGTATTGTTGTTCTGGCAGTACTAACCATACTTGGCAAATCTTCAGTTCCCAACAATCTCCCCCTAACTTGACTTTTTAGGTTAAGAAGTCAAGTTCTTCAGATGATGCTTCCAAAACCTAATCATGAACACATAAATCAGGATTCAAACCCAGGCTTTGATTGATAATCCTTCTCACCAAGTATCTTCCCATTTCAGAATCCTTGTTGCAAGCCAACTTAGCATGTAGCATTCCATTCAACCTTTTCTTGCTGTGCTTGTATGCAACATCCACCAAATAATACTCATGATATGTACAGTCAAGTGTGATGACATACACTCCACATTTTTCAATGAGCATCCAGTTGGTAATGGCTTGAAAATTTCTTTCTATCATATACTGAACTGCTTCTGGTTTGAACATTAGGCACAGGTATTCAAGAACCAATTTGGTGATAGACATCCCTTTCTCATTCAGCATATTTCCATACAACTTCATTCCAACCTTGTACATCTCCTCTACGTCAGATCTAGAGCACATTCTGATAAGTCTTCCCCATGTAGAACAGATCTCATACTTCCCATCTGCTCTTTTGACTCTAATGTACTCCTTTCTCTGATCTACCAAGGTATCCCAGAAGATGATCTCAGGAGGCATGGAAGATAATGGGTCAACTTTGATTGGATCAGTATCAACCATAGTGATATACATATCACATTGAGCATTACTTGGTTGACCTGATGGAGTTGCTACTTCTTCTTCAGCAACCTTTGTATCATCTTTCTTTTCTGGAACATCCTCTTCTTTTTCTTCTTCTACCACTGGTTCTACCCTAGGTTTCTTGACAAATTTCCTCTTGGTAGCTATAGACTTGTTTCTTGTTCTTTTCAGTGACACCAGCTTTTCACCCAGGGTTTCTTCTTGCTTTTTAGGAGTGTCATGTTTGGCTTTAATCAAAGCCTCTGCAACTTCAACTTCTTCCAAAGTAGGCATTTTAGTTTCTGTTGCTTCATTTGTTTCTGCTGCTTCTTCCTTTGTAGATACTGCTTCTTGCATGGTTTCTGCTGCTTCTTTTGTTTCTGCTGCCTCTGTAATGGTTTCTGCTGCTTCTTTTGTTTCTGCTGCCTCTGGAATGGTTTCTGCCGCTTCTGCTTTTTGACTTTCATCAGCATTAACCGTTTCTGCTGTTGGTTCAGTTTCTTCTTCTTTCTGAATTTAAGCAGCATTAACCTTTTCTGCTGCATGATCAGTTTCTGCTTCTTTTGCAATTTCTTCAACACACTCATTCTCCCCCTTTTCCTGTGCACTCTCCATGTTGAATTCAGCTTCTGACTCCCCCTTTTTGGGAGCATCATTGTTGGGGCTTCTTCTTTTAAGAACATACTGAGCTTTCTTCTTCCTGTGCATCAACTTTGTAATCAGCTTCTTATGCTTCTCAAGCTGTGTTTGTTGATATAGGACCACTTTCTTGAGTCCATCTATCTCCTTTTGCTGACTTACAACATCTGTGTTGATATTGGCAATGGTTTCCATCAATTCCTCATATGTATATCTATCCTCACCTTGTTTAGGAGTTTTTACTTCCTTTAAAGGATCACTGGAAATTTTAGTAGGTGTCTTTTGCCTAGCAAAAGCACTGCCTACCCCCGTGGTTTCTTGGCACCTGGGACCTCTGAATGATTTCTCATTCTGAGTTGCCGTGAGGAAGGTCTTAGTTATGTTACCACTGTCCTTCTCTGTGCTAGCAGAAGTAGTGGCAGCCTTGCTACTCACATGCTCAACCTTCTCCTTAGTGAGCACCTTCTTGGGGTTGGGAGACACCCCTGTGGTTTCCCTTTTGATATTCTCTATTGGAGAATGCTCCAATAGAGGGCTTAAAGGCTTTGGGCTTGTAGGAGGTACATCAAGGGAAGGAGCCTTGTGTACCATTCTTCTTGTAAACTTTTTGGTTATGAGAGGAGTGGGTCTTTGAAGAATGGACTGAGGAATTTCTTTGGTGATTGAAGGTGGGGTTTGGCTATCAGTGGGTTGGTCTAATGAGGGCCTTGACCCTGATGCCATACCTTCTTGTGTGTGGGACACACCCATCATTGTAGAGAACAATGGAGTGTCAACTCCTTCCGAGTCCCTGGAAGTTCTTCTCATATTTGAGAAGACCTTTCCTTTAGGGGGTTTTGGTACATATACCTCAGTAAATTGAGGCAAATCCGTCAATTCCTGAGTAATCACTGCTTGGACAAACCTTGGGTACATATAAAAACTCTTTTTGGATTCCAGGTTTGACACAAGATCATTGAAAATCATTTGTGAAAAATTAAACTTCCTGGCAGTGGCCAAGCAGACCAGGGCATAAGCAATGGTACTGCTAAACTCACTCCATCCAGTAGTTTTCTTTGAAATGCAATGCATTAAGGTATGAACAAAGAATCGCCATTGTGTAGAAAATTTAGACTTGAAAAACTTAAAGATTCCAATGGGACCTTCATACCCCATTCTTGTTAAAGTTGAGTATAGATCGTCATCAGGAATATACGTCATACCTGAGGCATCATCCAATCGAAGAGTGATGCGAATAAGCTCCTCTGTAACATTCAAGGGTTTGTCACACACCCTTGTTTTGATGATTTTCTGCCCATCTTCAGACACCACGGTGGCATTTTCCCAGAACTGCTTCTGATGCTCGGTGTAGATTGTCGGGGTCACCGTTAGGGCATAGGATATATGCGTGTATTTGAGGAAATCCACAATGTCGTGAAAACCTGCGGACTGTTTTGGCTTCTGGAGCATGGCAATCTCGTTGTGTTCGTCGATAAACTCCATTGTACCTGAGGATTCTTGACAGAAAACAGAGATTCTTGGGAGAGAATAGTTAGAAAGAGAGAGAGATGAATAGAATTCAAAGAGACGTTATGAACTTTGGCGGGCTGAAAGAGGTATTTATAGCAGTATTAGCCCTAATTTTTCTTTTAAAGCAGTATTAACGACACATGCAGTATTAAGTACGAAGCAGTATTAACTATGTACTGGCAGTAGTAACTATGCACTGGCAGTAGTAACTATGCACTGGCAGTAGTAACTATGCACTGGCACTAGTAACTATGCACTGGCAGTAGTAACTATGCACTGGCAGTAGTAACTATGCACTGGCAGTAGTAACTTTTCAGCACTTGTCAATCTGAGTCATACAGAAGATCCTGAGAAGAAGAGTTAGTAGTACCAAATATAGAAGGAAATACAGGTATAAAAACTGAAGATCATGACTTTATTCAAGGTTGATCATGCCCACACTTGTTACCAAGAAAGTGAATCTACCCACATCAAAAGCTTTTGTGAATAGATCAGCAAACTGGTCATTGGTATGAACTTTAGCAACTTGAATTAATTTCTTTTCATTACAATCTCGAATAAAGTGATACCTGATCTCTATGTGCTTTGTTTTTGAGTGTTTGACTGGATTATTAACAATGCTAATAGCATTGTTGTTGTCAATGAAGATTGGAGTGTGAAGAAATGTTACCCCATAGTCCAACATCTGATTTTGTATCCATAGAACCTGAGAGCAGCAGCTTGCAGCAGCTATATACTCAGCTTCTGTTGTAGATAAGGACACTGTGGTTTGTTTCTTACACTGCCAAGATACTAGTCTTGCACCCAAAAAATGACATCCACCTGAAGTAGACTTCCTATCCATGTTAGCTCCACCCAAGTCACTATCTGAGTATGCAAGTAGATCAAAGGATGATTCATAAGGATACCAGAGACCTAATCTAGGTTGCCCTCTTAGGTATCTAAATATCCTCTTGACTGCATAAAGGTGTGATTGCTTTGGTGTAACTTGAAATCTGGCACATACATATACTGGAAACATAATATCTGGTCTAGAGGCTGTGAGATACATGAGTGATCCAATCATTGATCTGTAATGATGGACATCCACATCCTCCCCCTCAAGATCAGCATTGATCTGTTTGTGTGTCTCCATTGGTGTGCTTGCTGGATTTGAGTCTGATAATCCAAACTTATCCAGGATGTCTTTCACATATTTGGATTGGCATATGAAAATCCCATCCTTCTTCTGTTTCACCTGAAGCCCAAGGAAGAAAGTAAGTTCACCCATGGAACTCATCTTGAAGCTCTTGTGCATTAACTCCTCAAAGTCTTTACACATGTGATCATTTGTGGATCCAAAGATAATGTCATCCACATAGATCTGAACAAGTAGGGTGTCCTTCTTTTTCCTTTTAATGAATAAGGTCTTATCAATGATTCCTCTTTCAAATCCATTTTCCAAGAGATAGGTAGACAGGGTGTCATACCATGCTCTTGGGGCTTGATGTAGACCATAAAGTGCCTTCTTTAACTTGTACACTCTGTCAGGATACAATGGATTCTCAAATCCAGGGGGTTGACAGACATACACTTCTTCATCTATAGTCCCATATAGAAAAGCACTTTTTACATCCATCTGGTAGACCTTGAACTTCATTTATGAGGCATAGGCTAGAAACAACCTAATTGCCTCAATCCTTGCAACTGGAGCAAAGACTTCCTCATAGTCTATACCCTCTTCCTGAGTATACCCTTGTGCAACCAGCCTGGCTTTGTTCTTGATCACAATTCCTCTCTCATCCTTCTTATTTCTGAAAATCCACTTGGTGCCAATTGCCCTATGACCTTTTGGAAGGTCCACCAAGTTCCAAACATTCTGTAGCTTGAACTGTAGCAGCTCCTCTTGCATTGCTTCTATCCAACTTGGATCTTTCATAGCATCATAAGCCTTTTTTGGCTCAATTTGGGATAGAAAGCAAGTGAGTACAGTATTAACTGTATTTTGCTGATCTTGTAGCTCTTGAAGTCTGCTTTGATTCCTAGTCATCATGGGAGAAGCAATGTCTCCAATTACCAACTCAGGAGGATGATTTTTCTGAGTTCTTGATGGATGACCAGATTCCTCTTGTAACTTCACATCCAGATTTGACTCATTTAAGTCTGGATTTTCTTCAGCTTCTTCAGTCACTTTCAGACTCTCTGGAATTTGGACTTGAAGGCTGATTTTCCTCTATTCTTCTCTCTTCTTCATTCTGAATGGGTTCAGCTTCCTTTTCTTGTTCACAGAAGTCAACAGGATCAATGGTAGGGAGTGGAAATATCACAGACTGAATTTTGTGATCTGATGGTGGTGCATCCCTTTGTCCTGCATTTACATCACTACTGATACCCAAAGAATTAGTGAGTGAATCAATGTCAAATAGCCAATCAGGACCTGAACCAATAGGATTTGGTGTGTTCTCATTGCATTTGACATTGTCACTTTCTTCAATTATTCTAGAAGAGGTATTAAACACTCTGTAAGCCTTACTCTGAGATGAGTAACCAACAAGAAAACCATCATCTGCTTTGCTATCAAACTTACCTAAGTGAGATTTGGTAGTGAGAATTGTACAAGGACACCCAAATGGTTTGAAAAATCCAATAAATGGTTTCTTTTTCTGAAAAGGCTCATAAGGTGTCTTGTTTTTAGGCTTTATTACTAAAACTCTGTTTTGGACATAACAAGCAGTATTAACTGCTTCTGCCCAAAAAGTAGTGGGTAATTTTGAATCAGCTAACAGAGATCTAGCAGCCTCAATCAGTGTCCTATTCCTTCTCTCAGCAACACCATTCTGTTGTGGAGTCCTAGGAGTAGGGGTGTTAACGAGTCGAGCTTTTAACGAGCTACTCGAGCTCGAGCTCGTTTATCTAGAGCTCGAGCCTAATAGCTGTCGAGCTCGAGTCGATCTTGAACAAAAAATAAAGCTCGCTTAAGTTAACGAGTCGAGCTCTATAACACCGATGTTCGACTCGACTCGTTCGAAAGCTCGATTAAGCTTTACGAGTCGAGTCGAGTCGAGCCGAGCCATTCGAGCATACACTTTTTTGAGCCTCGCATATTTATATGTTTACAAGTTATATAATCAAAATATAAAAATTATCGATCTTGACTACATAAACGAGTTAATCGATCTCGAATTCGAGCTCATAAACGAGCATCGAGCTCGAGCTCGAACATTGAAAAAATAATCGAGCTCGAGCTCGAGCCCGAATTTGAAAAATTAATCGAGCTCGAGTCGAGCTCGATCCTGATATTATTTTTTCGAGCTCAGCTCGAATAACTTGCTACTCGACTCGGCTCGGCTCGTTAACACCCCTACCTAGGAGCACTGTATTGTCTCTCAATTCCTTTTTCCTCACAAAAGGTGTTTAGATCAAGGTTTTTAAATTCAGTCCCATTATCTGATCTAATGACTTTCACTTTTTGATTTGATTGGTTTTTAATTCTAAGAATAAAAGATTTGATCAGTCCACTTGTCTCATCTTTAGTTCTCAGAAAATATACCCAAGTAAATCTAGAGTAATCATCAATAATAACTAAACAGTATGACTTCTTGCCAATGCTCATGACATTTGTAGGGCCAAACAGATCCATATGCAACAACTGAAGAGGATTTGGGATAGTGTTTATCTCTTTGGACTTATGAGAAGTTTTGTGTTGTTTGCCTTTGAGACAAGCAACACAATGATCATCACATGAATAAACTTTTGATGGTAAACCCCTAACAAGATTATTTTTAACAAGTTTATTCATTGTTTTAAAATTCATGTGACACATCCTTCTGTGCCAAAGTGATGATTCATCCATTGAAGCTTTTGATACCAAACAGTTTAGGGATGAATCAGATGAAACACTTTCTAAATCTAAACAATACACATTATCCTTTCTAGGAGTTCTCAATAGTATCATGTTTTCATCAACTACTTTGAATCCAGGAGCAAGAATAATGCATTCAGAATCAGTAAATAATATACTATGTTTCTTGTCACAGACCTGTGATACACTTAACAGGTTGTATCTCAATTGCTCAACATAGTAAACATCCTCAAATGTCATCTTACCTTTTGATACATCACCTTTACCACTTATCTTACCTCCTGCAGGATTATTCCCAAAAGCAACATGTCCTCCATCAATTCTTTTGAAATTCTTGAGGCAGGCCATGTTACCTGTCATGTGCCTGGAGCAACCACTATCAACATGCCAGATGCTCTTCCCCTTGAGCTGTTGGTTGCCCTGCACATAAGATAAATCAATTAGTTTTTATTGGGAACTCAAGCCAAAGTGGTCTTGGGTCTCCCTTGCTCATCAAAGTACTTACATTCAGTTTGGATAAGTTTTTCAACCTGAGGAACTTCAGTACTGGAGTACTTTGTCAAGATGATTGGTCTAGCAGCACAAACACTAGAAGCAGTATTATCTTTAGAAGAAGTACTAACAGTGTTAGCAGTACTAACACTGCTAGCAGCAGTATTGCTTCTAGAAGAAGTACTAACAGTGTTAGAAGCACTAACACTGCTAGCAGCAATACTATCTGAAGCAGCAGTACTACCATTAGTGCTTTTAGGAACCCACATTGTGACACATTCTTTTTCAGTCTTTTTCCTTATGTGACTTTTGGATTTAGCTTGTTTCTTAGCCACATGGTTTCTTACAGGCTTCCTATAACCATTTGATTTTTGAAAAGTTCTTTGAAAATGTATCCTTTGGTTAATAGGATTGAAATAACAGTGTTTGGCAAGGTGATTCAATTTGCCACAGATAAAACAAGGTTTTGGTCTGTTAATCCTTTGCAGATCAACTCCTTGTTTTTGAGCCCACTGATTATTCCAGTTTCTCTGATTTCCCCTCTTTTTATCATGTTTTTGGGGCTCATTCTTTTGAGAATTCTTGCAAGAACAATGTTCACAAGTATTGGAATTCACAACAGTGGTCTGTGTATAATGAACTCCCTTTCCTTTTTCAGATCTTTTCATCTCATTGTTCTTATCCCAGGGACTTCCACCTTCCTCATTAGTCTTGATGTAATTCTCTAAGGGGATCTCACCACTGACATTCTTGTTCCTTTTCTTAGACTCTTCTTTTTCAGTTTTATCCTCAACAACAACTTCATCTAATGGATCTACTTTAGTAGCTCCTTCAGGTAAGTCCTTCCTATCCTTGGTTTCTAACAGGTCTGACCTAGGAGGGATGTATGTGTTGTTGTAGGGTGGGGTGTGGCATTGTACCCTATGCCTGGTTTCATCTTACTGTGGATTTGAGCATTTATTATGGTGTCCATGACTTTAGAAGCACATGAAAACTTTTCAACATCAAGTTTTACTTTCTCAAGTTCTCCTTTTAATTTCTCACATTCCTCCCTAGACTCTTTCAGTTGGAACTCCAGACCATTCTTTTCCCACTTCCAGTAGTTTGTATCATATGAGTGTTGAAGTTCATTGGCTTGAAAAGCCTTAATTTGTTCTTCAAACCTCTCAACAATCACTACATAATCTCTTCTATCCTTTTCTAATCTCTTAAGGTCATCACACATTCCCTGGTTGTGATCTCTATACCTTTTCACAGTGTCTATACAAGCTTGAGAACAGAGATTAGATTTTACCTCAGTAGGAAGATCTGAGACTTCTTCCATGAGTGCATGATTCTGAATTGCCTCTTCTGCTTGATCACTCCAATCAAATCCCATTCCTTGTTGAGAAACAAGGGCTTGAACAGAGTTTCTGTTCTGGTTGAAGCTTCCAGTCTGAGCTTGTTGATGGTTGTTTTGAGATACTCCACCTCTGCATTCTCTGGCAAAGTGTCCCATCTTATGACACTTGTAGCATTCCACCTTAGACTTGTCAAACCCAGCACCATCTTCTCTTCTTTGGGAAAAGTTGTTTCTCCCAGTCCTCTTTATGAACTTCTTCACCCTCATAGAAAGCATAGCCATCTGCCACTTGATATCCATCTCCTCAAGATCATCAGCATTAATCTGTTCTAAGTCATCATTAATTAATGAGGAGTTAACATGACTAGAAAAGAAAGCTTCTAGTACAGAATCATTGGCCTTCTCCTGATTGACTCCACCAACAGTACTAACTGATTCAGGGTTAGCAGTAGAATCAGTTGATGCTGATAGGAGTGCAGCATTATACACATATCCTGAGGGCTTCTTCTTGGCTTCAACCTCTGCTTCAAATACCCTAAGATCATTGTAAAGATCATCAAGCTCTTTATCTTCTAACTGGTCATTCTGTCTGAAAGACACAGTATACATTGTCCATTCCTCACCTAATGATATTAGAAACTTCCTGTTTACATCATCAGCCTCCATACGAACTCCAACTGTAGCCAATTCTCCAATCAACTTATTAAATCTATCAAAAGTTTGAGTCATAGACTCATTCTTTGTAGAAGTAAAATTTTCATATTGTTGCTTAAGAATTGCCTTCTGGTTCCTCTTGGTGCTCTTGGTACCAGTGAATCTCTTTTCCAATGCATTCCATAAAATCTGAGCATCAGTGCAGTGATGAAATTGGTGCTGATACTCATTGGGAATAGCCAAAAGCAGAGTGCTTAAGGCTTTCATCTCTGTTTGTCTAACCTTTCTTTCTGCATCAGTCTTTGGAGGGGGTCGTTTGCCATCTGGTCCAACCCTTCCTTCAGCACATGGACCATTCTCTATAATATCCCAGATGGAATAATCAGTAAGCAAAATATACTGCTTGATTCTAATCTTCCACATGTCAAACTCATTAGGCCTGAGCATGGGAACCTTTGAAACAAGAGTACTGTTTGATTCAACTGTGTTGTCCATAATGATTGTAGATTTCTAAGAAACCAAAGGATAATAATTATTTTCTAACATTTAGATATGAATAGGATGTACGAAATAAAGTTAATATGATGCATTATAATTAGATATTATATCTTATATAGTATAGTATAGTATATGTATACTACATAGATACATACAACATGGAATAACTTTAGATATTATACAACACTTATGTAAATTGATAATGAATATCATATATCTTGGTATATCGATGATTAAGTGAAAGCTGATTTTGCATTATCTATTATTGTCGCAGACGAAAATCAAGTTACAATACACGTATAGTTGACAAAAGGTGTGGAAAATGATGTCTCCCAAGTTGATGTAGATTCACAAAAAGGTATGTGGAGCATTTATAATAAACAAACAAACATTTTTCATATTTATGCTGATCTTAACAGTTTTGGCATCATTTAAACTTGTAGAAGTCGAGCCTTCTACTGAGGTAAATATCATATCATTGGTCAATAATGATGTCTCCCACGTTGTGTAGATTTACGAAAAGGTATGTATACCATTTATATAATAAGGAAAAGGCATTATACATATGTATCATGATTTAATAATTCATAATGTATATGCCATTACACTTACTGCTGCAGAAAAACAAAAAACATACAGTAGAGAATATTATGCACGAAATAAGGAGAAGATAAAAATGAGAAGAATGGCTAATGGTGAAGGAAGTAGTCGATCTACACCACTTATAAGAAATATCATTGAAGTGGAGACGACTCAGATGAATATTGAACCTTCAGAAAGGGTTCCATTACGTAAAATTCTAAATGAAAGAATAATTACTTTATCAAATTATGGCAACAATACTATAACATATTAAATGGCCTTATGTGCAGAGAATATAACAAACATGGTTCATGCTGTACCAAGAAACAATCGTGACATGGCAACATCCCACCATCAACTTCTTAACCAGTTGAGTACGGACGGAACCCCTGTAAATGCATTACCCATTTCTCAAAGAATGATGATTGATAATAGAAATTATTATCAACAATGCAACGAAGGGAACAATATGTTAACCGGTGTTAGCACACAAGGAAGCTCTCAACGCTTAACAACTACCATTCAGACTACGGAAATGCAAAATGTCGACGGTCGAGAAGGAACGCGAGAAAGATCTTCAGGCTTGACCCATGAGCACTTCAATGGTAACAACTGATAACACCATTCTCAAATAAATTTTCTAAACCGTGTTTATGATTAACAGTTTTGGCATAATTTACATTTGTAGATGCCGACCCTTCTACTGAGCTAAATATCGTATCATTGGTCAATAATGATGTCTCCCACGTTGGTGTAGATTTACGAAAAGGTATGTATACCATTTATATAATAACGAAAAAGCATTGTACATGTATCATGATTTAATCATTCATAATGTATATGTCATCACACTTACTGTTGCAGAAAAACAAAAAACATACAATAGAGAATATTATGCACGAAATAAGGAGAAGATAAAAATGAGAAGAATGGATAATGGTGAAGGAAGTAGTCGATCTACACCACTTACAATGAGAAGAATAGCTAATGGTGAAGGAAGTAATCGATCTACACCACTTATAACAAATGTCGCTACCGTATCATCGATCAATTATGACATCCTTCGCCAGGACCAATACGATTTTGTTTATGATGATATCCCTACAGAACATCGTGTTTTACCGGAACAGAATCCATGTGTTCACTGTGGAGCAAAACGACTGCTTTTTGAATCTGATGGCTTTTGTTGCATGAGTGGGACGGTACAGTTGGCGTACTCACCCATTCCTGAAGAGTTATACGCACTCTTCACATCTGAATCTGAATTGGGGAGAATCTTCAGGCACAACATACGTGCATACAACACTAACTTTTCCTTCACATCAATGGGTGTGACACTGGATAGTTCAACTGCCAATATGAGATCCAGAGTGTATACATTCCGTGCACACGGAGCGATATATCATAGAACTGATCAGTTAGTTCCAAGGGATGGACAACCTAGGTACTTACAGTTATATTTTTATGATGATCAAGAGTTTTCACATAGACTCCAATGGCCAAATCTTGATAGAAACATTGTTGAAATACTGACACGTGTTCTAGCTACGAACCCGTATGCAATAACATTTCGAAGCCTTGCTGAGCTAGGACCTCTCGACAATTATAGAGTCACTTTGAACGCATTAGTCAACCTAGACCAGAGGGTATACAACCGGCCGACCACATCTGAGGTTTGATAAAAATAAAATGTACCCTATGCACATTTCCCATACATATTATACACGCCACTCAATTCTACCATTCTACAGGTTGCTGGGATTTGGGTTGAAGGCAATGACAACATCACCGCATACGAGAGAAGTATTATTGTCTACGGGAGATCTGACTATAGCCAAAGAATCCAATCAACATTCGCTTGTTATGACCCGTTGGGTTACCCACTGTTCTTTCCTAATGGTGAGCCTGGATGGCATTGCAAAATACCAAGACATGGAGTATCTATCAGTGAAACTGTTGATGAAGAAGAAAACATTGACGAATATGAAGACGGTATGTATGCTATATGTCTTAAACTTTTAACGTTATGATAAAGGTAGAAAATTACATTAGCTATTAATATCGTTGGTTTATAATTTTTCAATATCAAAACTACGCAGAGGCTAACGACAACAGAAGGAAGAAGCTTGTAACTATGCGAGAATACTATTGCTACAAGTTCCAAATTCGACCTGATGAGAACGTCCTTCTTTTAGGTGGGAGATTATTCCAACAGTTCGTCGTAGATACTTATATCAAGATCGAGACTTACCGATTAGATTTTATTCAAAGAAACCAGATGAGGATAAGATCAGATTTATACCAAGGTGTTGTAGATTGCGTCCACGCGGGTGAGGTTCAACCAAGCAGAATTGGACAACGGATTGTATTGCCTGCAACTTTCATTGGAGGGCCACGTGACATGCGGCAACGATTTTTGGATGCCATGAGTTTGGTTCAAGCTGACGGGAAACCTGATATATTTCTCACGGTGACATGCAATCCAGGTTGGCCTAAAATCGTTCGTGAGTTATTGACCGGTCAGAGCTCAAACGATCGTCCAGATCTTGTTGCCAGAGTGTTTCGTGCCAAATTAGAGGATCTCAAGGAACAACTTTTCAAGAAGCATATACTAGGCAGAGTCGTGGCATATGTTTATGTTGTGGAGTTCCAAAAGCGTGGATTGCCACACGCCCATTTTCTGTTAATAATGGATCCTAGACATAAGCTGACCAATCCAGACGACTACGATAGAGTCGTTTGTGCAGAAATTCCAGATCCTACAAAGCATCTCCAACTACACCGCTTGGTCGCCAAACACATGATGCACGACCCTTGTGGTCATTTAAAACGAGACAGTCCTTGTATGGAGGGTGAGCCAAGAAGATGTCGTTTCAGATACCCTAGGCAATTTACTGACAACACGACACACGCAGATGACTCATACCCTTTGTATCGTAGGAGAAATAATGGAATGCAAGTAGATGCTCGAGGAAGTACCCTTGATAATCGATGGGTTGTCCCGTATAACCCAAAACTCCTAATGATGTTCAATTGTCACATCAATGTTGAGGCTTGCTCCAGTATAATATCTGTAAAATATATATATTCAAGTATATTTACAAGGGTCATGATAAGCAGGTCGTCAGTGTCGATCTAGATGGAGATGGGACTGTTATTAACGAGATAAGAAGGTTTCAGGATGCGCGATATGTCTCGCCTCCTGAGGCAATATGGAGAATTTTCAGTTTTAAACTCTCTCAAATGAATCCTAAGGTTATGGCCTTGCAACTTCATCTCCCGAATAACCAGTATGTTACGTTTTCAGATAATGATATAATGACAGACGTTGTTGATAGAGAGAGAGATAGGAGAACAATGTTAACTGCCTTCTTTCACATGAACAGAGTAGATGTGCGTGCAAGAAACTACTTGTATAGAGATTTTCCAAGATACTATACATGGGATGCATGATCACGACAGTGGAATCCTCGAAGTAGAAACAGTTCCATGAGAGGACGATTGGTTTCTGCTAATCCATCTGAAGGGGAGCGGTTCTACATGCGTCTACTTTTGTCTCATATTAGTGGGCCTACATCATTTGAATACCTTTACACAGTTAACGGGATACGACACCCAACATTTCGAAAAGCAGCTATAGAGAGAGGGTTAATAGAGAATGATGATAATCTTTCCCGATGTCTTGCAGAGGCCTCTGTGTTTCAGTTTCCAAGTGTTCTTAGAAGGCTATTTGCGACAATATTGATCTACCGTGAACCGGGAGATGTTCGCAAGTTATGGGATGACCACTATGATTCCCTTTCTGAAGATTACATGCGGCAGTATGGCAATGTTCAAAGAGTCCAGGATATGGTCCTCACTGACATCATGGTCTTCTACAATCGATGGGTAAGGATTTGAATGATTTTGATCTTCCAACAATGAATACAAATGTCAGTTTACAAGATGGAGGCTTTCGTGAGGTACAAGAGGAGTACTCCATTGTCGTTGAACATGAACACTTGCAAGCACGATACTCTCTGAATACAGACCAAAAATCCGCTTTCGATGAGATCATGAGGCACGTTGAGACTGATTCTCCGGGTATGTTCTTCGTAGATGGTCCTGGTGGAACCGGAAAGACGTTTTTGTACAAAGCTTTGCTTGCTGAGGTCCGTTCTCGTGGTCTAATTGCACTTGCGACTGCTTCATCGGGCGTTGCAGCTAATAACATGCCGGGAGGGCGAACTGCCCATTTTCGATTCAAGATTCCCCTCAATTTGGACAATAACTCTATATGTAACATCAAACAACAGAGCGGAACGGCCCAACTACTTCGTGATGCAAGATTAATCATTTGGGACGAAGCATCAATGGCTAAAAGACAGGCGGTGGAGGCGCTCGATCGAATAATGCAAGACCTCATGGGAAACAGACTTCCATTCGGTGGAAAGATAATGGTGATGGGAGGTGATTTTAGACAAGTGTTACCGGTCGTGCGTCGTGGTACCCGAGCACAAATTGTCGACTCCAGCCTACGGATGTCACCTCTCTGGTCTTCAATTAAAAAGATACGGTTAACGATCAATATGAGAGCGTTGGCTGATCCATGGTTTTCAGAGTTCCTTTTACGGGTTGGTGATGGAGATGAGGAAACAGTAGATGAGACTTTTATTCGCATACCTAATGACATGAAAATTCCATACGACACTGAAGGTAACTCGAAGGATGCTTTGATTGATGCAATATTTCCATCTTTGCAAACCAACGGAGGTGCATCAGATTATATCATTTCCAGGGCGATCTTGTCAACTAAAAATCAGAATGTCGATGAGATTAATGATGAGTTGATCGAAAGATTCTACGGAGAAGAAAAGATTTACTACAGTTTCGACGAAGCTCAAGATGATAGGAACAACATTTATCCAATCGAATTCTTGAACTCACTAACTGTTAGTGGTTTGCCACCTCATCGTCTTCGACTCAAAATTGGATGCCCGGTGATATTATTGCGAAATATCGACCCTACTAATGGATTATGTAACGACACGCGATTGATATGCAAAGGTTTCCAACAAAACGTGATCGATGCAGAAATAGCCGTTGGTCAGCATGCTGGAAAGAGAGTATTTTTGCCAAGAATTCCTTTATGTCCCTCCGAAGACGGCATGTTCCCATTTAAGCTAAAGCGAAAACAGTTTCCAGTTCGCGTGAGCTTTGCTATGACAATCAACAAAGCTCAAGGACAAACGATTCCAAATGTAGGAGTTTATCTACCGGAATCTGTATTCTCTCATGGCCAACTTTACGTAGCATTATCTAGAGGTATATCACGAGGAACTACGAAGGTATTGGTGAAACCGTGTAAAAGAAGTCATCGTCGTGGAGTCTATACGTCAAACGTGGTGTATCAAGAAATTTTACGCGATTAGTAACGTACAAAAACTATCGATTATGTAACACTTGTTAAATTATGAGTATATATGCAAACTACATCGTTACAGTTGATGGTATCAAACTATGCATCTAATGTTCGATTTTTTGGTCGATTTTCACCGGTTTGTGTTGGATTCGCTATTGCATTCTCAATTATCTTCATCTTTCAGTTATTCCTCTTCGATTGAGAAGTGAGCTCTAATGAGACCTATGTATCAATTGAATTTTTTGACACATATTTAGCTAATGCCTATTTGATAAAAAATAATACAAAGCATGTACCAAAATTGAGAATTTTATTTGGTTAATCGAATTGTGTCCCGCCGCATCGCGCGGGCATACTGACTAGTTTATAATTAATTTATTTAGTATTCAATCTTCCTTATTGACACCAATTTTTTGAAGTACAAGATTAAATTTTATATATATAATTATTTAGTGTTCTTTTATTTTCTATTTTTGATATTTTAATATAAGTTTCTTTAAGTTAATGATCTGATGGAATTTAGATGTTTTTTTTCATTTTTGGGTGGTTTTTTTATGTTTTTTATAACTTTTAAAATTAGTGTTTTTTAACGACGGTTAATTTATAAAACGTTTTGTTTGATATGTGTTTTTGAAATTACCCATGATTGATCAATTCCATATTAAATGTGGTATCTTTAACTAGTAAATTTTAATAGAGTTACTTTAAATGTAAAAAAAGATGAATAATTTGTTCAATGTCAATGAGGAACTATCAATCGATTTATTATGGAGAAGTTGGGATGTAGTACAAAAAATACTATAATAAAAACAATCAAGGGCCATATTTAGTTCATCGCACGGGATCTCCAAAATGTCAGGACCGACGCTGCAAGCACCAGATGGTTGTGGAAACTCTGGCATCCAAAGCTTGTTATCTCGAGTGTACTTCCACCATCTGCAAAGCTCAATGCATAAGTAAGAATATTTCGTATGTAACTTTTTTGTATTTTTTCATAATTAACATGTATGAATAGACTATTTAATAAGACTTAAATTTATAGGACCAAACAATATATTGTACGCATCATATAAAGTTATTGTTACGATGAGTTGATAGAACACTTTTAAAAGTCCAGTTTTTTTTTAACAATTTTGAAATAAAATGTAAAGTTCGAATTTTGTAAGACAGTATTTGAAAAAAGGTATTGTAAAAACAAGTGTCTTTATTTCATAAAATACTTGTTAGGGTATTCAAATACGTGTTAGTCTAGATCTTGTTCCTATAAATACATATACACAAGTGTCAAGGTTCAAACGAGAAGTTAAATATTTTACGAAGGCAAGAAGTTTCAATACCATATATGATTATACACAAGCTTAATCATTGTCACGATCGATTCCAAACAAGAATAATTATATTTAGAAATCAGATTAAAGAATCTTGCGGAATAGAACTTTAATTCAAACACACTCAATGAACAACTAATCAGAAAACACAATCTGTTTGTATTCAATACTTCAACTCACAAGTTTACAACCAAACCTCAATCTTGTTTTAACAGGCTCAACAAGACGACTTCTACTTCTCTAGAAATAGGGTTCTATACCTTGAGGTTAATTCTCTCTAAAACAAAAACGAATTCTAAAAAATCACATCGAATAGCTATCTATCAAAATCTATTTATACTAAATAATTACAAGATAACTATCAAAACAAAATTGATCTTCAGAATATTCTTTCATGCTTATCTTCAATCATTCCATCTTTATCTCCAACATTCTCGCATTCCATAATTATGATCACAAGCAGTATTAACATCGTTATGCACAAGCAGTACTAACATTGTTCCAGCAGCATTAACTTTTACTGGCAGTAGTATTGTTGTTCTGGCAGTACTAACCATACTTGGCAAATCTTCAGTTCCCAACAATCTCCCCCTAACTTGACTTTTTAGGTTAAGAAGTCAAGTTCTTCAGATGATGCTTCCAAAACCTAATCATGAACACATAAATCAGGATTCAAACCCAGGCTTTGATTGATAATCCTTCTCACCAAGTATCTTCCCATTTCAGAATCCTTGTTGCAAGCCAACTTAGCATGTAGCATTCCATTCAACCTTTTCTTGCTGTGCTTGTATGCAACATCCACCAAATAATACTCATGATATGTACAGTCAAGTGTGATGACATACACTCCACATTTTTCAATGAGCATCCAGTTGGTAATGGCTTGAAAATTTCTTTCTATCATATACTGAACTGCTTCTGGTTTGAACATTAGGCACAGGTATTCAAGAACCAATTTGGTGATAGACATCCCTTTCTCATTCAGCATATTTCCATACAACTTCATTCCAACCTTGTACATCTCCTCTACGTCAGATCTAGAGCACATTCTGATAAGTCTTCCCCATGTAGAACAGATCTCATACTTCCCATCTGCTCTTTTGACTCTAATGTACTCCTTTCTCTGATCTACCAAGGTATCCCAGAAGATGATCTCAGGAGGCATGGAAGATAATGGGTCAACTTTGATTGGATCAGTATCAACCATAGTGATATACATATCACATTGAGCATTACTTGGTTGACCTGATGGAGTTGCTACTTCTTCTTCAGCAACCTTTGTATCATCTTTCTTTTCTGGAACATCCTCTTCTTTTTCTTCTTCTACCACTGGTTCTACCCTAGGTTTCTTGACAAATTTCCTCTTGGTAGCTATAGACTTGTTTCTTGTTCTTTTCAGTGACACCAGCTTTTCACCCAGGGTTTCTTCTTGCTTTTTAGGAGTGTCATGTTTGGCTTTAATCAAAGCCTCTGCAACTTCAACTTCTTCCAAAGTAGGCATTTTAGTTTCTGTTGCTTCATTTGTTTCTGCTGCTTCTTCCTTTGTAGATACCGCTTCTTGCATGGTTTCTGCTGCTTCTTTTGTTTCTGCTGCCTCTGTAATGGTTTCTGCTGCTTCTTTTGTTTCTGCTGCCTCTGGAATGGTTTCTGCCGCTTCTGCTTTTTGACTTTCATCAGCATTAACCGTTTCTGCTGTTGGTTCAGTTTCTTCTTCTTTCTGAATTTAAGCAGCATTAACCTTTTCTGCTGCATGATCAGTTTCTGCTTCTTTTGCAATTTCTTCAACACACTCATTCTCCCCCTTTTCCTGTGCACTCTCCATGTTGAATTCAGCTTCTGACTCCCCCTTTTTGGGAGCATCATTGTTGGGGCTTCTTCTTTTAAGAACATACTGAGCTTTCTTCTTCCTGTGCATCAACTTTGTAATCAGCTTCTTATGCTTCTCAAGCTGTGTTTGTTGATATAGGACCACTTTCTTGAGTCCATCTATCTCCTTTTGCTGACTTACAACATCTGTGTTGATATTGGCAATGGTTTCCATCAATTCCTCATATGTATATCTATCCTCACCTTGTTTAGGAGTTTTTACTTCCTTTAAAGGATCACTGGAAATTTTAGTAGGTGTCTTTTGCCTAGCAAAAGCACTGCCTACCCCCGTGGTTTCTTGGCACCTGGGACCTCTGAATGATTTCTCATTCTGAGTTGCCGTGAGGAAGGTCTTAGTTATGTTACCACTGTCCTTCTCTGTGCTAGCAGAAGTAGTGGCAGCCTTGCTACTCACATGCTCAACCTTCTCCTTAGTGAGCACCTTCTTGGGGTTGGGAGACACCCCTGTGGTTTCCCTTTTGATATTCTCTATTGGAGAATGCTCCAATAGAGGGCTTAAAGGCTTTGGGCTTGTAGGAGGTACATCAAGGGAAGGAGCCTTGTGTACCATTCTTCTTGTAAACTTTTTGGTTATGAGAGGAGTGGGTCTTTGAAGAATGGACTGAGGAATTTCTTTGGTGATTGAAGGTGGGGTTTGGCTATCAGTGGGTTGGTCTAATGAGGGCCTTGACCCTGATGCCATACCTTCTTGTGTGTGGGACACACCCATCATTGTAGAGAACAATGGAGTGTCAACTCCTTCCGAGTCCCTGGAAGTTCTTCTCATATTTGAGAAGACCTTTCCTTTAGGGGGTTTTGGTACATATACCTCAGTAAATTGAGGCAAATCCGTCAATTCCTGAGTAATCACTGCTTGGACAAACCTTGGGTACATATAAAAACTCTTTTTGGATTCCAGGTTTGACACAAGATCATTGAAAATCATTTGTGAAAAATTAAACTTCCTGGCAGTGGCCAAGCAGACCAGGGCATAAGCAATGGTACTGCTAAACTCACTCCATCCAGTAGTTTTCTTTGAAATGCAATGCATTAAGGTATGAACAAAGAATCGCCATTGTGTAGAAAATTTAGACTTGAAAAACTTAAAGATTCCAATGGGACCTTCATACCCCATTCTTGTTAAAGTTGAGTATAGATCGTCATCAGGAATATACGTCATACCTGAGGCATCATCCAATCGAAGAGTGATGCGAATAAGCTCCTCTGTAACATTCAAGGGTTTGTCACACACCCTTGTTTTGATGATTTTCTGCCCATCTTCAGACACCACGGTGGCATTTTCCCAGAACTGCTTCTGATGCTCGGTGTAGATTGTCGGGGTCACCGTTAGGGCATAGGATATATGCGTGTATTTGAGGAAATCCACAATGTCGTGAAAACCTGCGGACTGTTTTGGCTTCTGGAGCATGGCAATCTCGTTGTGTTCGTCGATAAACTCCATTGTACCTGAGGATTCTTGACAGAAAACAGAGATTCTTGGGAGAGAATAGTTAGAAAGAGAGAGAGATGAATAGAATTCAAAGAGACGTTATGAACTTTGGCGGGCTGAAAGAGGTATTTATAGCAGTATTAGCCCTAATTTTTCTTTTAAAGCAGTATTAACGACACATGCAGTATTAAGTACGAAGCAGTATTAACTATGTACTGGCAGTAGTAACTATGCACTGGCAGTAGTAACTATGCACTGGCAGTAGTAACTATGCACTGGCACTAGTAACTATGCACTGGCAGTAGTAACTATGCACTGGCAGTAGTAACTATGCACTGGCAGTAGTAACTTTTCAGCACTTGTCAATCTGAGTCATACAGAAGATCCTGAGAAGAAGAGTTAGTAGTACCAAATATAGAAGGAAATACAGGTATAAAAACTGAAGATCATGACTTTATTCAAGGTTGATCATGCCCACACTTGTTACCAAGAAAGTGAATCTACCCACATCAAAAGCTTTTGTGAATAGATCAGCAAACTGGTCATTGGTATGAACTTTAGCAACTTGAATTAATTTCTTTTCATTACAATCTCGAATAAAGTGATACCTGATCTCTATGTGCTTTGTTTTTGAGTGTTTGACTGGATTATTAACAATGCTAATAGCACTGTTGTTGTCAATGAAGATTGGAGTGTGAAGAAATGTTACCCCATAGTCCAACATCTGATTCTGTATCCATAGAACCTGAGAGCAGCAGCTTGCAGCAGCTATATACTCAGCTTCTGTTGTAGATAAGGACACTGTGGTTTGTTTCTTACACTGCCAAGATACTAGTCTTGCACCCAAAAAATGACATCCACCTGAAGTAGACTTCCTATCCATGTTAGCTCCACCCAAGTCACTATCTGAGTATGCAAGTAGATCAAAGGATGATTCATAAGGATACCAGAGACCTAATCTAGGTTGCCCTCTTAGGTATCTAAATATCCTCTTGACTGCATAAAGGTGTGATTGCTTTGGTGTAACTTGAAATCTGGCACATACATATACTGGAAACATAATATCTGGTCTAGAGGCTGTGAGATACATGAGTGATCCAATCATTGATCTGTAATGATGGACATCCACATCCTCCCCCTCAAGATCAGCATTGATCTGTTTGTGTGTCTCCATTGGTGTGCTTGCTGGATTTGAGTCTGATAATCCAAACTTATCCAGGATGTCTTTCACATATTTGGATTGGCATATGAAAATCCCATCCTTCTTCTGTTTCACCTGAAGCCCAAGGAAGAAAGTAAGTTCACCCATGGAACTCATCTTGAAGCTCTTGTGCATTAACTCCTCAAAGTCTTTACACATGTGATCATTTGTGGATCCAAAGATAATGTCATCCACATAGATCTGAACAAGTAGGGTGTCCTTCTTTTTCCTTTTAATGAATAAGGTCTTATCAATGATTCCTCTTTCAAATCCATTTTCCAAGAGATAGGTAGACAGGGTGTCATACCATGCTCTTGGGGCTTGATGTAGACCATAAAGTGCCTTCTTTAACTTGTACACTCTGTCAGGATACAATGGATTCTCAAATCCAGGGGGTTGACAGACATACACTTCTTCATCTATAGTCCCATATAGAAAAGCACTTTTTACATCCATCTGGTAGACCTTGAACTTCATTTATGAGGCATAGGCTAGAAACAACCTAATTGCCTCAATCCTTGCAACTGGAGCAAAGACTTCCTCATAGTCTATACCCTCTTCCTGAGTATACCCTTGTGCAACCAGCCTGGCTTTGTTCTTGATCACAATTCCTCTCTCATCCTTCTTATTTCTGAAAATCCACTTGGTGCCAATTGCCCTATGACCTTTTGGAAGGTCCACCAAGTTCCAAACATTCTGTAGCTTGAACTGTAGCAGCTCCTCTTGCATTGCTTCTATCCAACTTGGATCTTTCATAGCATCATAAGCCTTTTTTGGCTCAATTTGGGATAGAAAGCAAGTGAGTACAGTATTAACTGTATTTTGCTGATCTTGTAGCTCTTGAAGTCTGCTTTGATTCCTAGTCATCATGGGAGAAGCAATGTCTCCAATTACCAACTCAGGAGGATGATTTTTCTGAGTTCTTGATGGATGACCAGATTCCTCTTGTAACTTCACATCCAGATTTGACTCATTTAAGTCTGGATTTTCTTCAGCTTCTTCAGTCACTTTCAGACTCTCTGGAATTTGGACTTGAAGGCTGATTTTCCTCTATTCTTCTCTCTTCTTCATTCTGAATGGGTTCAGCTTCCTTTTCTTGTTCACAGAAGTCAACAGGATCAATGGTAGGGAGTGGAAATATCACAGACTGAATTTTGTGATCTGATGGTGGTGCATCCCTTTGTCCTGCATTTACATCACTACTGATACCCAAAGAATTAGTGAGTGAATCAATGTCAAATAGCCAATCAGGACCTGAACCAATAGGATTTGGTGTGTTCTCATTGCATTTGACATTGTCACTTTCTTCAATTATTCTAGAAGAGGTATTAAACACTCTGTAAGCCTTACTCTGAGATGAGTAACCAACAAGAAAACCATCATCTGCTTTGCTATCAAACTTACCTAAGTGAGATTTGGTATTGAGAATTGTACAAGGACACCCAAATGGTTTGAAAAATCCAATAAATGGTTTCTTTTTCTGAAAAGGCTCATAAGGTGTCTTGTTTTTAGGCTTTATTACTAAAACTCTGTTTTGGACATAACAAGCAGTATTAACTGCTTCTGCCCAAAAAGTAGTGGGTAATTTTGAATCAGCTAACAGAGATCTAGCAGCCTCAATCAGTGTCCTATTCCTTCTCTCAGCAACACCATTCTGTTGTGGAGTCCTAGGAGCACTGTATTGTCTCTCAATTCCTTTTTCCTCACAAAAGGTGTTTAGATCAAGGTTTTTAAATTCAGTCCCATTATCTGATCTAATGACTTTCACTTTTTGATTTGATTGGTTTTCAATTCTAAGAATAAAAGATTTGATCAGTCCACTTGTCTCATCTTTAGTTCTCAGAAAATATACCCAAGTAAATCTAGAGTAATCATCAATAATAACTAAACAGTATGACTTCTTGCCAATGCTCATGACATTTGTAGGGCCAAACAGATCCATATGCAACAACTGAAGAGGATTTGGGATAGTGTTTATCTCTTTGGACTTATGAGAAGTTTTGTGTTGTTTGCCTTTGAGACAAGCAACACAATGATCATCACATGAATAAACTTTTGATGGTAAACCCCTAACAAGATTATTTTTAACAAGTTTATTCATTGTTTTAAAATTCATGTGACACATCCTTCTGTGCCAAAGTGATGATTCATCCATTGAAGCTTTTGATACCAAACAGTTTAGGGATGAATCAGATGAAACACTTTCTAAATCTAAACAATACACATTATCCTTTCTAGGAGTTCTCAATAGTATCATGTTTTCATCAACTACTTTGAATCCAGGAGCAAGAATAATGCATTCAGAATCAGTAAATAATATACTATGTTTCTTGTCACAGACCTGTGATACACTTAACAGGTTGTATCTCAATTGCTCAACATAGTAAACATCCTCAAATGTCATCTTACCTTTTGATACATCACCTTTACCACTTATCTTACCTCCTGCAGGATTATTCCCAAAAGCAACATGTCCTCCATCAATTCTTTTGAAATTCTTGAGGCAGGCCATGTTACCTGTCATGTGCCTGGAGCAACCACTGTCAACATGCCAGATGCTCTTCCCCTTGAGCTGTTGGTTGCCCTGCACATAAGATAAATCAATTAGTTTTTATTGGGAACTCAAGCCAAAGTGGTCTTGGATCTCCCTTGCTCATCAAAGTACTTACATTCAGTTTGGATAAGTTTTTCAACCTGAGGAACTTCAGTACTGGAGTACTTTGTCAAGATGATTGGTCTAGCAGCACAAACACTAGAAGCAGTATTATCTTTAGAAGAAGTACTAACAGTGTTAGCCGTACTAACACTGCTAGCAGCAGTATTGCTTCTAGAAGAAGTACTAACAGTGTTAGAAGCACTAACACTGCTAGCAGCAATACTATCTGAAGCAGCAGTACTACCATTAGTGCTTTTAGGAACCCACATTGTGACACATTCTTTTTCAGTCTTTTTCCTTATGTGACTTTTGGATTTAGCTTGTTTCTTAGCCACATGGTTTCTTACAGGCTTCCTATAACCATTTGATTTTTGAAAAGTTCTTTGAAAATGTATCCTTTGGTTAATAGGATTGAAATAACAGTGTTTGGCAAGGTGATTCAATTTGCCACAGATAAAACAAGGTTTTGGTCTGTTAATCCTTTGCAGATCAACTCCTTGTTTTTGAGCCCACTGATTATTCCAGTTTCTCTGATTTCCCCTCTTTTTATCATGTTTTTGGGGCTCATTCTTTTGAGAATTCTTGCAAGAACAATGTTCACAAGTATTGGAATTCACAACAGTGGTCTGTGTATAATGAACTCCCTTTCCTTTTTCAGATCTTTTCATCTCATTGTTCTTATCCCAGGGACTTCCACCTTCCTCATTAGTCTTGATGTAATTCTCTAAGGGGATCTCACCACTGACATTCTTGTTCCTTTTCTTAGACTCTTCTTTTTCAGTTTTATCCTCAACAACAACTTCATCTAATGGATCTACTTTAGTAGCTCCTTCAGGTAAGTCCTTCCTATCCTTGGTTTCTAACAGGTCTGACCTAGGAGGGATGTATGTGTTGTTGTAGGGTGGGGTGTGGCATTGTACCCTATGCCTGGTTTCATCTTACTGTGGATTTGAGCATTTATTATGGTGTCCATGACTTTAGAAGCACATGAAAACTTTTCAACATCAAGTTTTACTTTCTCAAGTTCTCCTTTTAATTTCTCACATTCCTCCCTAGACTCTTTCAGTTGGAACTCCAGACCATTCTTTTCCCACTTCCAGTAGTTTGTATCATATGAGTGTTGAAGTTCATTGGCTTGAAAAGCCTTAATTTGTTCTTCAAACCTCTCAACAATCACTACATAATCTCTTCTATCCTTTTCTAATCTCTTAAGGTCATCACACATTCCCTGGTTGTGATCTCTATACCTTTTCACAGTGTCTATACAAGCTTGAGAACAGAGATTAGATTTTACCTCAGTAGGAAGATCTGAGACTTCTTCCATGAGTGCATGATTCTGAATTGCCTCTTCTGCTTGATCACTCCAATCAAATCCCATTCCTTGTTGAGAAACAAGGGCTTGAACAGAGTTTCTGTTCTGGTTGAAGCTTCCAGTCTGAGCTTGTTGATGGTTGTTTTGAGATACTCCACCTCTGCATTCTCTGGCAAAGTGTCCCATCTTATGACACTTGTAGCATTCCACCTTAGACTTGTCAAACCCAGCACCATCTTCTCTTCTTTGGGAAAAGTTGTTTCTCCCAGTCCTCTTTATGAACTTCTTCACCCTCATAGAAAGCATAGCCATCTGCCACTTGATATCCATCTCCTCAAGATCATCAGCATTAATCTGTTCTAAGTCATCATTAATTAATGAGGAGTTAACATGACTAGAAAAGAAAGCTTCTAGTACAGAATCATTGGCCTTCTCCTGATTGACTCCACCAACAGTACTAACTGATTCAGGGTTAGCAGTAGAATCAGTTGATGCTGATAGGAGTGCAGCATTATACACATATCCTGAGGGCTTCTTCTTGGCTTCAACCTCTGCTTCAAATACCCTAAGATCATTGTAAAGATCATCAAGCTCTTTATCTTCTAACTGGTCATTCTGTCTGAAAGACACAGTATACATTGTCCATTCCTCACCTAATGATATTAGAAACTTCCTGTTTACATCATCAGCCTCCATACGAACTCCAACTGTAGCCAATTCTCCAATCAACTTATTAAATCTATCAAAAGTTTGAGTCATAGACTCATTCTTTGTAGAAGTAAAATTTTCATATTGTTGCTTAAGAATTGCCTTCTGGTTCCTCTTGGTGCTCTTGGTACCAGTGAATCTCTTTTCCAATGCATTCCATAAAATCCGAGCATCAGTGCAGTGATGAAATTGGTGCTGATACTCATTGGGAATAGCCAAAAGCAGAGTGCTTAAGGCTTTCATCTCTGTTTGTCTAACCTTTCTTTCTGCATCAGTCTTTGGAGGGGGTCGTTTGCCATCTGGTCCAACCCTTCCTTCAGCACATGGACCATTCTCTATAATATCCCAGATGGAATAATCAGTAAGCAAAATATACTGCTTGATTCTAATCTTCCACATGTCAAACTCATTAGGCCTGAGCATGGGAACCTTTGAAACAAGAGTACTGTTTGATTCAACTGTGTTGTCCATAATGATTGTAGATTTCTAAGAAACCAAAGGATAATAATTATTTTCTAACATTTAGATATGAATAGGATGTACGAAATAAAGTTAATATGATGCATTATAATTAGATATTATATCTTATATAGTATAGTATAGTATATGTATACTACATAGATACATACAACATGGAATAACTTTAGATATTATACAACACTTATGTAAATTGATAATGAATATCATATATCTTGGTATATCGATGATTAAGTGAAAGCTGATTTTGCATTATCTATTATTGTCGCAGACGAAAATCAAGTTACAATACACGTATAGTTGACAAAAGGTGTGGAAAATGATGTCTCCCAAGTTGATGTAGATTCACAAAAAGGTATGTGGAGCATTTATAATAAACAAACAAACATTTTTCATATTTATGCTGATCTTAACAGTTTTGGCATCATTTAAACTTGTAGAAGTCGAGCCTTCTACTGAGGTAAATATCATATCATTGGTCAATAATGATGTCTCCCACGTTGTGTAGATTTACGAAAAGGTATGTATACCATTTATATAATAAGGAAAAGGCATTATACATATGTATCATGATTTAATAATTCATAATGTATATGCCATTACACTTACTGCTGCAGAAAAACAAAAAACATACAGTAGAGAATATTATGCACGAAATAAGGAGAAGATAAAAATGAGAAGAATGGCTAATGGTGAAGGAAGTAGTCGATCTACACCACTTATAAGAAATATCATTGAAGTGGAGACGACTCAGATGAATATTGAACCTTCAGAAAGGGTTCCATTACGTAAAATTCTAAATGAAAGAATAATTACTTTATCAAATTATGGCAACAATACTATAACATATTAAATGGCCTTATGTGCAGAGAATATAACAAACATGGTTCATGCTGTACCAAGAAACAATCGTGACATGGCAACATCCCACCATCAACTTCTTAACCAGTTGAGTACGGACGGAACCCCTGTAAATGCATTACCCATTTCTCAAAGAATGATGATTGATAATAGAAATTATTATCAACAATGCAACGAAGGGAACAATATGTTAACCGGTGTTAGCACACAAGGAAGCTCTCAACGCTTAACAACTACCATTCAGACTACGGAAATGCAAAATGTCGACGGTCGAGAAGGAACGCGAGAAAGATCTTCAGGCTTGACCCATGAGCACTTCAATGGTAACAACTGATAACACCATTCTCAAATAAATTTTCTAAACCGTGTTTATGATTAACAGTTTTGGCATAATTTACATTTGTAGATGCCGACCCTTCTACTGAGCTAAATATCGTATCATTGGTCAATAATGATGTCTCCCACGTTGGTGTAGATTTACGAAAAGGTATGTATACCATTTATATAATAACGAAAAAGCATTGTACATGTATCATGATTTAATCATTCATAATGTATATGTCATCACACTTACTGTTGCAGAAAAACAAAAAACATACAATAGAGAATATTATGCACGAAATAAGGAGAAGATAAAAATGAGAAGAATGGATAATGGTGAAGGAAGTAGTCGATCTACACCACTTACAATGAGAAGAATAGCTAATGGTGAAGGAAGTAATCGATCTACACCACTTATAACAAATGTCGCTACCGTATCATCGATCAATTATGACATCCTTCGCCAGGACCAATACGATTTTGTTTATGATGATATCCCTACAGAACATCGTGTTTTACCGGAACAGAATCCATGTGTTCACTGTGGAGCAAAACGACTGCTTTTTGAATCTGATGGCTTTTGTTGCATGAGTGGGACGGTACAGTTGGCGTACTCACCCATTCCTGAAGAGTTATACGCACTCTTCACATCTGAATCTGAATTGGGGAGAATCTTCAGGCACAACATACGTGCATACAACACTAACTTTTCCTTCACATCAATGGGTGTGACACTGGATAGTTCAACTGCCAATATGAGATCCGGAGTGTATACATTCCGTGCACACGGAGCGATATATCATAGAACTGATCAGTTAGTTCCAAGGGATGGACAACCTAGGTACTTACAGTTATATTTTTATGATGATCAAGAGTTTTCACATAGACTCCAATGGCCAAATCTTGATAGAAACATTGTTGAAATACTGACACGTGTTCTAGCTACGAACCCGTATGCAATAACATTTCGAAGCCTTGCTGAGCTAGGACCTCTCGACAATTATAGAGTCACTTTGAACGCATTAGTCAACCTAGACCAGAGGGTATACAACCGGCCGACCACATCTGAGGTTTGATAAAAATAAAATGTACCCTATGCACATTTCCCATACATATTATACACGCCACTCAATTCTACCATTCTACAGGTTGCTGGGATTTGGGTTGAAGGCAATGACAACATCACCGCATACGAGAGAAGTATTATTGTCTACGGGAGATCTGACTATAGCCAAAGAATCCAATCAACATTCGCTTGTTATGACCCGTTGGGTTACCCACTGTTCTTTCCTAATGGTGAGCCTGGATGGCATTGCAAAATACCAAGACATGGAGTATCTATCAGTGAAACTGTTGATGAAGAAGAAAACATTGACGAATATGAAGACGGTATGTATGCTATATGTCTTAAACTTTTAACGTTATGATAAAGGTAGAAAATTACATTAGCTATTAATATCGTTGGTTTATAATTTTTCAATATCAAAACTACGCAGAGGCTAACGACAACAGAAGGAAGAAGCTTGTAACTATGCGAGAATACTATTGCTACAAGTTCCAAATTCGACCTGATGAGAACGTCCTTCTTTTAGGTGGGAGATTATTCCAACAGTTCGTCGTAGATACTTATATCAAGATCGAGACTTACCGATTAGATTTTATTCAAAGAAACCAGATGAGGATAAGATCAGATTTATACCAAGGTGTTGTAGATTGCGTCCACGCGGGTGAGGTTCAACCAAGCAGAATTGGACAACGGATTGTATTGCCTGCAACTTTCATTGGAGGGCCACGTGACATGCGGCAACGATTTTTGGATGCCATGAGTTTGGTTCAAGCTGACGGGAAACCTGATATATTTCTCACGGTGACATGCAATCCAGGTTGGCCTAAAATCGTTCGTGAGTTATTGACCGGTCAGAGCTCAAACGATCGTCCAGATCTTGTTGCCAGAGTGTTTCGTGCCAAATTAGAGGATCTCAAGGAACAACTTTTCAAGAAGCATATACTAGGCAGAGTCGTGGCATATGTTTATGTTGTGGAGTTCCAAAAGCGTGGATTGCCACACGCCCATTTTCTGTTAATAATGGATCCTAGACATAAGCTGACCAATCCAGACGACTACGATAGAGTCGTTTGTGCAGAAATTCCAGATCCTACAAAGCATCTCCAACTACACCGCTTGGTCGCCAAACACATGATGCACGACCCTTGTGGTCATTTAAAATGAGACAGTCCTTGTATGGAGGGTGAGCCAAGAAGATGTCGTTTCAGATACCCTAGGCAATTTACTGACAACACGACACACGCAGATGACTCATACCCTTTGTATCGTAGGAGAAATAATGGAATGCAAGTAGATGCTCGAGGAAGTACCCTTGATAATCGATGGGTTGTCCCGTATAACCCAAAACTCCTAATGATGTTCAATTGTCACATCAATGTTGAGGCTTGCTCCAGTATAATATCTGTAAAATATATATATTCAAGTATATTTACAAGGGTCATGATAAGCAGGTCGTCAGTGTCGATCTAGATGGAGATGGGACTGTTATTAACGAGATAAGAAGGTTTCAGGATGCGCGATATGTCTCGCCTCCTGAGGCAATATGGAGAATTTTCAGTTTTAAACTCTCTCAAATGAATCCTAAGGTTATGGCCTTGCAACTTCATCTCCCGAATAACCAGTATGTTACGTTTTCAGATAATGATATAATGACAGACGTTGTTGATAGAGAGAGAGATAGGAGAACAATGTTAACTGCCTTCTTTCACATGAACAGAGTAGATGTGCGTGCAAGAAACTACTTGTATAGAGATTTTCCAAGATACTATACATGGGATGCATGATCACGACAGTGGAATCCTCGAAGTAGAAACAGTTCCATGAGAGGACGATTGGTTTCTGCTAATCCATCTGAAGGGGAGCGGTTCTACATGCGTCTACTTTTGTCTCATATTAGTGGGCCTACATCATTTGAATACCTTTACACAGTTAACGGGATACGACACCCAACATTTCGAAAAGCAGCTATAGAGAGAGGGTTAATAGAGAATGATGATAATCTTTCCCGATGTCTTGCAGAGGCCTCTGTGTTTCAGTTTCCAAGTGTTCTTAGAAGGCTATTTGCGACAATATTGATCTACCGTGAACCGGGAGATGTTCGCAAGTTATGGGATGACCACTATGATTCCCTTTCTGAAGATTACATGCGGCAGTATGGCAATGTTCAAAGAGTCCAGGATATGGTCCTCACTGACATCATGGTCTTCTACAATCGATGGGTAAGGATTTGAATGATTTTGATCTTCCAACAATGAATACAAATGTCAGTTTACAAGATGGAGGCTTTCGTGAGGTACAAGAGGAGTACTCCATTGTCGTTGAACATGAACACTTGCAAGCACGATACTCTCTGAATACAGACCAAAAATCCGCTTTCGATGAGATCATGAGGCACGTTGAGACTGATTCTCCGAATATGTTGTTCGTAGATGGTCCTGGTGGAACCGGAAAGACGTTTTTGTACAAAGCTTTGCTTGCTGAGGTCCGTTCTCGTGGTCTAATTGCACTTGCGACTGCTTCATCGGGCGTTGCAGCTAATAACATGCCGGGAGGGCGAACTGCCCATTTTCGATTCAAGATTCCCCTCAATTTGGACAATAACTCTATATGTAACATCAAACAACAGAGCGGAACGGCCCAACTACTTCGTGATGCAAGATTAATCATTTGGGACGAAGCATCAATGGCTAAAAGACAGGCGGTGGAGGCGCTCGATCGAATAATGCAAGACCTCATGGGAAACAGACTTCCATTCGGTGGAAAGATAATGGTGATGGGAGGTGATTTTAGACAAGTGTTACCGGTCGTGCGTCGTGGTACCCGAGCACAAATTGTCGACTCCAGCCTACGGATGTCACCTCTCTGGTCTTCAATTAAAAAGATACGGTTAACGATCAATATGAGAGCGTTGGCTGATCCATGGTTTTCAGAGTTCCTTTTACGGGTTGGTGATGGAGATGAGGAAACAGTAGATGAGACTTTTATTCGCATACCTAATGACATGAAAATTCCATACGACACTGAAGGTAACTCGAAGGATGCTTTGATTGATGCAATATTTCCATCTTTGCAAACCAACGGAGGTGCATCAGATTATATCATTTCCAGGGCGATCTTGTCAACTAAAAATCAGAATGTCGATGAGATTAATGATGAGTTGATCGAAAGATTCTACGGAGAAGAAAAGATTTACTACAGTTTCGACGAAGCTCAAGATGATAGGAACAACATTTATCCAATCGAATTCTTGAACTCACTAACTGTTAGTGGTTTGCCACCTCATCGTCTTCGACTCAAAATTGGATGCCCGGTGATATTATTGCGAAATATCGACCCTACTAATGGATTATGTAACGACACGCGATTGATATGCAAAGGTTTCCAACAAAACGTGATCGATGCAGAAATAGCCGTTGGTCAGCATGCTGGAAAGAGAGTATTTTTGCCAAGAATTCCTTTATGTCCCTCCGAAGACGGCATGTTCCCATTTAAGCTAAAGCGAAAACAGTTTCCAGTTCGCGTGAGCTTTGCTATGACAATCAACAAAGCTCAAGGACAAACGATTCCAAATGTAGGAGTTTATCTACCGGAATCTGTATTCTCTCATGGCCAACTTTACGTAGCATTATCTAGAGGTATATCACGAGGAACTACGAAGGTATTGGTGAAACCGTGTAAAAGAATTAATCGTCGTGGAGTCTATACGTCAAACGTGGTGTATCAAGAAATTTTACGCGATTAGTAACGTACAAAAACTATCGATTATGTAACACTTGTTAAATTATGAGTATATATGCAAACTACATCGTTACAGTTGATGGTATCAAACTATGCATCTAATGTTCGATTTTTTGGTCGATTTTCACCGGTTTGTGTTGGATTCGCTCTTGCATTCTCAATTATCTTCATCTTTCAGTTATTCCTCTTCGATTGAGAAGTGGGCTCTAATGAGACCTATGTATCAATTGAATTTTTTGACACATATTTAGCTAATGCCTATTTGATAAAAAATAATACAAAGCATGTACCAAAATTGAGAATTTTATTTGGTTAATCGAATTGTGTCCCGCCGCATCGCGCGGGCATACTGACTAGTTTATAATTAATTTATTTAGTATTCAATCTTCCTTATTGACACCAATTTTTTTAAGTACAAGATTAAATTTTATATATATAATTATTTAGTGTTCTTTTATTTTCTATTTTTGATATTTTAATATAAGTTTCTTTAAGTTAATGATCTGATGGAATTTAGATGTTTTTTTCATTTTTTGGTGGTTTTTTTGTATGTTCTTTATAACTTTTAAAATTAGTGTTTTTTAACGACGGTTAATTTATAAAACGTTTTGTTTGATATGTGTTTTTGAAATTACCCATGATTGATCAATTCCATATTAAATGTGGTATCTTTAACTAGTAAATTTTAATAGAGTTACTTTAAATGTAAAAAAAGATGAATAATTTGTTCAATGTCAATGAGGAACTATTAATCGATTTATTATGGAGAAGTTGGGATGTAGTACAAAAAATACTATAATAAAAACAATCAAGGGCCATATTTAGTTCATCGCACGGGATCTCCAAAATGTCAGGACCGACGCTGCAAGCACCAGATGGTTGTGGAAACTCTGGCATCCAAAGCTTGTTATCTCGAGTGTACTTCCACCATCTGCAAAGCTCAATGCATAAGTAAGAATATTTCGTATGTAACTTTTTTGTATTTTTTCATAATTAACATGTATGAATAGACTATTTAATAAGACTTAAATTTATAGGACCAAACAATATATTGTACGCATCATATAAAGTTATTGTTACGATGAGTTGATAGAACACTTTTAAAAGTCCAGTTTTTTTTAACAATTTTGAAATAAAATGTAAAGTTCGATTTTTGTAAGACAGTATTTGAAAAAAGGTATTGTAAAAACAAGTGTCTTTATTTCATAAAATACTTGTTAGGGTATTCAAATACGTGTTAGTCTAGATCTTGTTCCTATAAATACATATACACAAGTGTCAAGGTTCAAACGAGAAGTTAAATATTTTACGAAGGCAAGAAGTTTCAATACCATATATGATTATACACAAGCTTAATCATTGTCAGGATCGATTCCAAACAAGAATAATTATATTTAGAAATCAGAATTAAAGAATCTTGCGGAATAGAACTTTAATTCAAACACACTCAATGAACAACTAATCAGAAAACACAATCTGCCAAACCTCAATCTTGTTTTAACAGGCTCAACAAGACGACTTCTACTTCTCTAGAAATAGGGTTCTATACCTTGAGGTTAATTCTCTCTAAAACAAAAACGAATTCTAAAAAATCACACCGAATAGCTATCTATCAAAATCTATTTATACTAAATAATTACAAGATAACTATCAAAACAAAATTGATCTTCAGAATATTCTTTCATGCTTATCTTCAATCATTCCATCTTTATCTCCAACATTCTCGCATTCCATAATTATGATCACAAGCAGTATTAACATCGTTATGCACAAGCAGTACTAACATTGTTCCAGCAACATTAACTTTTACTGGCAGTAGTAACTTTGCTCTGGCAGTAGTATTGTTGTTCTGGCAGTACTAACCATACTTGGCAAATCTTCAGTTCCCAACAATCATATATGATTAAACATATTCAAAGGAGTGTAATTATATATGATATTGAGATTTCTCACTTTTTTCTCGCAAAATGTTTAACTTCTTTACATAGATGTACAATTGTTTTGTTCTATAAAGCAATTTATTAGAAAATTTACGAGCCTTTTACATCTCCTATAAAACCGAATTTGTTATAGCATGTGGTTAAAGAGGATGTTGTTAAGATGGCCAAATATGTCCTAAAATATATCTTAATTAATATTATACCTTTATATAATACGCACAATTAGTTAATTCTATAAAAATGTCTCTTACAAAATTTAGACATATTTGACTTTCTATGTATTTATGTCAGACCGGAAGCCGAACTGCAACGTGCCTGGAGCCGCATGCTTGGACCCACGTTTCATCGGTGGAGATGGCGTTTTCTTCTTCCATGGAAAAAGTAATGAGCATTTCGCTTTGGTTGCCGAACCCCACCTCCAGATCAACGCAAGATTCATCGGGCTAAGACCCGCGGGTTGAACCAAGGACTACACATGGATTCAGGCACTAGGGATCCTCTTCAAATCCCACATGTTCTCAGTGGAAGCAATCAAGTCAACCAAATGGGATGGCGAAATTGACCACCTTAAGTTCACATACAAAGGGGAGGATCGATCTTGTTATGGGATGGAAATCCCACGAAGGTGACGTAAAAATCGAAAGGATATTGGAAAATAATGGCGTTTTGGTCATTCTTCATGAAGTTGCGGATTTCGGTTAATGTGGTGCTCGTGGTCGAAGAAGATGATAGGATTCATAGCTATCAGATACTTGAAAATGACTGTTTTAGCGCATTTGGAAGTGCAATTTAGGGGTTGTTTGTTTACCTCTTAATAGTTCCATTAAGAGGCAACCTCTGAATCGTTCAGAGGTGAATCTTGTTTGGCAACAAAAAAATCTGTCTCTTAATGGTTCCAAAACCCTCTTAACGATTTAGCATCTTGAGCTACCCTTAACCATTCAGCACCCTAATTTCATTATAAATAAATACCAAATAACCATATTTCATTTTGCACTATATCATAAAAGCCTCTTAACCATTCTGCACCAAACCGTTCAACAACTGCCCAACAACCCCTTAGTTTTTATGGTTTGTCATCACAATGCAAGTTGAAGGGTTGCTTGGCCGGACTTACCGGATTTCAAGAATCCGGCCAAAATAGGTGTTGCGATGGCGGTGGAGATAAGTATAGAACGAATCTCCTACTATCTTCTAAATGTAATTCTTGTATTTTCTCTAAAGCCGGAGCTTCAAATGGAGAAGTAGATATGATGTAAATATGAAAGGTTTCAAAATAATATAACCAAAACGGTTAATTGCAACTAAAGATTCAAGAAATGATGGAGCGTATGATAACCGGAAATGAATCCAGTTGATTTTGTGAATACATAGTAATAATCTCTTCTAAAACTCGTTTGTTTGATGAATACCAAGTTTTAGGCTAAAACTCGAATTAAAACCGAACTAAGAATTTGGATGGAAATGAAAATTTCTATATTGATCTGATCATCCATCTTCCATGACTAGCAAGTAAATAAGAGCATCTTCAACAGCTTTCCCATTTTGGAGAAAATGGAGAATATGAGGATTTTGGGTTAGATTTTTGCTCCAATAGTTTCCCTAAAGTTATCCCCAAAATGGAGAAAGTAGGAGAGAAAAAGAGTTTTTCTCTAAATATAGAGATAACCCCAAAAATGATTACTATATAAGAGGACCAATAGAAATCATTGAAAAAAAATTATTTAGAGAGAGAAATAATATTTTAATAGTTGAATGAAATATTTTAATATTATAATCAATATTTTCCTCCAAAATGGGGAATCTGTTGGAGATGAATCCAATTTTTTTTGGGGATTTTAACTTTTAGTTCTTCATTTTAGAGAAATTTTGAAGAATCTGTTGAAGATGCTCTAAGAGTGTTAAACATAAACGAGAGTACGGGACCAGAAAAGACGATGACCAAACACAAACGTCCAAATGGAAAATGAAAAATACAGCAAAAAACACAAAAATGTCTCGCAACATGTTTAAACTATGATTTTTTTTGGCCTAAAAAGCACCCTCCTCATCTCAATCTTGAAATCTGTAACAAATATATGTTAATCAATACATTAAATAGTATCATTACACGATAAAAGATCATACAAAACAAAACCATAAAATAAAAATTCTCACAAATTTCATAAATTTTAAAATTCTCAAATGATTAATCTCGTATATTGGCCGGATAATAAGCCACCATAAACAATAAAATAAACGTCAATAAAAAAATCCCTGTAAAAATATAAAATCTTAGGCCATCCGCAACGCCTCGGGCTCGGGCTCGGCTGCGGGCTCCTGCGGGCTGCGCTGCGGGGGCTGCGGGCTTGGGGCTCGGGCTCGGGGTGCGGGTTTGAAAACCCGAAGAACCCGAACGATTTCATGTTTATTTATTTATTTTTTAATTTTTTATTCAACGGCTCTTTCAAACGGCTACTTCTAAATCAATTTTTTTTATTTTTTTTTTCAATTTAATCACACTATATATATTAACCCTCAACCTCTTATTTTTTCACACCAACAATCTCTCAAACTCTCTCAAATTCTCTCAAACTCTCTCAAATTTCATCATGAATCCAAACAAAACACCTACATCCCGTCGTAACCGACCACATACACCGCAACCGCAAGAAGTCCCGGAGCTTGGTTTCCAAGCGTTTACACAACCAAGTTATCGTCCGCAATTTTCGCAACAAATTCCGCCACAATGGTCGCAACAAAATCCGCCACAATATTTTTACAACTCATTAGGCCATCCGCAACAAATTCCTTACCAACTTACACGTTTCGGTTTGATTGAACCAGGTTTTACTCCGGCCAACTTCAATCCTCCTTCACCCTTCATCAATCTCGCCGACGACATTGTTCCGGAAACCCAACATTCTAGCCCGCACATACCACAATCCATCTACACTCAACCATCAAACCCTCAACCATCAAACCCTCAACCATCGAGAAAAGGAAAAAACAAACAATACGAAAATAGAGCCCCCAAACAGATGTGGACTAACGAGGAGGAACTCGCGTTAGTGTCGGCGTGAGTTGACGTTTCGGAGGACCCCGTTATCGGTAACGTACAAACCCATGGTAATATTTTTATTGTTATTATTATTATTATTATTGTTATTATTAATATTATTATTATTATTATTATTCTTGTTTAATAATTAAATGTATAAATAAAAGAATTAAAAAAATGAGGTGGCAAGAGGGCTTTTAGTTATGCGTTGGGGGTCTTTAGGGCTTGAGGAGAAAAGCTGATGTGGCGCTGATGTGGCATTGAGGGCTTGAGGGCTTTTATCTATACACTGTGGATGGCCTGACACGATAACAGACCAAAGCTGCAAGTTATTTTTTTCTGGTAAAACTCCTGCAATCTTTCAGCCTGATTCGATCGACATTCAATTTACAATGAGATAAAAGTATCAAGAAATAAAACAACCGGGTGTGTGGACCCACACAAAAACTTGAATTAGAAATTAAAATAGAGAAATTGCTATGACCCAAATTTGACTTTGACTTACCAAAATGTTCATACTATCTCCAATTTAACCAAAATACCCAAAAAATCCGTGAAAACATCCCGTGACCACAGACAACTTAAAAAAGTTGGATTTCACCCATGAAATGTCGGCGGGGCCCTAGAAATGTTCGCGACCGAGGACTGTTTTGGTCCGCGATCGAGGGATTATCCTCTGCGGTGGTTAGGTTTGGTTCCTCGATGCTGGGCTTTTTCATGAAATTGGTCCGCGAATCACAACTTTTTTAAGGAGTCCGTGATCACGGGGTGTTTTCACGGATTTTTTTAGGTATTTTAGTTAAATTGGAGAGACTTTGGACATTTTGGTAAATGAGGACCCCAACTTGGGGCATTTCAATATATCACTCATTAAAATATTAAATCATGCATGGTTTTTAATACGGTAGCATGGGTCACCAAAAGTTATAGGGTCGTGAAAAATGTTACCGTATCATTGTATTTTGCGCCACCGTATATATTTTTGGAACTACAATAATGACAAACTTTCTTGATAGAGTTAGTTTGCAAAGTTTTTTTTCCACCCTAGACCCAGTTTTAATCATGATAGTCTCATTTTCTTAGTTTTTAGACTTCAATTTCAGATTTATTATGTTTTGAAAAAAAATTGCGATAAAAAACTTGAACCCAGGACCTCACTTATGAAAAAGAAAAACAATGAAATAACCAACAAATCAATCATAATTTTTATAGAAAGTATTTTTTTTTGAAAGACAATTGCATTTCGGGGGTATCCTTGACTTAGTCCAGACTAATCCCCCTTCGACCCGGCCACGATTCGGCCCACGATCCGGCCACGATACAGCCCTCGACCCTGATATCCTAGCGTGCTCACCCCTGGATTCGAACCCGGGGTAGAAAGGGCTTTCACCACTTTCCCCCAGGCCTTAACCAGTGGGCTACAACATCTTTGGATTTTATAGAAAGTATACTACCACCACTTGAAAAAAAAATCTAGGTTCGTCTCTCTACCAAGACGTACTCAATATTTTTGAACAATAAGGCCCGGTCCTCAACGCCTAGTCCCACATCAAAGGTCGATCGTTTGAGTTCGAGTACGAGTACCCTATTTATATTAAGTTTCATTATCATGATAAACACGTAACGGCCTATTTTCGTAATAGCACGTCCAAGAATTTGATGGACGTTACGATGAAATGTGTCGACATAAGTAGGGCGGACCGAAGTTTCCCTTTCGCGTGCAGTCGGGAAGATGAACATTTAATAGAAGTAAGTAACTTGTGCTGATGAAAATGCTACAGTTTATTGAACAAGGGGGTAGGTTAAATTTTCAAAACAACATTCAAGTCTTATAAATGCTTTTCAACACCAAATACATATAAACAACTACTACTACTGTTTTAATTTATCTATACGTAAAGGTTCATTTAATTTGTTCATCCAATGCCATTAATTATAGCCACGGCACAGTTTTGGGTGGCAGAAGCGTCGGCGGCCGGTGGTGGTGGTGGTGACGTATGCATGTGTATAAGATGATGATCATTGATAGGTTTTAAGTGTGGCACCACAAAAAGTGCAAACAATGGCCTTGTAAGATCTCCGATGAAATGGGATGTGACAGAATCTGGTTTTGGTTATGATTTCAGCCACACTTGCTCCTCGTCGGCATCTTGAACACGATCCCGCCACCGGCTTGGTTCTCTTGATCTTACGTTTTTGATCCACCAAGAAGCAAAACACCACCATATATATATATATAGGGGGTGTTTGGGATTGCGTCTGCTTATCTGCTTCTCAAAAATCACGGCGTGGAAAAGTAGGTCTCAACCTACTTCTCAAAAAATCGCGTTTCTCCGGCGAGCTAACGCAATAAGGAGTTTTCAATCTCCAATCCAAACACTCACTCCGGCGAGCTAACGCAATAAGGAGATAAGCGCCTGTGAAACGCAATCCCAAACACCCCCATATATATATATATATATATAGAGAGAGAGAGAGAGAGAGAGAGAGAGAGAGAGGAGGTTAGGAATTAATGGGGGTGAAGAGGAAGGATTGACTTGAAGATGTTTGAGTGAAGGTGGGTTTAACTATGATGTTAGCAACAATGGTGTTTGTGGAAGTGTTCTTGTGGGATTTTATAAGCAATGGAACTAACTTACAAATAGAATTATGTTAGTACTCTGAATTCATGTTATTATTTTGTTAAGGAAAAATAACAAAAATGCATGAAAAAGTATAGAAAAACCCAAATATGCTTCTCATTTTAAATGATTAAGTATCATAATTTGAATAAAAAATCATTACACTTTTTTATTTTGAATACTCAAGTCTTGAACATTTTGTTTAAATTAATTAAACGTCAAACTTTTAGAAATTAGTTACCTATATCCTTTTAACTCAAAAAGAATAGTTATAACCGCCTAAGAAAGCTTTAAAGTAAAAAAGGAAGCTAGATCACTTTTACCGCTCTTAAAACCTACGTCATTCAAATCCTCGGTACCTCCTTACCACCCCCATCATCCATCGTTGTCGTTGGCTCTTGCCATTGATCTCCTCTTCTGATCATTCTTTTGTTTTTCGTTTCTCCATCTTTTTTTATTTGTCTATGGGGGTGTTTGGGATTGCTTATTTAAAACGACTTATGCTTATTTTTAAAAGTGTTTATCAACTTATGTCATGATAAAAAGGAGTTGAGGGTAAAAATGTAATTTGAACAAATAAGTTATAAATATTTTCAAATAAGTTAAAATAGATTAATTTATCGAAAGTCATAAGTACTTTTTTTTCTCAATCAAAACACTCAAAATAGTTTATTTGTGCTGAGGAAAAGCAATAAGCAAATAAGTCAAAAAAATAAGCAATCTCAAACACCCCATATATTTAAAAAAATAATGATAAGAGTAAATCTGAAAAATTTCAATGGTATTTTTTCATTAAAAAAAATACTTAATTATTTAAAATTAGAAACTTCGTTGAATTTTTATAGACTATATATATTAAAAAATAAAATAATAATATTCAAGTAATTTGTAGGACTAGTAAAACTGTTTGAAAGGACTGGTGATTGGCGACAAAAGGTTTTCATTCAGAATGTACCATGGACCATAATCAATGGACTTCCATCGCCCACATATGGGGACTTAACTCGCAATATTTGGATCACAACTAAGGGGAATTGACTCAAATAGCCAAAGCTAAAAACCATCTTCACAAAATAGCAAAAAACTCTCATAGTTTATCAAAATAGCCAAAGGGTCCGCACTTTGACCCGACCCGGTGAGTGCGGACCGCAATGGGATCACTACGAGACAAAAAAGACACTGAAACGGGTTGGTCCGCACTCGATCCGACCCGACCCGGTGCGGACCGCACTTGGTTAACTGCTTCTGGGATACATGTATCAACCTTTCATCGGTCGCTCCACTGCTCCGCATCCGCAATTGCGAGTGAGGACCATTTGGCTATTTTTGTAAACCGGAAGAGTTTTTGGCTATTTTGTCAACACTCTTTGTCCCTTTGGCTATTTGAGTCAATTTCCCATGTGGTATTCGATCTCATGATTTCACAGTAAGGTGACATTTATTTTTTAAGAGATGCTGAAGTCTGATATCACTTCTGATTTTTTAAGAGGTGGTGCTGATCTAACATCTGAATCAACAATACTGTTTGTTTTTGTAAATTGACAAACGTCTGAATATGTATAATTGTCTATTTTATCCCTAAAAAAAATCAACTTAAATATGTTAATTGAAGTGAACATCGATGATCGAAGGACGGAACAGGAAAAAAACAAAAGAAGGATCTGACAATTTTGCGAGTTCGTGGAGTTTTAATCATATCTCAAACACCGAAACGTCGAGTTAAGCGATTCAAGATGTTTTGAAAAGCCAACACACAAATCTTCAATATTCGTGGCAAAGGGACTTTTTGAAGGATTAAAAGTGGGAATTAACGAAGTGTCGATATCTCATCTTCAATACGCGGACGATGTAGTCTTTTCTGGACAATGGAAAATATCTAATTTAAAAAACCTAATGAAGGTGTTGGGGTGCTTCTATCTTGTATCGGGACTCGAGATAAACATGAGAAAAAGCAAGCTTTATGGGGTGGGCGTGTCGGAAGAAGAAACCCAAGCATGGGCGGGAGGCTTGGGGTGTGGAAGTGACGTCCTTCCTTTTGTCTACCTTGGACTACCCGTTGGTGCGTCAATGCGGAGAGTTGAACATTGGAAGCCGGCAATTGAGAAGGTGAAAAGCAAGCTTGCAACGTGGAAGACAAGGATGATCCCATTCGGAGGAAGATGGACACTGGTTCGTTCGGTTCTAGGTAGTATATCGCCCTCCAAACGAAAATGGCGGATTCCAACGAGGGCGGCGCTGGACAGCTTGGGCATAGATTTAGACTCTACTTTATGCCCGAGATGCGGGATTGGCGTGGAGACGGTAGATCATGCAGTCGTGAGTTGTGGAGTGGTAAAAAAGTTGTGGCAAAAAGTTGGTACTTGGTAGATGGTGGAACTTGAATGTGGACTCGGTCGACTCATTGAGTGACTTGTTTGGTGTAGCGGCGCAATTGGGAGATAACGCAAAAGGAGCACAGAGATGGGAAGCAGTAACTTGGTGTTTGCTGTATCTCATTTGGGCCAACCGCAATAAGTTGGTGTTTGAAAAGGATAAAGGCAAAATCTCGGATCGATTCTTTGATTTCCAATTAAAAATGTTCGATTGGACTATAAAGAGGGACGGTAAACTAGCAACCGACTGGGTAAACTGGTTATCGAATCCAAGCCAAAGATAGCGTGCGACCTCACAGAAGTTTCTGTTCGCGAAGGGTCTGTCCAGATTAAGTCGTCTGGCCGGATTAAGCTGCTGCCCTGTTTCAAGTGGGTTGGTTCCAGATTGCTGCAGCGGGATGTGCAGACCTTGGACTGCTCGATTCGTTCCTGTTGGTGCTGAAAGTCCACCTTTGACGGCGGATGTGCGGGAGGATTTCTGAGGTAGCGGCGGATGTTTATCTCTCGCAAACGAAGCTGCTACAGTCAGTCCTTCTTGGTTCCGAACTGGTTTGCTTCGTTTCCTTGGCTGTTTATTTTGGTTCCCATGGCTGTATGCACATACTGCTGCGTTTGTGTTTGTTTTCGGTTCTTTTTAGTTCCTTTTGGTCGTTGGGTTTTTGTTGCTGTTTTATTGCTATATTGGGCACTCTGAAGATTTTTGGTGGTAATATATTGGTTTGTTTGATGTTCAAAAATAAAATCTTCAATATTCGTCTTTTGCATTTTTGCAAATTCATGGTGCATCTGGGCTAAAACCGACGTTCAAATCGAAAGAATGATGTTGGATTGAAATAAGAGGTAATTAAGTGGTTGTGTTATCCCTTAATTATTCAGAGGACATTAAGGGGATGTTTGGTTGGTTTTTCATTAAGTCCTGTATAGATATAGATGTCTGTCTGGATTTATCTGTCTGTATAGATTGTGATATTTTGTTGTCTGTTTATTGTAGTGTCAGAAATGACTATTTTACCCCCATTGTATATTAACGACTAATTCATAAAACTCATGTCAAATATCAGGATCCTAACCAATAGATTCTTAATGAATCCCATAATTAACTCGACAGCTATTTGGAGCATCACCCAAATCCTTAGCCACACCAAAAAAAAACCAATGAAAAAAACCACCCAAATCGGAGCAATTTCACACAAATTCCCAGCTATGAACCCAATCGCATCACCCAAATCCTTAGCCACACCCAAAAACAAATCACATATTGACTCAATCCTAGATACGAACCCAATCACAGATTGACGATTTTAAAAACAAAATAACAAATGGGGAACGATAAGAAAAGAAGAAGCTGGAATTTCGCAAAGGAAGAAGCTCCAAATCGCCGGCCGAGCACCTCCAATGAAATCGACGGCAGCTCCAAATCGCAGAGGAAGAAGCATGTACTTGATAAAAGGGCTTACCGTTTGATTTCGAGAACATGGCAGAAGAATTCCTCAAACCTAAAAATAGCATCCCTTTTGATTTATAAAGCTAATTTTTGATTTACCTAATTTGGTTTGAGAAAACCATGGCAGAAGAACATGGCCTCAATTGCTCATGCTATTTCTAAGAATTCCTCAAACTTAAAAAATCAAAAATCAGAGAACTCCTTTTGATTTAACTCCTAAATTCAGGCCATGGACTGCAAGGAAGAAGATGCAGGGCAGAGGTCTTGGCGATTGTGAGACCGTGAGAGATGGGTTAGGTTTGTTCGATCGAGAGGGATGGTTTGAGAGATTTTATGATAACAGGGGTAGTGGGGTAAATATGATGTCTGTCTATATAAAGAGTGCCTTTAAAATCTTAGCAAATAAGCCATAGGATTTTAAATTAAGCCAGTACCAAACACCTACCTTGAGCTGAGCGAATAAGCTGAATATCCCACTTAATCCATTAAGCCAGTACCAAACAGCCCCTAAGGGTTAAGAGACTCTGAAAAAGAAGAAAATACAGATAGTCTGAATTATCTTATGTTTGGCCGAATCAGACATAAGTGACGATTAAAGGCTTATTTTAAAAAAACAAACACCGCCTTATAGTCTCTAACACGATCGTTAAGGGAAACTGTAACAAGGACAGAGATGTAACCATGCATAATTTCAAACTATCGTCTCGTAGGTGTTTGTCCCAATCCATGGATAAATCCAAACTAGAGGTAGGTTCTCATTGAGAAACTCCGTTCTCATGTAATCCCAACTCAAAATTTAATTATCCCAAACATACAATTTTACTCCAAATAACTGGAAAAAGAAATTATACAAACTTAAAACAAATAAAATAAAATTTCATGTTTTTGAGTAAGAGAGAAATGAAACGAAAGATGTCAATTTTAAAATATAATCTTATTTATCTTATAATAGAATGCAATTGATGAGTATACATGTAACTTTATAAATTTTTGAATTTATTTTAATGCTTTTATTTTATTTTTCTCCGACATTTGGGAGAAAAACATTATTTTTCTTCTCTTTCATTTTTTTTCCGGCCTTAAAAAACTCGAAAACACAACATTTATTCTTTCCCTCCCACTTTCCTCGGTAAAAAAGACTCGAGAACACATTCATTGAACCGTTTACTCACCCCACTTACGTTATCATGTAACATTCTCGGCCTTTTAAATGTACAACCGGTAACTGTCTTTTACTTGGTAAGTTGTAACTGGGCAAGAGCATTCTCTAATACTTACCACGTAAGATTCTTAATCATTGTTAGGGGGGCGTTTTGGTTCGCAACATGAAATTTGATGGAACTGGAATCCATCAAAGGAATTGCAATGGAATTTGACAACGCATTTGGTTGGTAGGAAGTCAATTCCTTAACTTAAGTCAATGAATGATGAATTTCTTAAGTTATGGAATTCAATGGAATTCGAAGGATTCCATCGCTTTCATTCCGTGAACCAAACATGGGCATAGAATAGTGTCATTCCAATTCCATGAACCAAATAGCCTCTTACATCTTTCGTGAAATAAAACTTTTGATCTTTGTCATACTTATCGATAAGTCATAAGTGGTAGACGAACGATCATATCGGAAATCGAAGTTAACGTGAAATCTATGGTAAACCCCGGGGGATAGAAAAAGAAAAACGATTGAAACGAAAGAAAACGCGCAAGCAAGCCGCCTAAGAAATCCCTACTATTCTTTCTTCACTTTTCATTCGAGATGATAATCGATGATCCATCCTGCTATACCTAACTAACACATCAGAAAATCTTGCACGCCGCCTACATCTCCGGCGATCAGAAAATGTTAAAACATCAACATGATCGATCGGTGTGGTGGGTATCAGGAGAAATGTCGATTACCATTTGGGTTTAATTAAACCCAATAACACCTTAATTGAAAATCAAACGCTCATGGAGGGTATTGATGCTAACAAGTATGCTAAAGAATTAGAAGTGGGTGTTCGAGTTGTACAACTGGCATGTTCTCTGTGCCAGAAGGTGCAAAAGGGTTCGGTTGGTCCCAACCCTGATCAGGTCATTTCAAAAGACGACGATTCACCTGTTACTGTCGCCGGTACGTCTATCGTTTTTTTTTGCTGCTTACTCCCCTTCTAATGAAATTTAGGGTTTCTTGTTCTTTTGTATGATTTGGTCGCATTGTTGTTTATATATTAAGTTTGTTTGTTTTTATATCAAGGATACACCATCAAATTGAGCTGTGCTTCTTATAATATGATTGTTTAAAGAGTAGGTATAATTTGGGGATTGGTTCATGAGATGTATTCCCTTTCAAGAATAAACCAATAATCAAACATTGTCTCAGTACCAAAGGACCCATTTCATCATTTTTATATCTCCCAAAAACCTATTTCAGACTGGATTTTAAGAAATTTGATTGGATTTCAGACTGGATTTCAAAACCTATTTGTGGTAATGGATGATGATGTAGTAGGGCAGCTAACATTCGAGTTAGGCGCCGTTTGGTTGGTTTTCCATTAAGTCTTGTATCGATAAAGTTGTATGTGTGTGTGGATTTATCTGTCTGTATACATTGAGAAGGTTTTTGTTTGGGAGGGTTTTTCATAGATAGAAAGAGTGTGTTTTTAATTTTTAATTGGGAGGGACAGGTTTGGAAGAAACTTGACTCCTCCTAAAATCTTACTTAATAAGTCACTACCAAACAGTCACATATGGCTGATTGAATAAGCTGTGAGCCCCATTAAGCTGCTAACAAACGGTCCCTAATTCAATCCAATGTAATCCATGCGTTCCTCAACAAATTGGGTAGAATGAAATTTATTTCCATTTCCATTCCTTGAAATGAACCAAATGCGCTCTAAATGTTATTGGTAAAGTTATTTTATTGTCCCATTCTACAATAAGAGTCTGTTTGTTAGAAGCTTAGTGAGCTTATTGGGACTCCTAGCTTATTCGATTCCTTATACATGATTGTTTGGTAGTGGCTTAATGATATAGAAAGTGACTTATTCAGTAAACTTTTATGCAGAAAGCCAAGTTTTGTCCAAACTTGCCCTTCCCAGTTAAAAAACACTCTCCTTCCATATATATGAAAAACCCCTCCTAAACAAGAATCTTTCCAATCCATACATACAGATTAATCCACACAGACAACTAATCTTCACATAGAAGTAGGAAACCCATGTTATGTTTCAAGCGGAAACTGCAAAGTATGGAAGTGGTGGGTGAAAGAATTATGATAGATTTTAGGGTTTTAATTTAACACTGTTAGTTTAGTAATTTACCAATATCGTCCTATCTCCCTAATTTCTAAGAATTAGCACCTTCCATCCATATTTATTCAATATATTACCTTATATTTCTGCAAATAGATTGGAGTGTACAAGCAACGATTAGCTGGATATTATCCGAATCATTTGGTAGAGAAAACGTCTCGATTGTTGCTGAAGAAGACGCTCAAACACTCTCCGATGCCAATGCCACAAGTTTACTAGCATCCGTGGTTGCAACCGTGAACGAAAGTTTGGCTATAGCACCCAGGTTCGGTCTCAAGAGCCCAGCCGCACCCCTTGGGGCTTCAGAAGTTCTTGATGCCATAAGCCGATGCAATTCAACCGGGGGCCCAGTGGGCCGCCATTGGGTCCTTGACCCTGTTGATGGAACTTTAGGGTTCGTGCGTGGAGACCAGTATGCCGTGGCTCTGGCTTTTATTGAAAACGGGCAGGTTATGGTTGGAGTTCTTGGGTGCCCGAATTATTCGAGTAAAAAGAAATTGGTGAATAATTCAAGTAATTTGAAATTATCGTCGGATTTGTGGCAAGAAGGGTGTGTTATGTACACGAGAAAAGGTAGTGGTCAAGCTTGGATGCAGCCGTTGGTTCATGGTGACGGGGTCTTGGAGTGGCCCAACTCGGCTAGCGTTATAAGGGTTTCTTCCATTGATAACCCTGCAATGGCTACGTTTTGTGAACCGGTGGAGAAAGCCAACTCAAACCATTCTTACACTGCTGGACTCGCGTATAGTTTAGGACTTAGGTGAGTTCGAGCTTTAATTCCTACTTTCTTGATTATGTTTTAAGTGGCGTTTGGTTCGCAGATTCTGAAGGAATGGAATTGAAATGTTGAATTCCTTTGACCAAATTCCATTCTTTTGTTTGGTTCATTCTTTTTTTAAGAAGAAATCTTCAAATTCCACAAGTAAGGGATTTCAACATTCCTTGACAATAAGTTGGGATTTTGGTGGAATGTAATGTTATATTTTCATAATCCCATTCCCAAATATACCCTTTAACTCAAAATAATATAATTAATTTAATTTAATTTAATACTTTTTACTTTTTATTTAATTTAATTATTTTTAGTTTTTTTAAATATTTTTTAATTTTTTTGAAATATTTAATTTTATTTATTTATTTTATTTTACTTTTCATGGTACTTTTAGTTTTTTAAAAAATAATATAAAAAAGGTATTTTGGTCATTTATCAATATTTCATTCCAATCCCAAAGCTACATTATGTGAACCAAACAAACATATTGCATTTCCTTAATAGATTTCATTCCAATGTCCGTCAACCAAACAGGTGGTCAAACCTACCTGACAGCATTTCATTCCAGTTTCTTTTAAAGTCAAATTTCTTTGACAAATTCCATTCCATCCAAAAACATTCTGCCAACCAAACGCCACCTTAGTGTTTCTTTGAATTACTTCTTTTTCGTTAACGTAAAAATGTTTTTTTTTTTGGTTTTGTGATTGCAGAAAGCAGCCGTTGCGTGTGTATAGCATGGTGAAATACGCGGCAATAGCGCGTGGGGATGCGGAGATATACATGAAGTTTGCAAAGGCTGGATACAAGGAGAAGATATGGGATCATGCTGCTGGTGTGGTGATTGTGGAGGAGGCTGGCGGAGTTGTGACGGATGCTGGTGGTCGGCCACTGGATTTCTCGAGAGGGGTGTATCTTGAAGGTGTTGATAGGGGGATCGTTGCGTGTTCTGGGGTGAATTTGCATGAGAAAATTGTTGGGGCTGTTTATGCAAGCTGGGATTCCTCTCACCTTTGAAACTATCTGATCTGGAATTATAAGTTGCAGGCTCTGTTTCAAGATTCACTATTGATGGTTGAAAAAATCAAACTAGTTTTAGCTGTGTCTAGGGTTATATTTGTAATTTCCAGTTGGTTTTAAATTGATAGTTTTGTACATCAACCAAGACTTGGACCATTTCTCATTTATATATTGGAACATATCTTCTCTCCTTGAGTAAAATTGGAAGACTTTGGATTTGGAAAAGTCAAATTGGAGACCAGAAAAAGTCATTAGGTTCACAAAAAACAACATTAAATGGACTATTTGAACACTAAAATGGACAATTTTAAAATACCAGTTGTGTACATATGTAATATTGTTAATACATACCAAAATTTTGATCTTTTTGTTTGATTGTAAAGGGTTAAATATGCTAATTTCTAAAAAGAATATCATTATTTATGAACCAAAATATGTTTTCAGCAAATAAAATATTAATGAACCATAATTGTTACCCTGTTAATAATTTAAAGCATATTTTAAATGCAACATATCTTATTTGTACAACCAATACAACCCGATTAATTTATATTTATGAAAGCGATTAGAGTTTATTTATATGACTTGGATATTTACGAAATATTATTAGAGTTCATTAACTGTGATCAATGCCTTATGTTAGGAATCAATCAAGATATTCACTTGGAGAACAAGACTGGGAAGAATATTGTGCCGGTTGGTCCTAGACTCGATGGGGGGTGGACTTACACTCAACATTATGTCCAAGATGTGAACATGATATAGAATCGGTGGAACACGCGTTGCTACTCTGTGAAGACGTGATCAAATTGTGGAAAAATGTGGGTAGATGGTGGAACATAAACATCGAGACCGCAAACTCAATTTACGATCTGTTTATGGCAGGAAATCAATTAGCCGAAGGCTCAAAAAAGGCCAAGATGTGGAAAGATGTCGTATGTATTTTTCTGTACTTCATATGGTCGAGTCGGAACAATCTCGTTTTTAGAGACGATAAAAGGAACATTCAAGCTTAGTTCCTAGAATTTCAAAGAAAGGCGTTCGAATGGATTTCAAAAAGGGATCAAAATAGGGCGGTTTGGTTAACTTCGCCCTTCAACTGTTGCGGGGATTAATCAGTAGCAGGTTCGGATCGATCGAGAGATCTTCAATTCGTGATTTGGAGGCTGTTCGTGTATGGGCAGTAGCAAGAAACTGTTGCTGGAAAGTTTCTGGATCGAGATGAGGCAGTGGCTGCCCACATTAAGCCACAGCTGTATAGCCTCTAAAAATACAGTAAGTTGGTCAAGGATGTTGGTATGTGGGGATGTAGGTCGTTCTTCTGGAGGTTTACTTCTTGCAAACTGGTAGGAGCTTTGTTCCGTGTAGGTTGTATTAGTGTCTTCGATTTGGGAATTTATTCCCTTTTGTTTGTATCTCCCGACTCCTTGATTTCTGGTAATAAAATTTGCCCTTTGCCTTTCAAAAAATAAATAAATGGGATATGTTTGCATAATAAACCACCTATAATAGTTTATACTTGATATTTCATAAATATTGTAATTTTTTCAATATTTTAAAGTTTTGCATACCAATTATTTGTACCATAAAGATAAAATATACAAGAGTAGTATTATTGTACATTTTTTTTATTATTTAGAAGAAAAAAAATGATTAAAATGGCTATGAATGTTAGGGGAGTAAATTGATAATTTCCTAGAAATCAAGAGGTTTTATTGATAATTCCCAACTCCCGGCTTAATATTTCAAATGTTTTTATTTTTTATTTGTGTAAATTACGTTTTTCGTCCCTATGGTTTGCTAAATATTGCGGATTTAGTCCGTGTAGTTTTGTAATTTTGGTTTTCGTCCTTATGGTTTGCAATTCATCGTCCCTCAGGCCAAAACACTACAATAAACTATGAATGACTAAAATAGAAATGAATTGTAAACCATAAGGATGAAAATAGCAATAAATTTAAATCATAAGAACGAAAAAGATGATGAATTATAAATTATAGGGATGAGAATTGCAATTTTAAAACCACAAGGACGAAAATATAAATTTTTAACAAACCACAGGGACTAAAAATGTAATTTACTACCTTTATTTTTATTTTTCTGATGATGATGATTGACAGTATTTAACACCTTAATTTGCGGGAACCTGCCGACGATAATACTCCCTGTTTGATGACTTGCTCCGAATTCTAGTGGATGTTTTTTTTTTAATAATATTTATTTTAGTAATCTTTTGACCAAGATCAAAACACTTTTTTTTTTAAATTAAAGTCAATCCACATACACTGATTTGAAAAATAAAAGCACATTAATTGGGTAAAAATAAGGTTTTCATTTTATATTTTATTTCAACACCGGTAGTCCATGTCGTTTACCCGAATTTTGGATTTGATCCCTAAAGTACACTATCTACATTCTACAGTGGTGATCCCTAACTTTTTAATTTATTTTTCACTCAATGTTTAACTTACTTTCACTCATGGTTCTCCTATGTTTAACATAAAAAAAACCATGTGTGAAAGTAAATAAAAAAATTAAGGACCACCACCATAGATAATGTACTTTAGGGACCAAATCCAAATTTTGGGTAAACCACAGGGACCACCGGTGTAATTCACTCCATTTTTTATATTGCCTTTTAAAATAAAAATCTAAAGAAAGTTGTAAGCTTAGAGCACATTCAACGGGTACAGATTATTTTTTCTAAAATAAAGTATCAAAAATCAAAATCTTTAAAAAGTTACCTTTAAGGCTATGTTTGGCAAACTAACTGATAAGCTAGTTGTTGACTGATAAGCTAGCTGGTGGCTCATAAGCTAGCTGATGAAAAAGTTACGTTTGACAAAAGTAACTTGTAAGCATATAAAATGACCAAAAAAGATATCTTCAAATAATTATCAATTACAAATTTAATTATGTAATTAAAATATATTTATAACAAAATAATATGTTAATTAATACAATCAATGTAATAAAGAAAAATTAAATAATATAATATGGTAATTAAACGAAATTTAAAATTTATTATTACATATATACTATAAATTTTAAATTTGTTAAACAAGTTTTAGAAAAAAAATGTATTAACTTATGATTTTAAATATCCGTTACATACAATATGAAAAAATAATCAAATTTAATAATTAAAAAATAATACTAATTGATAATTAAAATATATTCATTAATATTAAAAAATAAATAATAATAATTTATATTATTAACAATAATTCTAAATAATTAAAATTTAATATCAATGTATAATTAAAATTTAATTTAATAATTTTCAGTTAATATTTATTAATTAATTATAATTAACTTTAAAAAATTAATATTTATTAATAATAATAGTTAGTAAATAATAATAATAAGGGCAATATTGGAATATTCACAAAAAGTTACTGAAATGCTACTTCAAGTATCGTTTCAAAAAGCTAGCTTATGGTGATCCAAAAATATACAAAAAAAAAAACTAGCTTATAAGCTAGTTTTTTTTTTTTGCCAAACAATGCCTAATTCTAACAATTATTCTATTTTAAAAGATTACAATATTAAATATATTATCAAAATAATTACTAAATGCTTACCATATGAGACCAATGGGTCATTCCTAAATGCTTACCATATGAGACCTTATGGGTAGTGGGGGTATGGAACCCCATTAAAAAGAAAAAAGTTTGAAATTTCTAAGTTAAAAACATAAATTTCTCAAGCTTCTACTTTAATGTCCTCCCAATAATTTTTTGTCCGGATCCACATCAACCAAAAAAAATGTTTTGAAATCAACTAAAAAACCATAGCTATTCTCGAACTTGACTAAAAACCCAAAAAAATCCATCGAAATCGACAAAAAAACTTTAAAATATCTTAAAATCCACCAAAAAAAACTTCAAAAAACCCTTAAAACGTTGGATTAGGCTACAAATATATCGGGAAATTTTACGGGCATCTAAGCTACCTTAAAGGGGACCCCAATAGATTTTTTTTTGGATCCGCCACTGCATATGAGTATAATAGAGATCAAAAATCTTACTTGGTAAAAAAGCATGACAATAATCGAGGTTCCTTTTTATAAGTGAGGAAAAAAAGTCCTATATGGTTAACGTTTACCAAGTACGAGATGGTTACAAACAATTCATTTTGTTCATCGATAATGTAACCCAACAAGGTAAAAGAGGGTTTGTAACTCTTGTCGGTAAGCGAATAAGGTAAAGAGCCTATAACTCTACCTATAACTATAATTGACGAAAATAAAAAATGAAATGTAAATTATAATGACAAAAACAACAACATTTGTAAATCACAAGGACAAAATTATATTTGAGTAAACTACACTTTTGGTCCCTGTGGTTTGGTGTTTATAACACATTTGGTCTCTACAGTTTAAAAATTACATTTTAGCCACTACAATATGCCATTTGGTCCGGATTTGGTCCTTGAATCTAACAGTCGTTAAAACTCTCGTTAACTGAGGGGTATTTCAGTCTTTTTAGTTTTCATCACATTTTTTGTTAAAAAAAATAAAAATGTAAATTGCAGGGACTAAAGATGTAATTTTCAATTATATATATATATATAGGACAATAATCAAATGAGAACCTAAAATAGGTTGAGAACCGTGAAAACCAATCTAAGTCGTTAATTGATTTTAATCTATGGATGTAATAATAGGAAAAAATATGTTGAGAACCGTGAAAACCTATGAATGAATTTTTATGTTTTTAAAACCATAGGATCAAAACCAAATGACGACTTAGATCGGTTCCCACGGTTCTCAACCTATTTTTGGTGCTCACATGATTTAACCCCTATATATATATATATATATATGTGTGTGTGTGTGTGTGTGTGTGTGTGTATACATAAGTGTTTGTGTGTGTGCTCGGTAGCAGAACCACCACCACCACTCTCCTCCTCCACCACCACCACCACCATCTTCAACACAAACTCCATTTAATCCCTTCATCACCACTATTAGCACCTTAAGACGACACGACACTCTACCATTGTTAATAGAGGCGCTTCCTCATCATACAAACCCCCATCTATAATGGAAACCTGCACACCACCATTAATAAACAATCTTTGATTAGGAATAAAAAAAAAAACCACAAAATTGATAATCATCTGTCAGTTTCCATTATGATCACAGAATGCCCACAACTTGAAACAACATAAAACTATAAGCTTTGTTAAGATTATGCCAAAATCCATATCATGATATCAAATGCCAATTCTAATCATGACCAAAGAATCCCATAACCAAAATTCTGAAGACAAAAGGAATACCCAAATTGTGAAGAACATTAGAAGAAAGAAGATCAAAATCTGATTTGGAGAAAACATAGAATCCTCACAAATTCAATGTATATGTCAATAATATCGAATCATGAAATAATCAAAGTCAACGATGAAGACCAAACCAAAATAAGAGGTTGATCATGTATAAAAACACCAAACCGTGTGGAAAGCAAATTAATCACCATGATCATAGAACCCTAGAAGCTGGCATTCAATCCCACCAAACAAAAAATCGAAATAAGAAGCGTTTGATGTGTGTGATTGTTAGGTGGTGGTTCTGCTACCGAGCACACACACAAACACATATGTGGTTTTGCACATCCAGATCTATTGCTGATGATGATGCTTATCCATTTCTTTTTCTAGACAAATTTGGCACATCAAAACCCAAGTTCCTCAAGGTAATGGTATAAGGGTTTTGATGTGCAAAATTTGTCTAGAAAAAGAAGATGGTCGAAGAAGAGGAGTAACCACCGGAGTGAGTTTGATGTGAGGTAGGGGCAGGGGTACGAGAAGGGAGGGGAGAGGTGGAGTGGCAATTGAGGGTCAGTTTCCATTATGATCACAGAATACCCACAACTTGAAACAACAGAAAACTATAAGCTTTGTTAAGATTATGCCAAAATCCATATCATGATATCAAATGCCAATTCTAATCATGACCAAAGAATCTCATAACCAAAATTCTGAAGACAAAAGGAATACCCAAATTGTGAAGAACATTAGAAGAAAGAAGATCAAAATCTGATTTGGAGAAACACAGAATCCTCACAAATTCAATGTATATGTCAATAATATCGAATCATGAAATAATCAAAGTCAACGATGAAGACCAAAACCAAAATAAGAGGTTGATCATGTATAAAACACCAAACCGTGTGGAAAGCAAATTAATCACCATGATCATAGAACCCTAGAAGCTGGCATTCAATCCCACCAAACAAAAAATCGAAATAAGAAGCGTTTGATGTTTGTGATTGTTAGGTGGTGGTTCTGCTACCGAGCACACACACAGACACATATGTGGTTTTGCACATCCAGATCTATTGCTGATGATGATGCTTATCCATTTCTTTTTCTAGACAAATTTGGCACATCAAAACCCAAGTTCCTCAAGGTAATGGTATAAGGGTTTTGATGTGCAAAATTTGTCTAGAAAAAGAAGATGGTCGGAGAAGAGGAGTAACCACCGGAGTGAGTTTGATGTGAGGTAGGGGCAGGGGTACGAGGGGGAGGGGAGAGGTGGAGTGGCAATTGAGGGGTTTCGATGGAGGTGGGTTATGATCGTCGGAGGTGGGTTGTGACCATCGGAGAAGAAAAGGAGAGTGGGTGGTGGTTCTGCTACCACCCACCCACCCAACCACACACCCACCCACACACACACACACACACACACACACACATATATATATATATATATATAGAGAGAGAGAGAGATAGAGAGAGAGTAAACTACAAATTTAGTCCCTGCAATTTTTATTTTCATTTATTTTTAACAGAAAATGAGATGAAAACCTTAAAAGACTGAAATGCCCCTCAGTTAACGAGTTTTTAACGGCTGTTAGATTCAGGGACCAAATCCGGACCAAATAGCAAACTGTAACGGCTAAAGTGTAATTTTTAAACTGTAGGGACCACATGTGTTATAAACACTAAACCACAGGGACCAAAAGTGTAGTTTACTCATTATATTTTGTAAAATACAGGGACAAAAAACGTAATTTCCTGTGTAAAATATTAAACGGTTAAATTTAAGTTCCGTACAAGTTTAACTGGTTATCATTTTTGTAACCGTACCTTCACTTCACTAACCCTCGTCAGTATAAAGACGAACAGCATTGCCCCACTCTTTTATCGATTAAACACCACCATCCCCATTCCCCACCACCTGACCTCCTCCTCCTCCTTCAGTCACTCTCTAACTCCTCTCTCTAACTTTCAAAAGCTGCAGAGGAACGGACAGACGAAAAACGAAACCGAAACAAGTCGCAATTGGTTCTAGATCTGCATCACTGGATATGGATTTGGCCGGAACTTCTCTCCGACATTTCTCACGGTTCTCTCTCTCTGATTGCTGATTTTCAACACACTGTTCGCTCTCTCTGGATCGTTCTCTGTCGATCTGATAACGTTTAACGAACTTCGTGTTTCCTGTTCTTCAATCGTAAGTGTTGTTTCATCTCTTCTACAGATTTCGTTTTCCGTGGAAATCATGTTCAGAATTATAAACGAACAACTGGAATTCATTTCGGATTGGTGAAATTTCGCGGCAAACGAAGTCCTAACATATGCTCGTGATTTACAAAAAGAACGTGTGTACCTTTTTTTTTCAATTTTATTTGCTGAAAGGAAATAGAATTTGTACACTGACTGAGCTTTCATTGGTGAAATGACTTTACGTTTGATTTGTGGTATATTCACGTTCTGTTTACTGATAGAGCATCTGGTTAATTATACTACATCCTTAATTTGAAACTGTTTTCTAATTTTGTTTCTTTTTTGGCTTTTGAAACGGCAGATTCTGAGCTTGTTATTGTACGTCAACTGCGTTTGAATTTTGAATCTGGTAAACTCAACTTGCAAAAATGGGGAAAACAGGAAGAGATTGGACACAGATCTACGCAATCTATGGTATGGATGATTGGCACACACCGATTTTTCTCTTGATCCACGGGATTGTCTTCTCAGCTTCTTCACTCGTATTCCTTCTATACTTCAATTGGATCTGCTACTCCTTCGAATCAATCTTCCCGTCAGTATTCTCCGGCAGTGTCGCCAGATTCGCCGCCGGATTCACCGGCTCCGTCACAGCTCTCTCCGCCGTTTGCCTCTTCTACGCTGCCGGCAACATGTTCTACTCCTCCGTCGCCCTCCGCTGGGACATGGCCCAGCGCATGGTCAACGCCGTCCACGACTGGTCAACCGTGAAGACCGTACTTGACGTCGGCTGCGGCCGCGGCATCCTTCTCAACGCCGTCGCCATGCAGCTCAAAAAAGAAGGCAGTTCGGGTCGGGTCGTAGGGTTAGACCGTAAGAACACGACGTTATCAACCCTAAGAACGGCAAAAATGGAAGGCGTGCAGGAGTACGTGACTTGCCGTGAAGGCGACGCGCGTAGGCTTCCTTTTCCTGACAATTACTTCGACGTGGTGGTGTCGGCGGGGTTTGTGCACAAGGTGGGGAAAGAGTTCGGGCAGAAATCAGCGGCGGCATCGGCGGAGAGGATGAGAGTGATGGGGGAGGTGGTTAGGGTTTTGAAGGAGGGTGGGATCGGAGTGGTGTGGGACCTGGTGCACGTGCCGGAGTACGTTCTCCGGTTACAAGAGCTAAAGATGGAGGAGATCAGAGTATCGGAGAGGGTAACGGCGTTTATGGTGAGCAGCCACATTGTGTCGTTCCGGAAACCCAGCCAGCACGTGCTGGGTCCCAATGAAGTGAGATTGGATTGGAGATTCAACAATATCTGTTGAATTATTTACATCCCAAATAAAAAAAAACAATATCCACTGATATTTTTCTTTTTTAAATAGAAAAATATTAAACACATAAATATAAATATAAATAATATATATTATATAATGAATTAGTATTAGAGTTTGTTGTGTTAGTAGTGACAATACGAGGGATGTAATAGGACTGGTGAAACAAAGTGGAACCAGAAGCCTCCAGAGTTAAAAACCTCTTGTTTTTAAAGGTAATTTTACTTTATATAAATTTCAAAAGGAAATTAATTAAAATACCCTAAGTCAAACCATCTTTTACTGAAATACCCAAAATCTCTCCCACTTTGCAAAAATACCCCAAAAATCCGCGATGGAAGCCCGCGATCGCGGGCAAGGGACCTTTTCTGATACTTTTTAAACTTGCAGGGACCATTTTTGAAAAATGGAATCCCGCGATGGGGTTATTTTTGTGACTTTTCAATTGCAAGGGACCATTTTTGAAAAATTCCATGGACCATTTATGAAAATTTTGATATTTTGGCACTCCATTTTGTCCATTTTTACGAATTTAAAATGAAATGTTACACTTTCAACCCCTATACTTATTTACTAAATTTACTTTATACCTTTTACTTTCATTATTTTAATTTTACATTTAACACATATAATCGTTTATTAACTAAAATACGTTAAAAAAATACGTTTTAATTTTAACAAATTACACCGTTATAATCGTCTCTTCGATACGTTCGAAATGAGCCCAATCTTGAATTTTTTTGGATTTATATATTTTAATATATATCATATACAGTTATACACTACATAAAAAAATATTTTTTATATTTAAAATTCATACTCTTATAGTTAATTATTTAATTTATTGTACATCTCTTATTTTTTTTTCAATTTTGTTGTACACTCCTATCGCATTAACATAATAATCATATATTAACTAATTCATTAAATCGTTTTAAATTATTATTTGAATGTGTTTATAGATTTCGTCTGAAAAAGTTGCTTGCATGATTCCACTGAAAAAGTAACTGCAATATTCGTCTGCTCTTGAATAAAGGTCTTTCATTAGGCAGAAAATTAGTCTTTAAGTAGTCAAACATAGCTAATTAATGAGAATTTAGATCAGATTTATATGGTACTATCAAATGCAAGTTTCTATAATATAGATATTGTTCTACATTACATGATACCAATTTTTGCATCATATGAATCACTTCCAGACAACAAGAACCAATACCCCAATAATCAAGAAATAAATGCTTGTTCATCCAATAATCTCTGTATTAGGATTATCGCAAGTTTCATAAACCTACTTACTAGGTGTTGGAAATATGGGTTTTACTAAACTTTGGACGCATTTAAATTTATATATATGTGTTATATATAACTAACTTTTAGTAGGTTTATGTTCTTCTATATGAGATCTTCGAAATGATATATAATGCGTCCAAAATAGAGTATGTGTGAAAGAGATATCGATACTCAAAGTTGAGTAAATGGATGAAATTAGCAAAAACCAAATGAAGTAAACAGTAAGTCAATCACAATACTTTAACAAAATAAGTTAATACTAAAAATAACAATTATTTAATGTTACATAAACAACCTAACGTGGCCCTATTAGACAATGCGCATAAATTGACTCCGCCATATGTCGGCGGAAATCCATTGCCTCATCGTCGGTTTCGTTAGGGGGTACCCATATCTCCTCGTTATTTATCAACTTTTGGACATTACGGCATACCCATACACCGCAATCCGCATATAACCCGGTCTGCTGGGGTACTTGGCCGGCCATCTTTGTGCGAAAGATACTTGACACTTCGCGACGTCTATGATCCCCGATCAATGAAAAGAACGTATATAGTTTTGTTTTAAACGATTGCATCTGCTCTGTCAATTGTTGTTTGCAGAGACCGTCCTTTTCGCTGTCATATAGGGTCATGACCATAGTGTCTAGTTCAAACACTCCAAGCAGCCAATGTCTGGGATGCAAGCATATGGGGATGTACACCTGAAATATTACAATATATGTCATATATGTTATTAAATAAAATAACAATAAAACGATTTGCATACCCTATCGAGGAGAGTCCAAGAGGTCCCTTCCGAGCCATTGCATATTTCGATCACGGAGGCGGGACCTTGATGCTCCATCAGTATACACTGAAAGAACATAGTGTGCATGATGGTCCACCTCGTGTCTACGCCACGATGTTTTTGCAACAGGCTAACCCAAGAATCGACGTGCTATGCATAAAAAATAGATGGTTAGACATGTAATATAAATATATTTGATTATATATGACTATAATTTAACTTCATACTAACCGTATCGTCTAAGTCAGAGTTCACAGGGTCATCCGCAAGCAATTTTTCAAAAAACGAGGGGTTGATTTCTAAGCCCCCGTAAGGGGTGAATGTCAAGTTGGGGAGGCGACCAGTCCGGCACATCCTCAATATTTCTGATGCCGGTTGAGGCTCCGGTGAAGGCACCTTTCCCTTTTTCTTTCCTCCCTTCTTTCCCCCCGCTTTCTTTGCTTGTTTTTTAGCGGGCGGTGGTGTCGTAGATCCTTGTTGGCCAAACGGGTGACGAAACCATTGTGAAATTTTATGCGACCGCTTTAGAGGGAGCGGGGTCACCTGTGGTGGTGGATCTACAACATCCATCGAGTCATCGTCAGGCTCCGAGAAGTGCTCCGAGAAGTGATCCTGGATAATAGGAGACCCCGTCTGAAAATTACGTTACTCAATGTTTTAAGTACAATTTAGGAAATGTTCACAATTAAACCAAAACTACCAAAATAACTTTCAGTATGCATTTCCGGCCTGTAATAGTCATCGGCCGAACCGCCAAAGATGTTTGTGATTGCTGTGGTGGCGAACGACGGCATGTGCTGTGCCCCCGACATCCCGGCCTGCGTGACATTGATCATTAAAATAGTTACAAAATTAGGATTATCGATATATAACTATAATGGTTACTCAGTATCACTAACACTCTCCGGGATAGTCGAATATGATGTGGTGGCGAACGGCGGCGGCATCTGCGAGGTGTATGCCCCCGACATCTCGGCCTGCGTGACATTGATCATTAAAATAGTTACAAAATTAGGAACAAACATATAACTATAATGGTTACTCAGTGTCACTTACACTCTCCGAGATAGTAGAATAGGATGTGGTGGCGAACGGCGTTTCCGACATCCCGGCCCCCGATATCCCGGCCTGCGTGACATTGATCATTATAAGAGTTACAAACTTAGGAACAAACATATAACTATAATGGTTACTCAATGTCACTTACATTTTCAGGGAATGACGGATGGGATGTGGTGGCAAACGTCGCCTGTGCCCCCTGTCCGAACGGAGCGGGGATCGGTGTCGTACTCGACAGCTAAAACAAATTTAGAACGTAATATTAATATACAAACTAAATAAACGTGGCCAACAAATTAAGTTAAACACTAACATTGACAGCGCTAAACTGTCTGTAGACTTCCTCCAGATAGTGTACACGTGTCTTTAGCGGCCCGTGGACGTAGTCCCACAGGACTTCATGTGAGCCACGCTGTGGCTCGTAGGAAGGGGCCGCCTGATATGGATTGTAGGAGGAGGAAGGGGGCGCCTGGTAGGAGGAGGAACGGGGCGCCTGGTAGGAGGAGGAACGGGCCGGCTGGTAGGAGGAGGAAGGGGGCGGCTGGTATCCACCGGAAGGGGGCCTGTCGTCGTCTTCCTCATCTTCGGAAGTAGGGGGACGTCGAGCCCTTTCCGCCTCTGCGTCAATAAAGGCCACGCTGTCTCTGTACCAATCTGTGCCCATCTCGTCGACAGTAGGCACAAGGCGATCGGCGGGCAAGAGTGGCTGCTAAATATATGATAAAACATAAAAGAAATTAATAAGCGGGACTAACGTATGCAAATTGTAAACATTGTAAAAGAACTTACATTTCTAGACGCTTTGAAGAACTCAATCCAAAGCGACCTACTTAGGGTAACACGCTTGTCCCAACGGGTTCCCCTAAGTACTCGATCGTCGCGCTTGACGAAATATCGGATTGATGCGGGAAACATCTCCAAGATCCATATCTGGAATTAGACAAGAAGAGCAAGTACGTAAAAAGAAAAGCCAAACAGTTTGTATGTATTATTAACAATTGTTATACTACGTATCTAACCTTGAAGGCGTATGTAAAACCACAAAGATTCATCTTTGCATGTCGATCGGCGCGTCTGCCTATGGCTCGGTGCATATTAGAGTAGCAATGTGTCCAGATATGGCTACCCCACGGGTAGCTGTTAAACAGCTCAAGGTCCTCGACGGCCCTAAGGACCGTCGATGAAGCATGCTGGTTATACTCACGGCCCAGGAAGCCCATATCCACGATCACCACCAAGCATACACGGACAACATCGTCGTCGGTTAGGGCACTAAGGCCCTCTTTCATCTTTTCCCGGGCTGCCTTCAGCTTCAAACGAGATGCTGAAATGCCGAAAACCCTAGGAACGAAGGAGCAGTCTTCTAAGGGAGGAAGGGGGGGAGCCTCTCCAAAACGTAGTCCTGTAATTAGACAGAACTCCCGACGCCCAAAATGCAATTGAGAGCCGAAGAAATCAAAATGCATCTCCTCCGGCTCAGCGTTGGCGTCCTCGACCTCCAACTGTAGAAACATGTGTACTAGCGTAGGGTCGCCACCAGAGTAAGACACATCCATCCATGGCCCGAACGGTGTCCCTCTATAGATGGTCTCAAGGGTATCTGCGCGATCACCTAATCCCCTAAACAGCGCTCCTAATTCCTTGATGTATGAAACTTTGCACCTTACCGTCAAGTCGATGTTAAAGAAATCCTTCTACATAGTCATTCACAGTGTTATATATAGATAAAGTGCGGTTTATTTTATTTCAACGTATAATAGTGTTATATATAGATAAAGTGTGGTTTATTTTATTTCAACGTATCATATTGTTATATATAGATAAAGTGCGGTTGTATTTTATTTCAACGTATAATAGTGTTATATAAAGATAAAGTGCGGTTGTATTTTATTTCAACGTATAATAGTGTTATATATAGATAAAGTGCGGTTTATTTTATTTCAACGTATAATAGTGTTATATATAGATAAAGTGCGGTTTATTTTATTTCAACGTATCATATTGTTATATAGAGATAAAGTGCGGTTTAGGGACCCTAGTTGTCATTCTTAAAAGTTTAGGACCTAATTGGCATTCTTAAAAGTTTAGGGACCTAAGTTGTCATTCTTAAAACCGTAGGGACCTAAGTTGTCATTCTTAACATTTTTTTATAAAAAACACATATTTAACAATTTTTTTATAAAATGTGTTTTTTTATAAAAAATTGTTAAGAGTGTGTTTTTATAAAAAAATTGTTATAGTTTTATGGTTTTATGTTTGAATGTGATATTTGTATGTTATAATGTGTATGTTGTTATAGTGTGTTTTTTCATATAAAAATTGTTAAAAATGTGTTTTTTTTATAAAAACACACCCTTAACAATTTTTTATAAAAACACACCCTTAACAATTTTTTATAAGGGTGTGTTTTTATAAAAAAATTGTTAAGAGTGTGTTTTTATAAAAAAAAACATTGTTAACAATTTTTTTTTATAAAAACACACTCTTAACAATTTTTATATGAAAAAACACACTATAACAACATACACATTATAACATACAAATATCACATTCAAACATAAAACCATAAAACTATAACAATTTTTTTATAAAAACACACTCTTAACAATTTTTTATAAAAAAACACATTTTTAACATTTTTTTTTATAAAAACTGTTTTTTATAAAAAAAAATTAACAATTTTTTTATAAAAAAACACATTATAAAAACCATAAAACTATAACATTTTTTTATAAAAACACACTATTAAACATTTTTTATAAAAAAACTGTTTTTATAAAAAATTGTTAAGGGTGTGTTTTTATAAAAAAATTGTTAAGAGTGTGTTTTTATAAAAAAAAACACATTGTTAACAATTTTTTTTTATAAAAACACACTCTTAACAATTTTTTTATAAAAAACACTCTTAACAATTTTTATATGAAAAAACACACTATAACAACATACACATTATAACATACAAATATCACATTCAAACATAAAACCATACATATCATGTTAAACATAGAACATATTCAAACATAAGTTATAAACACTATAACAACCTACAAATCATATATCTTAACTTAAAATAACATACAAAAAATAACAAATAACATAAGGAAAACATACCAAAGAGGTAATACGAGACATCTTCACAAAACCTGAACGCGTATTCCACACGACAAAATTGAGAGAGTGGGAGAAAATTGAGAGAGTTTGATTAAAAATTGAGAGAGTGATTAAAAGAATTGAGAGTGGCCGTGTCTTGGTCCCCCCCCCCCCCTTATATAGTGCGGCCGAAGGAACAAGGGAATTAGGGTTTAGGGTTCGTCAAAGGGATTTTAGGGTTAACCCTGTGCCGACACGTGGCACAGGAGCCCGCGATCGCGGGAGGTCAAAGAAAGTCAATCGCGGGCAGGGACCAAAAATGCACACGCGGGCATTCTTGAGGGGGGAAAGCTGTACCGCGGGTATTCTTGAGGGACCAACGCGGGCAAAGTGGGCAAACTTTGGTGACACGTGTAGCCCGCGATCGCGGGGGTCAATGAGTCAAACGCGGGCAGGGACCAAAACTGCACACCCGGGCATTCTTGAGGGGGGAAAGCTGTACCGCGAGCATTCTTGAGGGACCAACGCGGGCAAAGTGGGTAAACATTGGTGACACGTGGCCTGGAGCCCGCGATCGCGGGCTCCATCGCGGATTTTTAGGGCATTTTTGCAAAATGGGAGAGATTTTGGGTATTTCAGTAAAAGATGGTCAAACTTAGGGTATTTTAATTAATTTCCCAATTTCAAATGTCTTAAATGATAAACAGGAAAATTCCATTGTATTTATATGCTTGCATAAGATGGTTGTAAATAATTTGTTAATAATAATAGTAATGCTTATGAAATTAAAATCTATAAGATTAAGGGACCGTTTACCAAACACTTATCCAGGTAAGCACTTATCAAGTCACATTATCTATTGGATTAATATGACAAAAATCATAAATCTTACCCGATAAGAGCGAATGCAAGGACCGAGAGTCTTACCCCGATAAGTGAGAACGACGACTCTTACCACGGTTAGCACTTACCGTGTGAATTGTTGCATACAAAACCGATTTGACGGACTAAAATTTTACCCGATAAGTAAGTGATAGTGTTAAATTTGATGGTAAACGCTTATCAGGGTAAACATTTGGTAAACGACCCTAAGTAAAACAATAATAAACTAATTTGTATTTAGTTTTTAAGAATATATAAAGTGAACGTATGATTTTATGTAAAGAAGGCCATTGGTTTGCAACGTATTGTTTAGGCTATTTTAGTGTGCAGTGAGACGTGGACATGTGTCATGCGCATTTACCATGGCCATGTGATATGATTGCTACCCCACATCATTAACTGCCACGTCAACCTAACCCGCACCCATTTTACTGGTCCTATCATTTAAATTTTTTTTGAAGGCCTTTTAATTTTATTTTATCTAATTTTTGGGAATTTGCAGACAAGCAAAATAGGCATAAAAGCCATTTAGGCTATGTTTGGCAAACTAGCTGATAAGCTAGCTTATGATTTATAAGCTAGCTGGTAGCTGATAAGCTAGCTGATGAAAAAGTCACGTTTGGCAAAACTAACTTATAAGCGTGTAAAATGACTAAAAAAGACATATTAAAAAAATAGTAAATAAATAATAATTATATAATTGAGGGTATTTTTGGAAGAAAAAAAAATCAAAAGTTGAAAAGCTCATGAAACGCTTCCTTGACTAGCGTTTTGAAAAGCTAGCTTATAAGCTAGTTTATGGTCATCCAAACATGTACCTAGCTTATAAGCTAGTTTTTTTTGCATGCCTTAATGGGTTATTGAGTAATGAGTATGTCATGGGATTTTCGGGACTTTTGTTCAGTTTATATAGTTAATGATTTGCATAAAGATTAAGAGCCTGTTCGGTTGGTTTTTCATTAAGTTTTTGTATGAATAAAGTTGTCTCTGTGGATTAATCTGTCTGTATAGATTGGAAAAGTTTTTGTTTGAGAGAGTGTTTTCATAAATGGAATGACCTTGTTTTTTAATTGAGAGAGATTGGTTTGGATAAAACTTGGCTTTCTGTATAAAACTTAATAAATAAGTCACTATCAAACAGTTATGTATAGCTGATTGAATAAGCTATGTGTCCCATTAAGCTCATTAAGCTGCTAATAAACAGACCCTAATATTAAAATAGCAATAGTTATTTAGAAATGAAAAATAAATATGACAATTTCAAAAAAAAAAAATCACTTAACAACTTACGTTACAACTTTTTTACATAAAATTTAGTTCACATTTTTGTTGACTTTTTATAAGAATATCTCTTGCCTTTATTTTTGAAATTTTATATGTTCCATAAAAAGATCTTACTACTAATTATTATTCTTTTTGTCCCAAAATTTTAATCTCTTCAAAATTATTATATAGTTGTTTATTAATATGGTATAATTATAAATTTAATTATTTATTTTTAAACCCTAATGCTTATTTTGAAACAACTATATATATAACAAATGGTTTACATAAAATTTGAAAGTTAGTTTTTCTAAAATAAGAATGTTTTACAGTTAAGGATGGTGCATCGCCTATTTCTCGTTCTCGCTCGGGAGCCAAAACGAACACGCCTGCTACCTACTGTACTGGACCTTCGACCAGGCATTCTACCTTTGTCGAATCGGAACCAATACCACTGCATTGCGCTCGAACAGTTGAGCGGCCGCCGGCCCTTCCGTGCACAGATATAGATTCATTTTTCGTACCTGGTCCAGCCTCACAACCCTTCGCAGATTGGTAAGAAGTCAGTCTTGTTTGGTAAGACGGAATTTTACAAAGAAAAGAGTATTTCAAAAACAATGTTGATATAACTTAAAACTCACATGTCAAAAACTAAAATTTATGGACTTAAATCAAACGCAACAATAAATGATATTTTCATTAGATGAACATAAATATACATTAAACAATATCTTAAATTAAGTAAGAAATATTTGTATATCGATTTTTATAGATGTTTACATGTTTTTGAAAAGGTGGTGTGGAAGTTCGAGCTTTTAACAATCTACTCGAGCTCGAGCTCGTTTATCTCGAGCTCGAACCTCATAGTTGTCGAGCTCAAACACAAAATAAAGCTCGTTTAAGTTAACGAGTCGAGCTCCATAACACCAATGTTCGACTCGACTCGTTCGAAAGCTCGAGTAAGCTTTACGAATCGAGTCGAGCCGGGCCGAGCCATTCGAGCATACACTTTTTCAAGCCTGACATATTTATATGTTTACAAATTATATAATCAAGATATAAAATTTATCGATCTTGAGTACATAAACGAGTTAATTGATCTCAAATTCGAGCTCGTAAACGAGCATCGAACTCGAACATTGAAAAAATATTCGAGCTCGAGCTCGGGCCCGAGTTTGAAAAATTAATCGAGCTCGAGCCTGGTGTTATTTTTTCGAGCTCGACTCGAATAACATATTACTCGAGCCTGATGTTATTGTACATATGAAGATTTAATAGTAGGTGTGCACAAAAGTTATTATTTGAATCTTTGGCAGGAAAATTTGCAAGTCAGTTAATGCCCACCCAACCTCACTCTACACTCTACACTAATCATCATATACTTCTCTCATAATAGAAATAATTATAATCATCATAAATATAGTGGGAGTTAAAATAAGAAGACTAAGATATTATGAGAAGATAAGAATTAAATATTTATATTTTAAATTCATTAAAAAAATATTTAAAGAAATCTATTTGAAAAAATATATATATATATGTGAACTAACGTTAAAGATTCAGTGGCATACCGGTAACTTTTATTATTGGCGTAACATTTAGGGTGTCAAAAAATCTGAAACCGAGTAACTTTCTGAACGAAAAACGTTTTGGGTTATTCAATTTTCAGTTTAAACGGTTTGGTTAATCGGATAAAGATAACTTATTCAACTCATTTTTTTACTTACTATTTCTACTAAAACTAAGCATACTATTCTACTATTAGCATGTTTTACTATTTGAGTCAACCTGAAAGCGAATGGACACATTACACATTAATACAAAGTTAACTAATTCATAATGACTAGCGAAATAAACCAATAAACCAATTTGTACTAAAACAACATGTTACCACTTGACATTAAACAAATTTGTGACAAACTTAGTGAAAGATACATTTTAGTTGTTATTAAACATGTATATTAGTAGTAAGTAGCAAAAAAGCAGATGTCAAAAAATCAAATAACAAAAGGCCATAGAGACATTATAGGCATTTTAGCTAAATTCATTCTTACCACCTGTTTAATTTAAGTTAAAGCAATGAGTTTGTTGGGGGCAAATGTCCCTACCCCTCAACTTGCATTTGTATATGCCTTTCATAAATTATTCACATATAAACAAGTTTTTAATCTTTTATACTTATCTTTTCACAGGTTGGGTTCACGTGAAACCAGTCTGTTTTCGTGAGACCAAGTTTTAACCCTTGAAACTTCACAATAAAACACTGTGAAGGGAAAAAAAAGACATGAACCTTCACAGTAAAAACACTATGAATGTTACCTTCACAGTATTTTGCTGTGAATTTTCAAGCATTTAAATGACCAAAAAAGTCATATTAAAAAAATAGTTAATAAATAATAATTAATATTAATGAGGGCATAATTGGAATATTTACAAAAAACTACTTATAAGTTATTTCAAATAGATTTTCAAAAAGCTAGCTTATGGTTACTCAAACATGTATCCAAAAAATAAGCTAGCATTTTTTTTGCCAAACATTGCCTTAGATGAAACCATCTCCATTTTATTCTTCTTTTCCCTTTTCATATGTATATTTTTAAATTTAAAATATATATAACTTTGGTTGTAATTTGAATGAAAAATTAAAGAGATTGAAAAAAAAACTTAGTATCCCAAGTTAACAGTCTTTTTTTTAACATCATCATCTTCAGGGACGAAAAACGATAAAAATGAAAACTATGATGACTAGAAAAGCGATTTCTATAAATCAAGAGCGAAAATCAATATAGACAACACAGGGGCAAAAATCATAGTGTACTCTATATTCGGTGTGGTTGGTGGATGGTCTTCGTACCAATTTCTTCTTACACAACTAAGGGCTTGTTTGGCAGTTGGTGCAGAATGATTAGAGCATCCACACACGTTCCTTGCAAGATGACATGGCATGCCATGTGACTTGCAAGGCCTTGCAAGACAACCCTAATCTTTCTAAATTAGAAAGGCCTTTCACAAAATAGATATATTAAACAAAAGCATTTTTTTAATTTAACTAATTTGTTTGTTTGTTTAAACATTAATTATTAATATTATTTATATTATAATTTATTAGTTTAGAAAGGAGTTTGGTCTTGCATTATTGTGGAAGATGTTATTGCAAAGCTGATGTGACACTTTAAAAAAAAGTATGATCTTGCAGGTGTGTGGATGGTCTTAAGAGGCTATTATGATATCGTGCAAAATGAAATATGGTTGTTAGGTAATTATTTGGAATGAAATTAAGGTGCTGAATGGTTAAGGAAGACCTAAGATACAAAATCATTTAGAGGGTTTTGAAACCATTAAGAGGCATACTTTTTTTTTTGCTAAACAAGATTTACCTCTTAGCGATTCAGAGATTGCCTCTTAATGAAACTATTAAGAGGTAAACAAACAACCCCTAATTGACATCTTACCGATTTCAACTTTTTAAGTTATCTTTCATATGGGTTTATTGTGTTTCTTTATATTAATTTAAGAATTATACGTCATTTTTAGGTTAAAGATTTTAATTAAAAAAAAAGCTTCTTCATCCAATCTATTATTAAAGCATGCACTGATAGCTTTTTCTTTTCAATATTTTCTTTTTTGATTGTACAACATTTGAATGTAACAAAAGCAAAGCTTAGGAACTACTCAACTCATCCCCTAAAATAAAGATTTGCACATTTAGAATATGATTGTCTCAAAATATTCTTACATCCAACTTGTTTAAGTATTCCGAAGGTCTACATAAATATACCACTTTGAATTCGTTTTTTTTAGTACTTGTGTTTTTTCGGGTCAGTTTACACGAATGGCCTGGAGTCGTCGCATGTGAACTTACATGGCCACATCGCCTTTGACAGTGCCCTGATTTGAACTTGAGGTAGATGAGATTTTCCACAACATCCCTCTAACGCTTAACTAGTGCTCCACAACCCAAGTGGTGATTTTAATGTCATCAAGCAATTTTGAAGTGATTATGATACACATGAGAGCGATAAAATGATAAGACAAACAATGTGAGTTAGGTGGGGTGGAGTGCACATCACTAATGTTGTCTTTATCACCATATATCGCCAAATGGCGGGGGTCAAGAGGGTTGCACCCGAAAGTGGGTCATAGGGGCAGCGCTTTTGGCGGTGGTTGACCGCCTTCTTGGGGTTTAGGCAGCACCCCGAAACCTCTACGGATTTTAAGAAGAGGTTTAGTTAGTAATTTAACGTATCGGGATGATGTGGTAAATTTTCAAAAAGTTGAAATCTTCCTAAATTGTTCTAAAACTTAGCGAAATTTCCGAAGTATGGTTTAGATGTATGTGGATTCAGAGCCTATTAGCGTTCCACTCAAAGCTGAGCAGTCGCTCAAATTTCCTAAGTGACAAGGTTCAAAGCCTTTGGTCCTTGTGAAGTTATGATTAGAGCCTATGGACCTTCAGAGCTATGAACTTCTTCCATTGTGTTGCTTCTAATTCAGGGCCTTTGAGTCGGTTTTAACTAGGGGTGCTCATGGATTGGGTTGCCCTATTTTTGTATCGATTATATGTCAAGTTACCTCACGATGATTTTTTCCAAGTTTTTCAGGTTGGGTTGATCGGGTTGGTCGGTTTTATGAGCATCCCTAGTTGTAACTGTCGTCTAATCTTATCCGTAAGCAGTTACAACTGCTATGCAGTTACATATCAACCACCAAATCACCCGTAACTATCGATCCCTCTTTAAATACATAAACAATTGATCTTGTGAATATAAATATACGAGTTTGTGCCTCACTTGGTGTATGTAATTTCTGGATTATCCCATTACCAATCTCGTGTTAATCCAAGGCCGAAATATAGTATTCGGAAAGTGATTTCCAATACACAATCCAGGAATTTATCCAAGTTTATACTAACCACAAAACCCAGATTCCAATAATATGCCAATGTTTAATTGATTATTCATGCATAAAATACAAATGCTAATAAAAATGGACACTAAAATGAAACAAATAAAAAAGTGGACATAAGAAAATGATCATGTCAAAGGGGAGGGTATGGGGTATTTATCAATTTGGTCACTGATGTTCTATTTCACCATTTACAAATTTAACCCATACACGACAACCCAAGTCTTATCAAAGGTTCTAAGTAGGGTTGGGTTTTGGTGAGAAGCGTGAGAAGTAGTTATCAACCGTTGGATGAGAAATGAATGCACATTAGGATGAGATGCACTGAGATGCACCGGATCAATTCCCTTCTAAGCCGCAATTAATGAAGGGCATTTGATTAAAAGGGATCAACGGTTGAGATCAACTTGTCACGCTTCTCGCGCTAATCTCAATTTCTAACATGATCCTTCGCCGTTTAAGTAAGGGTACACATGGTACGATACCAATAGCAGCTATAATTGATAGGTAAAATCAATTATTAATACTAACCATCAAACCCTGTATACCATCTTATTTGCTACCGTTAATTTTGGTTGTTAATTGAATTTTACTTAAAATATGGTAATCATCGTTTAATTGGAAATCACTAAGGGGAAAATGTCATTTTTTTGGAAAGACAACGGCTACTCTAGCAAATTTAAAGAATGTCACAAAAGTCAAAAGGGGACGATACAACTCTATAGAAAACAAGTGTCAAAACTGGGCTTGATACGTACCATTTTGTCATGTATCAGGATGGAATGCAAAAAGATGAGCTGAGAGGTGGGGGCAAGACACACACCAAATGGGGGCCAGCAGGATTGCAACATATATTTGCCCGTTTCACGTTTGGTAGCTCCAGTTGTGGAGGCCGAACGTATCCAGTAGCTAGCGGTACGCACAATATTGAAATCTCGATTCTTGAACCTGCAAAGTACATTTCTTGATTAAGCTAATAAGGAAAAGCGAGGGAGGAGGGCTGCTGCTGCTTTCAAGTTTCAACACACCTTGCTTCATGGAGAGAGGGGCATGGCCTCGCTTCCTCCCGGCAATCATCCAATTCTTTGAATTCGCTTTCACTTCATACACTACTCCATCCTGTAACATGTAATAATAAAATGATGTTGTCATCCTTCCTAAAGGGACTTGGAAGTTCCCATTCTAAATTCAGTTAACTGAATGCAACATATCTACTCGTTTGTTGTACGGTAGTTGTAGCTTTTCTTTAAGGATATTTAGGTATAGGGTCAGGTTCAGGGGAAAACCGCAAAAAATGAAAAACTGAGAAACACCCTGGTAACCGTTTATTAATGTACTTGTATGCGCATTTGCATACCGTCCGGATGAATATATAAGGTATTCGTCAGTTTTTCATTTTTTTGGGGGTTTCCCCTGGACCTCCTTCTCTAGGTCTAAACCTTAAATGAAATTTTAATTAAACTTATGACCCTCTCACGAGTATGAAGTCATTTTTCCTTAGTGGACCAAGAGGTCATGAATTTAATTAAAACTCATTTAAGTTCATATCTCTAAATGACGGTCACTATTTGTACTTTGTGGTTCCTTATTAGTTTTGGTCATTTTTGAATATGGCCTTAAATGAGTTTTTAATTAAATTCGTGACCTCCTGGTCTATTAGTCTATTATAGGAAAAATGGTTTTAACTCGTTAGAAGGTCATGAATTTAATTAAAATCTCATTTAAGGTTGTATACCTAAAGTCCCTAGTTTTTAAACCTATTTCCCCCGGTTTTATTACTCGTACATTTTCTGTTTATTGTACTATTTGCTTCTTTGCACACACTCTCACATTTAGACCGCTTTGCTATTTCTTTTAATTTTTAATTTTGCAAGCCGAGGGTCTTCACGACAAGGTCTGCATACATCCTAACCCGCCCGGCACAACCTCTTTGAAGGATTTATTGGGTTCGTTTGATTTGGTTTATCTAGCCTCCGCTCCATCTGAAATTAGATGTGCCTTTTCTTTGCAAAGATATAGCAAGGTGAAAAAATTGTAAGTGTGTTGAGCAGAAGATGCCTTCTAATAAGGCGTGGGCATGCCTTATTCAAGGAATACTCTTAATATATTTTTAAGTGTTGGACAAAAGATCCTTGTCACAAGGTGTGGGCACGTCCTGTGCAGGGAGAACTTTCTGTTTAGTTAAAAAGCCCCAGACTTTGGCCCATGGTCAAATGGCCCATTCTCTTGTATATGTAAGCTCGCTCAGAAGCTGAGAGCAGTAAGAGAGAAAAGGTGAGAAATAGAAAGAACGTATCTTGTAAAGGGAAAAAGGTTAGAAGTCAAAGGTTCAAACCTCAGCAAAATTGAGGAGTATGCGTGGTATTTGTCGTATATAAATATTATATATAGTTGAAGAAAATTAAAAAGAAAAATCTTACGTTTTTATCAGAAGCTGATTCCTCCTCAAAAAACTTCAACCTTTCGAGTCTCCATTTCATTGTGAATAGCTTCCCAACTATAAGACCATCTGAAGGAAGAGGAAGAAAACCAACCGCTAAGAAAGGTTCCAGCACTGGCCGTTGTAAAGCAAGAGCACTTCTGAATGTCAACAATGGTGTGGCATCATCCTCGGCTCGTTTGGGTTCCAGAGTCACGGGGGTATGCGAGCCAATGTTTCTATCCCCAACAATTCCATATCTAATATTTAATACTGTATCAGGATGCAGCACTTTCTCTTCATCTGTAAAACCACAAACTCAATCACTTGGTTGGAAGACAAGTGAATCCGAAAACTGAATGCCATTTATAGTTTTGTACACTTTATAATGATACGAGACTCAACCTTCACATGACCCATGTGCACTTTAAAGGAACACTGAAGTCTGATGAATAATAAGGAATTACCTTTAGTGGTTGTAGTTCCGAGGGATATACCGAACAAGATTCCAGCTCTAGACGCTGGGGGAACTACAAGAGGGAAACAGTCAGATGTTGGTCTCCCATCTCCCCGTCCAGCATGAGTAAAACCATCTTGTAGATCTAACCAAGCATCATGAATAGTTAACGAAGCCTTCACCTGTGAGTGTAGTATCACCTACAAGGAGCAAAGGAAAAAGAAAGCCCAAAAATTTAACACCATTGATAAAAAAATTCTTAATTTCTCAAATAGTAAAGCAGTTGTTCACAATCTAGCCACAAATAGTAAACTAACAATATAACATAAGTGTAGAAGTTTTAATGACACTAGACCTGCAAAAGCAAAGCACCATCACTGCCTTCATCTGATACACGTGTGCTGACATGGAATGGGTCAGTGAAATGAATGGCTACAGTCCTGTAAATAACCACAATAGTGTTAATGAAGTTTAGCTACCATTGAAATCTGAGGTTTGAAATATGACTATGAAACCTTTCAAATATCTGATTATGCGTCACTCCAAATTCAAGTTTCAGAGCTACTGTCCTCAGTCCATCGACAACACTTGCTCTTTGGGAAGTGATTGCCCCTAACAAACAAATTAATAAGTAGTCCCGATACGTTAAAATATCAAAGAACTGACAGAAAATGTGATAAGATTATCTTCATCAAAACCTGCAGTTGTTCCTCTTGCTAGCCCATCATTGATGGCACACACAGGAATCCATACAACACTAACTATATTGCTTGCCCAATCAGGTAACTCTATACTACCATTCCTAAGAGTAAGTTGAGTAAATTCTTTGGGAACATTAGAAGCATTATTACTATCACCATCAGCATCCTGCAACCCATCTGCCTTCCGTGGTGCATTCACATACGTCTCCATTTCGATGGCACATGATTCCTCAATCCTCAACCCAGGGCCAGTGTCAACGTGAAAAACAGCACCCTTGAGAGGGTAACCGCATGGTTTCACGATTATCCCGACCCACTGAGGCTCATTCATTAGTAATGCAGATGAAACTGCTGCAGCAAGATCGACAAGTGACCTTGGTCTGAACACCTAAAATTGGAACATAATTCACATAAACAGAACTTGCCAACGTCATCGGTGCTAAAAAGAAATATGTTCAGGACATATTATATTATAAAATAGCAATGGTGACTCGTATGTGAAGTGCAGTAAAACTGTAAAATCTTTTTTTAGTTCCAATTTGTGTATGAAAAAAGCATTACTACCTTTAAAATTGGCCTAGTTGGCTTGTCGTAACTCATAAGATCATCACTATCTGCAGGCCCACCTCTGGAGAAACCATGAGACCTAAATCGTAAATGACCAATCTGCCCTGTAAGAACCCCCAAGACATAGGAACCAGGTTTCTGTGGGGGCAAGGAAAGAGTAATTGTATTTCTACCAGGGTTCAGTATAGTAACATCACTGCTCTTGATTGCCTATAAATTAGAAGAAATATTTGAATTTAGAAGGAATGACAAAATGCATCCTCTTGCTTGATGACATTGCAACTGCATAGCACTCCCTCAGTCCCAAAATAAGTGTCTACATTTCTATTTTAGTTCACTTTCAAAAGTAGGCGTCCACTTTCCAACTCTACCCTTAATTATGAGATAGAGGAATTCATCATTCCCTTTATTATCAAAGGGTAAAATTGTCATTTAGCTTATTAAAAAGTATAATAATTACACATTTCTAAAACCGTTTTTTTTTTCATTGTGGAAATTTATTTTGGGACTGAGGGAGTACTTGGTTTAATAAGCAAAATACCTTAACGAGTTCATCAGCGTTGTTGGTAGCTGTCAAGGTGAGACTAAGTGATTCAAGAGCAATATCATCAGGAAAGTCACTCCATAAAGCTACAGACAAGGTACCCGGATCCCCAGCACATAGCTCCATGGGTGGCCCTGAATTACCAGAGAATGTTATTAACGACGAGACATCTAAAGGCACAGGATCCTCCATTTCACTGTGTGCAATACGAACTACTTCTGACTGAAAAACTTGGCGTTCCTTGGTCAAGAACAAGCCCTTATCAAGAGAAAGCAATCTCACACAAGATGAAAGGTAACCAGCTTGATCATCAAGTATCTTCTGGCATTCGGCTAAATTAGGAAGCAAATCCGCCAACAAATCTTGCCATCCTTCACCAGAATAAAGAGCACAAATCTTCTCATATGACTTTGCAGCTAGATCATAGTTACCATGCTTAAATAAAACAGATGCACTTTGACCATCAAGGACAACCCCATGTCTTTTCCACCATGAATAATGATAATTATCAGCAGCACCCTTTGTTAGCTCCAAATATTTTTTCTGTTGAAAATACAATTGGTGAAGATAGAGAATATCCTTACTGTTCCATACACAATGTAGTGTTTGTGGAGAAAGACATATGATACAAATTTCACGTTTTAAATTGAACAGCAAAGAAGCTAAACTGAGAGAAGAATTAATCTAGTCTTAAATTTCATATAATGTGATGTCATACTCATACATCACATAAGGCGAAGGATCATGTGAGAAGTTGAGGTTAACGTGAGAAGCGTGAAAAGTGGATCTGAACAGTTGATCACTTTTAATCAAATCCCCTCCCATGAAATTAGAAGGGAATTGATTCGGTGCATCTCATTCAAATGTGCATCCATTTCTCATCCAACGATTGATAACCACTTCTCACGTTAACCTCAACTTAGCAGCGGAACCCAACCCCATCACATAAACATTAGTTGTCTATAATTTTGCATCTCTTGGTAGTTTAATATGAAATCAATTAAAAACAGATGGATATTATATTAAGTCTGAGCTAATCAGTTTGGTTAAAAAAAGTTATGATTCACATCATACAAGTAATTGATATGGATCGGTACCATATACCTCAAACTCCTCTAAAGATGATAATGATTTCCATAAATCAGGATCAGAAATAGTCCTACGGAGAGCATGCTCAGCAGCCACAAAAAGTTCTGCAAATCTCTTGGAAGAATCAGTGGAGCTCTCAAAGTTTCCTGGTGTAGAATTGGTCCTTGACATCGACATAGAAGGTAAGTTAGGTGAAGAAAGATGTTTAACAAAGAAGGTGGCAATAAATGGAAAATATATTTAAATGATCATACAGGTTTCGAGAGAAAGAAGAATGTTCAAGCCATATTAAGAGAAAATGGTTTCTCATAATCTATTGTTTTCTTACATGTATATTTAGGAGCCAAATGAATAATAACCACTGCTGATCAATAGCTTCTAACTTAGCAAGTGTTTTGCATATTCTGGTTTATAATTTGCTGAAACATTTCTCTGGAACTGTAAAAACACACACATACATATATTCTATGAACCCATTCAAAGGTAGAAAATTTCAGAAAAACAGAGAAGAAACAAGATACCACTCCCTCCGTTCCAAATTAGGTGTTCCAACTTCCAACTGACTTCATTCAGAATTCATAAATGGCCAGAATATCACTTCGTATGAGATTAACATACAACAAATTCAAATACAGTAATACCGTTCAAAATCGTACAATAGCCTGAATAAAGAATGACCGGGGACTAAAACCAAAAAGTGACAATAGTGTGAGATGTTTATCTATTAAATAAGAGAACATGAAAAGCCTAACCTGAAATGAAAGGAAGAAGTGCTCTATTGAAATAGGAAAGTAGAGTTAAAACACTGGAAGTGCCAAGTAAGTTAAACAATATTGGCATCCACTGCATGTCTGAATGGCTTTTAACCACCTATAAAATCCTGTTTTCGGCCCCAAATAATGAAACCAACTTTTATATAAAGCTCCAGTACATCCTAATAAGCTGAACTTGCCAAGAAAAAGTACAGTTGAAAAATGGGAACTGCATATTCAACTGAAACAGTCTCCTCAGCTTAAGAACTTGCCACTTGTTGCTGGGCTAAAAGTCATCAAGGAATATAATTACTATTACAGAATATAATTCAATTTGGTTTCTATTTTATTAACAAATAAATAATAATGAGATCTAATATCCTTTTATGTGTCTGACAATCAAAACCTCAAATTTTTTAAGCACACATAAAAGTAATTAATTTCATACCCATCTAGAAATGTTGAGCGACCATCAGACATTTCAAACGTACTTGCTACTTGTTTCTGGGCTAGAAACATCATGAAGGCCAGGGCCATCAAAAGTAAATATTACCACTTACCGAATATTAATTAATTTTGGTTTGTATTTTCTAATCAAACAAAAAAATATGACATCCAATATCCTTTATGAGCCTGACAATCAAAACCTCAAATTTTTGAATGCACATAACAGCAAATATTTTCATACCCATCTAGAGATGTTGAGCGACCATCAGGAACTTCAATCATATTTCCAGCAGAAAGAGAGTCTCCTCCACGATTAGCCTCGTGCAGAAGAGAAGATGGTTCAAGAGGCAACGGTTTCCTCTGAATACCGAAGTGCTTGATCCTTGGAGTAACTTGAAGAATCATCTATAATATCGTTTAATCACGTTAATTGTTACCAAAAGAAATATCATTAATAAGTATATAGCATGAAACCAGAAGTAGAAATGATTAACAATGATCTGACAAAAAAGATAACGCTCTAGTTTTTCATTTATTTTTTTTCCTGAATGACATGCTAAATTCATTGACATGTGTGTCATTTCCTAAAGCAATGAGGGCATCTCCAACAGCTTCTCCATTTTGGAGAAAATGGAGAATATGGGGATCTTGGGCTAAAATGATTAACTAAATGAGAGCACCAATAGAAATCTTTGAAAAAAAATGGTTAGAGAGAGAAATAATATATTAATAGATTATAGGAATATTTTAATATTATAATCAATGTTTTTTCTCCAAAATGGGGAATCTGTTGGAGATGAATGTAATTTTTTTAGAGATTTTGACTTTTGGTTCTCCATTTTGGAGAAATTTTGGGGAATCTGTTGGAGATGCTCTGAGAAGCCCTATAGAATGACATGTCAGCCAATACACTTGTATAATTTTTTTCCCCTGTTTTGGGCTCACAGTATAGCAAGTCATCGGAGGTTCTAACCATAATCATCAAAATTACCTCTTATAAGCTTTATGCATTTATCTACCCCTAACCGCCCCCCCGCCCCCCTTTGTTTTTTTCCATTTAAAGAAATATGGCATGGCTTTCTCCTAGTATAAAAGATGATAAATGAAGATATAGGCGAAGGATCGTGTGAGAATTTGAGGTTAACGTGAGAAGCGTGAGAAGTGGACTGAACCGTTGATCACTTTTAATCAAATGCCCTCCCATGAATTGCGGCTTAGAAGGGAATTGATCCGGTGCATCTCATCCTAATGTGCGTCCATTTCTCATCCAACGGTTGATAACCACTTCTCACGCTTCTCATGTTATCTTCAACTTCTCACCGGAACCCAACCCTGAAGATACATACCTTTTCTTTCACAAGGACCTCGGATGAAGCATCAGAGGGAAATGTAGGCCAAACTGCTGGCTTAGGCCAAGGTAGCATGCTAAGTGAAGCACTATACAAAAAAAAAGGTACATTTGAGAGAGTAGAGAATAGACATGCAAGAAGCAACAGACAAGAATTGAGTGCCTACCTGTTGACTGGACTTCTTTCTATACCAGATCCATACCCAAGTAAATATGCAAGCCTCATTAACTGCCAAGTTCATGAACACACTTCAATAAACAGTACATTTATTGAAAGATACAGGTGACAAGGCTCAAGAACTGAATGACATATTTTTCACAAAAAAATGTAGCTTAATGGAAACCACATTACATAATATGCATTCTTCTCAGGTGATGATTCATTACCTCCACAATAAATTGGATCAGATATTGGTAGGGGAACGATTCATCTAACGCAAGTGTTTACCATGTTTACTTTACCTTAGCTCGACATAGAGAATATAATTCCCCCCGTACACGATAATATTCTTTTTTTATCTCTCGTGCTACTAGTGCTTCTCTGTAATGCTCCGGAGTTGCACTGACCAAGCCCACGCATGCTGTTAGGACCCAAACTTCTCTCATACAGAAGGGCAAACTACTCTGGGGAGCAACCAAAGACAACACACAGCAATAAGTGAGAAAATTTAAAGTGGGCAGTTTAGAGAAGCTCTATTGTTACTCTATAACAAAATACAAATTAGTACAAATAACATATGCGGGTTGAATGCCAGACCTCGTGCTGGGCCAATGCTTCTGAGAAGCTAATTACAAACGAAAATCCCCTTGATGCAACCTCAAAAGGCCGGTGTAGCTTGAACAATAGCTGCAAAAAGCTGACTTATCAGCCAAAACAGTTTATATATGATTATTATGGAAAACCCTGGACTACCACACTTCGAGGTAAGGAATATAAAGTGTTGAGGAAATCAAATCACTGAAGATTTAGTTGAAGGAAACCAAATCTCTAAAGATTTTGCTCCTTATTCCAAGGGAGAGACTCAATTGTTATTGTAGTCTCTCTCCCATTCTATTTTGTATAAATACATGTCAAAAAATGGTGATTAAGTAAGAAATAAATTCAGGATTCTTTACTATATTTGTGATTGAATTATCAATTAAGGTATCATATAATCTCCACAAACGTGCTTATACAAAGTAACCACTAATGCAGTTTCAGCAATATGCTACTTGTGTTGCAATGTATGTAGTATTGTTCTTGGCATCCAAAAAGATAACCTGATGACCATGCACATCAACGATAATCCATATGACCAGTTTGAAGTACAGAAACTGGTTTGGTCAATATATCTTAGATAACCTTAGCTTGACAGGCAAACAGGTACTGTCGGAATTCAAACTCCCTAAAGGAATTATCTTGAACAATCTGTGTCAGTTGTTTGTTGCCAGGGTCTAGTATTGCAGCTTGATCATCTCCATGGTCCATTCCTCCAAAGTCCCTATGTTTGCCTGCATTGTTAACTGCATCATGCAGAAGAAATGTAGAGTTAGGAACCAAGGTTGCTTAATTATTACTAAAATAAATTAACATGTCTTATTATTAAAAGAGTGCAACAAATGAACATAAGTACTTTGTAGAATGCACAAAGAATAAGGATATAGTTACAAGGGTGCAGAAATTCACACATTCAAGAGTTGCACATAGTGTGTTGATTTCGAAATACCAACATAAAATGGAGCATATCTGATAACAATTTCAATATCTAGAAAGATCTCATGTTATGGTTCCAGGATTGGTAAAAAACAATGTTGTTCAGTCTGAGTGTATGGAAAGTTAAACCTAGCTTCCAAATATTTCTTAGATCAACATCAGTGGTGCTATTTCCAACAGAACATGCTTTCCACAAATGCGTATATAAATAAGCTTCCCAAAGAACAGTTCTGTCATTACACTTAAGCATTTCGCCAGTCACCTCCTGTAAAGATGCTTAGCTTAATCAATATAAATCAGGCATTTAATGCAACAAACACAAGAACGAACACGTGATATTTAGATTACAAGTATTCAGTTGACAAATACATCAATTAATATTTGCACAAATTAATTGCATCATATTTATCTGTTTGTCTTAATATTACGCGTCCAGTTCCCTATATATCACTATATTATATAGAGGGAGGTTCAGGGGAAAACCTCAAAAAAATGGATAACTGAGGAACACCCTGGTAGCCCTTCATTTGAACGGTATGCACTTGTGCATACAAGTAAATTAAGTTGTTTTATTGGTTTTTATGCACGTGTGCATTATGCATTAGTGCATATGCACATGTGCATGTTACAATTACTTGTATGCACTAGTGCATACCGTCCAGATGAAGGGCTACCAGGGTGTTCCTCAGTTTTTCGTTTTTTTGAGGTTTTCCCCTAAACCTGACCCTATATATATACACACACACACACACATCAGCAAAAAAAGAAAAAAAACTAGTCAGGTTTCCCATGGCAGTTGACATGTGCCCGGTTTTACATTTAGATAGCTAAGATGGAATATCCTACGTAGTAACTACCCGGTTCTCTTTTCTTCCATCGTGCTGCAGTTTGTCAGAACTTACATGGATAAAGAGTAAGGTTTTACACTGATCTGCTGATCTACATCAACATGAGATATGCTAGAAACTGTATCATTCTCTATATCTATTACCCTTGTTCTAAACAAGAAAATTTAATCATATTTACAAGATAAACAACCTGATATCAGACTATCAGTCACCAAGTTTTACAGGTGGATAATAAGGTCAAACCATATACATCAAGTACCTGTTTCCATGTAACAAAGCTCTAGTTCATCATATTCCCGTAATGAATCCTCATGAAGTTCAGCCATGTCAAACATGAATGCCAGGCTTTCCTGTATGTAACATTAATGATTTGGAGAAAAGCCAAGAAAAGTATAGAAGTAGCAAACTTCTTAACATGAGTTAAGTGACAAGATGATATTTGCGGGCACAAAATGTTTGCGAGACTTGAGCCTTAAGTCTCTGTGATGTAATAACCAGGTATTTTATCTAATTTAAAATTGGAATTTTATAAGTCTTTATGTAGCGTTATATGGAGTTAAGAAATTAAGGGATAACTTTTTATTGTATAATAGAAGCTTAAGGGTGTGTTTTGTCAAGTGAAGCAAGTTTAGGGTTTGTTTGGTATTTTACCCAAACCTTGTTAGCCAAAACCGACTCAGTAGTTTAAAGTATAGGAATATCCCAATTTGAGATATTAAAGCAAAAACCCAAATAGTGTGTGTGTGTGTGTGTGTGTGAATTCGTTCACGGCAGAGAGAGAGAGAGAGAAGAAGAACCATCGAAGAAGAAGAAGAAGAAGAAGATTAAAGTTACTCAGCTGGGATTTTGTGTTTAGTGCAGTAACATCAAAGAGGTAATTTTCTGATTTAAACTCTCTTTTATGAGAATTAGGCTTCTTTTGGAATTTGAGGTGGGTTTAGGTAATTTTAGAAGAAGTTGTAAATTTTAGTTACAATTAGAGTGTTAAAAAGAGTTTAGAACACTTCTGTGCAAAATCTGGGTAAAAGATGGATTCCTGCAAATGAGCTGAACTTATCTGAAAAAGACGATGAACAGTGTTCTTGCGAAAAGTAGGAATTCGCAAGCCTTGGTTGCGAAAAGTCCACTTTTCGCAAGCAGCTAAAGCGCATAGTTAAGTTTTCGTATCTGTTGGTTACGAAAAGTAGGGAACTCGCAACTGTGGGTTGCGAGAAGTGAGGTTTTCGCATCTGTTGGTTGCGAAAAGTGAGGAACTCGCAACTGTAGGTTGCGAAAAGTGAACTTTTCGTAATAGTGGGTTGCGAAAAGTTGGGTTTTCCTGTTTATGTGTTAAAGAGTATGTATGCTTTAATTTATTTCAGATATTAAGGATCTGGGTTAAAAGATAATCTATTTTGAAGAAAGTTTGAAGGACCTTGCTTAAAAGATCAGGTGAGTTTTATTTTAAAGAGTATTTTACTGGAATACAATATGTGATTAATGAATTGTGATAAGTGTATGAATATGTCATACGTGAGTGATTATAATGGGATATTATAATTACGTGAGTATTATATGGAAATATAATACGTGGCCGGGCTTTGGACCGGTGTGATAAATTGGCTCGCAACCAATTGATTTGGCCATTGGTGGAGGGATAAGGTGGAATGAGACAGGTATGATGAGTAATTGTTAGTTGGTATTATCTTACGTGTGTGGTATTTGTATTTATATAAATAGTGTTTTATATAAATGAGTTTTGAATGAATTACAAATGTCAGGGATTTACTCACTAGACCCTTAGGTCTAACCCTCATTTTCTGTTTTAAAAAATTATGTATTCCAGTTGGTGATTCCAGTAAGAACAAGTAATTAGAATACTTGTTGGCTAGCTTTGGAGAAGATTATCATCATGATGCTACGGATGCTTTTGTAGTTAAAATTTTGTTATCACTATGTAATTCAAAGTGGATCAAGTTGTAATGAAATTTTATGTTCAGACTTTAAATGGGACCAAATGAGAAAAGATGAAGTACTTTGTTGTAAACATGTTATGGAATGTATGTTATATGTATGTTTCGTTATGCGGGATGTTACATGTGAGCAGGAGGATTTTGATGTTCCTTTTTAGTTATTTCAGATCATATGAGGATTATGAAGTACTTTCTGAACAAAAGTACTTCAAAGTTTCAAAAGGCAAGTAAACTATGCTCAGAAACTGTTGTAATTGTGAATTATGGAATTGTCCTTGCCTGACTTCTATTCCATGAGAAAATATATAGAGTTTACAATAGGACCTAAATCTATACAAACAAGGAAAGAGAATATTGACGGAATATAAACAAATAATTTACATATTTATTTATCTATTAACAGTAATGATTACCAATAATACCCCATCATTTAGAATTGTAGCATGCATAAATTTCATCCTAACAATGTCTTCAACAATGATAAACCTCACCCACAGAAAGTATTTGGTACCTTCAGAATGAAAAAACTACAAAAGCTCCAAACTGGAATAAAACGTTGTTCACTGAGCTTACGAATCTCCTCCTCATATAACTGGATACGCCTATCAAGAGTGTTTCTGAGGCACTCGATGGATTTTAGTTCCAACTCATCCCAAAAGGTTGCTTCAGGTCCATGTAGAATAACTACACTTAGAAATCAGAATTAAAGAATCTTGCGGAATAGAACTTTAATTCAAACACACTCAATGAACAACTAATCAGAAAACACAATCTGTTTGTATTCAATACTGCAACTCACAAGTTTACAACCAAACCTCAATCTTGTTGAACAGGCTCAACAAGACGACTTCTACTTCTCTAGAAATAGGGTTCTAAACCTTGAGGTTAATTCTCTCTAAAACAAAAACGAATTCTAATGATTCTCTTACCGAATAGCTATCTATCAACATCTATTTATACTAAATAATTACAAGATAACTATCAAAACAAAATTGATCTTCAAAATATTCTTTCAAGCCTATCTTCAATCATTCCATCTTTATCTCCAACATTCTCGCATTCCATAATTATGATCACCAGCAGTATTAACATCGTTATGCACAAGCAGTACTAACATTGTTCCAGCAGCATTAACTTTTACTTGCAGTACTAACCTTGCTCTGGCAGTAGTATTGTTGTTCTGGCAGTACTAACGTTGTTCTGGCAGTACTAACGTTGTTCTGGCAGTACTAACGTTGTTCTGGCAGTACTAACCATACTTAGCAAATCTTCAGTTCCCAACATTCCTTTACCGTCCAAATGGTTTGAAGTTCGATTTTATCTTGTATCGAACCTTTGAGGCCGTTGTGTAACACCTTAGGCATATCCCACATCGGTCGTGGACAGGAGAAATGCTGGGTATATTAGTAAACCTTGGCCTTACCAGACACAACGCGTTTTGGGGCCACAAGCATGCGGGTTCCTTGGGAACTCTGTGGTTAAGCGTGCTTGGGTGGGAGTAGTACCAGGATGGGTAACCTCCTGGGAAGTCCTTGCGAAGTCCTTGCCAGGTCGCCAAGAACAAAGCCGTGAGCCAGTGGGGCAAAGCGGACAATATTGTGTCGTGGTAAGGGGGTGCTACAAATGGTATCAGAGCCACTCCTGTGCCGTTCGGGATGGTGGGGTAAACCTCATCGAGGACGATGAGTCCTTAAGGGGGGGGGGGTGTGTAACACCTTAGGCATATCCCACATCAGTCGTGGACAGGAGAGATGCTGGGTATATTAGTAAACCTTGGCCTTACCATACACAACGCGTTTTGGGGCCACAAGCATGCGGGTTCCTTGGGAACTTTGTGGTTAAGCGTGCTTGGGTGGGAGTAGTACCAGGATGGGTGATCTCCTGGGAAGTCCTTGCGAAGTCCTTGCCAGGTCGCCAAGAACAAAGCCGTGAGCCAGTGGGGCAAAGCGGACAATATTGTGTCGTGGTAAGGGGGGGTGTTACACGTTGATGTAGCGTGCGACTCTTTGGCCTTCGGTTTCGCCGATTTCGTTCCGTTCGGAGAGGCGAATGAAATCAGTGGTGTATTCGGCTACGGTCCTCGATCCTTGGGAGCAATCCAAGTACATCTTGTACAAGATTTGCTCGTAGTCTTTCGGTAGGAATCGCTCGGCCATAAGCTGTTTCACTCTCCTCCATGAACGTACCGGACCTTTCCGTTGCCGTTGTCGTTGGACTATCAACTTATCCCACCATACGGCTGCGGTGCTTTTCAGGCGGAAATCAACCATCTTTACCTGTTTGTGTTTGGGAATTTCCATAATGTCGAAGAAACGGTCGACCTCGATTTGCCAGTCCAAGAATTCTTCCACGCCCATATTCCCATAGAAGTAGGGAATGTCAGCTTTCATTCTGTAATCGGGGTCTCTTCGTGGTGGTTCCACATCTCCGTCGGATTCGGAGTCGGAACCATAACTGGTGATCGGGTGGCGTCGGCCACCATGTTGGGGTCGATGACGGCCCTCGTACCTGTCTCGTCTTTGGCGGTTGTTGTTGGCGTTAAGCTGATTGGTGAACGCGGTTGTCAGTGTGTTGAGGGATGCAGTAATAGCCGCTACTAGCCCATCAAAATCTGCTCTCGTGACGGGTGGTGGTGGTGGCGGTTGTTCTGCCATCTTGAAGGTGAAGAGACAGGTAAGTCTGTGCTCTGATACCAACTGACGCAGTAGGATTATGCGTGGAACGGATCGACAAACGTCGAACCCAAAAGGGGATCAGTTTACCAACGTAAACAGATAAAATAATAAGGAAGCCTTGAATATCAAGAACTAATATTGATTGAATAATACTGAATGATAAACAAAGAATACGAAAACCCTATTTATAACTAAGCTATATAGGATAATTATGGAAACTAGTATTGGTATCAATACCTAAACCTTATTGGAATTAAGACTAGAAAACAATAAAAACGAAAATAGCTGATAGGGCGTTCTGGAGGAACCGCGCGGCTTAGGCCGCGGGTTGTAAGCCGCGTAAGAAGTCGCGGGTGTCACTGTTTGTTTGTGAGTTCAGGGGGCTGCGCGGTTTGTGCCGCGGCTTCAGGTCGCGTGCTAAACTGTGTATGTCCTTGTTTGCGGTTTTCTTTGGCTTGGTCCATTTGCTCTTCATATCGAGTTGCTAGGCGCTCTACATCAAAAAAATCAAATTTTCATAGGTCGAGCTTTTAACGAGGGTTGTAAATAATTCGAGTTTTTAACAAGCTACTTGAGCTCGAGCTTAATAATTCTCGAGCTCGAGTCGACCTCGAATACAAATTAGAACTCGTTTTATTTAACGACGTGTCGAATTTCATAACCCTAACACTACAAAACAAATGATTTTTACCCACAAAATTTTCCCAGAGAAATTTCTATCGGTGATTACCCAGGGATTACCCCGAAAAAACCAATGGTTCGGTTTAATCCGATGATTTTCGAGAAAAATACTCGTGGATCACCTAGAGAATCCCTGGGTAATCTGTCACTGATTTGCATTACCCACCAAAAACTTACCCACCAACTTTTGTGACGGTTTTGTGACGAATCACCCTTTAGCAATAGATTTCTTATGAAAAAGTTCGTAGGTAAAAGTCTTTCGATTAACATCTCCACATGCTAATATATATAAAGGAGAATGTGAGATAGTGAGTTAAGGAGAGGTCACCATTAAGACTTAAAAATTTTGTGAGATTTTTGAATTTTTTTAAATAGAAAATGTAGCATTGAATGTCTTCACATTTTCATTTTCTATATTTTATTATTGATTTTAAATTAAAGTATTTATTTATTTAATCAACTTATAATTTAATAAATTCAACGTTCACATATTTTTTAAAATTATAATCACTATTTGATAACGATGATTATTTTATTATTATTAATTATTTTATTTATTTATTTATTTATTTTACTTTATAAGGTTAAATGAGTGAAATATTATATGAATTTATTTTTGTAAGACAGATAACAATTCATTATAAATCAATACTTATTTTTTTATTAAGCCAACAATGCTTATAAATCAAAAATATATTTTTGCTTATTTACATTTTTTTGTGTAAGTTAACAATACTTATAAACCAAAACTTATTTAATATTGTATTTTTGTATTTTTTTTAGTAAGTTAACAATGATGATAAATCAAAACTTTTAAATTATTTTATTTCCAATGCTTATATTCTTTAAAATTATAATCACTATTTGATAAAGATAATCATTTTATTATTATTATTGAGTTTTTTTTACATTGTAACGTTAAATAAATGAAATATTATATGAACTTATTTTATTAAGATAAATAACAATCATTGTAAATCAATACTTATTTTTTTATTAAGCCAATATATATATATATATATATATCTATATTAAAGGAAAACCCTGCACATCCTACGTGGTATCACCAGACATCCCAGGTTCTTATTTTTCTTATTTTCTAGATTTTTGATATTTTTTAAAATATTCATCATTCTTAGGTGACGTTTGGTTCGCAGAATGTGATGGAATCTGATGGAATTTGAATGTTGAATTCCATTGACCAGATTTCATTCCCTTGTTTGGTTCAATCTTTTTGATGGATGAAATCTTTGAATTCCATCAAATTCCATGGACACAAAACCTTGGGATTTTGATGGAATGAAATCTTATATTTTCAAAATCCAAATATACCCTTTAACAAAAATATAATTTAAATTAATTTAATTAATTTAATAATTTTATTTTTTATTTAATTTAATTAATTTATTTTTTTGAGGTATAATTATTTATTTTCTGGTTTTTAAGGTATAATTTATTTGTTTATTTTATCCTTTTTGAAATATATAATATTTTATTTATTGATTATTTCTTTATTTTAATTATTTTATTTTGTTTTGTTTATTCATTTTATTCATTATTTATTTTAATTATTTTACTATTTATTTACTTTTATTATTTTATTTTTTAAAGTATTTTTAGTTTTATAAAAATTAAAATTTTCAAACAAGGGCATTTTGGTCATTTATTAATATTTCATTCTAATTCCAAAAGCTACATTCTGTGAACCAAACAAACATATTGCAATTCCTTAATAGATTACATTCCAATGTCTGCCAACCAAACATGTGGTCAAATCTGACAGCATTCCATTCCAATTCCTTCAAAGTCAAATTTCTTTGACAGATTTCATTCCATCCAAAAACATTCTGCGAACCAAACGCCACCTTAGACTTTAGAGACAATCTCCATCATTTTTCTAACTGAAGAGCGTGTCCATCTTCCTCTTTCAACTGAAGAGACGCACAATTCATCTTTTATTTGTCTTCTTCTCCGTTTCTTTTATGTACTTTGCCTTTTTTTCCTTTCCTGCCAATTCCTTTATTAATTGAAGAATCACCAAGAGGTTGTTGGGTATTAGTTTACATGGTGATGGTTCTTGCAAAAAAGTTCATAGAAGGTACACCCATTTTATTTAATATCTATGTTAGTATAGAATTGTACTTATGTTATATGTTGATTATCTCTTTTGTTATTGAATGCATAAATCTGAGATCTTTACTTTTGTTGCATAGTTTTGTCAAATTCTTGATCATTGATGGTTTGTGATTATTGAAACATGTGTGATGCATTTTGAATTCATGAGGCTTCAATACTTTTGAAATGTAGAATTAATTTCACTTCAATGTTAAATTTGTTAGACGTAGGTTTTTTTTACCTACGTGTTCTTTGTTTTTTGAGTTCGTTTTTTTGTGTTCTACGTTTGCGTTGGCTCATTAGCATCTTGGTTTTGTTATGTGTAGATATCTTTGTCCAACTTGGTTATCTTTTATTTGAGATACATGTTGAAGGTATGAAGTTGGTTCATTTAGTTGAGATACATGTTATTGAAGACTTGAAAGTATGAAGTTGGTTCATTTAGTTGAGATACATGTGTGTCAAAGGTATGAAGTTGGTATTCTTTAAAGAGTAATTGTTGATTTTATGTCTTAAAAGAGATGGGATGAACATATGATATTCCTACAATCATATTGTTAACCTTAAGATGTTTAGTGAAAGTTTTGAGTTCTTAACCCTTGGTTTGATGAATAAAAATATGGTTTTTTGATGATGTTGTGATTGTTACGTAAGCAAGGTTCAAAAGGACAATGAATCATCTTAGTCAAGTGTAATACTTTTAAGGAAATGTGTGGCAACCTGGTGTGGATGCTTTAGAGGAAGGTGAAGAACTCGACTATGTTCCTTCAACTTACAATTTTGTTCGTGCCTTCGTCAATTGCTTAGGTGGCCCTTTTAAAGTTTATTACAAAGCTCATTCATAGTATTCCCATATTTTAAAGATTGTTCATCAACCCTCTTACCTTTTCTTTTCTTTAACTTCATTACATTTGAATGCATATTTTGGTTGTATTTGGCTTCATCTTTAAGCGGGTCGTTATGACCTTCAAAGTCATGGTTCAAATCATTAAAAACAAATTATTGGTGCATCAATAAAATTGTAGTTATGCTCTATTTTCGAGTCTCTACTTAATAGTAGTAAACGATCTAACTTTTATAACAACTTGCATCTTCCTAACTTTTATTTTTGATCTACTTAAAGTTCCATGTTCATTTGTATGAATGGCTATATAGATCAATCCCAACCTTAAACACCGACACGTTAGTATCTTATTTTATTATTCATATTTTCTTTAGTTTTATCTAGACAAATCAATGGACGAATCTTTTTACTTTTAAAGATGTCGTTATTTCGATTCCTTGCGGTGGTCATATTTATATCTCGGGTATGGCTGGTCCACTCACCTGATACGTTATCTCTTCACATCTTAATCTCATTTGTATTGTTTTCTACCTCTCATAAACCATGTTTTACAGTCAAGAGCTTTCCTTCCAATGTCAAAATAAAAAGGATAACTTGACAAAATCACCCTTGATTTTTGTTCGACAAACGCATATCAATATCTATATAATATTCTAATTTTAGCCGACCCTTTTAAAAACAATCAAACTTTTTGCAACAACCATAGTGATATGTTTCTGGATATGTTGTTTAACTTTTAAACAATATAACAATAAAATAGTTATTGGCGTATCTCAAACTTTTCGTAACACTAAACGATTATCAGTATATTCAAATTAACCACGTATAGAAGTAAATCCTTTACTTTACATTGTATCCGATTAATAATTGTTAACCAATTAACTAGATTTATTTTAATCAAGTCCAATACTAACTCAAAAATATAATCACTATCGCGCAAAGCGCGGTGGCTACACTAGTTTTATAATTAAAAGCAAGCGATTGCAATCTGATTGTGGTTTTATAGGATTTGAGAAGATTTGATGACATATCACTCCATGTGATGTTATTAATTTAATATGTAAACTAGTGTTGAAACCGTGCGTTGCGCTAACGTACGGTAGCGTGAATAACTTGGATAGTGATATGAAGATTGTCCATATGATACATGTTAATTGTTAAATATGATAATCAATAAATAGTATATAAGAGTAAATTACGGATTTGGTCCTTGTGGTTCTTTGAAATTTTGGATTGGGTCCCTCTAACGAATTAATTACGGATAACATCATTGTGGTTTCGATTTTGTTTCGTATCAGGTCCCTCCATCTAACCCGTCTAACTGTGAGCGGTTAAACCCCTCACATGCCTTCCACGTGAGGGGCAATTTAGTCATTTTCAAAAACGTTTTTAAAATCCTTTTATTTTAATTGAAACCCTTTTAATCCCTTTGCTTTGAAATCCTTATCGACAGACTCGTTTCTAGACCAGACTCGTTGCAGAGCCGAAATAGCTTCCATTCTTCTGGTCGATTTCCAGGCTCGTTTGCTTTGCCGGTGGAAGGAACCAGAACTAGGGTTAATGTTCAAGTTGATGTGATTTCAGGAGCCGATTTTGAAACCCTTATCGATTTCCATTTCAGGAGCCGATATCGATTACATATTGTAATTGCAGCGATTAGAGAGGTAAAAGAAGAAACTGGAGTAAGTCTCAAGCACTTGATGATCCTAATTGCAGAAGGGGTGGTATGTTGGATGATTTTCTTTGCTGATAAGGTGATTCTAATTGGCTTGGGTAAGCACTTTTGGAATTGATATTATCATCATTCATGTCATTTTCTAATGTGGAACCAACCTTAGTGACCCTGTTACGTGATTATTGGACACCATTGGTTATGCTTTGGTAGAGTTGAGAAATATTGATGAAAAAACTTGAGACAATGGTTTTTTATATGTTTGAATTAAAGTTCATCATCGATTGTTTGTTGTTTCTCAAATCTAATGTGGTATCTAGCACCTACTTGAATCACTACATATGTATCGCAGATCGTACTAGAAACAACTCTAACTTGTTAAAGTTCATTTCTTGGTTGATTCACATGATAACATGTAGATTGGGAAACTCTACAAGTACTTGGTTCATTTCTCTCCTCAGTAGATTGGTACCGTGATTCCATCATCTAAAAAAGCGATTCGTGTCTTATCGTTGGTATTATTTATGTGGGGTTGGATGACCCAATAATATACAATATGCTTATGTGTTTCTTTAAGAACAATGGGCGTAACGCACCCACCTTAAAACCAAATGCTGCAGCTATCAAACCAGTTTACTTACCATCACCACAAACACCATGAAATCAGACTACAAAAATGTAAAGAAGGCTTAATGGCAATTTTTCTCCAGGTAGCATTACCATCATCCATAACAATGTCAAATGCACCCAAAAGTACTTGAGGAAGAAGATGAAAACTGTATGGGAGAAAAAATTGTGTCACTTTTCAGATTAGAAGTTGAAAGGAAAAGGCAGCTAATCAGTTCAATTTACAAAGAAGAGCATGTTATAATTTAGAATAATTATGAGTTAGTGGTCTTCTATGATAGTCATACTTTTTTAGCCATTTTCTAGACAAAACTTTCTTTTAACATGCATTTCTAGAATGAACTGGTTTTTTCTTTCCTCGAAATTTTGGTGAACAGTATTACTCGTTGGATATCATAAATTGGATCTTTCTTGGAACAAGTCATCGCTGGATTGTAACTTGTTGGATCTTCTTTGGAACAAGTATTGGGTCAAAAAATGAACTTGAAACATCAAAGGAAGAACTTGAAGCATCAATCAAAGCAATGAAGAAAAAAGTTTGTGCATGGAAGATTATTACGTGTTTCAGTTGGATGTTCTTTGATCTTTTATTGTTTCTTATCCTGAATGTAGTCATTTGGGAATTATGTAACGTTGCTCTTTCTTTTATGAAAATTCCAGTGTAGTGTATAAACACTTTGTTCATTGGTTTTACGCCTGTTTTGGGAATTATGGTTATACACATTCTGTTCACAACTCTGTTTATACATAGTTTGTACAATAGATGTGTTTTTGCAAAATCTGTCAAACACAACAGATGTACAACCGCAACAGATGTGTGTGCGTGCAACCTACGGTTCCAACAAGCAGTGTCTGTAAAAAACAGGTTTATAAAAAACTGGTTGTGTATTCTGTTTAAACATATTGCAAAACAACTTGTAAAAAGGTTGTATCTAGGTGCAGTGAAAATATGTTGTAAAAACAGGTTGCAAATAGATTGTGTGTTCCTGTGGTTTGTCATGATATATTGCCTCTGATAGTCATGGAACCATAAAAGATGTCTAACCAAATATTGGAATTTCAAAATCCAAAAATCTGAACCTAACTAGTAAGGTTGGTGCAGCTTTGATTGTAGGGAAATTAATTAAAATACCCTAAGTTTGACCATCACTTACCAAAATGCCACAAATCTCTCCCATCTTACAAAAATGCCACAAAAATCCGCGGTGGGCCCCGCGATCGCGGGCCCCAGGCCACGTGTCACCAAACTTTGCCCACTTTGCCCGCGTTGGTCCCTCAAGAATGCCCGCGGTCCAGCTTTCCCCCCTAAAGAATGCCCGTGTTGGCAGTTTTGGTCCCTGCCCGCATTGGGCCCCCGCGATCGCGGGCTAACCCGCTACTTTTCGAATTTACAGTTTGGTCCATGAAGTTTGTTGCAAATTTAAAAAAACATTAATGGTCCCTATAGTTTTTAGGTTATCATTTTATGTGGTTTTTAATGTATTGTTTCCTTTCCATTTTAATGTTTTTAATATAGAAATTCACTTAAGTTATGTAACAAGGAAATTAATTAACAACATCATATAAAAATTATTGCAAATCATCTTCCCAACCAAAACGGATACAATGCATGTAAACAAAAAAATCTATCACTGGAAGGCGTCCTGGAGTCCTGTGATCAAGTTAACCTTTTCCTTGATCACGTCCTCCATTCCTATGTAGTCCGATTCGAGTTTAATTATTTTGAAAAAAATTCTGGTTTATTAAATAAAAATAGAAAATAATAAACCCTAAAATATAAGGGTTCGGTCGGTTCTAAGGTCGGTTCGGTTCGGTTCTAAGGTCGGTTCGGTTCGGTTTAATCCGATGATTTTCGAGAAAAATACTCGTGGATCACCTAGAGAATCCCTAGGTAATCTGTCACTGATTTGCATTACCCACCAAAAACTTACCCACCAACTTTTGTGACGGTTTTGTGACGAATCACCCTTTAGCAATAATAAAAGAGAATGTGAGAGAGTGAGTTAAGGAGAGGTCACCATTGAGACTTTAAAATTTTGTGAGATTTTTGAATTTTTTTAAATAGAAAATGTAGGATTGAATGTATTCACCTTTTCATTTTCTATATTTTATTATTGATTTTAAATTAAATATTTATTTATTTATTTATTTTACTTTGTAACGTTAAATGAATGAAATATTATATGAACTTATTTTATTAAGATAAATAACAATCATCGTAAATCAATACTTATTTTTTTATTAAGTCAATAATCAATATATTTTTTATATATATAAAAACAAGAACCTTCACCAATGACGTGGCACAACCACTACCACCACTATCCCTCTACTATTTCATCTTTCACACTCTTCACCTCCTTTCCTTCCTTCCCCAACCACTACCCCCACTACCCCTCTACTAGGCCTCCTAATTAACCCACCTTTCTGCCCGTTTTCAAGTCTTCCCTTATTCCTACGATGAAGAGCATCTCGATGTCTTGATCTACATTTGTCGTTGCATTTCATTAAGAGCATTTGGGTTGTAGATAGGTCTTCTCATCTCCTCGTTTTTGCCTAAGTTATACTCTTTTTATGCGTTTAATTTGATGGTTTATTTGTTGTTCTCTACTTCTTTCTATACATCTTGTGCTTTATTTGCAAATATATTCTTTTTATGTTATTACAAACTTTAGGGTTTGATATTTTTTGGTTTACTTGCAGGTATGATCTTCTTAAAATGAGAGTACACGAAACATCCTAAATATGACAAGATTTTGGGCCACACAACTGCTTTTTTCATTAACAGAATATTTCAATGAAAACCGACAGTCCAACCCACCTTCTTCAACGAACCAAACTTTGTATCACGATTTCTTGGCAAAATGGAAATTTGTTGGTTTTTTTTCCTTTTGTATTCAATTTTCACATTGAATTGATTTTCTGTTTTGTTTACATTGAATGGTTTTGTTTTGCTCAGAATTCAACTCTTACCTAGATTGATAAATTGATATTTTGATTCCCGTTATGCTTCTGGAAGTATTAATCAAATGATTAATTTGTGTGCTTTTTTGTTAATCTTCAATTCATTGTTTAGGTTTCTTATGGTGTTATCCGACTCTGTAATATTGCTTAAATATTTAGTGTCTACGTTTATAACAATCGGTCGACTAATTATTTTATATTTTCATTTACAATTGAAAAGAACCAATCAACCTCTAGATATAAGTCATGTAAATTATATTTTGTTAGACAAATAATAGATTTTTCTTATTTCATAATGCTTAATTGTAATATGCATTTAGCAATATGAATAACATACATGTTTGATTTTAGCTGCAGATATTAAATATGACCATTGATAATTAATAATATTAATTTTTGCTTATGATATTTGACAGGACATGAATACAAAGTGTGTGGTTTTTTGTTAATCATAACCACTTTTTGTACCATTAATGATTTGAGAAAATTAATGACCTTTTAATTGGTTTTAAGACACACCTTTCATATATTTAACTTACAATGCAATAAATGGTCAATTAGTGTGTGATTTTTTTTATTAATAAGTTGTAGTTAGTGCAATAATGCAATTATTAAATTAATAAGCTTACTTGGCAAAAATGTATGTTCCTTCTTTTCACATGTCTTATATTCTTTAAAATTATTTATGTTTGCATATTGGTAATTAATATGTTTTTTCCACCATATAGCAAACTTTAATGCGAGCAACAGTGACGAAAAATTGGTTGTTAGGTTTGATAATTTGCTGAAATAAGGTGGCATGTATATATTCCAAAATTCCAAGGTGGTTTCAAATTCATAAGACTTTAAAGTTACTAATTCCAAGTTGAAGATTTTGTTCACTTTTATAATAAGATTGAAGAAGGTCGATGATTATTCTGGTATTCCAATACATGGTTTTCAGTATTTCAAATTATAAAAGTTAAGTGCTAATAGAACACTCGCCACCGTGCGGGCGCGGTGCCACACACTAGTATATATAAAGGAGAATGTGAGAGAGTGAGTTAAGGAGAGGTCACCATTGAGACTTTAAAATTTTGTGAGATTTTTTAAATAGAAAATATAGCATTGAATGTCAAAATGAGAAGTGAATACGGGAGTTTACGTTTCCTTAGGCTAAAAACGAAATAAAATTTCATATTGGGGGTGAAAAGTGTAATGTTGGCCAAAGTATTGAAGACAGGGGGGCGAATGTAGTTTTCTGAAAGTCCAGGAATATTATCAGTCGTTAACTAGTCCAATCTTGAAGGACCTATTGTATAAAAAGGACATGTCTGATTTTTGAAATAGACAACTCAATGCCCATCTTTGAAGCATGCTATAGGCTGAAGTAGTCAACGAATAAGACAAAAAAATGCAGATTTAAGTAGCCAAGATCAGCCTCTTCATTTTCAGTTCAAGAAATTCTAGAAAACGCTGAGAATCGAGTGCGAAATGGAAGCTCGAAAGTCCATGTCCGAAATTTCGTTTATCGACGATCGGAGGTAAAATACTCAACCAAAAATCAAGTACTCTATATGGTTAGCTTCGTTTTTAAGTATTCTATCGAACCTTAGTAGTCTTATGTCTCAGATTTCAGTTTAAGATGTTCGATTTTGCGTTTTTCTACTGGGTTTAAAACCCAAAATTTAAATGAGCGTATGTGACTCAATACTTGATGGTTTTCGTTGATTTTTGTTCCTATGGTTGAGGAAAATCATTGTTTAGAGTTTTAGCAAAAGAAATCAACAAAAACGGACCAAAATCGAGGCCAAACGGCCGTCTTTTCGGCCGCCGGCGCTGTTGGTGTGCTGGTCGGAATATTGCTGTTAGATGGCGTGTAACTGATAGGCCAAAAATACTCTTTTGGATATAAATTTATTTGGGTCTTTTTGTAGTATCAGGTTTTCTATATAATCGGCCAAGACACTCTTTTGGTTTTTATTAATTGATTTGGGCTCATGCAAAAATATCATTCTTGGGTCCTATAATTTAAATTGATTTGGACTTAAATCTTTTAATTAAGTATTAGCCTTCAACTTATTTAAGGAGTTGAACTAATAGTGATTATCTAAGTTATTAGATATATTAATTCATATTGTCTTTAAATTAATTTATAAATCAATAATTAATTTATTAAATTATTTACTCTTAAATAATTTGATAATCGTTTTAGACTTTTTAAGTTGGGAAAATGAAGTTATTATATTATTGACGTTTTAAGTTGGGAAAATGACCCATACCCGGCGAGACAGTTTATGAGATATCTCTTTTCTTACGGTGTTTCATGTTTTTAGAAAATGCATACTATTTGGTACAGAGTTTACAGATTGATGTGTATAATGTGAAATGATTTTTATTCACGCAAACCATGAGCTCACTGAGCTTTATAAGCTGACTATAGTATGCATCTCAGGGACGGAAGGTTTCAGGTTGGATAAAGGGAACGACACTTGTAGAGACTTGTCGTGTTCATTTAAGTCCAGAATTTATGTGCAAACATTGTTGATGGATAAATTTTGTAACGTAGCTCGGTATGGGACGAGTTAGCATTTAAGTTACATATTTATTGTTTGAAGTCTTCCGCTGTAAATGGTCTAAAGTTTTAATTTAGCCGAAATTTTGGAGTATTTAAAAAAATAGTTTAAGATTACGTAACATTCCAAATGAAAAATTTTGGGTGTTACAGGGCGATCCAAGACGACCTACCTATAGAAGTTGTGATAAACAAGGTATTCCTTGAATACCCGCAACCATTTTGTGTATGTAATGCAATAAGAACGTGTGTGTTGGTATTGAAGTTTCAATTCTACCCATTTATGTAGGTTGACAGATTAAAAACCGAGCTCAAACCGTCACCTGAAGATGTCTATCTTAAGATAGAGCATACAATCCAAGTTCTGAATAACCACATCACCACAGCTGCCGGCAATGACCAAATTATTGACCCAAGTGTTGGAAACGTATGTTTTGCTAGTGGTAGTGCATGATGGTGCTTCACTCTGCAATCGTTTGCCAAACTATACGTTAACCGTGGTCGGTCTCCTCTTCATGACCATAGAGAATTTGGGACTCATCTTTGGGGAAATGAGTATTATGATCCGGATACCTGTGCTTTTTCAAACATGGAACAACGTGTAGGTGGGCTGGAAAGATCGTTTGTGCAGTTCATTCTTAACCCTCTCTACATGATATACATGCAAGTAAGCCAAGATGATAAACAGGGTCTCGTCACAACTCTAAAGGACCTTGGTGTGACTCACCAACACCCGTCTCAACAACTTGAATGGCAGGCCTGTGCTTTGTTTAGCTTCTAGTTTGGTTTTTGGGTCAACCATCGGAGTGGCAGACATGTTGCATCACCACATCCCTTCCGCAAAAGTTGCCGCCACAAACAAGATGCATAATATCTACACGGGACGTAGAAATACCTCGCTTCTCACGTCTATGAAAGAATGCGATCCCAGAGGCCCGCTCGTGGTAGATGTTGTAAAGCTTTATCCTAAATCAGACTCCCCTACTTTCGATGCATTCGGAAGGGTATATAGTGGTACCATCCGTAGTTCTCGGTGTCGGGCCACTATCCACTTGCATAATTACTTAGAAGCAGAAAAGGATGATGATGATCATAATCTGTCTATGAAAGTAACGATATTGTGGGTTTACCAAGCCCGTTACCGGATACCGATCAACAAGGCCGTTATTGGTTCTTGGGTTCTTATTGAAGGTTTTGATCCTCACATTGTTTCCCCTGCCACACTCTGTGATCCGGCACACGTCCAAGACTTGGACAAATTCAAGCCGGTCCAGTTTAATAGTCTTCCGGTTGTGATGTTTATGGTTGAGCCGCCACGTTCGGCTAAGATACATAACTTGATTAAGATCAACCAGAGCTATCCTCTAGCTCTTGCAGAGGAGCCGCATGGGGGCAAATATACAATCAAGGTATTGTACTTGCTTTCAACTTGTCCAATTTTGATACACTAATTTCTTTTAGATATAATTAGTTCGATCTCCTGTTGACACGATTCTTATGTTTTATTTGTTTCATATTATATATATATATATATATATATAATGTATCAAACAGGTTTTTGGTCCATATTTCTCTTTCCGTGAAACGGCGGTTGAATCTTCATGCATGAAATGTTTTGCCAGAACCCAAGACGGGAGAAGTAAAATCACCCTGGTATATACTTTTTAGTTTCTGTATTAATTGTTTTTTGGGTCGATGCATTACTCATCTTATCAAAACATAAAATTTTATATTGCAAAATAAAAAAAATTATAAAATTTTAAAATTGATTATAACATAAAATACCTTGTACGTATCAAATAAGAAGTGTATATTTATATTTCAGATACAAAGTTGTTGAGGAGCTGTTATCGAGAAGACGTGGGCATATAATTGCTGATGTTCCTGAACAAGGAACTCCATTGTATATACTCAAGGCAAGTATATATATATATATATGTGATCAGTTGTGATTGGTTTGCTCTCTTTTAATTAATTAATCGGTAGTTTTGTTCATATGAATTTCTTCAGGCATTCCTACCTGTGACCGAATCATTTGGTTTAGCGAGGGAGTTGGAGAAGGATACCGAGGGAAAGGCAATTGGCCTCTTAACTTTTGATCACTGGGTCATTGTTCCTGGTGAGCTGTTTGGTGCACAGGTTGTTGGCAACCTCGAACGTAAATTTATGTTGGAAACAAGGCGTAGGAAGGTATCCATCTCTTTACTTTTTGCATCTTCGATCTTTTGATTTAATAATCTGAAAACCATTATTTATGGGACTATATGGTGTAACACATATAGTATACTTATCTATACTATACTATGTATAAGTAAGTATAAACCATTAATTAATGATTATATATATATAATCGGCCAATAAACCACATAAACAGACACAAAGTTGATCTAGAAAATATTATTAATTACTACTTAATTTGTAACTTCAAATGATATTGTCTCACTTCTTTTCTTTTCTAGGGAATGATCGAGAAGAATGAGTATGTTGATGACGACTTTGCTATTGAGATTTCTGCTTGACTAGGGAATGATCGAATGAGTTTGTTGGATGACAACTTTGCTATTGAGATTTCTATTTGACAACCAACATATATACTCGTTTTGATTTTGATTATGATTAATTTCATCACAAGCACCAAGTCTTGAATCCATACATTTTTGTACCTGACATGTGTTTAACTTGAAGAAGCTCAAAGTTAGAAATTGGTTAAATCGGTAACGATACATGTAATTGATGCTCTTGTTTTGCTCCAAAAATGGAGTCTAGCTACTTAGAAGAATCATGATTAATTTTCAGATGTAATTGATGCTCTTGTTTGATACATTCAAATGATTATTGATTTTCTTGATACATTCAAATGATTAAGCTATGTTTGACAAACGAACTAGCAGATAAGTTGGTCAATGACTCGAAACTGATTACTAGTCATCGACCAACTTATCAGCTAAATAGTTTGTCAAACATAGCTTAATCATTTGAATGTATCAAGAAAATCAATAATTATTTGACCTTCCATTAATCATGATTCTTCTAAGTAGCTAGACTCCATTTTTGGAGCAAAACAAGAGCATCAATTACATGTATCGTTACCGATTTAACCAATTTCTAACTTTGAGCTTCTTCAAGTTAAACACATGTCAGGTACAAAAATGTATGGATTCAAGACTTGGTGCGTGTGATGAAATTAATCAAAATCAAAACCAGTATATATGTTGGTTGTCAAATAGAAATCTCAATAGCAAAGTCGTCATCCAACAAACTCATTCGATCATTCCCTAGTCAAACAGAAATCTCAATAGCAAAGTCGTCATCAACATACTCATTCTTCTCGCTCATTCCCTAGAAAAGAAAAGAAGTGAGAGAATATCAATTGAAGTTACAAATTAAGTAGTAATTAATAATATTTTCTAGATCAATTTTGTGTTTGTTTATGTGGTTTATTGGCCGATTATATATATATAATCATTAATTAATGGTTTATACTTACTTATACATAGTATAATATAGATAAGTATACTATATATGTTACACCATATGGTCCCATAAATAATGGTTTTCAGATTATTAAATCAAAAGATCGAAGATGGATACCTTCCTACGCCTTGTTTCCAACATAAATTTACGTGTGAGGTTGCCAACAACCTGTGCACCAAACAGCTCACCAGGAACAATGACCCAGTGATCAAAAGTTAAGAGGCCAGTTGCCTTTCCCTCGGTATCCTTCTCCAACTCCCTCGCTAAACCAAATGATTCGGTCATAGGAATGCCTGAAGAAATTCATATGAACAAAACTACCGATTAATTAATTAAAACAGAGCAAACCAAGAGGCCTTGTTGATTGGTATCCGGTAACGGGCTTGGTAAACCCACAACATTGTTACTTTCATAGTCTGATTATCGTCATCCTTTTCTTCTTCTAAGTAATTATGCAAGCGGATAGCGGCCCAACACCGAGAACTACGGATGGTACCACTATAAACCCTTCTGAATGCATCGAAGGTAGGGGAGTCTGATTTAGGATAAAACTTTACAACATCTACCACAAGAAGGCCAGTAGGATCGCATTCTTTCATAGACGTGAGAAGCGGGGTATTTCTACGTCCCGTGTAGATATTATGCATCTTGTTTGTGGCGGCATCTTTTGCGGAAGGGATGTGGTGATGCAACATGTCAGCAACTCCGATGGTTGACCCAAAAACCAAACTAGAAGCTAAACAAAGCAAAGGCCTGTCGTTCAAGTTGTTGAGACGGGTGTTGGTGAGAGTCGCACCAAGGTCCTTTAGAGTTGTGACGAGAGCCTCTTTATCATCTTGGCTTACTTGCATGTATATCTTGTAGAGAGGGTTAAGGATGAACTGCACAAACGATCTTTCCAACCTGCACGTTGTTCCATGTTTGAAAAAGCACGGGTATCCGAATCATAATACTCATTTCCCCAAAGATGAGTCCCAAATTCTTTATGGTCATGAAGAGGAGATCGACCACGGTTAACGTATAGTTTGGCAAACGATTGCTAGGTGAACTGCACTACCACTAGCAAAACATACGTTTCCAACAGTTGGGTCAATAATTTGGTCATTGCCGGCAGCTGTGGTGATGTGGTTATTCAGAACTTGGATTGTATGCTCTATAAGATAGGCATCTTCAGGTGACAGTTTGAGCTCGGTTATTAATCTGTCAACCTACATGAATGGGTAGAATTGAAACTTCAATACCAACACACAAGTTCTTATTGCATTTATTAATATTCCATACAAAAATTGGTTGCCTGCTTTTTTATTTTAAAAGTACTGGGTACCTTGTTTATCACAACTATTATAGGTAGGCGGTCTTGGATCGCATGTTGGATCGTCCTCTTGGTGTTTAGCTGTTCATGAGACGAGATGTCATTTAATATATATATATATATATTTATATAATTATAATTAATTAATAGTACCTACTAATTAATTAATCATTTAATTAAATTATTACCTTGTTTAAACTTTCTTAATTATCTTATTCATTTTTTTGTTTCACAACTTTGGTAAACAAATTGGAACAACCAATGTTCCATCTAGGGTGTAAACAAGTCGAGACTAATCGAGTAGTAGGTTAACCGAGCCGGGCTTTGAAATTAATTTACCAGGCTCGAGCTTGACTTGGGCTCGTTTAACTTTTTCAAAGTAGGTCCGAGCTCGAGCGTGATGCCCGTTTATGGGTTCGAACTCGCGATCGATTAACTCCTCTATCGGCTTGAGCTCGATAATGCTTATATTTTTGTTGTACGATTAATGAATATATATGAGCATGCTTGGCTCGGAAAAGTGTATGCTCGAATGGCTCGACTCGAAAAATGTAATTGAGTTTTCGAACGAGCCGAGTTGAAGATTAGGGTTATGAAGTAAAAAGAAATGAAGTATATATATAGATAAGTTTGTAAAGTTAATGTTATTTTTAAACAAATTATATACCAAACTAAAAAAACTTTAATCATTTTATTAGTTACATCAGTGACGTCCTCAATTTCCGATGAAGTTCATAGGCTCATCATACAAGTTGTCTATCACCAATAATAATGACAGATTGGATTATTTTTCATAAAATTAAAATTCTTTATTAAGTATTCCATTAAGATCATTGCTTTTCCATTTCAAAAAGTATCAACGAACGTACAAGTGCAATGTGTTTTTAAGATCATGCTCCTCACTTGAAAATGCCTAATGTGCTCCATGGGCAAAGTTGTCAAAGTGTCGAGAGTAGGCTAGACGAGACAAGTATAAATTGCCGCAAGGTGGTAGATCTTGGATGCGAGGATATTGGGAACCCCTGATATGATCTCCAAAAGAGCCCTTGATGAGAGGAGATATTCAAACATATATAGAGGACAAATGACCCAAGTCTATCCGATGTGGACTAACAAAAGCCATTGTTTTGACATCATTCTCGATCTCATTCTTGTTCTCAAGTTTAACTCTCTCAAAATTACATATATGAAAAATATTCAAACAGACAGAGACAAACAAAAATATTCCAAATTAAGAATATTCAAGAACAAAAAGAGCAAAAGAAACAAAACAAAAGGCCCGGTCCTTTTCCCCTTAAAATGGCCGTTCTTTTAGAACCGTTTAACGCCCTGTCTTTGTGCACCTCTTTTAGGAGTTTGCACTTTCTTCAACTGACCATAGTTCTAGTCTTGGCTATTAGTAGCAGTGTTGTGAAAAATAGTTGGTATTAACCGAGCTCGAGCTCAACCAAAGATCGAATAACTTTTCCTATATAATGTTCAAGCTCAAATACTTTTTCAATGCTCGATGCTCGTTTAACAAATTTGAGTTAGGAATTCTGCCTAAAATGCAAGTTTTATAAGCTCGCTATGGGCATAACATATCTCCTCTTTTAGTAATTATGTCATCAACCATATTATTAAAATATAATTACATTTTATAAAATGTTATTTCTCTACCCTAAACAGTTAACTTCGGTGTCTCCTATGTTAAGAAATAATTAAATATTATTTCTCTTGGAATTTTAGAGATTTCTACTCTCTTTTTTTTTTTTTAACATATACTCCCTTTTTCTTATTTTCTCTTTTTTAACATACATTATTCCTAGTCCCTTATTTTCTCTTTTGTTTTTCGAGTAACATTTCACCCCTAGCCACAACTCATCCGCTTATTCTTCAACATCAGTCGGTTCGGACATCCTGGCTACAATTTAGAATATACTAGAAGCGTTGCCGGAGGAATAGAAGATTTAAGAGCATCCACAATGTTTTTAGAAAAAGGGTAATTAGAAAATTTTGAGTATTTTGGGGGATTTAAGGTTTTACTAGAACGATGGTGTGTTTCAAGAAAATGCTATAATAGTGTGTTTCAGAGATGTAGATGTATTTTGGAACTAGAACGTCATGACATGTGTTTATTCTAAACAACTCCATATCTAGAAGTATTTCATGGAAAATGGTTATGTTTTAGAAGGAATCTTTATTATTTGAAATCATAGATGATTATTATATTTATGAACTCATGGAAAATATGATGAAAATAATATGGTTTTGGGAGCTATCACAACGTTGCTCTATTTGGTAAGCCTTGAGATAAAATGATTTTTATGAGAACGTTTAAACGATGAAAACTATGTTTATGCAACTTGATACGGACTCTGATAGCCGGATACTAGCCGTTGACTGCATTGTGTAATTTAGTTAGTTGTTATTTATCCTCTAATATGTTTATAGGCATATAGTTGTATATCAACTTTTGATTTATATTTACTCCTATTTTAGGGTGTTACATTTTGCAATTTTAGAAAATAAGCCTAATCTTATGAATGTATATCATTCTTTATAGACATTTAGAAGGTATAATATATTATCTTTAAACTAAAACAATTGTTCATATTATCCTGTTGGTTCCTACATTAAATTTAGAAACACTATAATTAGAAAGGTTCAGAAGATCCGTGTTTCTATAAATATTTGGGTCAGTATGGCCTGGTGCATTTCGACCATAGTTGTGTATAGTTGCAATGTAATGAAATGTAAAATGTTATTATAGAAGAATGATTCGAAGTAAAAACAAAAACGCAAATGGTAAAATATTAGTGCATAGGAATCTGGTCAACAAATGTTACATATTTTAAGAGCTCTATACAATAAGCTAAAGACACAATAAAGTACTCGGGATGCTCTTGCCAATTTTGATGGTTGGTCTCCTTATGCGAGGCTTGCTTGCAACAACTTATTCCCTAACCATGATTATAGACTTATAGTGGTTTTCAATCCAATACAATATTTCATGTCTAAGCATAGATTAGATTGTAAGTGCATCTAGCATGATTATATAAGCCCAAATTAAATCTTTTTTTATGCTATTGTGAGGTCTTACCGAACTAGTTGGTGCATTAAAGTAACCAGGGATTTTAGTGTAACATCCCAATTTTTATAAATGAGGATGTTTGGGTTTATTAAATAATTTGAGAGTAATTATTTAATAACATGTGATTTATTATGTGATAGATTAATTTTAGAGTTTATCCCCAAGTAAGTTACGTTATTGGTTTTGTAGAGTAATAAATTAAGGGGTAAACTTTAATTTTAATTTATAAGATGAAGGGTAAAATTTGACAAGTAATACAAGTCAAGGGAGTTGTTATGATTTATGTGGTGACTCACCACCACTTTATCCATATATGTGGAGGCAAGATAGCTTTCATGATATCTTGTGTGTGTGTGTGTTGTGGTGTGAAAAAGAGAGAAAAGAGAAAGGGAGAAACGAAAGGGAGAAAGAAGGAGAAGGAAGCAAGATATTCAGCAGGGTTTTTAGGATTCAATTCAAGAAAAGCAAAGGTAACAATCCTACATAAATCTCTCCTTTTATGTTTATAAGTTTGCTAAATAAGTTTATAAATGGGTTTTTGATAAATATGGATGTTTTTGGAAAACTAAGTTTATGGATAGTTGTTATTTATGGTCTTAAACATATCTGCAAAATATCATAAACGTTCATGGCTTAAAACTAGAGATTTCTGGGTTTTTACGTTTTTCAGTTAGTTGAGACATGTATGAACTCAGTTGGTTGCGACTTTGAATAGTGTCATGTCTCAACAGTTGGTTGCGACTTTGAATAGTGTCATGTCTCAACAGTTGGTTGCGAATTTGTATAGTGTCATGTCTCAACAGTTGGTTGCGACTTGGTGCTATGTCTCAACAGTTGGTTGCGACTTGATGCTATGTCTCAACAGTTGGTTGCGTTTTGAGCCGAGAATTTTGGGTATTTAGGATTTCCAGTAATTAAGGGTCCTAAACAGTAGATTAATACCAGTATATTATGTAGTAGGGTACTAGGGTATTTCAGTTCTCTGTGAAGTGGGTGACTGAAGTTCCTTACAACTTTGAGAAAGGAAAAGTAGCTCTACTGCTACCAGGTGAGTTCATTCTTACCTTACCTTTTTATAATGTTTTAAATTGTGGTAAGGTGTATTTTATAAATGAACTGAGTGGATAACTTTTGGAAGAATAATTTTATGAAGTAAAATTATATCAAGACTCGGGAATGTTAATATTGATGGTTAGACTTATAGAATGAGGAATGGACGTATTAAAATATGATCGACTTATATTAAATGATATAAGAGATATATGTAACGGAGGTTTAATTTTAGTGAATGATATGAGGAATTTTCGTGATAAATATGTGATTGGTTCATATTGAATAATATGAGAAATACATATAAGTATTATCCTGTACGAGTATGAGTAAGAGGAACGGATTCATAAACATTAGCTTTATTTGATAACGTAGGATAGGCAAAGTATAATTGTTATTCCTGTTTATTTTGGAAGGTAATGAATAGGCAAAGTAGAATTGCTATTCATATTAATAAATAGGCAAAGTAGAATTGCTATTTAGAATTGAAAAGGAGGAATAGACAAAGTATAATCGTTATTCCCGTGTATCCTTGGAATGATTGAATAGACAAAGTAGAATTGTTATTCATGTTAATGATTGAATAGACAAAGTAGAATTGTTATTCATGTGTATGATTGAATAGGCATAGTATAATTGCTATTCAGGTTGAATGTTTGAAAAGACAAAGTAGAATTGTTATTCATGTTAATGATTGAATAGACAAAGTAGAATTGTTATTCATGTGTATGATTGAATAGGCATAGTATAATTGCTATTCAGGTTGAATGTTTGAATAGACAAAGTAGAATTGTTATTCATGTGTATGATTGAATAGACAAAGTAGAATTGTTATTCATGTGGAATAGGTTGAATAGGCATAGTATAATTGTTATTCAGGTTGGATGAGTTAATAGGCAAAGAAGAGTTACTATTTATATTTGAAATGTGGAAGTACGAACTAGACGAAGTATAAGTGTTGTTTCCTGGGTTTTGATGGAGTAAAAATAGGCAATATAAGTGTTGTTTATGTATCCATTTCAAGAAGAAGGTATGACGTTTGAATGTAAATCTGTAGGATTGATTGATAAACTAGAATCCGTGATGATTCGTAGTAGACTATTGAGTATGGTGATGTGACTTTAAGATTGATAGTCATATTCATGGGATGGAGTATGATTCAGTTATTATGAGATGAGTACGAGTATGGTAAGAACGAGTGTAAGTCAAGTTTGATAAACCTTGTTTACATTGTTTTATAAATATTATTTTGAAACTGAATGTTCTCACTAGGCGTTAGCCTAATCGTTTCAAATGATGTTTTCTTACCAGGTGCTAGCTCGGGAAAATAAAGGGATGTGGGACTAGAGCTTTTGGATTAGCGGAGGAGATAATGATTATTGAGGTTTTGATGGATTGTTTAGATATTCTAGTTAATCTGATTATAGTGAAATGATTAGATTAATAAGTTATTTGAAGAATTCAGTATTTGTGAATATGACCTCATAGATATTTCTCTGCTCAGTTTTAAAGATTGGAAGTTTAAGTTTAAATCTTATTATAAATTAAGGTTTAAATTAGCCCTGATTTTTAGGGTGTTACATTTAGGTAACCAACCCCATGTTAACTTTTTTTTTCCTTTCATGGAGTCAAAGACAACATGTATGAACTAAACTCCTACCCTCGCCTAAGGGGCTGTTTGGTTGGTTTTTCATTAAGTCCTGTATGGATATAAATGCTTGTCTGGATTATGATATATTGCTGTTTGTTTGTTGTGCTGAACAAACGATCTGAACGTCATAAATGACTATTTTACCCTCATTGTGTCTTAAACACTGATTAACATAACTGTTTGGTAAATGTGTTAAATGGTTTATTCTTAACAAGAAAATATTATCAATTTAAACAAATTTTAAAATAAAAAAAACTTCATCAAACATAATTATATGAATTCAATAATATAACCACAACAAAGTAATCAAACCTCAGTCAATCAAAAAGAATCCCATTAGACAAAGTGAATGAAACACGATGAAGTTTAGTTTCACTCGCAATAAAGAGCATCACCTATTATTTTTTAATTTTTTTTGGAAAAGGAATGAATATAGAGACTTGAAGAATAAGAAAGAATGAGGTGTGGTGTGGGTGGCATATATTTTCATAAAAATATTTGAGTTAACTTTGTAAATAAATTCATATCATTATCAATATCAATATCATGCTGAAATGAAACGCGGATTCTAGCATTGGATCCGACCCGTAGGTTAAGTTGGGTATTATAATATAATTATGATGTGATTCTTCTTCGGTTCCCTCTTTTTGTTTCTCTTTCAGATCAGCGAAACCCTAAAGACGATCGAGCTCCTGTACTCGTGAAGAGAGGAGAGGATGCCTAAAATTGGTAAAATTTGTCATCACCTTGACACCATTAATCGCAAGGTATTTACAATCGATTATTAGTTTTCATTGTATTGCAGATTAATGTTTGTGAACCCTAGAATTGATCATATATATATATATATATATATATATATATATATATATATATGCTTGTGATAGTATCAGTAGTTATAGCTGAAATTTGTTCTTAATATTGTTTGTTACTTACATGAATCACCACCTCTAGCTAGGTTAAGTTGTTACATCAGTTGTGATTTATTTACTATGTTTAATTTACATGAGTTGTGATTTATTATTGTGTATAAACATAATTATATAGAGGAGAGGTCTTGAGTTATTGATATTGATAAGGAAAAAAACAGGAAAGAATTGATATCGGAATAAGTTTTGATTATGATCGGATCGTCGACAACAATATACAGAATAAAACGGTTCGATTATGAAGGTTTTATTCAATAAAACAATTCATATGAAATATTCTCCTGAAATATTCCAATAATGTCTGTTAATGGCGGAATTAGTTTTAATGATGAAGGTTTTATTGAATAAAATACTCATAAGAAATATTCTCCAAAAATATTCAATTAATGACGGTTGATGGATAAAATTTAATTAAAATAATATTTGTTATTAACATTCCAATCTATATCTTTATATATATAAAAGTAAGATCCAATGATAATGATGTGGCACTCTAATATTTGAGTATTCTATATTCTTGGATGGAGAATGGTTTTTGTCTATCCCACATTGATGGAGAGATGGAAAATTGACAATTGATGTTAGATATATGAAAGGAGGTTGAGATGTCTATGTTTCAACTCTTGGGTTGGGACCTCTTGGCTAATCCTCTAAAACTTATGTTGTTGGTTCATGTTGGCTAACTCTCCAAATCATGGGGTTGGTTTATTTTTGCCAACCCTCTTTTTGAAAAGAAATTAATCTATAAAGAAAAAATATCAATATTTTATATTAAAAGAAAAACCAAGAAAAATGACTTGGCTTCATAAGATTTTGAGTATTCCTCAAACATCGAAATGTGGTTGTATTTGCTTATCCCACATTGGTTTGAAGATAGAAAAGTGAATGTTGAAAGTGTGTTTATAAAAGGAGGAATACATTCTTTTGTAGCAAATCATGTTGTTGGCTCAAATAAGTAAACACTCTTTTCTTACAAAATACTTTTTTTAAATCTTGAAATGTGGTTAAGTTAACTTATCCCACATTGATGAGATAAAAAAGAATTGAAAGATGAAAATGTGTATATGAAAGGGAGGAGTCATTCTTTTCTAGCAAGTCATGTTGTTGGCTCAAATGAGTATAACACTTTTTTTGCAAAAAAAAATCAATCTTTATATATCTTTATCTTTATATATATAAAAGAGAAAACCAAAAAGAGTTGAGGTGGCACCATGAGAATTGAGTATTCTCAAATGGTGGATTGTAATTAAATTTTGAGTATCCCACATTGCTAAAAAAATGTGTTATATCAATAGAAGAGTTGGGTATATAAAGGATGAGGAGAAACATTTGAAAACTAAAAGGGTCATTTGGCTACTTATGTCATTTTTAAACACCCCCCCCCCCCCCCTCTCCCAACATTTTTAATAAAAATAGTTATTTTTAGCCTACATGTTGAAAGATCAATATATCAATACACAACGGTAAAAAATAATATATCAATAGAAGTGTTGTGGTTGAGTTTTTTGTATCCCATGTTGATATATCAATAGAAAAGTTGGGTATATAAAGGATGAGGAGAAACCATTGATAAAATAATCATAGAGAATAAGGTAGCAACTCCGACACTTTAAAAAATAGAAATCATATTTTATTTTTTCTTATGTTTGCATCCCACATTGAATTAAATAGTGAAATAGGCATGAGGGGGGTGGATACATAAATAAAAGGGTCAACTCTTTTATCTCATTATTGTTTCCATCCACATCGGATGATGAAATGAAAGTGGCAAGAGGGAGGCAAGTACAAAAGAAATGGCTAACATGGAAGCTAGAACAAACCTATCTTTTTCTATTGTCAACGTTTTGGTCAAGATCAAGTATAGTATATGTTTTAGTTTAACATACATTTCCCGGTTTTCGGCCTTTTAGTTAAGATCAAGTATATTATATATTGTTTTTAGTTTTCATATCATTGTTTGCATCCTAAATTGGATGAAAGAATGAAAGAGGCATGAGGGATGTGAATACAAAAAAAAAGAGGCCAAGTTTTTTCTTAATATTGTTTGCATCCTAGATCGGATGATGGAATGAAAGTGGCAAAAGGGAGGTGAGTACAAAAGAATTGGCTAACAATAGAAAAAACATATATTTCCCGAATCTCGATCTTTTGGTTAAGATAAAGTATAATATATGTTTAGTTTAATATCCAATATCTTGGTCATCGTCCTACTTGGTATTTTTTTTATGAGGCATGTCCATTATACTAGCTTGGTGAAATGATTATTTATGCGTCGTCTTGGTCTTAAACTTCTACCAAGGCTTAGCGCAACCCTCTAATTTACAATTCAAATATTGTAGAATGGTTGTTCATAAAGATGAATTTTAATTTTTGAAAATATCTCCATACCGTTTATTCTCTCACATTATTATTTGCATCCCACATTGGATAAGATAATGAAAAAGGTATGAGGAAGGTGGATAAAAAAAGAAAATGCCATTTGTTTTCTCAAATTATTCTTTGGATCCCACATCGGATGATAAAATGAAAGTTGCAAGAAGGAGATGAGTACAAAAATAAAGAGCCAACAATGAGATAATCATACATTTTCTTGAATCTCAACATTTTTGTTAAGTTCAAGTGTATTTGTTTTTATCTGTTTAATATTTGATATGTGAGTCATCGACCCCACTTGATATTAATTTTATTTTCTATGTGGGAATGTCTATTATCCTAGCATGGTAATGTGGTTCTTAATTGTGTATCTTGAGTTTACACTACCACCACAATTGATGCACCCTTCTAATTTTCACTTGAAATATAGAGTAGTAGAATGTTTCTTTTTTTCATAGATATAAATGAGATTTCAATTAAATTTGTTACAAAATTAAAATTGTCCCTTTACAATCTTAAATAAGTGTTGAATTAAATCGTGAATTCTAAAAAAACAAATTACTAACCTTTGTAGAGTAACTTGACGAGCATAGTTAGGAAACCAAATTTAGCATATGGTTGATGAGTAGTTGTCGCACACATTTGCCTAAAATTCATTTAGACTAAAAGGGCATCAAACTTAGGATTCTAAATTCATCCATAAGAATAAGATAAGTAGGTGTTATTAATTTGTATTGTAAAAAAGTAATATCATTAGTTTTTAATAATTTTCGTCAATATACTTTTAGTTTGTTCTAAGTGTATCAATTTCATGATTGAAGTTTGTTCATATGACCATCACATCTTTATTATGAAAATAATAAGATTAGGCTAAATTTTAAATACAATCTAGGTTTTGATTACTTTATAATCTTAATATGTTGGTATCATCTTTTGCCGTCACTTGAGAGCTATTTGGCAGTTGCTGAATGGTTTGGTGCAGGATGATTAAGTCGTCAGAATGATTAAGAGGATCTTATAATATAGTGCAAAATGAAACATGGTTGTTTGCTAACTGTTCATAATTAAATTTAGAGCATTTAATGGTTAAGGTAGACCCAAGATACAAAATCATTCAGATGGTTTTAGAACCATTAAGAGACACATTTTTTTCTACCAAACAATATTCTCCTCTTAGTGATTCAACTGTTGCCTCTTAATGGAACTATTAAGAAGTTAACAAACAGCCCCTCAGACTAATATAATAATTTTCATGTGACACTTACTACTTTTTTAGTTTATGTTTTGTAGGTTATTAGACACACTTAACATATCCTTAAATAATTAACATAAGGTGTTAACCAATAAAAAAACACAACAAGGACGGTACATACACACATATATCCCAATCTTGCATATTAATTAACTAATTTGCACACACACACACACACACACACACACACACACATATATATATATATATATATATATATATATATATATATATATATATATATATATAGGGGTGGTATCGGATACAAACCAGTTAGTTTGTACAAACTCGTACAAACCATACCTAGCTTCATGATTTTGTAAATTTGGCTTCATGAATATATATATATATATATATATATATATATATATATATATTGGCTTCATGAATATATAATTTGGCTTCATGAATATATCATTTGGTATTTTTAACTAATTTTTTACAAAAATAAGGGTATTTTAGGGTATTTTTGTAAAAAAAATTAGTTAAAAATGCCAAATGATATATTCATGAAGCCAAATTATATATTCATGAAGCCAAAATATATATATATATATATATATATATATATTCATGAAGCCAAATTTACAAAATCATGAAGCTAGGTATGGTTTGTACGAGTTTGTACAAACTAACTAGTTTGTATTTGATACCCAGCCTATATAGGGGTGGTATCGGATACAAACCAGTTAGTTTGTACAAACTCGTACAAACCATACATAGCTTCATGATTTTGTAAATTTGGCTTCATGAATATATATATATATATATATATATATATATATATATATATATATATATATATATATTTTGGCTTCATGAATATATCATTTGGTATTTTTAACTAATTTTTTACAAAAATAAGGGTATTTTTGTAAAAAAAATTAGTTAAACATGCCAAATGATATATTCATGAAGCCAAATTATATATTCATGAAGCCAAAATATATATATATATATATATATATATATTCATGAAACCAAATTTACAAAATCATGAAGCTAGGTATGGTTTGTACGAGTTTGTACAAACTAACTAGTTTTTCTTCTCTTTCATTTCTTTTCATGAATATATAATTTGGCTTCATGAATATATATATATAATTTTTGTATTTGATACCCAGCCTATATATATATATGTATGTGTGTGTGTGTATGTGTGTGTGTGTGTGTGTGTGTGTTTGTGTGTATCTTATACTATTCATAACAAAACTATTGTCGATATATGCAAACTAATCACTTTTACAATGCATTCCTTTAAAAACAATTATCTCCACCGCGCAACGCGCGGTGACCAACACTAGTCAATATATATATTAAAACAAAAACCAAAGCCAATGATGTGGCATCTCCTAAACACTATATGTCTACTTTTCTTTTTTCTTAGATTTTTGATTTTTTAAAATATTTGATATGTTAAAGACCTTAATGCCCTTCTATGAAAAATGTCCTTTTTACTTAAAGGAGGGTATTTTGGTAATTTTGGCACCAATTTATATAACTTTGATTACCTAAACCATCCATCTTCCTATATTAATTATTTGTTTTATTGCAATTTATGTTAATAAATCATTTATTTCCACTTTTTTATGTTATTAACCATTCATATTCCCTCAATCTATATATCTATAAAAGCAAAACCAAAGAAGAATGAGGTGGCACCCTCTAAGGCTTAGAATCTCTTCTATCTTTTTTCTCAATTTTTTGACTTTTTTAAATGTTTAATATGTAAAAGACTATTATGCCCCTATATGGAAAATGTGTAATTCATATTAACATGGATTTCTTTGTAATTTTGCATGCTCAAATTTAACCCCCAACTCTTGATTTTCTTCTTCATTTACTTTGTCTTAATTTTTTAAATATGATTTGTTTTTCACAAGTTGCAAAAAAAAACCTAGAAATTCCTTTGGTGGGAGATGAAGAAAATGAAAGTTGAAGAAGAGATTGAAGATTTTAAATAAGTATGTATAAATTCTATTATCCAAAAGATGTGATTTGTTATTATATATTTTTTTTCTCTCGCATATTGTTGGATTTGTTGTTATCATAAGACAATTGTGTTTACATTTGAATCATATAGATTCAAATAAAATTTTGATATTTTGTGATTACATGATCTAATAATTTTTTTTAAGTTTAAGCTCCATCGACATTAACCTTCTATACGTGATTGATAATTGCGTTATATCTTGACTACTTCAAGAAAAAAATTCTAATGACATTTGTCAATATTGTGATAATTTATGATGTCTATGATTTCAACAAAAAATAAAATGAAATCCTAGAAATTATTTTGGTGAGGGGTGAAGAAGATGAAAGTTAAAGAGGACATGGAAGATTTTAATCAGGTATCTATAAAAAAATGTGATGTGTTATTACATATATTTTTTGCATATTGTTAGATTTGTTGTTATCATAACACAATTATGTTTATGTTTAAATCACATTAATTCAAATGGAATTTAAATATTTTGTGATTATGTGATCTGATAATTTTTTTTTTCAAACTTAAGCTCTGTTGACATTAACCATTTATACATGAATGATAATTGCGTTCTACTTCAAAAAATTCTATTGACATCATCTAATTGTGATAAATTATGATGTCTAGGAGTTCATCCTAAAAAATATCTATTATTACTAAGAAGCAAACCACATCCAATGGTGTACAATATAGTAGGAATTGATTACATTGATCTTTTTTTTATTGCTAATTCATGGGTTTAACCTATGACTATTCATTTTCTCTTTCCTTTAAATCCTTTTTAATTCTTACTTTTCAAGATTGAAACTCTTGAAATTCAGCTGGTATATATAAAGAGGAGGGCAAGAGGTACTTGAGAAATAGAAGTGGAAGAAGTGAATTGTGAAGCATGTGATTCAAAGAATTCATAATCAGGAAGAAGAATACATTCAATCAACATCTCAAGCATGTATGTAACCATTATCTTCTTCAAGGAAAGTGTGATTTTTTCAATGGGAAACAAGTTCATGTAATCTTTTTGTTATGTACTCTTTCAATGTGATTGATTAAAGTTGTTGATATGTATATAAAGAAGTATGCAAGTACAAATCACAATGTTATAATCTATTCGTTTCATTTAAAGTATAAATGAAACATTTCTTCAATAGATTTTACTCTTTGTGCAAGTTTATGTCTACTTTTTTTTTTATCAAATGTTGAATTAATTATTTGAGTTTTTAAAACATGGAATTGCTTTTTATTATGGAGTTATGCTTTAATTTTGAAGTTGTAGAATTATGATAAAGTGAGCATGTTTATTAATACCATGGAGTTATCCTACTAATGGATTGTAGATATCGTTATCTATTATTATATTGCCCTTATACATTGATGCATAGTTATATCTCTTAGGTGCATGTGAAGAATCTAAATGGATCCAAATTACAAAGTCGAAGCAAAGACCTTTGCAAGAGAATAAATTATATTTGATGTTGTAGTTCTTAGTTACTTTTGTATATCAAGTTTATACTTGCAGATATAATGACTCAATTGCACACGACTTTGGTTTTGTCTATTCTTTGGATGGAGTGAAGTTGTTTTTTATTGAATGGGGAAGTTGAGAAGCTTAGTTGTTAGAAAAATAGGGCACCATAACAATTTCATAACAATTTTGTATGTATATTAAAAACTCACTATATATTTTCTAATATTATTAAATGATCATTATGGGTTATTATTATTTGCATAACACTCCTTATTATTATTATTATTATTTAAAAACCAATAAATGTACTAAATGATCAATTACATGAGTTTCAGTAATTTTCTTTAGCATACAATATATCTTGATCATACATAAAAGGATTAAAACCTTTTTTCATGATTCTTTAGGAAGAAAACAAATTATGAAAAAAATTCTTTGGTGACTGCAGTTACGCAATGTATGTTGGAAAAGTTGCAAACGAGTATTCTACAACAAACGTAATAGAATTATAAAAATATCCACAATTATATATACAAAATTAGGTAATAATACCGTGTCTGTTTGGTGAGTATAAATATTTTATAAAAATATATGTAGGGAATTAAATTGATATAATAATGACATAAATATTTTGATCATTATAATCAATAGTCTCACATTTCTTTTATCAATTTAAGGCATTACAAAGTTTGATATAAAAAAAGATTGGTATATACGTAAATTATCATTTAATGATATATTAAAAGAACAACTAAGGATACCGAGGTAATTTCATATCAAGTGCAATATATATTCTTATTAGTTTAATATATAATATGAGATAATCGACCCATTTAACTTTAATATTTCTAAAGAATTTATCGTCGTCGCGCAACGCGCGACACATAACACTAGTATCTATATAAAAGGAAGATCCACCAAGAATGAGGTGGCACCTCTTAGAGTAGTATTCATAGCTAGAAATTTTCTCCCTTTTTTGAATTTTTTATATAATAATTATATTAAAGACTTCTATGCCCCTATATGAGCAAATGTATTTTTTATTGCAATTAGGTCATTTTGGTAATTCTACAACCACTTTCATTAACTTTTTACCTCCAAACCCTTCACTTTCCTCAAAGCCTTTTTACTTTCTCAACCAATTAATACATCCATAACCTCTAACCTTTTTATTCTATTTATTCCTTCATTTCTTCATTTTGATTCATGTTTTCTTTTTAAGTTTTTCACTTTGTTTATGGTTGTTTTTATTCTAAACGATCTCTCCATCCCTCAATCCATTTCTCTCTATTTCCTTACCAATTACCCCCATTGACAAAGAGAAGCATACATACACATGAGTTTAATCGGGTAAACCGGTACAACTGTCAATTTGTTCATCTACGACATATATACGTGTTTATCTATATATAAGAAGGAATTGGAGTATGGATCCTTTGAGGCTTTACAATTTCGTGAGAATTTTGATTTACTTTTTATTTTTGTTGTTTTTATAGGTTGAGAGAATAAATATATATTGGAGTTCGAAAGAAAGTTGTCCGGTTCAAGTACGCTAAATGTGGATCCTCATCTCTGTTTTTTATGTTTTTTGTACTTTATCAAATTTATAAGCATCTCAATCCAAGTTTTCTTTGTGTCAATTTTTTACTTTTTTCATTGATGTATTTATCATCAAAACATCTTTTAATTAGACTATTCATTGTTGTTGGTTACACCCAATATTTTTTTTAATTCTTTTATTTGACATGACTCTATTTTTTATTGAATATATATATATATATGCATATATAATTAAAATAATTATAAACACTTTTATATAAATGAAATTACATAGATATATGTATATTTTTATTTACATACTTGAATATAATATGTATATATGTTAATATTCACATGAGACTTGAATATAATAATATGTATATTTTTATTTTATTTTATCTGGATTTTGTTTTTTCTTGGTGTATTTATTAACAAACATTAAATTAATTAGACTATTTATCTTATTTAGTTACACTCAAACTTATTAATTTCTTTTATTTCACATGACTCTAATATTATAGTTATATAATATTGGTGAATATATATAATCGTTATATTTAAAAACTCATTTATATAAACGAAGTTCATGATTAATATATATAATTCTATGTACAAGACACTTGAATATAATAATATATGTATTTGTATATGTATATATAAAAGGAAGATCCATCAAGAATGATATCTTCTTAGAGTATGATTCTTATAATTGATTATAATTAATATAACTAATGGATAAAATAAAATGAAGATGACACTTATAATCTTCATGATGATTATCAATTATATTATTTACACAACATTCTTATATATATATATTATATTTATAAAACAATATATTTACTAAATCACTTCACGAGATTCAAAAAAATTCTTTAGTACAACATATATAAATTAATTAAATATCTAAAATCTCAATGAATATATAAAGTTAGAAAATATTAACATTTAAAATATTATTATTTTTACTATATAAATTAATATAAATGAAATTAGAAACAATATATAAATATATATATATATATATATATATATATATATATATATAAATTAAGAATTAACATATAATTAAATATTAATTATTAACCAGTCATTAACAAATGAAACATTTAGTATGTTTAATATCACTAATTACATTTAATATATAATTAAATAATTATTATTAACCTTTCTTTAATAACTAGAATGCTTATTACATTTAATATTATTAACTAAAATCAATACACTAAAAAACAATTATAGAATTAATATATATAATTTTAGTTATAATAAAAAATGAAACTTATTAAAATTGATATAACAACATCTATATTAGAAGATGATAGAAGCAATATAAAAAGATTAAATTAGAACAACCAAACATATAAAATTAGAAAAGACAACTTACTACAATCATTGATATATGAATTCTTTCAGTTTCATTTTTCAATTTAAATTGAAATCAAACTATATATAAAAATAAAACTATAATCCGATATAATACTTCTCATTTTATATGGAATGATTAAAACCTCTTTTTTAAGATTTTTACAAATCAGTCTCAAGTAGATCGAAATATTTCAAACACATGAAATAAAAAAATAACAATTTAATTGGATTTGCTTATAATCGGTGATCACAATACTAATAACAACTACTGTGACTCTTCGTGCAACCGTTGGTTTGGAAATGAATGATTTCGTGGAAAGTTTTTGGCTAAAGTTACAAACAAGTACATTACAACAAAAGTGAGCACACTAGGTAACAACACCCTATTTGCACGGTGTATTTATGAGATAAATCTATAATTAAGTATATTACGAGTTATGACAAAACAATCCATATTATAATCAGTAGTCTCAAATAATTCTTTTATCGTTTTAAGCCATTTACAAAATTTAATGAGTAAAACTTATATATGTATATATATCAAAATAAACAACTGAGAAATAGTTTCATATCAAGTATAATATCTATTAATATTAGTTTAATATCTGTTAATATTAGTTTAATATCTAATATGTAATCATCAACCCATTTAACTTCAATATTTTTTTAGAAAGTATCGCCACCGCGCAAGGCGCGGTGCCGAACACTAGTATTGATAAAGTTGATACTCCAATATGGAATCCCCAAAATCTTGCATACGTTACCAAAAAACAAAAATAATATTTAAACATTATTAAATTAGATTAATTGTTAAATGACATGATTACCCTCATGATTAAACTAAAACATAAATAAGAAATTAATTAAATGAGTGGTTAGGATTAGTTTGTATGGGTTGTACAATCTATTTGGTTTGTATTTGATACCCATCCTAGCTATATATATATATATATATATATATATATGATCAATTCTAGGGTTCACAAACATTAATCTGCAATACAATGAAAACTAATAATCGATTGTAAATACCTTGCAATTAATGGTGTCAAGGTGATGACAAATTTTACCAATTTTAGGCATCCTCTCCTCTCTTCACGAGTACAGGAGCTCGATCGTCATTAGGGTTTCGCTGATCTGAAAGGGAAAAACAAAAAGAGGGAACCGAAGAAGAATCACATCATAATTATATTATAATACCTGACTTAACCTACGGGTCGGATCCAATGCTAGGATCCGCGTTTCATTTCAGCATGATATTGATAATGATATGAATTTATTTACAAAGTTAATTCTTCCAACTCCAACAGCTATGCTATTTCAGAAATTGTAATATTAATTAAAATAATTAATACATTAATAAAGTATTATTTATTTATCCTTAACCTTTTAATCTAATGTCTCTTATTGGTGGAAATAATAAAATATTATTTTTCTTTCCTCTTTTCTCTAGTTTAGCATACTAGAAAATTTCTCCAAATTTGGAGATTTTTACCTGTTCTCTCATTTTTTTCTCTATTTTAGCATACAAGATAGCATAACCGTTGGAGCAAAAATTTGCTAAAATTCCTCTTTTTTTTATTTTAGCATAGCTGTTGGAGATGCTCTTACGTCTTCTTGATAGCTTTCATGCAACTCAAAAAACCTCTCATTCGTTGAACCTTTTCTAATCGCAACTTGTATGATTTTCAATCGCTTATGCATGTGATGATCGCTTAAACAGGAATCAAACCCACAATTAATTTATTGGTAATTTGGTGTTTATATGGAAATCAACTAATCATCTCCTCTGAAGAATGCAGATCATGAAGATTTCAAGCACCAGATGGTTGGAAACTCTTCCCCCATCTGCAACGCTTAATACTGAAGTACTAATAGACTATTTAATAAGACTTAAATTTATAGGAGCAAACAATATAGTGTACGCATCATATAAAGCTGTTATTGTTACAATGAGTTGATAGAACACTTTTAAAAGTCCATATTTTTAAACAACTTTGAAATAAAACGTAAAATTCGATTTTGTAAGAAAGTATTTGAAAAAGGTATTGTAAAAACAAGTGTCTTTATTTCATAAAATACTTGTTAGGGTATTGAAATAGGTGTTAATCTATATCTTGTTCCTATACATACATATACACAGGGTCGAGGTTCAAACGAGGAGTTAAACATTTTATGAAGGCAATGCAAGAAGTTTCAATACCATATATGATTATACACAAGCTTAATCATATATGATTAAATACATTCAAAGGAGTGTAATCATATACGGTATTGAGATTTCTCACCTTCTCGCAAAATGTTTAACTTCTTTACATAGATGTACAATTGTTTTGTTCTATAAAGTAATTTATTAGAAAATTTACGAGTCTTTTACATCTCCTATAAAAACGAATTTGTTATAGCGTGTGGTTAAAGAGGATGTTGTTAAGATGGCCAAATATGTCCTAAAATATATCTTAATTAATATTATATCTTTATATAACACGCACAATTGTTTAATTCTATAAGACTGTCTCTTACGAAATTTGACTTTCTATGTATTTATGTCAGACCGGAAGCCGAACTGCAACGTGCCCGAAGCCACATGCTTGGACCCACGTTTCATCGGTGGAGATGGCGTTGTTTTCTACTTCCATGGAAAAAGTAATGAGCATTTCGCTTTGGTTGCCGAAACCCACCTCCAGATCAACGCAAGATTCATCGGGCTAAGACCCGCGGGTTGAACCAAGGACTACACATGGATTCAGGCACTAGGGATCCTCTTCAAATCCCACATGTTCTCAGTGGAAGCAATCAAGTCAACCAAATGGGATGGCGAAATTGACCACCTTAAGTTCACATACAAAGGGGAGGATCGATCTTGTTACGGGATGGAAATCCCACGAAGGTGACGTAAAAATCGAAAGGATATTGGAAAATAATGGCGTTTTGGTCATTCTTCATGAAGTTGCGGATTTCGGTTAATGTGGTGCCCGTGGCCGAAGAAGATGATAGGATTCATAGCTATCAGATACTTGAAAATGACTGTTTTGTTCATTTGGAAGTGCAATTTAGGGGTTGTTAGTTTACCTCTTAATAGTTCCATTAAGAGGCAACCTCTGAATCGTTCAGAGGTGAATCTTGTTTGGCAACAAAAAAATCTGTCTCTCTTAATGGTTCCAAAACCCTCTTAACGATTTAGCATCTTGAGCTACCCTTAACCATTCAGCACCCTAATTTCATTATAAATAAATACCAAATAACCATATTTCATTTTGCACTATATCATAAAAGCCTCTTAACCATTCTGCACCAAACCGTTCAGCAACTGCCCAACAACCCCTTAGTTTTTATGGTTTGTCATCACAAGTTGAAGGGTTGCTTGGCCGGACTTACCGGATTTCAAGAATCCGGCCAAAATAGGTGTTGCGATGGCGGTGGAGATAAGTATAGAACGGAATCTCCTACTATCTTCTAAATGTAATTCTTGTATTTTCTCTAAAGCCGGAGCTTCAAACGGAGAAGTAGATATGATGTAAATATGAAAGGTTTCAAAATAATGAAACCAAAACGGTTAATTGCAACTAAAGATTCAAGAAATGATGGAGCGTATGATAACCGGAAATGAATCCAGTTGATTTTGTGAATACATAGTAATAATCTCTTCTAAAACTCGTTTGTTTGATGAATACCAAGTTTTAGGCTAAAACTCGAATTAAAACCGAACTAAGAATTTGGATGGAAATGAAAATTTCTATATTGATCTGATCATCCATCTTCCATGACTAGCAAGTAAATAAGAGCATCTTCAACAGCTTTCCCATTTTGGAGAAAATGGAGAATATGAGGATTTTGGGTTAGATTTTTGCTCCAATAGTTTCCCCAAAGTTATCCCCAAAATGGAGAAAGTAGGAGAGAAAAAGAGTTTTTCTCTAAATATAGAGATAACCCAAAAAATGATTACCATATAAGAGGACCAATAGAAATCATTGAAAAAAAATTATTTAGAGAGAGAAATAATATTTTAATAGTTGAATGAAATATTTTAATATTATAATCAATATTTTCCTCGGGGAATCTGTTGGAGATGAATCTAATTTTTTTGGGGGATTTTAACTTTTAGTTCTCCATTTTAGAGAAATTTTGGAGAATCTGTTGAAGATGCTCTAAGAGTGTTAAACATAAACGAGAGTACGGGACCGGAAAAGACGATGACCAAACACAAACGTCCAAATGGAAAATGAAAAATACAGCAAAAAACACAAAAATGTCTCACAACATGTTTAAACTATGATTTTTTTTGGCCTAAAAAGCACCCTCCTCATCTCAATCTTGAAATCTGTAACAAATATATGTTAATCAATACATTAAATAGTATCATTACACGATAAAAGATCATACAAAACAAAACCATAAAATAAAAGTTCTCACAAATTTCATTAATTTTAAAATTCTCAAATGATTAATCTCGTATATTGGCCGGATAATAAGCCACCATAAACAATAAAATAAACGTCAATAAAAAAATCCCTGTAAAAATATAAAATCTTATGACACGATAACAGACCAAAGCTGCAAGTTATTTTTTTCTGGTAAAACTCCTGCAATCTTTCAGCCTGATTCGATCGACATTCAATTTACAATGAGATAAAAGTATCAAGAAATAAAACAACCGGTTGTGTGGACCCACACAAAAACTTGAATTAGAAATTAAAACAGAGAAATTGCTCGAAATGGCCCAAGTTTGACTTTGACTTACCAAAATGTCCATATTATCTCCAATTTAACCAAAATACCCAAAAAATCCGTGAAAACATCCCGTGACCACAGACAACTTAAAAAAGTTGGATTTCACCCATGAAATGTCGGCGGGGCCCTAGAAATGTTCGCGACCGAGGACTGTTTTGGTCCGCGATCGAGGGATTATCCTCTGCGATGGTTAGGTTTGGTTCCTCGATGCTGGGCTTTTTCATGAAATTGGTCCGCGAATCACAACTTTTTTAAGGAGCCCGTGATCACGGGGTGTTTTTACGGATTTTTTTAGGTATTTTAGTTAAATTAGAGAGACTTTGGACATTTTGGTAAATGAGGACCCCAACTTGGGGCATTTCAATATATCACTCATTAAAATATTAAATCATGCATGGTTTTTTTTTTCTACTTTTATTTTCTCCGGTTGTTAGGCCGGAGAGGTGACGGAGTATAAAGAATTGGTCGTTGCGGTTGCCGGAGCAATCATGGCGACTTCACACATGTCGGGTCATGTGAAGGCAAATAATTCAAACACACCAATATGATCAATGAGACATTAACATTTAACTCTTTAGTAGTAGTGTGGCACCATGCTTATAGAATCATTATTTTATTCAATTGATTCTGTCAAATTTTTATAGTATCAGAGTCAAGGTTTGTCGGTAGGGACGGACCAGTGTATTTAATACGGTAGCATGGGTCACCAAAAGTTATAGGGTCGTGAAAAATGTTACCGTATCATTGTATTTTGCGCCACCGTATATATTTTTGGAACTACAATAATGACATAAACTTTCCTGATAGAGTTAGTTTGCAAAGTTTTTTTTTCCACCCTAGACCCAGTTTTAATCATGATAGTCTCATTTTCTTAGTTTTTAGACTTCAATTTCAGATTTATTATGTTTTGAAAAAAAATTGCGATAAAAAACTTGAACCCAGGACCTCACTTATGAAAAAGAAAAACAATGAAATAACCAACAAATCAATCATAATTTTTATAGAAAGTATTTTTTTTTGAAAGACAATTGCATTTCGGGGGTATCCTTGACTTAGTCCAGACTAATCCCCCTTCGACCCGGCCACGATTCGGCCCACGATCCGGCCACGATACAGCCCTCGACCCTGATATCCTAGCGTGCTCACCCCTGGATTCGAACCCGGGGTAGAAAGGGCTTTCACCACTTTCCCCCAGGCCTTAACCAGTGGGCTACAACATCTTTGGATTTTATAGAAAGTATACTACCACCACTTGAAAAAAAAATCTAGGTTCGTCTCTCTACCAAGACGTACTCAATATTTTTGAACAATAAGGCCCGGTCCTCAACGCCTAGTCCCACATCAAAGGTCGATCGTTTGAGTTCGAGTACGAGTACCCTATTTATATTAAGTTTCATTATCATGATAAACACGTAACGGCCTATTTTCGTAATAGCACGTCCAAGAATTTGATGGACGTTACGATGAAATGTGTCGACATAAGTAGGGCGGACCGAAGTTTCCCTTTCGCGTGCAGTCGGGAAGATGAACATTTAATAGAAGTAAGTAACTTGTGCTGATGAAAATGCTACAGTTTATTGAACAAGGGGGTAGGTTAAATTTTCAAAACAACATTCAAGTCTTATAAATGCTTTTCAACACCAAATACATATAAACAACTACTACTACTGTTTTAATTTATCTATACGTAAAGGTTCATTTAATTTGTTCATCCAATGCCATTAATTATAGCCACGGCACAGTTTTGGGTGGCAGAAGCGTCGGCGGCCGGTGGTGGTGGTGGTGACGTATGCATGTGTATAAGATGATGATCATTGATAGGTTTTAAGTGTGGCACCACAAAAAGTGCAAACAATGGCCTTGTAAGATCTCCGATGAAATGGGATGTGACAGAATCTGGTTTTGGTTATGATTTCAGCCACACTTGCTCCTCGTCGGCATCTTGAACACGATCCCGCCACCGGCTTGGTTCTCTTGATCTTACGTTTTTGATCCACCAAGAAGCAAAACACCACCATATATATATATATAGGGGGTGTTTGGGATTGCGTCTGCTTATCTGCTTCTCAAAAATCACGGCGTGGAAAAGTAGGTCTCAACCTACTTCTCAAAAAATCGCGTTTCTCCGGCGAGCTAACGCAATAAGGAGTTTTCAATCTCCAATCCAAACACTCACTCCGGCGAGCTAACGCAATAAGGAGATAAGCGCCTGTGAAACGCAATCCCAAACACCCCCATATATATATATATATATATATATATAGAGAGAGAGAGAGAGAGAGAGAGAGAGGAGGTTAGGAATTAATGGGGGTGAAGAGGAAGGATTGACTTGAAGATGTTTGAGTGAAGGTGGGTTTAACTATGATGTTAGCAACAATGGTGTTTGTGGAAGTGTTCTTGTGGGATTTTATAAGCAATGGAACTAACTTACAAATAGAAATATGTTAGTACTCTGAATTCTTTGAATTCATGTAATTATTTTGTTGAAAGAAAAATAACAAAAATGCATGAGAAAAAGTAGAGAAACCGAAATACCGTTTTCATTTTAAATGATTAAGTTATCGTAATTTGAATAAAAAATCATTACACTTTTTTATTTTGAATACTCAAGTCTTGAACATTTTGTTTAAATTAATTAAACGTCAAACTTTTAGAAATTAGTTACCTACATCCTTTTAACTAAAAAAGAATAGTTATAACCGCCTAAGAAAGCTTTAAAGTAAAAAAGGAAGCTAGATCACTTTTACCGCTCTTAAAACCTACGTCATTCAAATCATCGGTACCTCCTTACCACCCCCATCATCCATCGTTGTCGTTGGCTCTTGCCATTGATCTCCTCTTCTGATCATTCTTTTGTTTTTCGTTTCTCCATCTTTTTTGATTTGTCTATGGGGGTGTTTGGGATTGCTTATTTAAAACGACTTATGCTTATTTTTAAAAGTGTTTATCAACTTATGTCATGATAAAAAGGAGTTGAGGGTAAAAATGTAATTTGAACAAATAAGTTATAAATATTTTCAAATAAGTTAAAATAGATTAATTTATCGAAAGTCATAAGTATTTTTTTTTTCAATCAAAACACTCAAAATAGCTTATTTGTGGTGAGGAAAAACAATAAGCAAATAAATCAAAAAATAAGCAATCTCAAACACCCCATATATTTAAAAAAATAATGATAGAGTAAATCTGAAAATTTTCAATGGTATTTTTTCATTAAAAAAAATACTTAATTATTTAAAATTAGAAGCTTCGTTGAATTTTTATAGACTATATATATTAAAAAATAAAATAATAATATTCAAGTAATTTGTAGGACTAGTAAAACTGTTTGAAAGGACTGGTGATTGGCGACAAAAGGTTTTCATTCAGAATGTACCATGGACCATAATCAATGGACTTCCATCGCCCACATATGGGGACTTAACTCGCAATATTTGGATCACAACTAAGGGGAATTGACTCAAATAGCCAAAAGCTAAAAACCATCTTCACAAAATAGCAAAAAACTCTCATAGTTTATCAAAATAGCCAAAGGGTCCGCACTTTGACCCGACCCGGTGAGTGCGGACCGCAATGGGATCACTACGAGACAAAAAAGACACTGAAACGGGTTGGTCCGCACTCGATCCGACCCGACCCGGTGCGGACCGCACTTGGTTAACTGCTTCTGGGATACATGTGTCAACCTTTCATCGGTCGCTCCACTGCTCCGCATCCGCAATTGCGAGTGAGGACCATTTGGCTATTTTTGTAAACCGGAAGAGTTTTTGGCTATTTTGTCAACACTCTTTGTCCCTTTGGCTATTTGAGTCAATTTCCCATGTGGTATTCGATCTCATGATTTCACAGTAAGGTGACATTTATTTTTTAAGAGATGCTGAAGTCTGATATCACTTCTGATTTTTTAAGAGGTGGTGCTGATCTAACATCTGAATCAACAATACTGTTTGTTTTTGTAAATTGACAAACGTCTGAATATGTATAATTGTCTATTTTATCCCTAAAAAAATCAACTTAAATATGTTAATTGAAGTGAACATCGATGATCGAAGGACGGAACAGGAAAAAAACAAAAGAAGGATCTGACAATTTTGCGAGTTCGTGGAGTTTTAATCATATCTCAAACACCGAAACGTCGAGTTAAGCGATTCAAGATGTTTTGAAAAGCCAACACACAAATCTTCAATATTCGTGGCAAAGGGACTTTTTGAAGGATTAAAAGTGGGAATTAACGAAGTGTCGATATCTCATCTTCAATACGCGGACGATGTAGTCTTTTCTGGACAATGGAAAATATCTAATTTAAAAAACCTAATGAAGGTGTTGGGGTGCTTCTATCTTGTATCGGGACTCGAGATAAACATGAGAAAAAGCAAGCTTTATGGGGTGGGCGTGTCGGAAGAAGAAACCCAAGCATGGGCGGGAGGCTTGGGGTGTGGAAGTGACGTCCTTCCTTTTGTCTACCTTGGACTACCCGTTGGTGCGTCAATGCGGAGAGTTGAACATTGGAAGCCGGCAATTGAGAAGGTGAAAAGCAAGCTTGCAACGTGGAAGACAAGGATGATCCCATTCGGAGGAAGATGGACACTGGTTCGTTCGGTTCTAGGTAGTATATCGCCCTCCAAACGAAAATGGCGGATTCCAACGAGGGCGGCGCTGGACAGCTTGGGCATAGATTTAGACTCTACTTTATGCCCGAGATGCGGGATTGGCGTGGAGACGGTAGATCATGCAGTCGTGAGTTGTGGAGTGGTAAAAAAGTTGTGGCAAAAAGTTGGTACTTGGTAGATGGTGGAACTTGAATGTGGACTCGGTCGACTCATTGAGTGACTTGTTTGGTGTAGCGGCGCAATTGGGAGATAACGCAAAAGGAGCACAGAGATGGGAAGCAGTAACTTGGTGTTTGCTGTATCTCATTTGGGCCAACCGCAATAAGTTGGTGTTTGAAAAGGATAAAGGCAAAATCTCGGATCGATTCTTTGATTTCCAATTAAAAATGTTCGATTGGACTATAAAGAGGGACGGTAAACTAGCAACCGACTGGGTAAACTGGTTATCGAATCCAAGCCAAAGATAGCGAGCGACCTCACAGAAGTTTCTGTTCGCGAAGGGTCTGTCCAGATTAAGTCGTCTGGCCGGATTAAGCTGCTGCCATGTTTCAAGTGGGTTGGTTCCAGATTGCTGCAGCGGGATGTGCAGACCTTGGACTGCTCGATTCGTTCCTGTTGGTGCTGAAAGTCCACCTTTGACGGCGGATGTGCGGGAGGATTTCTGAGGTAGCGGCGGATGTTTATCTCTCGCAAACGAAGCTGCTACAGTCAGTCCTTCTTGGTTCCGAACTGGTTTGCTTCGTTTCCTTGGCTGTTTATTTTGGTTCCCATGGCTGTATGCACATACTGCTGCGTTTGTGTTTGTTTTCGGTTCTTTTTAGTTCCTTTTGGTCGTTGGGTTTTTGTTGCTGTTTTATTGCTATATTGGGCACTCTGAAGATTTTTGGTGGTAATATATTGGTTTGTTTGATGTTCAAAAATAAAATCTTCAATATTCGTCTTTTGCATTTTTGCAAATTCATGGTGCATCTGGGCTAAAACCGACGTTCAAATCGAAAGAATGATGTTGGATTGAAATAAGAGGTAATTAAGTGGTTGTGTTATCCCTTAATTATTCAGAGGACATTAAGGGGATGTTTGGTTGGTTTTTCATTAAGTCCTGTATAGATATAGATGTCTGTCTGGATTTATCTGTCTGTATAGATTGTGATATTTTGTTGTCTGTTTATTGTAGTGTCAGAAATGACTATTTTACCCCCATTGTATATTAACGACTAATTCATAAAACTCATGTCAAATATCAGGATCCTAACCAATAGATTCTTAATGAATCCCATAATTAACTCGACAGCTATTTGGAGCATCACCCAAATCCTTAGCCACACCAAAAAAAAACCAATGAAAAAAACCACCCAAATCGGAGCAATTTCACACAAATTCCCAGCTATGAACCCAATCGCATCACCCAAATCCTTAGCCACACCCAAAAACAAATCACATATTGACTCAATCCTAGATACGAACCCAATCACAGATTGACGATTTTAAAAACAAAATAACAAATGGGGAACGATAAGAAAAGAAGAAGCTGGAATTTCGCAAAGGAAGAAGCTCCAAATCGCCGGCCGAGCACCTCCAATGAAATCGACGGCAGCTCCAAATCGCAGAGGAAGAAGCATGTACTTGATAAAAGGGCTTACCGTTTGATTTCGAGAACATGGCAGAAGAATTCCTCAAACCTAAAAATAGCATCCCTTTTGATTTATAAAGCTAATTTTTGATTTACCTAATTTGGTTTGAGAAAACCATGGCAGAAGAACATGGCCTCAATTGCTCATGCTATTTCTAAGAATTCCTCAAACTTAAAAAATCAAAAATCAGAGAACTCCTTTTGATTTAACTCCTAAATTCAGGCCATGGACTGCAAGGAAGAAGATGCAGGGACTGTTGACGGCGGCGAGAAGCAGGGCAAAGGTCTTGGCGATTGTGAGACCGTGAGAGATGGGTTAGGTTTGTCGATCGAGAGGGATGGTTTGAGAGATTTTATGATAACAGGGGTAGTGGGGTAAATATGATGTCTGTCTATATAAAGAGTGCCTTTAAAATCTTAGCAAATAAGCCATAGGATTTTAAATTAAGCCAGTACCAAACACCTACTACCTTGAGCTGAGCGAATAAGCTGAATATCCCACTCAGTCCATTAAGCCGGTACCAAACAGCCCCTAAGGGTTAAGAGACTTTGAAAAAGAAGAAAATACAGATAGTCTGAATTATCTTATGTTTGGCCGAATCAGACATAAGTGACGATTAAAGGCTTATTTTAAAAAAACAAACACCGCCTTATAGTCTCTAACACGATCGTTAAGGGAAACTGTAATAAGGACAGAGATGTAACCATGCATAATTTCAAACTATCGTCTCGTAGGTGTTTGTCCCAATCCATGGATAAATCCAAACTAGAGGTAGGTTCTCATTGAGAAACTCCGTTCTCATGTAATCCCAACTCAAAATTTAATTATCCCAAACATACAATTTTACTCCAAATAACTGGAAAAAGAAATTATACACAAATAAAATAAAATTTCACGTTTTTGAGTAAGAGAGAAATGAAACGAAAGATGTCAATTTTAAAATATAATCTTATTTATCTTATAATAGAATGCAATTGATGAGTATACATGTAACTTTATAAAATTTTGAATTTATTTTAATGCTTTTATTTTATTTTTCTCCGACATTTGGGAGAAAAACATTATTTTTCTTCTCTTTCATTTTTTTTTTCCGGCCTTAAAAAACTCGAAAACACAACATTTATTCTTTCCCTCCCACTTTCCTCGGTAAAAAAGACTCGAGAACACATTCATTGAACCGTTTACTCACCCCACTTACGTTATCATGTAACATTCTCGGCCTTTTAAATGTACAACCGGTAACTGTCTTTTACTTGGTAAGTTGTAACTGGGCAAGAGCATTCTCTAATACTTACCACGTAAGATTCTTAATCATTGTTAGGGGGGCGTTTTGGTTCGCAACATGAAATTTGATGGAACTGGAATCCATCAAAGGAATTGCAATGGAATTTGACAACGCATTTGGTTGGTAGGAAGTCAATTCCTTAACTTAAGTCAATGAATGATGAATTTCTTAAGTTATGGAATTCAATGGAATTCGAAGGATTCCATCGCTTTCATTCCGTGAACCAAACATGGGCATAGAATAGTGTCATTCCAATTCCATGAACCAAATAGCCTCTTACATCTTTCGTGAAATAAAACTTTTGATCTTTGTCATACTTATCGATAAGTCATAAGTGGTAGACGAACGATCATATCGGAAATCGAAGTTAACGTGAAATCTATGGTAAACCCCGGGGGATAGAAAAAGAAAAACGATTGAAACGAAAGAAAACGCGCAAGCAAGCCGCCTAAGAAATCCCTACTATTCTTTCTTCACTTTTCATTCGAGATGATAATCGATGATCCATCCTGCTATACCTAACTAACACATCAGAAAATCTTGCACGCCGCCTACATCTCCGGCGATCAGAAAATGTTAAAACATCAACATGATCGATCGGTGTGGTGGGTATCAGGAGAAATGTCGATTACCATTTGGGTTTAATTAAACCCAATAACACCTTAATTGAAAATCAAACGCTCATGGAGGGTATTGATGCTAACAAGTATGCTAAAGAATTAGAAGTGGGTGTTCGAGTTGTACAACTGGCATGTTCTCTGTGCCAGAAGGTGCAAAAGGGTTCGGTTGGTCCCAACCCTGATCAGGTCATTTCAAAAGACGACGATTCACCTGTTACTGTCGCCGGTACGTCTATCGTTTTTTTTTGCTGCTTACTCCCCTTCTAATGAAATTTAGGGTTTCTTGTTCTTTTGTATGATTTGGTCGCATTGTTGTTTATATATTAAGTTTGTTTGTTTTTATATCAAGGATACACCATCAAATTGAGCTGTGCTTCTTATAATATGATTGTTTAAAGAGTAGGTATAATTTGGGGATTGGTTCATGAGATGTATTCCCTTTCAAGAATAAACCAATAATCAAACATTGTCTCAGTACCAAAGGACCCATTTCATCATTTTTATATCTCCCAAAAACCTATTTCAGACTGGATTTTAAGAAATTTGATTGGATTTCAGACTGGATTTCAAAACCTATTTGTGGTAATGGATGATGATGTAGTAGGGCAGCTAACATTCGAGTTAGGCGCCGTTTGGTTGGTTTTCCATTAAGTCTTGTATCGATAAAGTTGTATGTGTGTGTGGATTTATCTGTCTGTATACATTGAGAAGGTTTTTGTTTGGGAGGGTTTTTCATAGATAGAAAGAGTGTGTTTTTAATTTTTAATTGGGAGGGACAGGTTTGGAAGAAACTTGACTCCTCCTAAAATCTTACTTAATAAGTCACTACCAAACAGTCACATATGGCTGATTGAATAAGCTGTGAGCCCCATTAAGCTGCTAACAAACGGTCCCTAATTCAATCCAATGTAATCCATGCGTTCCTCAACAAATTGGGTAGAATGAAATTTATTTCCATTTCCATTCCTTGAAATGAACCAAATGCGCTCTAAATGTTATTGGTAAAGTTATTTTATTGTCCCATTCTACAATAAGAGTCTGTTTGTTAGAAGCTTAGTGAGCTTATTGGGACTCCTAGCTTATTCGATTCCTTATACATGATTGTTTGGTAGTGGCTTAATGATATAGAAAGTGACTTATTCAGTAAACTTTTATGCAGAAAGCCAAGTTTTGTCCAAACTTGCCCTTCCCAGTTAAAAAACACTCTCCTTCCATATATATGAAAAACCCCTCCTAAACAAGAATCTTTCCAATCCATACATACAGATTAATCCACACAGACAACTAATCTTCACATAGAAGTAGGAAACCCATGTTATGTTTCAAGCGGAAACTGCAAAGTATGGAAGTGGTGGGTGAAAGAATTATGATAGATTTTAGGGTTTTAATTTAACACTGTTAGTTTAGTAATTTACCAATATCGTCCTATCTCCCTAATTTCTAAGAATTAGCACCTTCCATCCATATTTATTCAATATATTACCTTATATTTCTGCAAATAGATTGGAGTGTACAAGCAACGATTAGCTGGATATTATCCGAATCATTTGGTAGAGAAAACGTCTCGATTGTTGCTGAAGAAGACGCTCAAACACTCTCCGATGCCAATGCCACAAGTTTACTAGCATCCGTGGTTGCAACCGTGAACGAAAGTTTGGCTATAGCACCCAGGTTCGGTCTCAAGAGCCCAGCCGCACCCCTTGGGGCTTCAGAAGTTCTTGATGCCATAAGCCGATGCAATTCAACCGGGGGCCCAGTGGGCCGCCATTGGGTCCTTGACCCTGTTGATGGAACTTTAGGGTTCGTGCGTGGAGACCAGTATGCCGTGGCTCTGGCTTTTATTGAAAACGGGCAGGTTATGGTTGGAGTTCTTGGGTGCCCGAATTATTCGAGTAAAAAGAAATTGGTGAATAATTCAAGTAATTTGAAATTATCGTCGGATTTGTGGCAAGAAGGGTGTGTTATGTACACGAGAAAAGGTAGTGGTCAAGCTTGGATGCAGCCGTTGGTTCATGGTGACGGGGTCTTGGAGTGGCCCAACTCGGCTAGCGTTATAAGGGTTTCTTCCATTGATAACCCTGCAATGGCTACGTTTTGTGAACCGGTGGAGAAAGCCAACTCAAACCATTCTTACACTGCTGGACTCGCGTATAGTTTAGGACTTAGGTGAGTTCGAGCTTTAATTCCTACTTTCTTGATTATGTTTTAAGTGGCGTTTGGTTCGCAGATTCTGAAGGAATGGAATTGAAATGTTGAATTCCTTTGACCAAATTCCATTCTTTTGTTTGGTTCATTCTTTTTTTAAGAAGAAATCTTCAAATTCCACAAGTAAGGGATTTCAACATTCCTTGACAATAAGTTGGGATTTTGGTGGAATGTAATGTTATATTTTCATAATCCCATTCCCAAATATACCCTTTAACTCAAAATAATATAATTAATTTAATTTAATTTAATACTTTTTACTTTTTATTTAATTTAATTATTTTTAGTTTTTTTAAATATTTTTTAATTTTTTTGAAATATTTAATTTTATTTATTTATTTTATTTTACTTTTCATGGTACTTTTAGTTTTTTAAAAAATAATATAAAAAAGGTATTTTGGTCATTTATCAATATTTCATTCCAATCCCAAAGCTACATTATGTGAACCAAACAAACATATTGCATTTCCTTAATAGATTTCATTCCAATGTCCGTCAACCAAACAGGTGGTCAAACCTACCTGACAGCATTTCATTCCAGTTTCTTTTAAAGTCAAATTTCTTTGACAAATTCCATTCCATCCAAAAACATTCTGCCAACCAAACGCCACCTTAGTGTTTCTTTGAATTACTTCTTTTTCGTTAACGTAAAAATGTTTTTTTTTTGGTTTTGTGATTGCAGAAAGCAGCCGTTGCGTGTGTATAGCATGGTGAAATACGCGGCAATAGCGCGTGGGGATGCGGAGATATACATGAAGTTTGCAAAGGCTGGATACAAGGAGAAGATATGGGATCATGCTGCTGGTGTGGTGATTGTGGAGGAGGCTGGCGGAGTTGTGACGGATGCTGGTGGTCGGCCACTGGATTTCTCGAGAGGGGTGTATCTTGAAGGTGTTGATAGGGGGATCGTTGCGTGTTCTGGGGTGAATTTGCATGAGAAAATTGTTGGGGCTGTTTATGCAAGCTGGGATTCCTCTCACCTTTGAAACTATCTGATCTGGAATTATAAGTTGCAGGCTCTGTTTCAAGATTCACTATTGATGGTTGAAAAAATCAAACTAGTTTTAGCTGTGTCTAGGGTTATATTTGTAATTTCCAGTTGGTTTTAAATTGATAGTTTTGTACATCAACCAAGACTTGGACCATTTCTCATTTATATATTGGAACATATCTTCTCTCCTTGAGTAAAATTGGAAGACTTTGGATTTGGAAAAGTCAAATTGGAGACCAGAAAAAGTCATTAGGTTCACAAAAAACAACATTAAATGGACTATTTGAACACTAAAATGGACAATTTTAAAATACCAGTTGTGTACATATGTAATATTGTTAATACATACCAAAATTTTGATCTTTTTGTTTGATTGTAAAGGGTTAAATATGCTAATTTCTAAAAAGAATATCATTATTTATGAACCAAAATATGTTTTCAGCAAATAAAATATTAATGAACCATAATTGTTACCCTGTTAATAATTTAAAGCATATTTTAAATGCAACATATCTTATTTGTACAACCAATACAACCCGATTAATTTATATTTATGAAAGCGATTAGAGTTTATTTATATGACTTGGATATTTACGAAATATTATTAGAGTTCATTAACTGTGATCAATGCCTTATGTTAGGAATCAATCAAGATATTCACTTGGAGAACAAGACTCGATTAATTTATATTTATGAAAGCGATTAGAGTTTATTTATATGACTTGGATATTTACGAAATATTATTAGAGTTCATTAACTGTGATCAATGCCTTATGTTAGGAATCAATCAAGATATTCACTTGGAGAACAAGACTGGGAAGAATATTGTGCCGGTTGGTCCTAGACTCGATGGGGGGTGGACTTACACTCAACATTATGTCCAAGATGTGAACATGATATAGAATCGGTGGAACACGCGTTGCTACTCTGTGAAGACGTGATCAAATTGTGGAAAAATGTGGGTAGATGGTGGAACATAAACATCGAGACCGCAAACTCAATTTACGATCTGTTTATGGCAGGAAATCAATTAGCCGAAGGCTCAAAAAAGGCCAAGATGTGGAAAGATGTCGTATGTATTTTTCTGTACTTCATATGGTCGAGTCGGAACAATCTCGTTTTTAGAGACGATAAAAGGAACATTCAAGCTTAGTTCCTAGAATTTCAAAGAAAGGCGTTCGAATGGATTTCAAAAAGGGATCAAAATAGGGCGGTTTGGTTAACTTCGCCCTTCAACTGTTGCGGGGATTAATCAGTAGCAGGTTCGGATCGATCGAGAGATCTTCAATTCGTGATTTGGAGGCTGTTCGTGTATGGGCAGTAGCAAGAAACTGTTGCTGGAAAGTTTCTGGATCGAGATGAGGCAGTGGCTGCCCACATTAAGCCACAGCTGTATAGCCTCTAAAAATACAGTAAGTTGGTCAAGGATGTTGGTATGTGGGGATGTAGGTCGTTCTTCTGGAGGTTTACTTCTTGCAAACTGGTAGGAGCTTTGTTCCGTGTAGGTTGTATTAGTGTCTTCGATTTGGGAATTTATTCCCTTTTGTTTGTATCTCCCGACTCCTTGATTTCTGGTAATAAAATTTGCCCTTTGCCTTTCAAAAAATAAATAAATGGGATATGTTTGCATAATAAACCACCTATAATAGTTTATACTTGATATTTCATAAATATTGTAATTTTTTCAATATTTTAAAGTTTTGCATACCAATTATTTGTACCATAAAGATAAAATATACAAGAGTAGTATTATTGTACATTTTTTTTATTATTTAGAAGAAAAAAAATGATTAAAATGGCTATGAATGTTAGGGGAGTAAATTGATAATTTCCTAGAAATCAAGAGGTTTTATTGATAATTCCCAACTCCCGGCTTAATATTTCAAATGTTTTTATTTTTTATTTGTGTAAATTACGTTTTTCGTCCCTATGGTTTGCTAAATATTGCGGATTTAGTCCGTGTAGTTTTGTAATTTTGGTTTTCGTCCTTATGGTTTGCAATTCATCGTCCCTCAGGCCAAAACACTACAATAAACTATGAATGACTAAAATAGAAATGAATTGTAAACCATAAGGATGAAAATAGCAATAAATTTAAATCATAAGAACGAAAAAGATGATGAATTATAAATTATAGGGATGAGAATTGCAATTTTAAAACCACAAGGACGAAAATATAAATTTTTAACAAACCACAGGGACTAAAAATGTAATTTACTACCTTTATTTTTATTTTTCTGATGATGATGATTGACAGTATTTAACACCTTAATTTGCGGGAACCTGCCGACGATAATACTCCCTGTTTGATGACTTGCTCCGAATTCTAGTGGATGTTTTTTTTTTAATAATATTTATTTTAGTAATCTTTTGACCAAGATCAAAACACTTTTTTTTTAAATTAAAGTCAATCCACATACACTGATTTGAAAAATAAAAGCACATTAATTGGGTAAAAATAAGGTTTTCATTTTATATTTTATTTCAACACCGGTAGTCCATGTCGTTTACCCGAATTTTGGATTTGATCCCTAAAGTACACTATCTACATTCTACAGTGGTGATCCCTAACTTTTTAATTTATTTTTCACTCAATGTTTAACTTACTTTCACTCATGGTTCTCCTATGTTTAACATAAAAAAAACCATGTGTGAAAGTAAATAAAAAAATTAAGGACCACCACCATAGATAATGTACTTTAGGGACCAAATCCAAATTTTGGGTAAACCACAGGGACCACCGGTGTAATTCACTCCATTTTTTATATTGCCTTTTAAAATAAAAATCTAAAGAAAGTTGTAAGCTTAGAGCACATTCAACGGGTACAGATTATTTTTTCTAAAATAAAGTATCAAAAATCAAAATCTTTAAAAAGTTACCTTTAAGGCTATGTTTGGCAAACTAACTGATAAGCTAGTTGTTGACTGATAAGCTAGCTGGTGGCTCATAAGCTAGCTGATGAAAAAGTTACGTTTGACAAAAGTAACTTGTAAGCATATAAAATGACCAAAAAAGATATCTTCAAATAATTATCAATTACAAATTTAATTATGTAATTAAAATATATTTATAACAAAATAATATGTTAATTAATACAATCAATGTAATAAAGAAAAATTAAATAATATAATATGGTAATTAAACGAAATTTAAAATTTATTATTACATATATACTATAAATTTTAAATTTGTTAAACAAGTTTTAGAAAAAAAATGTATTAACTTATGATTTTAAATATCCGTTACATACAATATGAAAAAATAATCAAATTTAATAATTAAAAAATAATACTAATTGATAATTAAAATATATTCATTAATATTAAAAAATAAATAATAATAATTTATATTATTAACAATAATTCTAAATAATTAAAATTTAATATCAATGTATAATTAAAATTTAATTTAATAATTTTCAGTTAATATTTATTAATTAATTATAATTAACTTTAAAAAATTAATATTTATTAATAATAATAGTTAGTAAATAATAATAATAAGGGCAATATTGGAATATTCACAAAAAGTTACTGAAATGCTACTTCAAGTATCGTTTCAAAAAGCTAGCTTATGGTGATCCAAAAATATACAAAAAAAAAACTAGCTTATAAGCTAGTTTTTTTTTTTTGCCAAACAATGCCTAATTCTAACAATTATTCTATTTTAAAAGATTACAATATTAAATATATTATCAAAATAATTACTAAATGCTTACCATATGAGACCAATGGGTCATTCCTAAATGCTTACCATATGAGACCTTATGGGTAGTGGGGGTATGGAACCCCATTAAAAAGAAAAAAGTTTGAAATTTCTAAGTTAAAAACATAAATTTCTCAAGCTTCTACTTTAATGTCCTCCCAATAATTTTTTGTCCGGATCCACATCAACCAAAAAAAATGTTTTGAAATCAACTAAAAAACCATAGCTATTCTCGAACTTGACTAAAAACCCAAAAAAATCCATCGAAATCGACAAAAAAACTTTAAAATATCTTAAAATCCACCAAAAAAAACTTCAAAAAACCCTTAAAACGTTGGATTAGGCTACAAATATATCGGGAAATTTTACGGGCATCTAAGCTACCTTAAAGGGGACCCCAATAGATTTTTTTTTGGATCCGCCACTGCATATGAGTATAATAGAGATCAAAAATCTTACTTGGTAAAAAAGCATGACAATAATCGAGGTTCCTTTTTATAAGTGAGGAAAAAAAGTCCTATATGGTTAACGTTTACCAAGTACGAGATGGTTACAAACAATTCATTTTGTTCATCGATAATGTAACCCAACAAGGTAAAAGAGGGTTTGTAACTCTTGTCGGTAAGCGAATAAGGTAAAGAGCCTGTAACTCTACCTATAACTATAATTGACGAAAATAAAAAATGAAATGTAAATTATAATGACAAAAACAACAACATTTGTAAATCACAAGGACAAAATTATATTTGAGTAAACTACACTTTTGGTCCCTGTGGTTTGGTGTTTATAACACATTTGGTCTCTACAGTTTAAAAATTACATTTTAGCCACTACAATATGCCATTTGGTCCGGATTTGGTCCTTGAATCTAACAGTCGTTAAAACTCTCGTTAACTGAGGGGTATTTCAGTCTTTTTAGTTTTCATCACATTTTTTGTTAAAAAAAATAAAAATGTAAATTGCAGGGACTAAAGATGTAATTTTCAATTATATATATATATATATATATAGGACAATAATCAAATGAGAACCTAAAATAGGTTGAGAACCGTGAAAACCAATCTAAGTCGTTAATTGATTTTAATCTATGGATGTAATAATAGGAAAAAATATGTTGAGAACCGTGAAAACCTATGAATGAATTTTTATGTTTTTAAAACCATAGGATCAAAACCAAATGACGACTTAGATCGGTTCCCACGGTTCTCAACCTATTTTTGGTGCTCACATGATTTAACCCCTATATATATATATATATATATATATATATATGTGTGTGTGTGTGTGTGTGTGTGTGTGTATACATAAGTGTTTGTGTGTGTGCTCGGTAGCAGAACCACCACCACCACTCTCCTCCTCCACCACCACCACCACCATCTTCAACACAAACTCCATTTAATCCCTTCATCACCACTATTAGCACCTTAAGACGACACGACACTCTACCATTGTTAATAGAGGCGCTTCCTCATCATACAAACCCCCATCTATAATGGAAACCTGCACACCACCATTAATAAACAATCTTTGATTAGGAATAAAAAAAAAAACCACAAAATTGATAATCATCTGTCAGTTTCCATTATGATCACAGAATGCCCACAACTTGAAACAACATAAAACTATAAGCTTTGTTAAGATTATGCCAAAATCCATATCATGATATCAAATGCCAATTCTAATCATGACCAAAGAATCCCATAACCAAAATTCTGAAGACAAAAGGAATACCCAAATTGTGAAGAACATTAGAAGAAAGAAGATCAAAATCTGATTTGGAGAAAACATAGAATCCTCACAAATTCAATGTATATGTCAATAATATCGAATCATGAAATAATCAAAGTCAACGATGAAGACCAAACCAAAATAAGAGGTTGATCATGTATAAAAACACCAAACCGTGTGGAAAGCAAATTAATCACCATGATCATAGAACCCTAGAAGCTGGCATTCAATCCCACCAAACAAAAAATCGAAATAAGAAGCGTTTGATGTGTGTGATTGTTAGGTGGTGGTTCTGCTACCGAGCACACACACAAACACATATGTGGTTTTGCACATCCAGATCTATTGCTGATGATGATGCTTATCCATTTCTTTTTCTAGACAAATTTGGCACATCAAAACCCAAGTTCCTCAAGGTAATGGTATAAGGGTTTTGATGTGCAAAATTTGTCTAGAAAAAGAAGATGGTCGAAGAAGAGGAGTAACCACCGGAGTGAGTTTGATGTGAGGTAGGGGCAGGGGTACGAGAAGGGAGGGGAGAGGTGGAGTGGCAATTGAGGGTCAGTTTCCATTATGATCACAGAATACCCACAACTTGAAACAACAGAAAACTATAAGCTTTGTTAAGATTATGCCAAAATCCATATCATGATATCAAATGCCAATTCTAATCATGACCAAAGAATCTCATAACCAAAATTCTGAAGACAAAAGGAATACCCAAATTGTGAAGAACATTAGAAGAAAGAAGATCAAAATCTGATTTGGAGAAACACAGAATCCTCACAAATTCAATGTATATGTCAATAATATCGAATCATGAAATAATCAAAGTCAACGATGAAGACCAAAACCAAAATAAGAGGTTGATCATGTATAAAACACCAAACCGTGTGGAAAGCAAATTAATCACCATGATCATAGAACCCTAGAAGCTGGCATTCAATCCCACCAAACAAAAAATCGAAATAAGAAGCGTTTGATGTTTGTGATTGTTAGGTGGTGGTTCTGCTACCGAGCACACACACAGACACATATGTGGTTTTGCACATCCAGATCTATTGCTGATGATGATGCTTATCCATTTCTTTTTCTAGACAAATTTGGCACATCAAAACCCAAGTTCCTCAAGGTAATGGTATAAGGGTTTTGATGTGCAAAATTTGTCTAGAAAAAGAAGATGGTCGGAGAAGAGGAGTAACCACCGGAGTGAGTTTGATGTGAGGTAGGGGCAGGGGTACGAGGGGGAGGGGAGAGGTGGAGTGGCAATTGAGGGGTTTCGATGGAGGTGGGTTATGATCGTCGGAGGTGGGTTGTGACCATCGGAGAAGAAAAGGAGAGTGGGTGGTGGTTCTGCTACCACCCACCCACCCAACCACACACCCACCCACACACACACACACACACACACACACACATATATATATATATAGAGAGAGAGAGAGAGATAGAGAGAGAGTAAACTACAAATTTAGTCCCTGCAATTTTTATTTTCATTTATTTTTAACAGAAAATGAGATGAAAACCTTAAAAGACTGAAATGCCCCTCAGTTAACGAGTTTTTAACGGCTGTTAGATTCAGGGACCAAATCCGGACCAAATAGCAAACTGTAACGGCTAAAGTGTAATTTTTAAACTGTAGGGACCACATGTGTTATAAACACTAAACCACAGGGACCAAAAGTGTAGTTTACTCATTATATTTTGTAAAATACAGGGACAAAAAACGTAATTTCCTGTGTAAAATATTAAACGGTTAAATTTAAGTTCCGTACAAGTTTAACTGGTTATCATTTTTGTAACCGTACCTTCACTTCACTAACCCTCGTCAGTATAAAGACGAACAGCATTGCCCCACTCTTTTATCGATTAAACACCACCATCCCCATTCCCCACCACCACCCACCACCTGACCTCCTCCTCCTCCTTCAGTCACTCTCTAACTCCTCTCTCTAACTTTCAAAAGCTGCAGAGGAACGGACAGACGAAAAACGAAACCGAAACAAGTCGCAATTGGTTCTAGATCTGCATCACTGGATATGGATTTGGCCGGAACTTCTCTCCGACATTTCTCACGGTTCTCTCTCTCTGATTGCTGATTTTCAACACACTGTTCGCTCTCTCTGGATCGTTCTCTGTCGATCTGATAACGTTTAACGAACTTCGTGTTTCCTGTTCTTCAATCGTAAGTGTTGTTTCATCTCTTCTACAGATTTCGTTTTCCGTGGAAATCATGTTCAGAATTATAAACGAACAACTGGAATTCATTTCGGATTGGTGAAATTTCGCGGCAAACGAAGTCCTAACATATGCTCGTGATTTACAAAAAGAACGTGTGTACCTTTTTTTTTCAATTTTATTTGCTGAAAGGAAATAGAATTTGTACACTGACTGAGCTTTCATTGGTGAAATGACTTTACGTTTGATTTGTGGTATATTCACGTTCTGTTTACTGATAGAGCATCTGGTTAATTATACTACATCCTTAATTTGAAACTGTTTTCTAATTTTGTTTCTTTTTTGGCTTTTGAAACGGCAGATTCTGAGCTTGTTATTGTACGTCAACTGCGTTTGAATTTTGAATCTGGTAAACTCAACTTGCAAAAATGGGGAAAACAGGAAGAGATTGGACACAGATCTACGCAATCTATGGTATGGATGATTGGCACACACCGATTTTTCTCTTGATCCACGGGATTGTCTTCTCAGCTTCTTCACTCGTATTCCTTCTATACTTCAATTGGATCTGCTACTCCTTCGAATCAATCTTCCCGTCAGTATTCTCCGGCAGTGTCGCCAGATTCGCCGCCGGATTCACCGGCTCCGTCACAGCTCTCTCCGCCGTTTGCCTCTTCTACGCTGCCGGCAACATGTTCTACTCCTCCGTCGCCCTCCGCTGGGACATGGCCCAGCGCATGGTCAACGCCGTCCACGACTGGTCAACCGTGAAGACCGTACTTGACGTCGGCTGCGGCCGCGGCATCCTTCTCAACGCCGTCGCCATGCAGCTCAAAAAAGAAGGCAGTTCGGGTCGGGTCGTAGGGTTAGACCGTAAGAACACGACGTTATCAACCCTAAGAACGGCAAAAATGGAAGGCGTGCAGGAGTACGTGACTTGCCGTGAAGGCGACGCGCGTAGGCTTCCTTTTCCTGACAATTACTTCGACGTGGTGGTGTCGGCGGGGTTTGTGCACAAGGTGGGGAAAGAGTTCGGGCAGAAATCAGCGGCGGCATCGGCGGAGAGGATGAGAGTGATGGGGGAGGTGGTTAGGGTTTTGAAGGAGGGTGGGATCGGAGTGGTGTGGGACCTGGTGCACGTGCCGGAGTACGTTCTCCGGTTACAAGAGCTAAAGATGGAGGAGATCAGAGTATCGGAGAGGGTAACGGCGTTTATGGTGAGCAGCCACATTGTGTCGTTCCGGAAACCCAGCCAGCACGTGCTGGGTCCCAATGAAGTGAGATTGGATTGGAGATTCAACAATATCTGTTGAATTATTTACATCCCAAATAAAAAAAAACAATATCCACTGATATTTTTCTTTTTTAAATAGAAAAATATTAAACACATAAATATAAATATAAATAATATATATTATATAATGAATTAGTATTAGAGTTTGTTGTGTTAGTAGTGACAATACGAGGGATGTAATAGGACTGGTGAAACAAAGTGGAACCAGAAGCCTCCAGAGTTAAAAACCTCTTGTTTTTAAAGGTAATTTTACTTTATATAAATTTCAAAAGGAAATTAATTAAAATACCCTAAATCAAACCATCTTTTACTGAAATACCCAAAATCTCTCCCACTTTGCAAAAATACCCCAAAAATCCGCGATGGAAGCCCGCGATCGCGGGCAAGGGACCTTTTCTGATACTTTTTAAACTTGCAGGGACCATTTTTGAAAAATGGAATCCCGCGATGGGGTTATTTTTGTGACTTTTCAATTGCAAGGGACCATTTTTGAAAAATTCCATGGACCATTTATGAAAATTTTGATATTTTGGCACTCCATTTTGTCCATTTTTACGAATTTAAAATGAAATGTTACACTTTCAATCCCTATACTTATTTACTAAATTTACTTTATACCTTTTACTTTCATTATTTTAATTTTACATTTAACACATATAATCGTTTATTAACTAAAATACGTTAAAAAAATACGTTTTAATTTTAACAAATTACACCGTTATAATCGTCTCTTCGATACGTTCGAAATGAGCCCAATCTTGAATTTTTTTGGATTTATATATTTTAATATATATCATATACAGTTATACACTACATAAAAAAATATTTTTTATATTTAAAATTCATACTCTTATAGTTAATTATTTAATTTATTGTACATCTCTTATTTTTTTTTTCAATTTTGTTGTACACTCCTATCGCATTAACATAATAATCATATATTAACTAATTCATTAAATCGTTTTAAATTATTATTTGAATGTGTTTATAGATTTCGTCTGAAAAAGTTGCTTGCATGATTCCACTGAAAAAGTAACTGCAATATTCGTCTGCTCTTGAATAAAGGTCTTTCATTAGGCAGAAAATTAGTCTTTAAGTAGTCAAACATAGCTAATTAATGAGAATTTAGATCAGATTTATATGGTACTATCAAATGCAAGTTTCTATAATATAGATATTGTTCTACATTACATGATACCAATTTTTGCATCATATGAATCACTTCCAGACAACAAGAACCAATACCCCAATAATCAAGAAATAAATGCTTGTTCATCCAATAATCTCTGTATTAGGATTATCGCAAGTTTCATAAACCTACTTACTAGGTGTTGGAAATATGGGTTTTACTAAACTTTGGACGCATTTAAATTTATATATATGTGTTATATATAACTAACTTTTAGTAGGTTTATGTTCTTCTATATGAGATCTTCGAAATGATATATAATGCGTCCAAAATAGAGTATGTGTGAAAGAGATATCGATACTCAAAGTTGAGTAAATGGATGAAATTAGCAAAAACCAAATGAAGTAAACAGTAAGTCAATCACAATACTTTAACAAAATAAGTTAATACTAAAAATAACAATTATTTAATGTTACATAAACAACCTAACGTGGCCCTATTAGACAATGCGCATAAATTGACTCCGCCATATGTCGGCGGAAATCCATTGCCTCATCGTCGGTTTCGTTAGGGGGTACCCATATCTCCTCGTTATTTATCAACTTTTGGACATTACGGCATACCCATACACCGCAATCCGCATATAACCCGGTCTGCTGGGGTACTTGGCCGGCCATCTTTGTGCGAAAGATACTTGACACTTCGCGACGTCTATGATCCCCGATCAATGAAAAGAACGTATATAGTTTTGTTTTAAACGATTGCATCTGCTCTGTCAATTGTTGTTTGCAGAGACCGTCCTTTTCGCTGTCATATAGGGTCATGACCATAGTGTCTAGTTCAAACACTCCAAGCAGCCAATGTCTGGGATGCAAGCATATGGGGATGTACACCTGAAATATTACAATATATGTCATATATGTTATTAAATAAAATAACAATAAAACGATTTGCATACCCTATCGAGGAGAGTCCAAGAGGTCCCTTCCGAGCCATTGCATATTTCGATCACGGAGGCGGGACCTTGATGCTCCATCAGTATACACTGAAAGAACATAGTGTGCATGATGGTCCACCTCGTGTCTACGCCACGATGTTTTTGCAACAGGCTAACCCAAGAATCGACGTGCTATGCATAAAAAATAGATGGTTAGACATGTAATATAAATATATTTGATTATATATGACTATAATTTAACTTCATACTAACCGTATCGTCTAAGTCAGAGTTCACAGGGTCATCCGCAAGCAATTTTTCAAAAAACGAGGGGTTGATTTCTAAGCCCCCGTAAGGGGTGAATGTCAAGTTGGGGAGGCGACCAGTCCGGCACATCCTCAATATTTCTGATGCCGGTTGAGGCTCCGGTGAAGGCACCTTTCCCTTTTTCTTTCCTCCCTTCTTTCCCCCCGCTTTCTTTGCTTGTTTTTTAGCGGGCGGTGGTGTCGTAGATCCTTGTTGGCCAAACGGGTGACGAAACCATTGTGAAATTTTATGCGACCGCTTTAGAGGGAGCGGGGTCACCTGTGGTGGTGGATCTACAACATCCATCGAGTCATCGTCAGGCTCCGAGAAGTGCTCCGAGAAGTGATCCTGGATAATAGGAGACCCCGTCTGAAAATTACGTTACTCAATGTTTTAAGTACAATTTAGGAAATGTTCACAATTAAACCAAAACTACCAAAATAACTTTCAGTATGCATTTCCGGCCTGTAATAGTCATCGGCCGAACCGCCAAAGATGTTTGTGATTGCTGTGGTGGCGAACGACGGCATGTGCTGTGCCCCCGACATCCCGGCCTGCGTGACATTGATCATTAAAATAGTTACAAAATTAGGATTATCGATATATAACTATAATGGTTACTCAGTATCACTAACACTCTCCGGGATAGTCGAATATGATGTGGTGGCGAACGGCGGCGGCATCTGCGAGGTGTATGCCCCCGACATCTCGGCCTGCGTGACATTGATCATTAAAATAGTTACAAAATTAGGAACAAACATATAACTATAATGGTTACTCAGTGTCACTTACACTCTCCGAGATAGTAGAATAGGATGTGGTGGCGAACGGCGTTTCCGACATCCCGGCCCCCGATATCCCGGCCTGCGTGACATTGATCATTATAAGAGTTACAAACTTAGGAACAAACATATAACTATAATGGTTACTCAATGTCACTTACATTTTCAGGGAATGACGGATGGGATGTGGTGGCAAACGTCGCCTGTGCCCCCTGTCCGAACGGAGCGGGGATCGGTGTCGTACTCGACAGCTAAAACAAATTTAGAACGTAATATTAATATACAAACTAAATAAACGTGGCCAACAAATTAAGTTAAACACTAACATTGGCAGCGCTAAACTGTCTGTAGACTTCCTCCAGATAGTGTACACGTGTCTTTAGCGGCCCGTGGACGTAGTCCCACAGGACTTCATGTGAGCCACGCTGTGGCTCGTAGGAAGGGGCCGCCTGATATGGATTGTAGGAGGAGGAAGGGGGCGCCTGGTAGGAGGAGGAACGGGGCGCCTGGTAGGAGGAGGAACGGGCCGGCTGGTAGGAGGAGGAAGGGGGCGGCTGGTATCCACCGGAAGGGGGCCTGTCGTCGTCTTCCTCATCTTCGGAAGTAGGGGGACGTCGAGCCCTTTCCGCCTCTGCGTCAATAAAGGCCACGCTGTCTCTGTACCAATCTGTGCCCATCTCGTCGACAGTAGGCACAAGGCGATCGGCGGGCAAGAGTGGCTGCTAAATATATGATAAAACATAAAAGAAATTAATAAGCGGGACTAACGTATGCAAATTGTAAACATTGTAAAAGAACTTACATTTCTAGACGCTTTGAAGAACTCAATCCAAAGCGACCTACTTAGGGTAACACGCTTGTCCCAACGGGTTCCCCTAAGTACTCGATCGTCGCGCTTGACGAAATATCGGATTGATGCGGGAAACATCTCCAAGATCCATATCTGGAATTAGACAAGAAGAGCAAGTACGTAAAAAGAAAAGCCAAACAGTTTGTATGTATTATTAACAATTGTTATACTACGTATCTAACCTTGAAGGCGTATGTAAAACCACAAAGATTCATCTTTGCATGTCGATCGGCGCGTCTGCCTATGGCTCGGTGCATATTAGAGTAGCAATGTGTCCAGATATGGCTACCCCACGGGTAGCTGTTAAACAGCTCAAGGTCCTCGACGGCCCTAAGGACCGTCGATGAAGCATGCTGGTTATACTCACGGCCCAGGAAGCCCATATCCACGATCACCACCAAGCATACACGGACAACATCGTCGTCGGTTAGGGCACTAAGGCCCTCTTTCATCTTTTCCCGGGCTGCCTTCAGCTTCAAACGAGATGCTGAAATGCCGAAAACCCTAGGAACGAAGGAGCAGTCTTCTAAGGGAGGAAGGGGGGGAGCCTCTCCAAAACGTAGTCCTGTAATTAGACAGAACTCCCGACGCCCAAAATGCAATTGAGAGCCGAAGAAATCAAAATGCATCTCCTCCGGCTCAGCGTTGGCGTCCTCGACCTCCAACTGTAGAAACATGTGTACTAGCGTAGGGTCGCCACCAGAGTAAGACACATCCATCCATGGCCCGAACGGTGTCCCTCTATAGATGGTCTCAAGGGTATCTGCGCGATCACCTAATCCCCTAAACAGCGCTCCTAATTCCTTGATGTATGAAACTTTGCACCTTACCGTCAAGTCGATGTTAAAGAAATCCTTCTACATAGTCATTCACAGTGTTATATATAGATAAAGTGCGGTTTATTTTATTTCAACGTATAATAGTGTTATATATAGATAAAGTGTGGTTTATTTTATTTCAACGTATCATATTGTTATATATAGATAAAGTGCGGTTGTATTTTATTTCAACGTATAATAGTGTTATATAAAGATAAAGTGCGGTTGTATTTTATTTCAACGTATAATAGTGTTATATATAGATAAAGTGCGGTTTATTTTATTTCAACGTATAATAGTGTTATATATAGATAAAGTGCGGTTTATTTTATTTCAACGTATCATATTGTTATATAGAGATAAAGTGCGGTTTAGGGACCCTAGTTGTCATTCTTAAAAGTTTAGGACCTAATTGGCATTCTTAAAAGTTTAGGGACCTAAGTTGTCATTCTTAAAACCGTAGGGACCTAAGTTGTCATTCTTAACATTTTTTTATAAAAAACACATATTTAACAATTTTTTTATAAAATGTGTTTTTTTATAAAAAATTGTTAAGAGTGTGTTTTTATAAAAAAATTGTTATAGTTTTATGGTTTTATGTTTGAATGTGATATTTGTATGTTATAATGTGTATGTTGTTATAGTGTGTTTTTTCATATAAAAATTGTTAAAAATGTGTTTTTTTTATAAAAACACACCCTTAACAATTTTTTATAAAAACACACCCTTAACAATTTTTTATAAGGGTGTGTTTTTATAAAAAAATTGTTAAGAGTGTGTTTTTATAAAAAAAAACATTGTTAACAATTTTTTTTTATAAAAACACACTCTTAACAATTTTTATATGAAAAAACACACTATAACAACATACACATTATAACATACAAATATCACATTCAAACATAAAACCATAAAACTATAACAATTTTTTTATAAAAACACACTCTTAACAATTTTTTTATAAAAAAACACATTTTTAACATTTTTTTTTATAAAAACTGTTTTTTATAAAAAAAAATTAACAATTTTTTTATAAAAAAACACATTATAAAAACCATAAAACTATAACATTTTTTTATAAAAACACACTATTAAACATTTTTTATAAAAAAACTGTTTTTATAAAAAATTGTTAAGGGTGTGTTTTTATAAAAAAATTGTTAAGAGTGTGTTTTTATAAAAAAAAACACATTGTTAACAATTTTTTTTTATAAAAACACACTCTTAACAATTTTTTTATAAAAAACACTCTTAACAATTTTTATATGAAAAAACACACTATAACAACATACACATTATAACATACAAATATCACATTCAAACATAAAACCATACATATCATGTTAAACATAGAACATATTCAAACATAAGTTATAAACACTATAACAACCTACAAATCATATATCTTAACTTAAAATAACATACAAAAAATAACAAATAACATAAGGAAAACATACCAAAGAGGTAATACGAGACATCTTCACAAAACCTGAACGCGTATTCCACACGACAAAATTGAGAGAGTGGGAGAAAATTGAGAGAGTTTGATTAAAAATTGAGAGAGTGATTAAAAGAATTGAGAGTGGCCGTGTCTTGGTCCCCCCCCCCCCCTTATATAGTGCGGCCGAAGGAACAAGGGAATTAGGGTTTAGGGTTCGTCAAAGGGATTTTAGGGTTAACCCTGTGCCGACACGTGGCACAGGAGCCCGCGATCGCGGGAGGTCAAAGAAAGTCAATCGCGGGCAGGGACCAAAAATGCACACGCGGGCATTCTTGAGGGGGGAAAGCTGTACCGCGGGTATTCTTGAGGGACCAACGCGGGCAAAGTGGGCAAACTTTGGTGACACGTGTAGCCCGCGATCGCGGGGGTCAATGAGTCAAACGCGGGCAGGGACCAAAACTGCACACCCGGGCATTCTTGAGGGGGGAAAGCTGTACCGCGAGCATTCTTGAGGGACCAACGCGGGCAAAGTGGGTAAACATTGGTGACACGTGGCCTGGAGCCCGCGATCGCGGGCTCCATCGCGGATTTTTAGGGCATTTTTGCAAAATGAGAGAGATTTTGGGTATTTCAGTAAAAGATGGTCAAACTTAGGGTATTTTAATTAATTTCCCAATTTCAAATGTCTTAAATGATAAACAGGAAAATTCCATTGTATTTATATGCTTGCATAAGATGGTTGTAAATAATTTGTTAATAATAATAGTAATGCTTATGAAATTAAAATCTATAAGATTAAGGGACCGTTTACCAAACACTTATCCAGGTAAGCACTTATCAAGTCACATTATCTATTGGATTAATATGACAAAAATCATAAATCTTACCCGATAAGAGCGAATGCAAGGACCGAGAGTCTTACCCCGATAAGTGAGAACGACGACTCTTACCACGGTTAGCACTTACCGTGTGAATTGTTGCATACAAAACCGATTTGACGGACTAAAATTTTACCCGATAAGTAAGTGATAGTGTTAAATTTGATGGTAAACGCTTATCAGGGTAAACATTTGGTAAACGACCCTAAGTAAAACAATAATAAACTAATTTGTATTTAGTTTTTAAGAATATATAAAGTGAACGTATGATTTTATGTAAAGAAGGCCATTGGTTTGCAACGTATTGTTTAGGCTATTTTAGTGTGCAGTGAGACGTGGACATGTGTCATGCGCATTTACCATGGCCATGTGATATGATTGCTACCCCACATCATTAACTGCCACGTCAACCTAACCCGCACCCATTTTACTGGTCCTATCATTTAAATTTTTTTTGAAGGCCTTTTAATTTTATTTTATCTAATTTTTGGGAATTTGCAGACAAGCAAAATAGGCATAAAAGCCATTTAGGCTATGTTTGGCAAACTAGCTGATAAGCTAGCTTATGATTTATAAGCTAGCTGGTAGCTGATAAGCTAGCTGATGAAAAAGTCACGTTTGGCAAAACTAACTTATAAGCGTGTAAAATGACTAAAAAAGACATATTAAAAAAATAGTAAATAAATAATAATTATATAATTGAGGGTATTTTTGGAAGAAAAAAAAATCAAAAGTTGAAAAGCTCATGAAACGCTTCCTTGACTAGCGTTTTGAAAAGCTAGCTTATAAGCTAGTTTATGGTCATCCAAACATGTACCTAGCTTATAAGCTAGTTTTTTTTGCATGCCTTAATGGGTTATTGAGTAATGAGTATGTCATGGGATTTTCGGGACTTTTGTTCAGTTTATATAGTTAATGATTTGCATAAAGATTAAGAGCCTGTTCGGTTGGTTTTTCATTAAGTTTTTGTATGAATAAAGTTGTCTCTGTGGATTAATCTGTCTGTATAGATTGGAAAAGTTTTTGTTTGAGAGAGTGTTTTCATAAATGGAATGACCTTGTTTTTTAATTGAGAGAGATTGGTTTGGATAAAACTTGGCTTTCTGTATAAAACTTAATAAATAAGTCACTATCAAACAGTTATGTATAGCTGATTGAATAAGCTATGTGTCCCATTAAGCTCATTAAGCTGCTAATAAACAGACCCTAATATTAAAATAGCAATAGTTATTTAGAAATGAAAAATAAATATGACAATTTCAAAAAAAAAAAATCACTTAACAACTTACGTTACAACTTTTTTACATAAAATTTAGTTCACATTTTTGTTGACTTTTTATAAGAATATCTCTTGCCTTTATTTTTGAAATTTTATATGTTCCATAAAAAGATCTTACTACTAATTATTATTCTTTTTGTCCCAAAATTTTAATCTCTTCAAAATTATTATATAGTTGTTTATTAATATGGTATAATTATAAATTTAATTATTTATTTTTAAACCCTAATGCTTATTTTGAAACAACTATATATATAACAAATGGTTTACATAAAATTTGAAAGTTAGTTTTTCTAAAATAAGAATGTTTTACAGTTAAGGATGGTGCATCGCCTATTTCTCGTTCTCGCTCGGGAGCCAAAACGAACACGCCTGCTACCTACTGTACTGGACCTTCGACCAGGCATTCTACCTTTGTCGAATCGGAACCAATACCACTGCATTGCGCTCGAACAGTTGAGCGGCCGCCGGCCCTTCCGTGCACAGATATAGATTCATTTTTCGTACCTGGTCCAGCCTCACAACCCTTCGCAGATTGGTAAGAAGTCAGTCTTGTTTGGTAAGACGGAATTTTACAAAGAAAAGAGTATTTCAAAAACAATGTTGATATAACTTAAAACTCACATGTCAAAAACTAAAATTTATGGACTTAAATCAAACGCAACAATAAATGATATTTTCATTAGATGAACATAAATATACATTAAACAATATCTTAAATTAAGTAAGAAATATTTGTATATCGATTTTTATAGATGTTTACATGTTTTTGAAAAGGTGGTGTGGAAGTTCGAGCTTTTAACAATCTACTCGAGCTCGAGCTCGTTTATCTCGAGCTCGAACCTCATAGTTGTCGAGCTCAAACACAAAATAAAGCTCGTTTAAGTTAACGAGTCGAGCTCCATAACACCAATGTTCGACTCGACTCGTTCGAAAGCTCGAGTAAGCTTTACGAATCGAGTCGAGCCGGGCCGAGCCATTCGAGCATACACTTTTTCAAGCCTGACATATTTATATGTTTACAAATTATATAATCAAGATATAAAATTTATCGATCTTGAGTACATAAACGAGTTAATTGATCTCAAATTCGAGCTCGTAAACGAGCATCGAACTCGAACATTGAAAAAATATTCGAGCTCGAGCTCGGGCCCGAGTTTGAAAAATTAATCGAGCTCGAGCCTGGTGTTATTTTTTCGAGCTCGACTCGAATAACATATTACTCGAGCCTGATGTTATTGTACATATGAAGATTTAATAGTAGGTGTGCACAAAAGTTATTATTTGAATCTTTGGCAGGAAAATTTGCAAGTCAGTTAATGCCCACCCAACCTCACTCTACACTCTACACTAATCATCATATACTTCTCTCATAATAGAAATAATTATAATCATCATAAATATAGTGGGAGTTAAAATAAGAAGACTAAGATATTATGAGAAGATAAGAATTAAATATTTATATTTTAAATTCATTAAAAAAATATTTAAAGAAATCTATTTGAAAAAATATATATATATATGTGAACTAACGTTAAAGATTCAGTGGCATACCGGTAACTTTTATTATTGGCGTAACATTTAGGGTGTCAAAAAATCTGAAACCGAGTAACTTTCTGAACGAAAAACGTTTTGGGTTATTCAATTTTCAGTTTAAACGGTTTGGTTAATCGGATAAAGATAACTTATTCAACTCATTTTTTTACTTACTATTTCTACTAAAACTAAGCATACTATTCTACTATTAGCATGTTTTACTATTTGAGTCAACCTGAAAGCGAATGGACACATTACACATTAATACAAAGTTAACTAATTCATAATGACTAGCGAAATAAACCAATAAACCAATTTGTACTAAAACAACATGTTACCACTTGACATTAAACAAATTTGTGACAAACTTAGTGAAAGATACATTTTAGTTGTTATTAAACATGTATATTAGTAGTAAGTAGCAAAAAAGCAGATGTCAAAAAATCAAATAACAAAAGGCCATAGAGACATTATAGGCATTTTAGCTAAATTCATTCTTACCACCTGTTTAATTTAAGTTAAAGCAATGAGTTTGTTGGGGGCAAATGTCCCTACCCCTCAACTTGCATTTGTATATGCCTTTCATAAATTATTCACATATAAACAAGTTTTTAATCTTTTATACTTATCTTTTCACAGGTTGGGTTCACGTGAAACCAGTCTGTTTTCGTGAGACCAAGTTTTAACCCTTGAAACTTCACAATAAAACACTGTGAAGGGAAAAAAAAGACATGAACCTTCACAGTAAAAACACTATGAATGTTACCTTCACAGTATTTTGCTGTGAATTTTCAAGCATTTAAATGACCAAAAAAGTCATATTAAAAAAATAGTTAATAAATAATAATTAATATTAATGAGGGCATAATTGGAATATTTACAAAAAACTACTTATAAGTTATTTCAAATAGATTTTCAAAAAGCTAGCTTATGGTTACTCAAACATGTATCCAAAAAATAAGCTAGCATTTTTTTTGCCAAACATTGCCTTAGATGAAACCATCTCCATTTTATTCTTCTTTTCCCTTTTCATATGTATATTTTTAAATTTAAAATATATATAACTTTGGTTGTAATTTGAATGAAAAATTAAAGAGATTGAAAAAAAAACTTAGTATCCCAAGTTAACAGTCTTTTTTTTAACATCATCATCTTCAGGGACGAAAAACGATAAAAATGAAAACTATGATGACTAGAAAAGCGATTTCTATAAATCAAGAGCGAAAATCAATATAGACAACACAGGGGCAAAAATCATAGTGTACTCTATATTCGGTGTGGTTGGTGGATGGTCTTCGTACCAATTTCTTCTTACACAACTAAGGGCTTGTTTGGCAGTTGGTGCAGAATGATTAGAGCATCCACACACGTTCCTTGCAAGATGACATGGCATGCCATGTGACTTGCAAGGCCTTGCAAGACAACCCTAATCTTTCTAAATTAGAAAGGCCTTTCACAAAATAGATATATTAAACAAAAGCATTTTTTTAATTTAACTAATTTGTTTGTTTGTTTAAACATTAATTATTAATATTATTTATATTATAATTTATTAGTTTAGAAAGGAGTTTGGTCTTGCATTATTGTGGAAGATGTTATTGCAAAGCTGATGTGACACTTTAAAAAAAAGTATGATCTTGCAGGTGTGTGGATGGTCTTAAGAGGCTATTATGATATCGTGCAAAATGAAATATGGTTGTTAGGTAATTATTTGGAATGAAATTAAGGTGCTGAATGGTTAAGGAAGATCTAAGATACAAAATCATTTAGAGGGTTTTGAAACCATTAAGAGGCATACTTTTTTTTTTGCTAAACAAGATTTACCTCTTAGCGATTCAGAGATTGCCTCTTAATGAAACTATTAAGAGGTAAACAAACAACCCCTAATTGACATCTTACCGATTTCAACTTTTTAAGTTATCTTTCATATGGGTTTATTGTGTTTCTTTATATTAATTTAAGAATTATACGTCATTTTTAGGTTAAAGATTTTAATTAAAAAAAAAGCTTCTTCATCCAATCTATTATTAAAGCATGCACTGATAGCTTTTTCTTTTCAATATTTTCTTTTTTGATTGTACAACATTTGAATGTAACAAAAGCAAAGCTTAGGAACTACTCAACTCATCCCCTAAAATAAAGATTTGCACATTTAGAATATGATTGTCTCAAAATATTCTTACATCCAACTTGTTTAAGTATTCCGAAGGTCTACATAAATATACCACTTTGAATTCGTTTTTTTAGTACTTGTGTTTTTTCGGGTCAGTTTACACGAATGGCCTGGAGTCGTCGCATGTGAACTTACATGGCCACATCGCCTTTGACAGTGCCCTGATTTGAACTTGAGGTAGATGAGATTTTCCACAACATCCCTCTAACGCTTAACTAGTGCTCCACAACCCAAGTGGTGATTTTAATGTCATCAAGCAATTTTGAAGTGATTATGATACACATGAGAGCGATAAAATGATAAGACAAACAATGTGAGTTAGGTGGGGTGGAGTGCACATCACTAATGTTGTCTCATATATCGCCAAATGGCGGGGGTCAAGAGGGTTGCACCCGAAAGTGGGTCATAGGGGCAGCGCTTTTGGCGGTGGTTGACCGCCTTCTTGGGGTTTAGGCAGCACCCCGAAACCTCTACGGATTTTAAGAAGAGGTTTAGTTAGTAATTTAACGTATCGGGATGATGTGGTAAATTTTCAAAAAGTTGAAATCTTCCTAAATTGTTCTAAAACTTAGCGAAATTTCCGAAGTATGGTTTAGATGTATGTGGATTCAGAGCCTATTAGCGTTCCACTCAAAGCTGAGCAGTCGCTCAAATTTCCTAAGTGACAAGGTTCAAAGCCTTTGGTCCTTGTGAAGTTATGATTAGAGCCTATGGACCTTCAGAGCTATGAACTTCTTCCATTGTGTTGCTTCTAATTCAGGGCCTTTGAGTCGGTTTTAACTAGGGGTGCTCATGGATTGGGTTGCCCTATTTTTGTATCGATTATATGTCAAGTTACCTCACGATGATTTTTTCCAAGTTTTTCAGGTTGGGTTGATCGGGTTGGTCGGTTTTATGAGCATCCCTAGTTGTAACTGTCGTCTAATCTTATCCGTAAGCAGTTACAACTGCTATGCAGTTACATATCAACCACCAAATCACCCGTAACTATCGATCCCTCTTTAAATACATAAACAATTGATCTTGTGAATATAAATATACGAGTTTGTGCCTCACTTGGTGTATGTAATTTCTGGATTATCCCATTACCAATCTCGTGTTAATCCAAGGCCGAAATATAGTATTCGGAAAGTGATTTCCAATACACAATCCAGGAATTTATCCAAGTTTATACTAACCACAAAACCCAGATTCCAATAATATGCCAATGTTTAATTGATTATTCATGCATAAAATACAAATGCTAATAAAAATGGACACTAAAATGAAACAAATAAAAAAGTGGACATAAGAAAATGATCATGTCAAAGGGGAGGGTATGGGGTATTTATCAATTTGGTCACTGATGTTCTATTTCACCATTTACAAATTTAACCCATACACGACAACCCAAGTCTTATCAAAGGTTCTAAGTAGGGTTGGGTTTTGGTGAGAAGCGTGAGAAGTAGTTATCAACCGTTGGATGAGAAATGAATGCACATTAGGATGAGATGCACTGAGATGCACCGGATCAATTCCCTTCTAAGCCGCAATTAATGAAGGGCATTTGATTAAAAGGGATCAACGGTTGAGATCAACTTGTCACGCTTCTCGCGCTAATCTCAATTTCTAACATGATCCTTCGCCGTTTAAGTAAGGGTACACATGGTACGATACCAATAGCAGCTATAATTGATAGGTAAAATCAATTATTAATACTAACCATCAAACCCTGTATACCATCTTATTTGCTACCGTTAATTTTGGTTGTTAATTGAATTTTACTTAAAATATGGTAATCATCGTTTAATTGGAAATCACTAAGGGGAAAATGTCATTTTTTTGGAAAGACAACGGCTACTCTAGCAAATTTAAAGAATGTCACAAAAGTCAAAAGGGGACGATACAACTCTATAGAAAACAAGTGTCAAAACTGGGCTTGATACGTACCATTTTGTCATGTATCAGGATGGAATGCAAAAAGATGAGCTGAGAGGTGGGGGCAAGACACACACCAAATGGGGGCCAGCAGGATTGCAACATATATTTGCCCGTTTCACGTTTGGTAGCTCCAGTTGTGGAGGCCGAACGTATCCAGTAGCTAGCGGTACGCACAATATTGAAATCTCGATTCTTGAACCTGCAAAGTACATTTCTTGATTAAGCTAATAAGGAAAAGCGAGGGAGGAGGGCTGCTGCTGCTTTCAAGTTTCAACACACCTTGCTTCATGGAGAGAGGGGCATGGCCTCGCTTCCTCCCGGCAATCATCCAATTCTTTGAATTCGCTTTCACTTCATACACTACTCCATCCTGTAACATGTAATAATAAAATGATGTTGTCATCCTTCCTAAAGGGACTTGGAAGTTCCCATTCTAAATTCAGTTAACTGAATGCAACATATCTACTCGTTTGTTGTACGGTAGTTGTAGCTTTTCTTTAAGGATATTTAGGTATAGGGTCAGGTTCAGGGGAAAACCGCAAAAAATGAAAAACTGAGAAACACCCTGGTAACCGTTTATTAATGTACTTGTATGCGCATTTGCATACCGTCCGGATGAATATATAAGGTATTCGTCAGTTTTTCATTTTTTTGGGGGTTTCCCCTGGACCTCCTTCTCTAGGTCTAAACCTTAAATGAAATTTTAATTAAACTTATGACCCTCTCACGAGTATGAAGTCATTTTTCCTTAGTGGACCAAGAGGTCATGAATTTAATTAAAACTCATTTAAGTTCATATCTCTAAATGACGGTCACTATTTGTACTTTGTGGTTCCTTATTAGTTTTGGTCATTTTTGAATATGGCCTTAAATGAGTTTTTAATTAAATTCGTGACCTCCTGGTCTATTAGTCTATTATAGGAAAAATGGTTTTAACTCGTTAGAAGGTCATGAATTTAATTAAAATCTCATTTAAGGTTGTATACCTAAAGTCCCTAGTTTTTAAACCTATTTCCCCCGGTTTTATTACTCGTACATTTTCTGTTTATTGTACTATTTGCTTCTTTGCACACACTCTCACATTTAGACCGCTTTGCTATTTCTTTTAATTTTTAATTTTGCAAGCCGAGGGTCTTCACGACAAGGTCTGCATACATCCTAACCCGCCCGGCACAACCTCTTTGAAGGATTTATTGGGTTCGTTTGATTTGGTTTATCTAGCCTCCGCTCCATCTGAAATTAGATGTGCCTTTTCTTTGCAAAGATATAGCAAGGTGAAAAAATTGTAAGTGTGTTGAGCAGAAGATGCCTTCTAATAAGGCGTGGGCATGCCTTATTCAAGGAATACTCTTAATATATTTTTAAGTGTTGGACAAAAGATCCTTGTCACAAGGTGTGGGCACGTCCTGTGCAGGGAGAACTTTCTGTTTAGTTAAAAAGCCCCAGACTTTGGCCCATGGTCAAATGGCCCATTCTCTTGTATATGTAAGCTCGCTCAGAAGCTGAGAGCAGTAAGAGAGAAAAGGTGAGAAATAGAAAGAACGTATCTTGTAAAGGGAAAAGGTTAGAAGTCAAAGGTTCAAACCTCAGCAAAATTGAGGAGTATGCGTGGTATTTGTCGTATATAAATATTATATATAGTTGAAGAAAATTAAAAAGAAAAATCTTACGTTTTTATCAGAAGCTGATTCCTCCTCAAAAAACTTCAACCTTTCGAGTCTCCATTTCATTGTGAATAGCTTCCCAACTATAAGACCATCTGAAGGAAGAGGAAGAAAACCAACCGCTAAGAAAGGTTCCAGCACTGGCCGTTGTAAAGCAAGAGCACTTCTGAATGTCAACAATGGTGTGGCATCATCCTCGGCTCGTTTGGGTTCCAGAGTCACGGGGGTATGCGAGCCAATGTTTCTATCCCCAACAATTCCATATCTAATATTTAATACTGTATCAG